>OU342736.1:441663959-442885116 GCA_910589765.1 Avena atlantica
AACCGCTGGCTAAAGCAATTAGAAGCTCTAAACCAAAACGGCTCTAAACCGGAGATTTAGAGGTGGAAACTTGTGTGTCTAGAGGAGGAGGCCTGCCCCTCCTTTTATGGGTGGAGGGGCTTGGCGCGCCAGGGGAGGGAGGGAGTCCCTCCCCAACTCGGCCTAGGGCTGGCCGCCGGCTTGGAGGAGAGGAACTCCTCCCTCAAGTTGGTTTCCAACTCCTCTTGCTTGTTTCCCACAGTTTCTTGTTTTAGCCGTTTGACTTTCAAACTGGACATTTGACTTTTCTGTTTTAGGATTCAATTTAATCCTTTATTTGGGACAGCAAGAACACTTAGTACATGATGCAATCATTCCAATATGCAATCACACATTCATGTACCCCTTCCCCCCCGGAGTGCCGGACATTCCGGAACCTTCTAGAACATTCCCGATGAAAACACCGGAATCATTCCCGAACTCCGAAACGGGTCTTTCCTTATATGAATCTTATTCTCCGGACCATTCCGGATCACCTCGTGATATCCCGGATCCCATCCGAGACTCCGAACAACATTCGGTCTCTTTCTCATAATACCATAACTACTCAAACAACGTCGAATCCTTAAGTGTGTCTCCCTACGGTTCGTGAATTATGCGGACATGATCGAGACACTTCTCCGAACAATAACCAATAGAGGAATCTGGAAATTCATATGGCTCCCACATATTTCTACGATTACTTTGCGATCGAATGAACCACTTACATACGATACCAATTTCCCTTTGTCTCACGATATGTTACTTATCCGAGGTTATGATCGTCGGTATCTCTGCATACCTAGTTCAACCTCGTTACTGATAAGTACTCTTTTCTCGTTCCCGTGATATGTGATCCCTTGTGACCAAGTCACATGCTTGCAAGCTAATTGGATGACATTCCACCGAGAGGGCCCAGAGTATATCTATCCGTCATATGGATGGACAAATCCCACTCTTGATCCATGTGTCTCAACCAATACTTTCCGAACACTCAATGCCACCTTTATAACCACCCAGTTATGGTGTGGTGTTTGATGTCATCAAAGCATCCATCCGGTAAAGGTGATATGCATGATCTCATGGTCGAAGGAATTAGGTTACTATGTATCAGAAAGCATATAGCAATTGAACTATTGAAATGACTTGATCTTTTATGCTACGCTTATCTATAGGAGTATGTCCATCATATCATTCTCCTAACGATATGATCTTGTTGTTGATAACATCTCAATGTTCATGATAGGGAAACCACAATCATTAATCAACCAACAAGCTAGTGAAGTATAGAGGCTATACTAGGGACTTCAAATTAAGTTTACAAATCACACAAGTATCAATGTTTCCTTGTTAATACTATTATAGCATGAATGTAAACATTTATCATAAACACAAAGATATAATAATAACTACATTTATTATTGCCTCTAGGGCATATCTCCAACAGTCTCCCACTTGCACTAGAGTCATCTAATCTAGATTACATGGTAATATACCGAACACCCATGGCAGTTTGGTGTTGGTCATGTTTTGCCCTCGGGAGAGGTTTAGTCAACGGATCCGCCACATTCAGATCTGTGTGTACTTTGCAAATATTTATATCCCCATCCTGGATATGTTCTCGAATAGCATGAAAACGTAGCTTGATATGCTTCAGCTTCTTGTGTGACCTTGGTTCTTGCGCATTGGCTATGGCGCCCATGTTATCACAGTAGATAGACATTGGGTCCAGCGCACTAGGAACCACACCCAGCTCTGTAATGAACTCTTTCATCCATATCGCTTCTTGTGAAGCCTCCGAAGCAGCCATGTATTCCGATTCAGTTGAAGATCTCGCCACAACGCTTTGCTTTGCACTCCTCCAGCTAACTGCTGCACCATTCAAAATAAATACGTATCCGGATTGTGATTTAGAATCATCCGGATCTGTGTTCCAACTAGCATCGGTGTAACCATTAACAACGAGCTGTTCATCACCTCCATAAGAAAGAACCATATCCTTAGTTCTTCTCAAGTACTTAAGGATGTTTTTGACCGCTGTCCAATGATCCACTCCTGGATCACTTTGATATCTGCTAGTTAAACTAACAGCATATGCAATGTCGGGTCTAGTACATAGCATGGCATATATTAGAGATCCTATGGCTGAGGCATAGGGAGTCTTACTCATCCTTTCTCTATCTTCTGCCGATGTCGGACTTTGAGTTTTACTCAAGGTCGTATTGGGCAACATGGGCAAGAACCCTTTCTTGCTTTCTTCCATTCCAAACCTCTTTAGAACTTTGTCCAAATATGTACTCTGTGACAATGATATTTGGCGTTTCGATCTATCTCTATAAATCTTTATGCCTAATATGTAAGCTGCTTCGCCAAGATCCTTCATTGAAAAACTATTATTCAAATATTCCTTGACACTATTAAGAAGGTCTACATCATTCCCAATCAACAATATGTCATCCACATATAGTATTAAGAATGCTACAGAGCTCCCACTCACTTTCTTGTAAATACAAGCTTCTCCATAAGTTTGTATAAAACCAAAACTTTTGATTACCTTATCAAAACGTTGATTCCAACTTTGGGATGCTTGCTTCAATCCATAGATGGACCGTTGAAGTTTGCATACCTTGTTAGCATCTTTAGGATCGACAAAACCTTTGGGTTGCATCATATACAACTCTTCATCAATGTCTCCATTGAGGAATGCTGTTTTGACATCCATCTGCCATATCTCATAATCATAATATGCAGCGATTGCTAACATAATCCTCACAGACTTTAGCTTTGCTACCGGTGAGAAAGTCTCATCGTAGTCAACTCCTTGAATTTGTCGAAACCCTTTTGCGACAAGTAGAGCTTTATAGACAGTAACATTACCATCAGCATCTGTTTTCTTCTTGAAAATCCATTTGTTCTCGACAGCCTTCTGGCCATCCGGTAAGTCCACCAAAGTCCATACTTGGTTTTCGTACATGGATCCAATCTCGGATTTCATGGCTTCTTGCCATTTATTGGAATCTGGGCTCATCATCGCTTCCTCATATGTCTCGGGGTCATCGGTGCTGTCCACCAACATGACATTCATAACGGAATCATACCAATCTGGAGTGGTACGAGTTCTCGTTGACCTCCGAGGCTCTGTAGCAACTTCAACCGAAGTTTCATGATCACCATCATTAGCTTCCTCTCTTATTGGTGCAGGCACCACAGGAACTTCTTTCGGTGCTGCGCTACTCGCAATTTCGAGAGAAGGTTCGACAACCTCGTCGAGTTCTACTTTCCTTCCAGTCAATTCTTTCGAGAGAAATTCCTTCTCTAGAAAGGATCCATTCTTGGCAACAAAGATTTTGCCTTCGGATCTATGATAGAAGGTATACCCAATAGTTTCCTTCGGGTATCCTATGAAGACGCATTTTTCTGCTTTGGGTTCAAGCTTGTCCGGCTGTAACTTCTTTACATAGGCTTCGCATCCCCAAACTTTAAGGAACGACAATTTAGGTTTCTTCCCAAACAATAATTCATACGGTGTCGTTTCAACGGATTTAGATGGTGCCCTATTTAAAGTGAATGCGGCTGTTTCTAATGCATAACCCCAAAATGATAGCGGTAAATCTGTAAGTGACATCATAGAACGAACCATATCTAAGAGAGTTCGAATACGACGTTCGGACACACCATTACGCTGTGGTGTTCCCGGCGGTGTCAATTGTGAAAGTATTCCGCATTTCTTCAAATGCTCGCCAAACTCGTAACTTAGATATTCACCTCCACGATCAGAACGTAGAAATTTAATCTTCTTGTTACGTTGATTCTCTACCTCACTTTGAAACTCCTTAAAATTCTCGAAAGTTTCGGACTTATGTTTCATGAAATAGATATACCCATATCTACTCAAGTCATCCGTGAAGGTAAGAACATAACGATAACCACCGCGCGATGCTACACTCATTGGACCACACACATCGGTATGTATGATTTCCAATAAGTCCGTAGCTCGCTCCATCATACTAGAAAATGGAGTCTTAGTCATTTTACCCATCAGACATGCTTCGCATCTTCCAAGTGATTCAAAATCAAGTGATTCAAGAAGTCCATCGGAATGGAGTTTCTTCATACGTTTCACTCCGATGTGACCAAGACGACAGTGCCACATATAGGTCGAATTATCGCTTGATTTCAATCGTTTAGCCTCAATGTTGTTGATATGTGTATTTCCACTATCGAGATTCAATAAGAATAGACCATCTATCAAAGGTGCATGTGCATAAAACATATTACTCATATAAATAGAACAACCATTATTCTCGGATTTAAACAAGTAACCGTCTCGCAATAAACAAGATCCCGATATAATGTTCATGCTCAACGCAGGCACCAAATAACAATTATTTAAGTATAAAACTAATCCCGATGGTAGATGAAGGGGTAGCGTGCCGACCGCGATCACATCAACCTTTGATCCGTTTCCCACGCGCATCGTCACCTCGTTCTTCGCTAGCTTCCGTTTATTCTGCAGCACCTGTTTCGAGTTACAAATATGAGCAACCGAACCAGTATCAAATACACAGGCACTACTACGAGTACTAGTGAGATACACATCAATAACATGTATATCAGATATACCTTTCTTCTTGATGTTGTCGTTCTTCAAATCCGCCAAGTACTTTGGGCAATTCCGCTTCCAGTGACCTTCTCCCTTGCAGTAAAAGCACTCAGTATCAGGCTTAGGTCCAGCCTTGGTCTTCTTCGTCGGCGTGGTAGCTTTCTTACCACCCTTCTTGAAGTGTCCCTTTTGCTTAGACTTGCCTTTCTTGAATTTGGTGGTCTTATTGACCAACAACACTTGGTGCTCTTTCTTGATCTCCACTTCTGCAGATTTCAACATGGCAAAGAGTTCTGGCAACGTCTTGTTCATGTTCTGCATGTTGTAGTTCATCACAAAGTTCTTGTAACTTGGTGGTAGTGATTGGAGGACACGGTAAATCCCCAAAGCATTAGGAATCACTATACCCAAGCTTTGAAGTTTGTTTGCGTGCCCAGACATCTTAAGCACATGCTCACTGACGGAGCTGCCCTCTTCCATCTTGCAGTTAAAGAACTTTTCAGAAGCCTCATAGCTTTCAATTGCCGCATGAGTCTCAAAAATCAATTTGAGATCCTCGACAATATCATATGGGTCTGAATCCTCAAACCTTTTCTGAAGCTCCGATTCCAAACCATACAAGATAGCACACTGAACTATGGAGTACTGATTCTTCCGAGCGAGGTAAACATTCTTTACTTCATCGGGAGCATCAGCTGCAGGTGGGTCACCTAGCGGTGCATCCAGCACATAGGTCAAATTACCAGCTGTGAGGACAATCCTCAAATTGCGGAACCAATCCGCGAAGTTGCTTCCATTGTTTTTCAACTTTTCTTTCTCTAGGAACGCATTAAAATTGATGGTAGGGGCTGCCATTGATCTACAACATATTTGCAATAGTTTAGACTAAGTTTATGACAAACTGAGTTCAAATGAATTAATGTAATTAAACTAGGTGAACTCCCACTCAAAACAATATCCCTCACATTGTTTTAGTGATCACACGAACCAAATCCACTACATCAACACCGATCATCACGAGAGTTGATATAATTTCAATGGCGAACAATCGTCATGTTCATCATATCTACTATATGATTCATGCTTTACCTTTCGGTGATCCGTGTTCCGAGACCATGTCTGTACATGCTAGGCTCGTCAAGATCATGTTGGAGATATGCCCAAGAGACAATAATAAAGTGGTTATTATCATATCTTCACACTTATGATAAATGTTTACATACCATGCTATAATTGTATTAAACGGAAACATTAATACTTGTGTGATTTGTAAACTAAAATAAGAGTCCCTAGTAAAGCCTCTTGTTAAACTAGCTTGTTGGTTAATATATGATCATGGTTTCCTGATCATGAACATAGAGATGTTATTAACAACAGGATCATATCATTAGGAGAATGATGTGATGGACATACTCCTATAGATAAGCGTAGCATAAAGATCAAAGTCATTTCAATAGTTCAATTGCTATATGCTTTCTGATACATAGTAACCTAATTCCTTCGACCATGAGATCATGCATATCACCTTTACCAGATGGATGCTTTGATGTCATCAAACACCACACCGTAACAGGGTGGCTATAAAAGTGGCATTGAGTGTTCGGAAAGTATTGGTTGAAACACATGGATCAAGAGTGGGATTTGTCCATCCATATGATGGATAGATATACTCTGGGCCCTCTCGGTGAAATGTCATCCAATTGGCTTGCAAGCATGTGACTGGCTCACAAGGGATCACATATCACGGGAACGAGAAAAGAGTACTTATCGGTAACGAGGTTGAACTAGGAATGCAGAGATACCGACGATCATAACCTCGGATAAGTAAAGTATCGTGAGACAAAGGGAAATTGGTATCGTATGTAAGTGGTTCATTCGATCGCAAAGTAATCGTAGAAATATGTGGGAGCCATATGAATTTCCAGATTCCTCTATTGGTTATTGTTCGGAGAAGTGTCTCGATCATGTCCGCATAATTCACGAACCGTAGGGAGACACACTTAAGGATTCGACGTTGTTTAAGTAGTTATGGTATTATGAGAAAGAGACCGAATGTTGTTCGGAGTCTCGGATGGGATCCGTAATATCACGAGGTGATCCGGAATGGTCCGGAGAATAAGATTCATATAAGGAAAGTCCCGTTTCGGAGTTCGGGAATGATTCCGGTGTTTTCATCGGGAATGTTCTAGAAGGTTCCGGAATGTCCGACACTCCGGGGGGAAGGGGTACATGAATGTGTCATTACATATTGGAATGATTGCATCATGTACTAAGTGTTCTTGCTGTCCCAAATAAAGGATTAAATTGAATCCTAAAACAGAAAAGTCAAATGTCCAGTTTGAAAGTCAAACGGCTAAAACAAGAAACTGTGGGAAACAAGCAAGAGGAGTTGGAACCGACTTGGAGGAGGAGTTTCTCTCCTCCAAGCCGGCGGCCAGCCCTAGGCCGAGTTGGGGAGGGACTCCCTTCCTCCCTGGCGCGCCAAGCCCCCTCCCATCTATATAAGGAGGGGCAGGGCTCCCCTCCTAGAACACACAAGTTCCTATCTTCTACCTCCGGTTTAGAGCCGTTTCGGTTTAGAGCTTCTAATTGCTTTAGCCTTCGGTTTAGAGCCTTCTAATTGGTTTAGAGCCTTCTAATTGGTGTGTCTAATCCCTAGACCACTAATAGTACTCTCTCATACTCCACCATACTCGCACCGGCTTAAGGCGAAACCCTGCGGGATCTCCCCTCTACTTCCGGTACCACGCCGTTGTGCTGCCGGAATCGCGAGGAGAGTGCTACAACCTCCGCTACCTGCTGGAACAAGGGAGAGGAAGGTCTTCGTCGAGTACCGAACGTGTGACCGACTGCGGGAGCGCTGCCAGAACGTGGCGCCGGAAGGATCGTCTACGCGATCTTGAGATCGGAAGTGTACGACTACATCACCCACGAGAATCTGCTCTCGTTAATCGCTTTGGAATCTTCGAGGGTAAGTTATTCCATCGACTCGTTGCTACAATCTAGTATATAGATCTTGGCTTGTTTGTTTGTATGCGATAGAAAATTTTGTTTTCCATGCTACGAACCCCTACAGATCAAACCTTAGTTTCTGCATGAGCAAATCTGGCTTGCTCACGTTGTATACACTTGCGGAATCTAACACACCCGATCATCACGTGGTGCTACGAAACAACAAGCTTTAGCAACGGTGCTAACTAAGGGTGAACACTTTATGACTTGAAATTCATGTGCATGAGGGATCATCTTATAATGCTACCGTCGTCTACTAAGCAATACAAGATGCATAAAGGATTAACATCACATGCAATTCAATACATATGTGATATGATATGGCCTTTCTTCTTTGTGCTTCCGATCTCCATCTTCAAGCACGAACATGATCTCCATCATCACCGGCATTGCATCAAGGTCAATGACGCTACTCCATGGTTGTCGTCCACCGGCTTCAACTATTACAACTACTTTGAATAGACACGCGGGTCTTAACATAAATTAAAGACAACCATATGGCTCCTGCCGGTTGCCGACTTACAATAAGGAACATTGCATACATCAAATATAATCACAATCATGGCCATATCACATCACTGCACACCCCTGCAAAACAAAGTTAGACGCCTCTACTTTCTTTGCATATTTTACGTGGTTTGGGGCTTTCAATAAGTGTCGTTCTAACTTACGAACAAGAACCACAACATTGATACTAGTATTGTTAATCACCCGTTGTAAATTGGATCTTAACTATGCTAGGAGAAACAGGCACCCGCAAAGCCACTTATGCAATACAAGTTGCATGTCAAGCGTGGAGCAAGTCTCATGAACGATGTCATGTAAGGTTAGCCCGGGCCGCTTCATCCCAACATACCGCAAGATGCAAAGTACACAAGAAGCAATCGACAATAAAGCATCAACGCCCACAATGACCATTGTGTTCTACTCGTGCAACAGATCTACATATAGACACGACTCTGATACCACTGTAGGGGTTCGTAGCATGGAAAACAAAAATTTTCTACCGCATACAAACAAACAAGCCAAGATCTATCTACTAGATTGTAGCAACGAGTAGATGGAATAACTTACCCTCGAAGATTCCAAAGCGTTTAACGAGAGCGGATTCTCGTGGGTGATGTAGTCGTACTCTTTCCGATCTCAAGATCGTGTAGACGATCCTTCCGGCGCTGCGTTCCGGCAGCGCTCCCGCAGTCGGTCACACGTTCGGTACTCGACGAAGACCTTCCTCTCCCTTGTTCCAGCAGGCAGCGGAGGTTGTAGCACTCTCCTCGCGATTCCGGCAGCACAACGGCGTGGTACCGGAAGTAGAGGGGAAATCCCGCAGGGCTTCGCCTTAAGCCGGTGCGAGTATGGTGGAGCTTATGAGAGAGGCTATTTAGTGGTCTAGTAATTAGACACACCAATTAGAAGGCTCTAAACCAATTAGAACGCTCTAAACCACTGGCTAAAGCAATTAGAAGCTCTAAACCAAAACGGCTCTAAACCGGAGATTTAGAGGTGGAAACTTGTGTGTCTAGAGGAGGAGGCCTGCCCCTCCTTTTATGGGTGGAGGGGCTTGGCGCGCCAGGGGAGGGAGGGAGTCCCTCCCCAACTCGGCCTAGGGCTGGCCGCCGGCTTGGAGGAGAGGAACTCCTCCCTCAAGTTGGTTTCCAACTCCTCTTGCTTGTTTCCCACAGTTTCTTGTTTTAGCCGTTTGACTTTCAAACTGGACATTTGACTTTTCTGTTTTAGGATTCAATTTAATCCTTTATTTGGGATAGCAAGAAAACTTAGTACATGATGCAATCATTCCAATATGCAATGACACATTCATGTACCCTCCCCCCTCCCCCCCGGAGTGCCGGACATTCCGGAACCTTCTAGAACATTCCCGATGAAAACACCGGAATCATTCCCGAACTCCGAAACGGGTCTTTCCTTATATGAATCTTATTCTCCGGACCATTCCGGATCACCTCGTGATATCCCGGATCCCATCCGAGACTCCGAACAACATTCGGTCTCTTTCTCATAATACCATAACTACTCAAACAACGTCGAATCCTTAAGTGTGTCTCCCTACGGTTCGTGAATTATGCGGACATGATCGAGACACTTCTCCGAACAATAACCAATAGAGGAATCTGGAAATTCATATGGCTCCCACATATTTCTACGATTACTTTGCGATCGAATGAACCACTTACATACGATACCAATTTCCCTTTGTCTCACGATATGTTACTTATCCGAGGTTATGATCGTCGGTATCTCTGCATACCTAGTTCAACCTCGTTACTGATAAGTACTCTTTTCTCGCTCCCGTGATATGTGATCCCTTGTGACCAAGTCACATGCTTGCAAGCTAATTGGATGGCATTCCACCGAGAGGGCCCAGAGTATATCTATCCGTCATATGGATGGACAAATCCCACTCTTGATCCATGTGTCTCAACCAATACTTTCCGAACACTCAATGCCACCTTTATAACCACCCAGTTACAGTGTGGTGTTTGATGTCATCAAAGCATCCATCCGGTAAAGGTGATATGCATGATCTCATGGTCGAAGGAATTAGGTTACTATGTATCAGAAAGCATATAGCAATTGAACTATTGAAATGACTTGATCTTTTATGCTACGCTTATCTATAGGAGTATGTCCATCATATCATTCTCCTAACGATATGATCTTGTTGTTGATAACATCTCAATGTTCATGATAGGGAAACCACAATCATTAATCAACCAACAAGCTAGTGAAGTATAGAGGCTATACTAGGGACTTCAAATTAAGTTTACAAATCACACAAGTATCAATGTTTCCTTGTTAATACTATTATAGCATGAATGTAAACATTTATCATAAACACAAAGATATAATAATAACTACATTTATTATTGCCTCTAGGGCATATCTCCAACATTCTCCCACTTGCACTAGAGTCATCTAATCTAGATTACATGGTAATATACCGAACACCCATGGCAGTTTGGTGTTTGTCATGTTTTGCCCTCGGGAGAGGTTTAGTCAACGGATCCGCCACATTCAGATCTGTGTGTACTTTGCAAATCTTTATATCCCCATCCTGGATATGTTCTCGAATAGCATGAAAACGTAGCTTGATATGCTTCAGCTTCTTGTGTGACCTTGGTTCTTGCGCATTGGCTATGGCGCCCATGTTATCACAGTAGATAGACATTGGGTCCAGCGCACTAGGAACCACACCCAGCTCTGTAATGAACTCTTTCATCCATATCGCTTCTTGTGAAGCCTCCGAAGCAGCCATGTATTCCGATTCAGTTGAAGATCTCGCCACAACGCTTTGCTTTGCACTCCTCCAGCTAACTGCTGCACCATTCAAAATAAATACGTATCCGGATTGTGATTTAGAATCATCCGGATCTGTGTTCCAACTAGCATCGGTGTAACCATTAACAACGAGTTGTTCATCACCTCCATAAGAAAGAACCATATCCTTAGTTCTTCTCAAGTACTTAAGGATGTTTTTGACCGCTGTCCAATGATCCACTCCTGGATCACTTTGATATATGCTAGTTAAACTAACAGCATATGCAATGTCGGGTCTAGTACATAGCATGGCATATATTAGAGATCCTATGGCTGAGGCATAGGGAGTCTTACTCATCCTTTCTCTATCTTCTGCCGATGTCGGACTTTGAGTTTTACTCATGGTCGTATTGGGCAACATGGGCAAGAACCCTTTCTTGCTTTCTTCCATTCCAAACCTCTTTAGAACTTTGTCCAAATATGTACTCTGTGACAATGATATTTGGCGTTTCGATCTATCTCTATAAATCTTTATGCCTAATATGTAAGCTGCTTCGCCAAGATCCTTCATTGAAAAACTATTATTCAAATATTCCTTGACACTATTAAGAAGGTCTACATCATTCCCAATCAACAATATGTCATCCACATATAGTATTAAGAATGCTACAGAGCTCCCACTCACTTTCTTGTAAATACAAGCTTCTCCATAAGTTTGTATAAAACCAAAACTTTTGATTACCTTATCAAAACGTTGATTCCAACTTCGGGATGCTTGCTTCAATCCATAGATGGACCGTTGAAGTTTGCATACCTTGTTAGCATCTTTAGGATCGACAAAACCTTTGGGTTGCATCATATACAACTCTTCATCAATGTCTCCATTGAGGAATGCTGTTTTGACATCCATCTGCCATATCTCATAATCATAATATGCAACGATTGCTAACATAATCCTCACAGACTTTAGCTTCGCTACCGGTGAGAAAGTCTCATCGTAGTCAACTCCTTGAATTTGTCGAAACCCTTTTGCGACAAGTCGAGCTTTATAGAAAGTAACATTACCATCAGCATCTGTTTTCTTCTTGAAAATCCATTTGTTCTCGACAGCCTTCCGGCCATCCGGTAAGTCCACCAAAGTCCATACTTGGTTTTCGTACATGGATCCAATCTCGGATTTCATGGCTTCTTGCCATTTATTGGAATCTGGGCTCATCATCGCTTCCTCATATGTCTCGGGGTCATCGGTGCTGTCCACCAACATGACATTCATAACGGAATCATACCAATCTGGAGTGGTACGAGTTCTCGTTGACCTCCGAGGCTCTGTAGCAACTTCAACCGAAGTTTCATGATCACCATCATTAGCTTCCTCTCTTATTGGTGCAGGCACCACAGGAACTTCTTTCGGTGCTGCGCTACTCGCAATTTCGAGAGAAGGTTCGACAACCTCGTCGAGTTCTACTTTCCTTCCAGTCAATTCTTTCGAGAGAAATTCCTTCTCTAGAAAGGATCCATTCTTGGCAACAAAGATTTTGCCTTCGGATCTATGATAGAAGGTATACCCAATAGTTTCCTTCGGGTATCCTATGAAGACGCATTTTTCCGCTTTGGGTTCAAGCTTGTCCGGCTGTAACTTCTTTACATAGGCTTCGCATCCCCAAACTTTAAGGAACGACAATTTAGGTTTCTTCCCAAACAATAATTCATACGGTGTCTTTTCAACGGATTTAGATGGTGCCCTATTTAAAGTGAATGCGGCTGTTTCTAATGCATAACCCCAAAATGATAGCGGTAAATCTGTAAGTGACATCATAGAACGAACCATATCTAAGAGAGTTCGAATACGACGTTCGGACACACCATTACGCTGTGGTGTTCCTGGCGGTGTCAACTGTGAAAGTATTCCGCATTTCTTCAAATGCTCGCCAAACTCGTAACTTAGATATTCACCTCCACGATCAGAACGTAGAAATTTAATCTTCTTGTTACGTTGATTCTCTACCTCACTTTGAAACTCCTTAAAATTCTCGAAAGTTTCGGACTTATGTTTCATGAAATAGATATACCCATATCTACTCAAGTCATCCGTGAAGGTAAGAACATAACGATAACCACCGCGCGATGCTACACTCATTGGACCACACACATCGGTATGTATGATTTCCAATAAGTCTGTAGCTCTCTCCATCATACCAGAAAATGGAGTCTTAGTCATTTTACCCATCAGACATGCTTCGCATCTTTCAAGTGATTCAAGAAGTCCATCGGAATGGAGTTTCTTCATACGTTTCACTCCGATGTGACCAAGACGACAGTGCCACATATAGGTCGAATTATCGCTTGATTTCAATCGTTTAGCCTCAATGTTGTTGATATGTGTATTTCCACTATCGAGATTCAATAAGAATAGACCATCTATCAAAGGTGCATGTGCATAAAACATATTACTCATATAAATAGAACAACCATTATTCTCGGATTTAAACAAGTAACCGTCTCGCAATAAACAAGATCCCGATATAATGTTCATGCTCAACGCAGGCACCAAATAACAATTATTTAAGTATAAAACTAATCCCGGTGGTAGATGAAGGGGTAGCGTGCCGACCGCGATCACATCAACCTTTGATCCGTTTCCCACGCGCATCGTCACCTCGTTCTTCGCTAGCTTCCGTTTATTCTGCAGCACCTGTTTCGAGTTACAAATATGAGCAACCGAACCAGTATCAAATACCCAGGCACTACTACGAGTACTAGTGAGATACACATCAATAACATGTATATCACATATACCTTTCTTCTTGATGTTGCCGTTCTTCAAATCCGCCAAGTACTTTGGTCAATTCCGCTTCCAGTGACCTTCTCCCTTGCAGTAAAAGCACTCAGTATCAGGCTTAGGTCCAGCCTTGGTCTTCTTCGTCGGCGTGGTAGCTTTCTTACCACCCTTCTTGAAGTGTCCCTTTTGCTTAGACTTGCCTTTCTTGAATTTGGTGGTCTTATTGACCAACAACACTTGGTGCTCTTTTTTGATCTCCACTTCTGCAGATTTCAACATGGCAAAGAGTTCTGGCAACGTCTTGTTCATGTTCTGCATGTTGTAGTTCATCACAAAGTTCTTGTAACTTGGTGGTAGTGATTGGAGGACACGGTAAATCCCCAAAGCATTAGGAATCACTATACCCAAGCTTTGAAGTTTGTTTGCGTGCCCAGACATCTTAAGCACATGCTCACTGACGGAGCTGCCCTCTTCCATCTTGCAGTTAAAGAACTTTTCAGAAGCCTCATAGCTTTCAATTGCCGCATGAGTCTCAAAAATCAATTTGAGATCCTCGACAATATCATATGGGTCTGAATCCTCAAACCTTTTCTGAAGCTCCGATTCCAAACCATACAAGATAGCACACTGAACTATGGAGTACTGATTCTTCCGAGCGAGGTAAACATTCTTTACTTCATCGGGAGCATCAGCTGCAGGTGGGTCACCTAGCGGTGCATCCAGCACATAGGTCAAAGTACCAGCTGTGAGGACAATCCTCAAATTGCGGAACCAATCCGCGAAGTTGCTTCCATTGTTTTTCAACTTTTCTTTCTCTAGGAACGCATTAAAATTGATGGTAGGGGCTGCCATTGATCTACAACATATTTGCAATAGTTTAGACTAAGTTTATGACAAATTGAGTTCAAATTAATTAATGTAATTAAACTAGGTGAACTCCCACTCAAAACAATATCCCTCACATTGTTTTAGTGATCACACGAACCAAATCCACTACATCAACACCGATCATCACGAGAGTTGATATAATTTCAATGGCGAACAATCGTCATGTTCATCATATCTACTATATGATTCATGCTTTACCTTTCGGTGATCCGTGTTCCGAGACCATGTCTGTACATGCTAGGCTCGTCAAGATCATGTTGGAGATATGCCCAAGAGACAATAATAAAGTGGTTATTATCATATCTTCACACTTATGATAAATGTTTACATACCATGCTATAATTGTATTAAACGGAAACATTAATACTTGTGTGATTTGTAAACTAAAATAAGAGTCCCTAGTAAAGCCTCTTGTTAAACTAGCTTGTTGGTTAATATATGATCATGGTTTCCTGATCATGAACATAGAGATGTTATTAACAACAGGATCATATCATTAGGAGAATGATGTGATGGACATACTCCTATAGATAAGCGTAGCATAAAGATCAAAGTCATTTCAATAGTTCAATTGCTATATGCTTTCTGATACATAGTAACCTAATTCCTTCGACCATGAGATCATGCATATCACCTTTACCAGATGGATGCTTTGATGTCATCAAACACCACACCGTAACAGGGTGGCTATAAAAGTGGCATTGAGTGTTCAGAAAGTATTGGTTGAAACACATGGATCAAGAGTGGGATTTGTCCATCCATATGACGGATAGATATACTCTGGGCCCTCTCGGTGAAATGTCATCCAATTAGCTTGCAAGCATGTGACTGGCTCACAAGGGATCACATATCACGGGAACGAGAAAAGAGTACTTATCGGTAACGAGGTTGAACTAGGTATGCAGAGATACCGACGATCATAACCTCGGATAAGTAAAGTATCGTGAGACAAAGGGAAATTGGTATCGTATGTAAGTGGTTCATTCGATCGCAAAGTAATCGTAGAAATATGTGGGAGCCATATGAATTTCCAGATTCCTCTATTGGTTATTGTTCGGAGAAGTGTCTCGATCATGTCCGCATAATTCACGAACCGTAGGGAGACACACTTAAGGATTCGACGTTGTTTAAGTAGTTATGGTATTATGAGAAAGAGACCGAATGTTGTTCGGAGCCTCGGATGGGATCCGGAATATCACGAGGTGATCCGGAATGGTCCGGAGAATAAGATTCATATAAGGAAAGTCCCGTTTCGGAGTTCGGGAATGATTCCGGTGTTTTCATCGGGAATGTTCTAGAAGGTTCCGGAATGTCCGGCACTCCGGGGGGGAAGGGGTACATGAATGTGTCATTACATATTGGAATGATTGCATCATGTACTAAGTGTTCTTGCTGTCCCAAATAAAGGATTAAATTGAATCCTAAAACAGAAAAGTCAAATGTCCAGTTTGAAAGTCAAACGGCTAAAACAAGAAACTGTGGGAAACAAGCAAGAGGAGTTGGAACCGACTTGGAGGAGGAGTTTCTCTCCTCCAAGCCGGCGTCCAGCCCTAGGCCGAGTTGGGGAGGGACTCCCTCCCTCCCTGGCGCACCAAGCCCCCTCCCATCTATATAAGGAGGGGCAGGGCTCCCCTCCTAGAACACACAAGTTCCTATCTTCTACCTCCGGTTTAGAGCCGTTTCGGTTTAGAGCTTCTAATTGCTTTAGCCTTCGGTTTAGAGCCTTCTAATTGGTTTAGAGCCTTCTAATTGGTGTGTCTAATCCCTAGACCACTAATAGTACTCTCTCATACTCCACCATACTCGCACCGGCTTAAGGCGAAGCCCTGCGGGATCTCCCCTCTACTTCCGGTACCACGCCGTTGTGCTGCCGGAATCGCGAGGAGAGTGCTACAACCTCCGCTACCTGCTGGAACAAGGGAGAGGAAGGTCTTCGTCGAGTACCGAACGTGTGACCGACTGCGGGAGCGCTGCCAGAACGTGGCGCCGGAAGGATCGTCTACGCGATCTTGAGATCGGAAGTGTACGACTACATCACCCACGAGAATCTGCTCTCGTTAATCGCTTTGGAATCTTCGAGGTAAGTTATTCCATCGACTCGTTGCCACAATCTAGTAGATAGATCTTGGCTTGTTTGTTTGTATGCGATAGAAAATTTTGTTTTCCATGCTACGAACCCCTACAGATCAAACCTTAGTTTCTGCATGAGCAAATCTGGCTTGCTCACGTTGTATACACTTGCGGAATCTAACACACCCGATCATCACGTGGTGCTTCGAAACAACAAGCTTTAGCAACGGTGCTAACTAAGGGTGAACACTTTATGACTTGAAATTCATGTGCATGAGGGATCATCTTATAATGCTACCGTCGTCTACTAAGCAATACAAGATGCATAAAGGATTAACATCACATGCAATTCAATACATATGTGATATGATATGGCCTTTCTTCTTTGTGCTTCCGATCTCCATCTTCAAGCACAAACATGATCTCCATCATCACCGGCATTGCATCAATGTCAATGACGCTACTCCATGGTTGTCGTCCACCGGCTTCAACTATTACAACTACTTTGAATAGACAAGCGGGTCTTAACATAAATTAAAGACAACCATATGGCTCCTGCCGGTTGCCGACTTACAATAAGGAACATTGCATACATCAAATATAATCACAATCATGGCCATATCACATCACTGCACACCCCTGCAAAACAAAGTTAGACGCCTCTACTTTCTTTGCATATTTTACGTGGTTTGGGGCTTTCAATAAGTGTCGTTCTAACTTACGAACAAGAACCACAACATTGATACTAGTATTGTTAATCACCCGTTGTAAATTGGATCTTAACTATGCTAGGAGAAACAGGCACCTGCAAAGCCACTTATGCAATACAAGTTGCATGTCAAGCGTGGAGCAAGTCTCATGAACGATGTCATGTAAGGTTAGCCCGGGCCGCTTCATCCCAACATACCGCAAGATGCAAAGTACACAAGAAGCAATCGACAATAAAGCATCAACGCCCACAATGACCATTGTGTTCTACTCGTGCAACAGATCTACATATAGACACGGCTCTGATACCACTGTAGGGGTTCGTAGCATGGAAAACAAAAATTTTCTACCGCATACAAACAAACAAGCCAAGATCTATCTACTAGATTGTAGCAACGAGTCGATGGAATAACTTACCCTCGAAGATTCCAAAGCGTTTAACGAGAGCGGATTCTCGTGGGTGATGTAGTCGTACTCTTTCCGATCTCAAGATCGTGTAGACGATCCTTCCGGCGCTGCGTTCCGGCAGCGCTCCCGCAGTCGGTCACACGTTTGGTACTCGACGAAGACCTTCCTCTCCCTTGTTCCAGCAGGCAGCGGAGGTTGTAGCACTCTCCTCGCGATTCCGGCAGCACAACAGCGTGGTACCGGAAGTAGAGGGGAAATCCCGCAGGGCTTCGCCTTAAACCGGTGCGAGTATGGTGGAGCTTATGAGAGAGGCTATTTAGTGGTCTAGTAATTAGACACACCAATTAGAAGGCTCTAAACCAATTAGAAGGCTCTAAACCGCTGGCTAAAGCAATTAGAAGCTCTAAACCAAAAGGCTCTAAACCGGAGATTTAGAGGTGGAAACTTGTGTGTCTAGAGGAGGAGGCCTGCCCCTCCTTTTATGGGTGGAGGGGCTTGGCGCGCCAGGGGAGGGAGGGAGTCCCTCCCCAACTCGGCCTAGGGCTGGCCGCCGGCTTGGAGGAGAGGAACTCCTCCCTCAAGTTGGTTTCCAACTCCTCTTGCTTGTTTCCCACAGTTTCTTGTTTTAGCCGTTTGACTTTCAAACTGGACATTTGACTTTTCTGTTTTAGGATTCAATTTAATCCTTTATTTGGGACAGCAAGAACACTTAGTACATGATGAAATCATTCCAATATGCAATGACACATTCATGTACCCCTCCCCCCCCCCCCGGAGTGTCGGACATTCCGGAACCTTCTAGAACATTCCCGATGAAAACACCGGAATCATTCCCGAACTCCGAAACGGGTCTTTCCTTATATGAATCTTATTCTCCGGACCATTCCGGATCACCTCGTGATATCCCGGATCCCATCCGAGACTCCGAACAACATTCGGTCTCTTTCTCATAATACCATAACTACTCAAACAACGTCGAATCCTTAAGTGTGTCTCCCTACGGTTCGTGAATTATGCGGACATGATCGAGACACTTCTCCGAACAATAACCAATAGAGGAATCTGGAAATTCATATGGCTCCCACATATTTCTACGATTACTTTGCGATCGAATGAACCACTTACATACGATACCAATTTCCCTTTGTCTCACGATATGTTACTTATCCGAGGTTATGATCGTCGGTATCTCTGCATACCTAGTTCAACCTCGTTACTGATAAGTACTCTTTTCTCGTTCCCGTGATATGTGATCCCTTGTGACCAAGTCACATGCTTGCAAGCTAATTGGATAACATTCCACCGAGAGGGCCCAGAGTATATCTATCCGTCATATGGATGGACAAATCCCACTCTTGATCCATGTGTCTCAACCAATACTTTCCGAACACTCAATGCCACCTTTATAACCACCCAGTTACGGTGTGGTGTTTGATGTCATCAAAGCATCCATCCGGTAAAGGTGATATGCATGATCTCATGGTCGAAGGAATTAGGTTACTATGTATCAGAAAGCATATAGCAATTGAACTATTGAAATGACTTGATCTTTTATGCTACGCTTATCTATAGGAGTATGTCCATCATATCATTCTCCTAACGATATGATCTTGTTGTTGATAACATCTCAATGTTCATGATAGGGAAACCACAATCATTAATCAACCAACAAGCTAGTGAAGTATAGAGGCTATACTAGGGACTTCAAATCAAGTTTACAAATCACACAAGTATCAATGTTTCCTTGTTAATACTATTATAGCATGAATGTAAACATTTATCATAAACACAAAGATATAATAATAACTACATTTATTATTGCCTCTAGGGCATATCTCCAACAGCAAGAGGCTAGGGTTTCTCGAGGTTTTCGCGGAGAGCTCGAGGAGGCGCGCGGCTGGAGAAAGAAGACGATGACGCGAGAGAATGAGGTGAAAAAGTGGCAAGTGTCCCACGGTCACTATTTATCTTACTCTACATCAAGATTCGTGCAGCTAATCGGACGGTTGCCGCGTAGACAACGTGTTCGTGAACGTGCGCGGTAATTTCGCCACGTCTCCAACCGTCACCGCCAACGGTTCGTATCGCTCGCGCGGGAAAAGTGGATATGATTATGTTCTCTGCATGTGTGAGTTACGAGGCGTCGCTGACCTACATCATGCGTCGTCATAACTGACATTGTAGATGAGCCGTCCCATCGAAGATTCCGGCATGGACGGATTTAATCCGACAACGGGAGCGTACGATGGAAGATTCAGCATTTCTCTGACTTACTCATAGAAGACGGAGAAAACCTTGCAGGATTCTTTGGGAGGACTACAAGATATTGCTTGATGATTTGCCGACATCCATCTAGACGACGAAGCATTCCACGGGAAGAGGCAAGACGGCGCAAGATCTCGGAGTTCTCCGGGGGCTAATGTTGGGGATATGCTATATGGGTATCCTCATAGCATGTCTCTTATCCGACTAACCCGGGTGGCCCATAGTCGGTAGCATGGCCTATGGCCTGCTGGGCGGCCCAGTTAGATGGATCCAGAAGGGAGGCCCATGCCGGATAAAGGAAAGCTACAGTGGAGTCACCAGCGTACCCGGAGCCTTGGAGTGCAAGATACACAAGACTAGTAATAGACGGTGTAGAACTCTGTAACCTGTCCGGCTAGGACTTTTCCCTGTAACCCTAGGATCTGACGACTATATAAGTTGGGCCTATGGGAGCCTTTAGGGCACGATAACTTATACTTTCTAGTCACCTCACACAGCGAACCTAATCTCTGTAACTCGGCGTATTGCCATTATAGTGATTTATAGCAGGAGTAGGATTCCGCCACCGTTGTGGGATCTGAACATGGATAAGCTGTGTTACCTCGTACCCGTCAACCGTCCGCCTTACCCCACGTCTCTAAACACGCACTGTGAGGACCCCTCCATGGCGTACTCGTCGGCAATACCACGACAGTTCGGCCGAGATGAGCATGACCATAACGTTTACGAGAGGAGCTGTACGTTATTCGGCCGACGTACGAGTTAAGTCGGCCTGGCAAGTCTGAATAAGTCATGATGCAGGTGAAGGCCGAGCCGAGCTAAGCGAGGCAGGGCCGGATAACATGAAGCTTGCAGGAGAAGGAAGAGCCTAGAGTCAAACCCTAGCCTCGGGCTAGGAAGAATATGAACAGAGCCAAGCGCAAAGGACAAGACGCAGAGCAGAAGAAGAGCAGAAGGAGGTCACGGAGGTGACAGTCCTGGAACCCGAGGCATGCAGGTGGGGCTCTCTGGAACTTTGCCGTCATTAGAAAGGGGACACAGAAAGGAGCGCGCCGAGTTACTATATTGGGACAAGCATATTCCTCGAATATGCTTGCCACGTCAGCCCTAGAGGAGCCAAGGCACCCCTTTATAATAAGGAGAAGCTTGGACCCTTGAGGGGGGGGGGGGATCGGCTCATTCTATACCGTTAGGCTGGTAGAAATTCATCCTCTCTTCCTGCATACAGCTCAAGGAGCACTTTTAGTCCAAGAAAGGAGAAATAAAGATCTGTATGTTAGTCATTTGTGTGTAAAATTAACTACATCTTCCCTACCCAGATCCCTCTAGCATCCATTGGCCCTAAACTTTAGCCTACCCATGGCATCTGCCGTGCCACCACCACGACAATGGACGAGGTACCGTCGGCGCACGAAGATCGATAGCTAGGGTTAGGAGTAGTTTAAATTCTATTTTTTATTTTGAATGTAAATTAAGTATGAACTTTGCCTGTATTTAGCGTGAACTATTTGTGTTTGAATTTGTAAAAAGAAATCCATAGCCAGAGCGGACAAATGGGTCGCACCACTGGGCGTGGCTGGCCGAACAGGCCAGACCCCCTCCCCAAATCGACCGCGGCCCGACCCAAACGGACATAAATGGACCGTTTGGGTCGGCCCGGTAGGATGCCCTAAACTCAACATGATGTCAAGTCATCTGTAGTCACGTTTTTGAAGAAAGCCGTAGTCACGTTGATGTCAAGTCGGTTGCTGGGATTAGCTCGGCCCGTCTCTCTACTTGGTAAGACCAAATCAACCCACTCTCCATCTCTCACGTCTCGCAAACCGTCTCAGCCGATTCAGCCTTCCTCTTCTCTCTCTCCTTCGGCAAAACCGCCTCAGTCGATTTAGCCTTCCTAAGCCACGTCCTCCCGCTGATGCACACCGACACGAGTTCGTGTCGATCTCCTCCGACGATTCCCTGTTGCCGCTGCATTACCCCCGGCACGTCCAAACCCTAGTCGTGCCATCGGTGTTGCGGTGGGCATAGCCTTCGGCAACGGCGGAGCTCGCCTTCTGGGCAGCTGCTGGCTTGATCCAAGGATGCTTCTCCACATTAGCTAGTTCCACTCCGGCATACAGGACATCGGTTCTATGGCCGCAGCCTCAACGTCTTCCTCGACTACTTCGACCACCTTCTCGCCCCATCTCATGACAGCAACGAGTTTACCACGCCGCTGTGGTTGCGGTGGTGACCACCTGTTCCTCCACAGATCCACTACGCCCTGTAAGTCCCTTTGCCCTCTCTGATTTTGTGATCCCTTCTGATCTGTGAGCTAGAGCCATCAGCGTGTGGTCGTGTGGTGCTGGCCGATGACAGACTCTGGTTTTGTGGAACTTGCTGCTATGGTGGTTCGTTGGACACCAATTTCTGGACCATGTCTTCGGGAAAATAGGATAATTGTAGTTTGTAGCTTGTTTATCTTAAGACTGCGCTCTACGGATGGTATGTGCTATGGTGCTGGTTCTTAACTAATTAAGCTAGGATTTTGAGGACTACTACTATTTCTGCTATAAGGCGCTACTGGAGGTTATTATTGTGGTTAATATTTGTGTGCTAGCTGGGCTTTAGCTGCTCTAATAAGGAGTCATTTGTTCATGGTTGGTAAGTATTGCTTGGCTATGGAATTAGATCACACCAGATTAGTCAGGATGTCGAGAATTTAGTGCCCACAATACAATGCAATGTTGCCTTAGTGAGCCGTGTGCATATAATTAGAATACATTGGTGTGCAATATAGGCCTCAAATATCTGATTCTTGATTAAAAGTTATGCTATTTTGAGACGATGGCTTGATATTAAGTTTTATGGGTCTGATATTTTTTAGGCATGACTGTAAATCCGTCGTCTTTGGTCACATCGTGGACAGAGCATGAACCTGGTGCCATACTAGAGCTATTAACAATTCCAAATTCTAGGACTTTATGAACTACTTTTTCCTTTATTTATTTTTTACCTTTTTAACCTTACTATATATATCCAGCCTGCACCCATTAATGGAAAACAATTGCTAGCTGTTCTTTCAGTTCAATATCTTGGCATCATCTTTTAATTTATCTTCTAGGTTCTTGCAATACGTATATTTACACAATCTGTTTTTTTAGGAAGGCAAATAATTCCTTTTGGTCCACCCTTTTCATCTCCTGGTATGTAAGGTAATTAAATTTACTTCTGATGGTGCGGTTCATATGTCGACGTACGTCACCTCTTCTTGAGATGGTCATGCTGTATTGGATTTCTCCATGGATCAAGAATACGGACAAGGTAAACTTATCGCATGGTTAATTTCTGATTTATAGATTAATGGCGCACACTCTTCAGTCACCGGTACAAAAAGGAAGTAGAAGTAATAGTCCATCTTATAGAACACTGAAAGTTCCCATTGGTTAAAAATATACAAATTTTGGTTTACACATGTCATTGATTTATGCAAACCAATGATATTTCTGTAGTCATTCTTACAAAAAATGATTCTGTGTCGCATATTTCCTATCCGCTTGATTTGAAGTACAATGACAACTTGTGTTGAATAGAGGATCGTGTTCATATTGGGTAGTACTTAATTTTGATACCTACAAGTAATAGCTGGACACCCTGAAAGTCATAGTTTGGTGGATCATGTCTGTTTGTGTAGATGGACCCCTTTTTGAAAAGACTTATACCCCGATTTTCTTTCTAATTCCTCTTTACTACATGTTTTTATATAGCTATTTCTCCAAATAATTCCCCCATAGTATCTATAACTAATTTCAACCTAATGTATATCCAGTGTTTAGTCTCCTAGTCGGAAAAAATAGTGTCAATCTAAAGACATGTTATGATAAAATAAGCAGACTTATCGAGCACAACAATCATATTTTTTTTGTATGAATTCATATGATACATCAATTTTTAAAATATTCGTGATGTTATAATATAATTCTGTATATCCTTTAAAAAAATATAATTGAGAAGACAGGGGTCTCTCTGTCTATACACTGCACACTGATCCAATTTATGATCTTATTTTCTATGCAACATGAGGAGATATCCTTGATCAATATGTTATTTCAGATTCACAGATCCAGAGAGTTGTGGGGAAGTGTTTCACTTGCATATATGTGCTTAGCGCCTAATGCTTTTTTGATTTCTAAGTACAAACTACCGTCGTGATAGCATCAAGTTTTGATAACTAGATATGGTCAGCTCTAAGGATGTGATAACATTGTCAATAAATTTGAATGGTAAGTAAAAAAATTCATTGCTTATCCATGCTTCTGCTTTTTGGAGTGCATATTGATGCTGCTTAATGGACGACATCAAGCACATCTCTGTGATATGTTTATATTGTGCAATGCATCTAGCTATTTTTCTATTTGCATAAACTTGGTCTCACATTTACCTTTTTATGCAATGGCCAATAACTACATTTGTTTTCCAGTTTATTATGGATGAGTTTCAAACATAGCCTGATTAGTCTTAGTTTTCTGATGTGCAAGGTTTGCTCTCAGATTATAGACAGACTAGCCTTCACAACACAATTGTTCAATCCTATAGTCATTTTGGTGACACCATGCCTAGACAAATGAGAAAGTAAAGGATATTAAGCATTTTTTTTACAATGAGTCCCAAAATATAATTTTTTTAATTAGAAGAAACACTCCTAGGGCGCTAGAGTTAGAGAGACAGAAACTGTGACATTGCCACAATGACTTGTAAGAGCTAACAAGCTTAGGACCCGTTTGGAATAGAGGTGTTTTTTATATGTGCGGTATTTAGATCAAATCTTAACTAAATACTCGGGATCACAAAAAATACCTCTTATCCAAACAAGTCATGAGCACAAGGCTACCTGTATTCTAGAATTATAATGTGGTGATCTGGTGAAACTGTCAGTTGATCATGTGCTTAAGCCATCTATCCCTTATTTGTTGTACTGAATGACCTATCCTAATTCACATGATAGATAAATATTGATGTACACTTTTCATTGGCAATGAAATGTTCATTTTATAGGTAAGAAGGTTTCTCTTCCTTTGTAGATAGCATACGACCAGTAAATAGGAAAATTGATATTTTTTATTTTATAAATGCTTGTTATGATTGAGGTTGACAATCTTCAACTATACAACGCACTGCATCAGGAGCACTATGGACTGCTCCACCGGAATATTGTTTCTTCAGCACAACTAGGACATCATCATGCAGCAGAACACAACTCTTCAACAAGACCAGCATAACTTGCTCCATTAGCATGACATTCTGCAGCAGAGCCATGCTACCCTCCATCCGCGTCACCATGTCCTTATTGGTCAGCAAGAAAGGATGATTGGTCCTAAATTGTAGTGGTTTCTTGTAACTTCTATTTAGGGCCATTATGACACAACAATGATAGGTAGAAAATGTAGCATTCCATGTTTATAACTTCATTCCATGTTTATAAACTTCTTAGGGTATGAATAAACCTAAGGCTTCAAGCCATGTAGCTAAAAACACCTAGTTCATTATTTGAGGCTTCGTGAAAAGGTCTTTTAGATTTATAAAGTTATATACTATACATAAAGGTTACAGTAGATCATTGATTTATCTGAAATTCCCCTTCTCTATACAACATGTCACTTGGAGGGATCGTTCCAGATCTCAAGTCTTCATAAAATATGAATTTGGTAAGCGTGTGTGTGTGTTGGATTCAGGCAATTTACCTTAGAACTTTTGTTGTTTTGTCTTTTGTGTCATGCAATTTAGCTTAGGAGTTTTGCTTCTTTCTGTTAGGCAATATATTGTGTGTTTGAGAAACAATAGTTATTTAGTAAATGATGCAACCTTTGGCAAGATGATTTCTCATCTAACACGGGTTTTTTCTGTTGGGCAGTGTTGCAGTGTGTGTGGGGGTCTACTTGTGTTAGCAAGGGTTTTACTAGAGGCGTTTTACCTGTGCTGAACCAACCAATGACAACGTTGAATTCTTGATGTGGCTTTGATTAAAATCTCATTCTGGCCTTGTGTGCTTAATTTATATTTGGTTCTCTCCTACCATGGATATTTACCTTTCTATGATTCTAATAGAGAAGCCACAGTTGTAGCATGTATGATATGATCATTAGTAAATAAATAGCTTCGTAAAAGTGGAAGTTATTTTTTATTTCTACTAGAATAAATATGTGAACTTTGCCTGCCCATCATATAGCTTTGTAAAACTTCTAAACCTACTTACTTGAATTACATCACTGATATATTTGGCATTCCCCTTCTCTATATAACAAGTCACTTTGAGGGCTAGGGTATTGTTTGATGCCATATTGAGCCACAACGTTATTTAATTCAAAACAAAATATGAGGAAAGGACTTGCCATTTATAACACTTTATGTTTTTCCCGTTGCTGTAAAGCTTTGCTGATAGGAGTTGGTTTTATTTGCATAAATATTCACTACAAGAAATGTGTTAACTTGTGACCTTCTCATAGTGACGGGGAATGAAATCGTCATAGATCTATGACGATTTCGTACAAGATGGTCATAGACTGTTTGGAGAGGTCAAAATCCTATAGAATTGCGACGATTTGTGTCAAAATCGTCGTAATTTCAGCATATGAAATCGTCATAACCTACAGGATACAGCCTGAAGCCTTATTTATGCCCCATTATGACCAATTTAAATCGTCATATCGTCTAAAATATCATATATATTGAATTGACTAGTTGGCCACATCAGCAATAATGCCTACGTGGCATGTCTATATGTTAATTTTTGTATATGTGTATATCCACATGTCAAAATAATGAAAAAAATAGGGTGTCAAAAGATTCGAACAAAGGACCTTGTCCACATTTCTAGAACTAGGATCCAACACACCAAATGACCTTTCATGATATAAAAACCTACCTAAAGCAATATGTAATATGTGATACAAGTGCACTACTGAATATACATATAAAGACCTATATAAAGACCTACCTACATGCAACCACAATAATCAGTTTTGTGTTTTTTTAGCGGATGATAAGAGAAATAGTCCTATTCAACCCTTGATCCATGCATACTCTTGGCCAGCCAATCAAAACGCAGAAAAATGCTACCCACGGATCACCCACCGAAGTAGATCTCAGCCATGCACGACTGCTCGATCCAATGCTCCGGAATTAAGCGCTCAACCACCGAAAATTTAGAGCGGGCTGCTGCCAAAAACTGGTCTCGGCGCTCAATTTTGAGATGCATCCAAAATTCTCGTCTATGTCAAACCTACCACATCCAAAAAAACCCTACCCCATCCAATCCCACCTACCCCCATCGCGCAGACCCTCCCTCCTCTCCTCACACCCACCCGCGGGCGCCGCCTCCACCCCCTTACCATCTCCTTTCCCGGCGCCGCATCACCGGCCACGCCAGAGCACCAGCGTCCCTCCTCCCCTCTGCACCACCTCGTGCCCTCACAGCCTCACCCTCACCCTGGACCCCCATATCCCCTCATGGGATTTCTCCGCTACGCCCGACGCCATCCAGATCGAGGGAGCACTCCCGCCTTCCTGCCTCTCCTCGCTGGTGGCCAGGCACCAACTTCGGCAAGCACCGCAAGCCAGAGAAGACCAACTTCGGCTGCAAGATCTTCTACCAGACACATCCCATGCAGTACAGGTGGTCCTCATCCAACTCCGCCGCCACGTACCGGGGAGCCGGGGCTGCAGCCATTGCCGCCGCGGTAGTGCAGGAGCAGCGCCGGAGGGACAGAAGGAGCGCAGATGCTCTTCCAGGGACCATGAGGCGTTGTCGATGATGTCCTATCCAATCGGGTACGTCTTCATGGCAGCCGTCAAGATGCAGCAACTGAAGCATATCGGGGAAGAGCTTCCAGGAGGTAACTACTAATTAAACACATTGTTTTCGATGTATCAATAGTTTGCAAAGCTAAGTGATGGTGAAGTTATCCCTAGACGTAGATTGTCTATGCGTAGCTAACGCTTCCGGTAGGTCCAGATGCTCATCACGCAGATCTATAGCCTAGATCATGTTCACGCATGCTTAAGTCAACTGCATCTGCACTTATCTGTTATTCTTCGAGTGATCTTTGAAGGTGCTGCGTATATAGGAGAGAAAGAAAGCGAACATGACAAAACTCTAGTCAGCCCGCCTGTCGATTACTGCATATGGTGATTTTGGTGTTGGTCTTAGTTAGTTCTGAACTGTAGACTTTGCTTTTCTTATGGTTTCCATGAAGTTATTCCAGGTGAAGGCATAGCTTGCTATGTTGCGTTTTGATTTGGGTTTGGTTTCTAGCAGTGAATCGCAGGTTGGCAAGGTTGTTGGTGATAATTAGAGCACACTAGTAGCATCGACTGGGCCACGATTCGGCTGGAGGTGGCTGTACCAGGTGCTTATTCTGCATATATTCATCAACTATATCAAGTACAATTACATTAGTTGGGTATATCTTTTATTAATGCAATGTCCAAGTCATGATTTTCTTGGAAAAGTATTCCCTCTGTTTCAAAATATAAGATGTTTTAGGTTTGCGAAGAGAGTGTATTTAGACTTGTTTTAGTGTGTAGATTCATTCCAAACATGAGTGAACCTATGTACTAAAACAAGTCTAGGTACATTTGCTTCCCAAAGCTAAAACATCTTATATTTTGAAACGGAGGGAGTACATGTTTGGCTGCTAGTTAATAAGAAAATGGCTGTGATAGACTAAGTGCTTATCTACTCTTGTGGCATCTGAATAACTATGATACTCGTGAGCTAAATGTGTGGTAGGGTTTTCATACAACAAAGTCTAATTATCTTGACTGTACGCTGGTAAATATCTGTTCATTAGCCCTGTGTGTAATGTGTGTCTCGCTTTAAATTTTCGAGCTTAACGTATGCAAGTTTCCAAGGAGTCCTAGGGTTCTTGTAGGATTAAGTGCAGTAACATTGTTATTTAGATTCGAAAGTACATATTTGATTTTTCTGTCTAGATCTTCTACTAGCATGGAGTGATATAGCCAATATTTGTGTGCAGGTGACAAGAGGCAGAGATGTTAATACAATGTTGTTGTCAGTACTGCGTCTTCCTTGTAAAACTATGGACAAACCTGAGATTTCTGTTCTTAGAAATGGCTTCTGGGATGTCACTAAAGTCCCAGGTTTCATTAGAAAAATCTGTAGACTTGTAGTTTAAGTAATAGAATTTACGAGCTGCAGTAGCTTCTGTTGTATTTATCTGATTTTTCTTACTGTCCCTGAGTTCTATCATGTTTATATCTGATTGTTCTTGATTAGAACACTTTGTTCAGCCATGACTCATAGCTTCAAACATTCTAGACTTCCTTACAAGTGTATTACTATGTTATGCAAATGTACTTACCATGAGCAAATGGTGTAATAGTATAACAGAAACTGTCTAGTAATTATTATATCAGGATTATTTTTACTACTTAATGTTGTCGCTGCATGCAATGGCTGTTTCTTTTGCACCTTATTTTCTACTGGTCGTGAACTCATAATATTGACCTAGAATAGTTTGCGTTTTTCTATTTTGATCATGCTTCTCTTTTATTGAAACTAAATGGATGTTGGATGATCTATGCTTGCTGTTTTTTTTGACATGGATCTATGCTTGTTGTTGGTCGGCTGATCTGGGTTGTTTGTGGTTGTAGGACGAGCTGCAGCGGAACACCCTTAAGCAAGATCAAGAACCCAGAGAAGATCAAGTTCAAAGGTTGGTTGTGCACTTTTAGTTCTTTACAGGTGCTTTTTTGTTGAAATTCAAAATCTTTATCTGATGCAAAGCACTGTAAAAGAATTCAGTTCTATACTTTTGCGCTATACTAATGAACCATTGTAAGTATATTTTCGTCACTGTAGTACTGGTTCTATAGATCTTCTTGTAAATAAATTTCTCGGATCTAATTTGTAGCCTTTGTCTGTTTTCATATGTTTTGCTTTTTGTTCATTTGCTGAAAATACCTACTTCCATAATTTGCTATATTTTGTGTTTTACTCTTTGAGCTGACCTGTAGGTACACTGAGAGGAATTCTGGGCCAGCAGATATTGATTTCATCTACTTTTATGAAGTTTATGTGAAATGTGAATGGCCTAACAGGAAGAAAGCTGTAGTATATTATTGGAACCATGGAACTGTTGTAATTTGAAGTGTGTGAGTGCTGGGATATTATTGTATAATGTGACTTGAAGTGTGAGTGCTGGGACATATATTGTATAGTATGTGATTTGAACCTATTGTAATTTGAAGTGTATGTCTATTGTCAAAATATTCTTGCATTTATGAATAAATTATTAGTTGATCAATTATTGTCAAATCGTGGGAGGTTTAACACCTGTGAAAAATAAAATTAACAAGTGGGACCTGCTGAAAATAAAAGGGCGGAAATAAAAAGAAATAAAATGTCAAAAATAAAAAAGAGTAACTATAAAAGGCCTAGACTAGAAAATAAAAAGACCTTCATGTTGGGCCTGGCCCATATAGTTGGACGTAATTGATATAAAAAAACATAAACTGAATTATTGGGCTTGGCCCATACAAACGATAGAAATGGACCGGGCTGATTGTGTGCCTCGTCGGACTGGCCACGTATGATCTGACGTGGCTAGGCCTTATTGCCCATGACGATATTGAATCGTCATATAGGTTATGACGATCCAAGATCGTCATAGACAGTTATGACGATTTCATCAAAATCGTCGTTATAGTTCATTTGCGACGCCCAGCTTTTGACGATCTCAAAATCGTCATAAACAGACTACTATGACGATTCTGTGACGAAAATGGAGGGTCATATATAGTCATATTCCTTGTAGTGATTGGACAAATATTAGAAGTGAAGTAAAAACATACACATCATGCAAAAAAATAAACGATAACAATAAACGTCGTCGCAACAACGCACGCGAGGTCCATCTAGTAGTACTTAACTTGCCTCCGCTTGCTACAACACAAAGCATGGTCCTGAATCTACCTTTTTTATGACTTACTATCAAGAACAAATAAAACATAATATATTCACCCACATCTCACATATATTTGCTAAGGAACACTCGTCTCCTCCACAGCCAACTTCAGGGACGCCCGTCTCCTCCACGACCACGTCTACCACTGCGGCTACGAGCTGGTAGTGTTCACCCATGCCAACATGTTCACTAACTACTAGAACCAGTTCCCCAACAATGGCAACTTCATCCACAGGGTCCTTCCGGAGCTGCCGATGGCTGTAATGGTGTCGCCGGATTATCTAGAGGTGGTCGTGGCCCAGCAGCCGGCGGTGGCGTTGGTGTCGGTGGCTAATGAGCTATCGCTGGCGCTCCAGAATATGCGCTAGGAGGTGCCGTAGTAGTTTCAACGAGGCGTCGGGCCTGTAGTAGTTCAACATTGAGTCCTGTATATGTAAACTCGTCTTATTATCTTGAGGGAACCCTAAACGTAATGCTTGAATGAAGTGTTTGTTTATGGTTACACCTCGTTCATACTAAGGGAAACCATATGTTAATTCTTGATTGGCTTCTTTGGATTGAAAGATTTGCTAGAAACCCGTGAATTATGTTTTCCAGTTGCCTACGAATTTCTATCAGTTTCAGAAACTGAAAAGGCAAACACACTTAAAACTTGGCCATTTTATCCAAAGAGGCCATTAAGCTACCATACATAGATTAAATTTAGACTCGAGTGACCTTAATTGACTATGTCACTCCCGCTGTCTTCGTCATCCATGACGTCCTCCGCGTCGCTGTCCGCCTCTTCCGCGTCGGAATAGATGTCGACGATCCTGACGGTGAGTTCTTCACGCCACACCACATTGATAACGGTGAAAGTCGCACGCCCAGGAAGTTGCCCAGAAGTGGTGCCTCCCTTCGGGGTTGCGCAGATCCAGGTGGATGTCCCGACTATGAGCTCCGCCACTACAAGAAATGCGTCAACCTATGACCTTTTTTGTAGTGACCGTGTATGAAATCGTCATAAATTTATTACAATTCTAGACCAAATGGTCATGGGATGTTTGTAAGGGTCGAAACCTAGCAAACTCATGACGATTTTGCTCAGGAATGTCGTAATTGCATAAGATAAAATCGTCATAGTGTTAGAAATGACAAGATATAAGAGGAGGGAAATTTGAGCCATTGGATGCAAACATGATAGAGGGATGAGATGGTCATATGTGGAACACCTTGTGAGTAGCTCATTTAGCTTGGGTGAACAAACAAGCTCAAATCAAAAACTTGGCTCGACTATTTAGACATTGAGTTCGAGCCGAGTCGAGGCAAGTCATAATTACTCATTTAGCTCGCGAGTTTCGAGTTATAATTATAGCCCTAACACATGCATTGGTGCTGTGTTGACACAAAATGGTCATCCCGTGGCTTATTACATCAAAGCTTTGGGAGTCACTTTCCATTTATGAGAAAGAATTTTTTGCTATCATGATGGATGTGGGAGAAATAGAGACCATATTTTCTAAGAGGCCCTTTTGTTATCAAAACTGATCATCAAAGCTTTTATCAGCTTGGGGATCGGATTCTTACTAAAGATGGCATTGACCAAATTAGTAGGCTTGCAATTTCAGTTTCAGTATAAGAAGGGTTGTGACAACAGTGATGTTGATTCTTTGTCCAGAGTGGGTCATTTATTGGCAGTTTCTTCTTTATCTCACAGTTAGTCAGCCTGATTACAAGAAGTGCTCAATTCTTATGCTGTTGATGAGGTAGCTCAGCAGTTACTCCAACAACTTGCCATAGTAAAACCAAATGAGGAAGGCTAATCTCTCAAAGATGGAGTGATTCAAAGGGAAGAATTTGGATGCAATCTGTTTGTCTAGCCTGTTAGTTTGCATGATCCGTTTAGTTAGTTTGCATGATCCATTTAATTGATATTTGTATGATCATGCTATATCAGTTATTTATTCAATTAAATCATATGGATTTTTGCTTATATTTTTAGCAAGGAGTCCATGCAGTACTGAGTCCATGTTTTAGGTAAGGTTAACTAGCTATCATTCCATCATGTTATTTATTCCCTTCCCTTGCATACACAGGAATCTGGGACATAAGAAGAATGCAGTAAGCAATATTTGGACTAATGAAAGCTAGTGATTCCAGATCGTTTCTGAAAGTTGACGATTTTTGGATTTTTCATATTCTGGTTGACGAACGTGCACACTTAGGAAGTTATTAGGAATAAACAAGTGAACTCTTTGCATCAAGATTCTCACAAGAGTGTGAGAAAGAGGAACAAGATGAGCTTCACACCATCGAGTGAGAATTAACATGGCAAACCCAGTTGAAAATGATGCACAAGAGAAGCTCCTGCCTATTTCAAATTTGATCGGTCTGAAGTCACGAATTTGAAAATAATCATTCATTATTACAAAGACATTTAATACATAAACTCATGAAGTTCCTGCCTACGCAACAAGGTGCGCAGAACATAACCATTAATTTCACTAAAAAGGACCATTATGCCAACATCCAAGCACACCATCGGGCATCCAAAGGTCTTTCTAGGTAAGAGGCACCACAGCTTTACTCCTACAAGAATTTGAACTGGCTCCTAATGCAGCCTGGGCCGTAATCATCAGAGTGCTTCTCAGAGACTCAGATAATTTGACAACTCACAGGGGAAGTAGGGGCAGTTGGCATCCGCTTCAACGGGAGGACACGGTGCCAATGCCTTCAGTGTATTATTACTCATGTCAACAGAGATCATCTGCGTCTTGTCAATGTCCAACCTCAGGGAGGAACCCATATGGACAACATAATCACCGTGGATGCACAAATTTGGGAAAGATGGTAACAAGTTCCTTGCTGTTGAGACTCCAACAGTGCCATCCCGAACAAGTATGTCATTCCCATGAATTTCGAAAGCCCTGCACCAACAGATGTTGGAAAGCACACTAGTCCTTACAGGACACCAACAGTTTTCAGAAAGCACGCTATTCCAAATGGTGGCTCTCCAATCGACAAACTTTTGTGTCTCTGTTTCCAAATGATCAAGTGGATGTGCAAAGTAGGGTTGATCACACATCGCATCCAGCGCCCTGCTTCCGTCAACCACATCCGGTACCGAAAGATGTTCGATCTCGATGAACTTAAGTGATCCATTGGTGCAAGCGACGTCCCGAACGCTCCATGGGCATAAATGATGGTATGTGCTCCCAGACCAAGGAAGTGGGATGTACCCCACCACAAGTTGGGGATCCTGGCAGAGCACATCACATACCAGAATACCCTTCCAAAGATCAACCCAGCCTAGCAGGCTTCCTCCAAGCGGGATCACCTTGTGAGTTGTGACAGGCATACATTCCTCGCTCAATAGTCTCTCCAATTGTCCCTCCAAGTGAGCAGGTCTCACAGTCCAATCTTTCAACGCCGATGAGTAAGAGTAGAGTTGATATCCCGAAAGAGTGTATGTCAGCCCAGCCAGGATATACCCCCCATCGTCACAAGAGTGTATGCCGAAATCATCTACCATGAGAAAACTACTAGGACTAGGACACATATCCGGAATCCGGAAGAGCTCAGGTTTCCCCCGAATGGCCTGATACATGTAATACTCACCAACCTGCTCCTTGAACCCGGTTGCCCACAGTGACAAATGCAGGAGCAGAAATTGCTTCTCCGAGCAGACAACACGTGGCTCGTTGGAGAAGACGGCCTCTGGGTAGCCAGGGCAGTGGATGCACACGTAGGAGAGGGCCGGCGGGTCGGCGAAGCAGATCGATACCTGGATGTCGTGGCCTTTGCCTGTACCGGTTGTAGCCGTGGTGGAGTTCTTCCGGTTGGCAAAGTACACCCTTGCGTCAAGGAGGATCGATCGGGGAAGGCCTTCAGAGGCGTCCAATTCCGCTATGGAGGGTGGGTACAAGGAGCCGGCGATTACTGAAATTGGTTCACTCATTGTTATCGGCGGAGGTGCAGATCTGATTTGTGTTGTTGCTGAGCAGGGACTTTTATGGGCGGTGGGGGTGGGTGCGGAGGGAGAAATCGAGTCGGATTTGGTACCGCTGGCTTTTCCTAATGCACGTGAGAATTGAAGTTTATGGAAATATATTAATATAGTGTTTACATGTAATAAGATAAACAGTTCCCAAGAAAATAAATTAGATAGATTTTCCTTTTGCTTTTATTCAATAGGATCGTTCTCAAGATAAATCTTGAATAGCGTGTGAGAAACAATTTCTTGCTAGTGTTGCCGCGAAGTTTAAGATGGAGCATGAATTGTTTGTGGGGGATCATCCCGGGTAGGTTAACCGGACAATATACAAGGGCGAGATAGCCAGCCAGCCGATTGGTCCAGCCGGACGGAAACACTCAAAGATAGACCAGAAAGAAGGCCAGACGAAGACCAAACTGGCAAACCAGAATAAAAATCATCCCCAAAGGCACCTAGCCAGCTGGATCACGCCAGCCGGATAGGGCGAGATAAGTCAAGAACGAGCCGGTGGAACCATCAGACGAATGAGATGACCAAGGACAGATGTCTAGCCGGATGGGACCAACCACGCGGCCAAGACGGATCAGCCGGCTAGGACGGCCTAGCCGGCCACTCAAGACAGACAAGGTACAAGATGACATAGAGCACAGTACACGGTACGCCCAGGACGGCGGACAAGATAGAAAGGAGATTCAGACACAACCCATACCAACGACTTTACCATGACAGTTGTAACAGTAGTCAGAAGGTGGCACTGTGCGTAACTACTCGCACAGCGACCACTGTAGCCTGCGTGGCTCGGCATGGGCTTGACTGGAAGTACGCACCTGCCATGCCGGCCACTGTAGATGACCTAGTCGGCTGGGGCCCGCCTGTGGGACCGGCCAGTCGGCCAGGCCGTTGCCCATGCCGCTCTGGCCTATATAAGGGGCAGCGGGGGCAACATTGCAAGGGCCGGCCTCTGATTCTTTGCTAGCTAGGATAGATACATCTCAAGGAGCCCTTGTAGTTCTTCGTGTTCATCCTGATAGACAGATCGGCAGGAGTAGGGGTGTTACCTCACCACGAGGGCCCCAAACCTGGGTACTTCTTGTGTCCCCGACGCTTGCTTGTTCCCAATCCCGCCTGCCGACGTCGTCGCTCGCTTCCCTTCTCGCTCCCACACCACTTTCTAGCCTTCTTAGGCACTGCCGTTTCCATACCAACGACATTTGGCGCCCACCGTAGGGCAAAGATGGCGGCGACCGGAGTGACGTTCCGCATGGGACCCCATACCTCGTCGGGCGAGCACATGGCTTCCCGCCTCGTGCTCACGCTAGGCAGATTCAACTGCGTCATCGACAACGCTCGTTGCTTCGCCGGTTCCAGCTTTCCGGTGGGTGGCTCCGTCCTGCTGTTTGGTGACCTGCCCGTCTACGTCGCCATCATGCCGGAGAGTTTCCCTCAGGAGATTGTCTCATTTGCCGAGTCGTTGCCCCCAGCCGGCAGCGCGCTCGTCGCGCCTTGCAACGCGGAGGTGATGATGGCCGGCTCCAGCCATAGCCGTCGTCCCCCTCTCGAGCGTGGTAGCGACCTAGGTGGCCCGTCCACTCCGGTACACGAGAAAGGCATGGTGGATGAGGTCATCGAGGAGATCCGCGAGCTGGTCAACCCCGGGGAGAACCCGGAGGAGGCCATGTCCAAGATCGAGGTGGCACGAGAGCGTTTGCTTTAGCAGGCTCAGGGCTTGGCCTCCACCAAGTACCAGAGAGCAACATCCGCGAGTATCATCACGCCCATGGCCTCACCCCGGCTAATCAAGACCGTAGCCGGCTGGGCTCCGTGCAGCGCCGCGGGGGAGAACTGGGCGCCCGCTTCGAGCAAGACGCCGAGTCGCGCTCCCGCACGTATTTCCCACCGCCTGTGTACGACACCGCGGTCAAGAATGTCCGGGCGGTGCGAGCCTTCACGGAAGATTTACCCCACCTGGAGGGGGACGAAATGCTGCGCCAATTCCAGCGGGTCCAGCACCTGCTGCGCGCAACGGGATCAACATTGCAAGGGTCGGCCTTTGATTCTTTGCTAGCTAGGATAGATACATCTCAAGGAGCCCTTGTAGTTCTTCGTGTTCATCCTGATAGACAGATCGGCAGGAGTAGGGGTGTTACCTCACCACTAGGGCCCCAAACCTGGGTACATCTTGTGTCCCCGAGGCTTGCTTGTTCCCAATCCCACCTGCGGACGTCGTAGCTCGCTCCCACACCACTTTCTAGCCTTATTAGGCACTGCCGTTTCCATACCAATGACAGTTGGCGCCCACCGTGGGGCAGAGATGGCGGCGACCGGAGTGACGTTCCGCATGGGACCCCATACCTCGTCGGGCGAGCACGTGGCTTCCCGCCTCGTGCTCACGCTGGGCAGATTCAACTTCGTCATCGACAACGCTCGCTGCTTCGCCGGTTCCAGCTTTCCGGTGGGTGGCTCCGTCCTGCTATTTGGTGACCTGCCCGTCTACGTCGCCATCGTGCCGGAGAGTTTCCCTCGGGAGATTGTCTCCTTCGCCGAGCCGTTGCCCCCAGCCGGCAGTGCGCTCGTCGTGCCTTGCAGTGCGGAGGTGATGATGGCCGGCTCTAGCCATAGCCGGCGTCCCCCTCTCGAGCGTGGTAGCGACCTAGGTGGCCCGTCCACTCCGGTACGTGAGAAAGGCGTGGTGGATGAGGTCATCGAGGAGCTCTGCGAGCCGGTCAACCCCGGGGAGAACCCGGAGGAGGCCATGGCCAAGATCGAGGTGGGGCGAGAGCGTTTGCTTTAGCAGGCTCAGGGCTTGGCCTCCACCAAGTACCGGATGGAGAGCAACATCCGCGAGTATCATCACGCCCATGGCCTCACCCCGGCTAATCAAGACCGTAGCCAGCTGGGCTCCGTGCAGCGCCGCGGGGGAGAACTGGGCGCCCGCTTCGAGCAAGACGTCGAGTCGGGCTCCCGCACGTATTTCCCACCGCCTGTGTACGACACCACGGTCAAGAATGTCCGAGCGGCGCGAGCCGTCACGGAAGATTTACCCCACCTGGAGGGGGACGAAATGCTGCGCCAATTCCAGCGGGTCCAGCACCTACTGCGCGTGGCTGACGAGAAGGCCTAGGCCGCTCGGATCGCGTTCGAAGCAGGAGACGGCTTTAGAGGGAACCGCATGGGTGGAAACAACCGAGGATGACCTCGTCAGACCGAGTGTTCCGCCTCTCCGGGCCATCAACCCCCGCGCTCCAAGCGCCGCCAGTCCTGCAGCAGCCAACCCCGTGGCGACCAAGGTGCCACGAGCCATCCACCACCGGCTGGCCAGAACCCCCCTCCACCCCCTCACCCATCCCGCCTCGCCAACCGGGTGGGAGCGCCCAACCCGGTTGAGCCGGACGCGCGTGACCGCATCGACCTCTTGATGGAAGCTCGCCTCATGGAGGATGAAGACGCAACCGGTCCAGTGTGCTTCGGGCCACACATCCGGAAGGAGCCCTTCCTTGACAAGTTCTCCCTGCCGCGAGACACCCCCAAGTACGACAGCAGCATGAAGCCGAAGGACTGGCTGACCGACTACGTCACCGTAGCCGAAATCGCCCACGGCAACAAGCGCGTGGCAGTTTGCTACATCCCCCTAATGCTGACCGGCTCGGCGAGGACCTGGCTTAACAGCCTCGCGCCCAACAGCATCAACGCTTGGCCCGACTTCGAGAAGGTCTTCATCCAAAACTTCAATGGCACCTTCAAGCGCTCGGGTAGACCCCGCGATCTTTCCCTGTGCGTCCAGGAGGACCGCGAGTCGGACCACGCGTACCTTGCTCGTTGGACCGAGTTGTGCAACTCCTGCAAAGGGGTAGTGGAGAACCAGGCGATCGGCTTCTTCATCGAAGGATGCCGAGAAGGCACGACGCTATGCCACCGGCTGTTGTGTGACGAGCCCAAGACCATGGCGGAACTGATGACCGTCGCTGACCAGTAAGCCACCGTGGACGCGGCAATGAAGAAACCCCCCTGGGTGAACGCGGAAGGGAGACCGGTTCTCACCGAGCCGGCTCGCGAGAAGCATGCCGGGCAAGGCGGAGATGCCTGCTCATCTAGGAAACACAACGGCGATAGCCGCTACCAAGGCAAGCGCCCAGCTGATCAGCCGGGTTCATGCTACCACCAGAGGCAAGTCAATACTGTGCAAGGCGCGCTGGCTCAGAACGACAAGAGGTAGAGAAGCGCTGTAACATCCCAAAAATATTAAACTTAAATCATCAAACACTAATCATCAAAATTAGGGTTAACAAAAACTTTTTTAATTATAATTATGAAGGCATGCATATGTGTATGCATTCAATTTGAAATTCTTTTGAACCAACTTGTTTGTGTGTTCCTTTGCTTGTAAAATGTTTCTTAGGTGAAATAAACATCATCTAAAACATTTCCCACACTTTTCCCAAAGACAAATAAATCAAAACAAATAAAATAAAGGAATGGTCATTTTGACCAATTTAACTCCCATGCCTACTTTGGCTGTCTCAAACTTTCAAAACCTAACAGAAACTTTTCTGGATCTTTGCACCCCTTGAATGTACTCATAACAAAGTATCAAGGCCCACTTTGTGATCACCCAGAAACTTTCAAATGCATAGTTTAAATGGCAATCCAAAATTGAATCTTTATCATACGGGAAGATCCCACTTTTTCGAAAACCACTCAAACAAGCTCAACTTTCAAAACCCAAGCATCTGCAGACTCACCAGCACTAATCTAGCACACCCACCAATAATCTTTTCAAAATTCAAAACTTGATTTCATGCGGCCATTTCATCAAACAGGTTGTAGACACAAATCATCCAAATCCTAAACACTATTGTGAGCAATGATTCTTGCCTAACTGGTTCCCTATCTAGCTCACAACCAGCTCAGTAGATCATCTAGCAATATTAACCAAGCACTAGTACCACTGTAAGCTTGGCATTGCCATCAATGGTGAACAGCCGAGCACACCCATGTCACCCCCATGTCGACAGCAAGCTAGGAGGAGACACAAGCCTAGCCAGTATGTATGGGAGGCAGCCCACCGTCCACCGCCACTCCCTGTCCACCGCGCGCCGCCCTTGCCGCGTGCATACATAATCCCCACCGACCCAGGAGACCGCCAGACATCCTCGTTCGCCGCCCCGTGCCGCACAGCCACCGCTCACCGTCGAAGACGCCGCCTCTGCCGCGCAGAGCGTCGCATGTTCCAGACCAAGCCGCACCGCCCCACCTCGAAACCATGTCGTTGAGCATCGCCAGGGAACACCGCACTGTCCCCTACCGTCGCCCATGCCAATAGCCGCCTGTACCATCGCCCCCGACGAGCTCACCGTGCACCCCGTCGGTCCCCTCGCTCGACTATAAATAGAGGCCACCCCCAGTCGATTTCTTCACACCATCTCACTCCCCTCTCCTCACTGATCGTGCCACACCGTTCCCGAAGCAAGGCGAGCACCACCTCGTCGGAATTTCACCGGAGCCTGCCGCCTTTGGAGAAGAAGGGCGCCATCGATTTCGTCCACCCCAGGAGCTGCCGCGACCATCCCTGAGTTCGCCGTCGTCGACTTCATCATTCGCCCGCCTCGCCGACCCTCGCCTGCACCCCGGTGAGCCCCCAGCACCCCACACTGGCCGCGCTAGGGTTCTTTCTCGCCAGCGTTGTCTCGCGTCGACAATGACTCCCAGCCGTTGGATTAGAATCAGATCAAACGACCCACGTTGCCCCGTATCGCTTCGCCCCCCTGTCTCACTAGCAAGTGGGGACACCCACTTAAGCAGCCCGCGGGAGCACTGTGCTTAGCAGGCCGGCCCGTTAACTTTTCCCGCGTAACCCAGTTATTTGAATTAAACCTTTTTCTTTTTTGTTTCAAACTCACTTCTGTACTCAACTATAAAAATCAACCCAAATCGATTCAGTGCATCAAATTGAATGAAACCAATTTTGTTAGAAAGGTCTGGGAATGCTGAATCCAAGCCCGTTGGATTCAAGTCATTTGGATCTATAGATCACCCATGGTAAAAATAACAAGGCAGAAGCTTTTCTGCATTCAAATATTTTTCAAATTTAAACCATAATAGCTTTTGAGTTGATTACAACTCTCAAAAATCACATTTAACCATACCTTTCAGAATATATAAAAATATATAGGTTTACTTTCAGAAATAATGTTCAAGTAATAAAAGAATGCTACATAGGCATTTCTAGCCACTTTAATTAATTAGAATAAAAGGGTAAAACCTTATTAAATTGTGACACCACTTTAAAACACATTCCCTTGGACTACAATATGTGGTGATGACATGTGTCAACATGATCCCATGTTTGGTTTGGAGAATATTAAATCTTAAGTAGTTTTTCAATGAGTAGAAATTACTTTTCTAAAAATAAAAAGAATTAAACCAAGCCTTAACCTTGTAATGTTAGAGATGATGCTAGATCATCTATAGGACCCTTTTGTGTGATGATTGCAAGTAGTTAAGTATTGTTTGGTGATTGTGTACCTCGTATTTATTCATAGACGCTAGTACCGACCAGGGATACGAGGAGGAAGGAGGATACTATGAAGAAGAAGCCGAGGAGAACTTCAACCACTGCTCTGCGCAAGGCAAGCTGAGAATATACCTATGCAAGCCAATACTTGCAAGCTTATACTGATATTGATGCAAGCTAACACTTGCAAGATACTTTACCTATGCAAGCCAATAATTGTTATTATGCCTACTATATGACTTAAGCATATGTGATCATACCCACTTGATAAACCAATCCTAGCTTTACTTGCAAGCTTCTTACTTTTTTTTCTTTATCAAAGCTTGCTTAGAGTTTACTTAAGAAATTGGTAGATACTAGAAAGATATGTGAAGGTTGCATAAAGAGCATAAAATTTGGCCTAAGCTAGATAATCTTGATGTCATCCCAAGGCATCAGATTGAACTTAGTTAAAACCCCACTAGTTTACCACCCCTCATCAGTGCTTACCCCCACCTGTAGATGCTAGTGCTAAGCATAAAACTTGATCAAATTTAGATGGGAATACTTGGTGGAAAAATGGTTATGAAAACCTTGGAATGATGGATCATTCTATTGAAATGTTTTGGACATGTGTTTCCGAACACCTGATGATTTTGGTGATGAAAATGTTGAGGCATGAGACTTAGCCCTTTATAAAACTGATGGTTGTCTGGATGCGATACCATTCCAATTTTATCGTACAACCACAATACCCGAAGATTGGGTAGGGCTTGACTGGAAACTTATATACCTTAGTATTAGTTCCCTCTAGGCCAAGGTCTGAGCTGAGGCTACCTTGTGAAGATTGTCCACCTGTGCAGTACCCAAGATGACAGTTGGTCAGGGTTGGGAGGCCAAACTCACAGGAGAGGTGCTTATACTAGGGCGTGTAATTGAAAGGTTAGGATTGATTATCCGCATACTGAGTATGGTGAATTCAGGATTTGTTCCTAACGGATGTATCGAATGTTGTGGTGAAAGTGTACAATCTCTGCAGAGTGTCAAACTATTCGAATAGCCGCGTCCGCGGTTATGGACAGTTGGAGTGTCCATACTGTTCCACCGTCAGACTTTTCAAAAATGACTTGTGAAATGAATTGAGATTTTGACTTGACCACAACAGAGTTGTGACATGAGTTACAAGATCCCACTTAGGAGTTATAAAATTATGACTAGCTTTGGAACTTAGTAGAGATAAATCTGGCAATTGCAAAACAACCCTAGAGCCTAGTGTCCTATTATCCAAAAACCCCTTTACCTGTTAGTATTAGCTTGCGAGTACTTAAAGAGTACTCATGGCTTTGTCCCTGGCTATTCCCGTGGCCAGACTATGAAGAGGAGTACCTGGAGGATGGACCCCAGGAAGGTTACGACAACTAGGATCATCTCCCATCGTCAGCATTGCCTGTGAACCTGAAGATAGAGCTTCGCCTACGCTACCGTTATTATTACGTATTCCGCTGCTTGATGTTGTAATAAGAACTGGGTCATGAGATCCCTATTTGTGTAAGAACTTATGAATCTTTTGTAATGGATGATGTACTGTGGTATCCAATTCTGTTATGTCTTGCAAAAATGGTAATCCTGGGATTGCGATGTATGGCATAACAGGCATCTGGGATTAAAACCCGGGTGTTGACAAGTTGGTATCAGAGCCATCCTGACCATAGGAGACCCTAGTTAGACTGGACGTTTGAACCAAAAACTTAGTTTCAAAACCAAAGAAAATAAATATTTACAAAAACCTATTCTCATTCTTATCCCTTTGATTCTTTCATGAAAATTCATGTTCCTCAAAAACTCTTGCAAAATACATAAAAGTTTTGACACACTTAATCACTCTGCTAACCTACTCATCCTCTATTCTTATAGATGGACGTGAAGTACTACAAGTTTATCAGTTGGGGAATGGAAGAGACCGATTATATGACCAACTGTATATATTTTTTTATTTTATCAAAAAAGTAGGAAAAAGGACTTTCCTTGTAAAAGGAATTTTGTAAATCCAAATTCTGAAAAAAAGAATAAGAGGATCCATAGAAAATATATGCAATGAATAAACCGAAGATAGCTAAACTTACAGAATAAATTGCATTAGTAAAAAATTCATATGAATTTATGGAGGGTTACAAATTTGGTCAAGAGGAAGAGACTTATAATATTGTGGCTGCTCATGGTTATTTCGGCTGATTAATCTTCCAATATGCTAGTTTCAACAACTCTCGTTCAATTTGGACCAGATTTTGGAACTTCTAGAGCGTCCGAACCACGAGTTCTTCGGAGCTCAACTCAATGATCAAGGAGGATAAGATCTGCAGTGGCTAATTGTTGCAAGTCTCCGAGGAAAGATTGAACCTCCCACTGCGGAAGGAATTCAGTTTACCTTGAGAGAGAACAACTGGCTCGATGGACTTGCCAGGGCCATGCAAGAAGCTCTTTCCCGTCTGTGTGGGAAGAGCATCAATCAGATCAAGGGTACTCGCTTTGAGTTTTGCCCAAGGCGTGATGCTAATGGACAACCCCTGGAAGCCCTATACCACCCCGAGCTGAAGACCCAATTGGACCACCTTAGCTTCATGATGTACGATCGTCAGCAGGAGTTAGACAACTGTCGTGACTACTGTAATCACAAGTCTACCATCATCAAGACGAAGGACCAGACCATCGCCATGCTAGCAAAGGATCGTAAATCTTGCCGCCGTCAGCTCGACAAGAAGGAGCGCATCATTGCCCGTCTTCGCCACCGCATCTCATCTCTAGAGGAGACCATCCACGAGAGAGACATGCAGTTGGAGGAAAGGGAGAATGCCGGGGAGAATCTTCGTGGAGACCCCTCCTCCTATCTCAGCGATGATGACGATTTTCTGGAGGATCAGGCTATGGATTTCTTCACCGATGAGGACGATTTCGCCTTCATCGATGATGATGAAGATGAAGAAGCCACATATTCCGAGGAGTAGTAGCACTTGAGCACTAGCGTAGTGAGTAGTATTCGGTCCCACTGTATCGTAGTTTCCAGAATGGTTCTTAAAACCATCTGTTTTCCTTTGTTGTGGTGTGTGTTGTACTGGGTGCTATGAATGAATGAATGAATGATTGAATGAAAAAGCAAGTTGCTAGAAAAATCTGAGTCAAACTTTAATTTTTTTTCAAAGTCCCCGAACCTTAGAAATTTCCCTCTTATCTCCTGATCTATCTAAATCTTCAGATGCCACGTGAAGGAAGTGGTTCATCCCAGGACCCGATGTTGCAGATACTTTAAATGTTGACCTCTGACCGTGAAGCTGAAAGAGCCGAACGTCAAGCCAACCTAGCCACTCTGCAACAGATAGCCCAGCTAGCCCACAACAACCAATGCCACGGAAATGAGGACAACCATGGATCTAAGCTCAAGAACTTCCAGAATACCAACCCACCTGTGTTCACTAAGTCCGAAGAACCCCTAGACGCCGATGATTAGCTGCAAACCATGGAAAATAACTTAGAAGTAGCCGGAGTGGAAGCCAACGAGAAAGTCCTGTTCACCACCCACTATCTAGCCGGAGATGCCAGAGCATGGTGGAACAGTGTTCCCGTAATGACCGGAGGCCAGATGATGACCTGGGAGGAATTCAAGGTCAAGTTCAGCAGAACCCATGTGCCACCGGGTTTGATCAAGAGAATGAGAGACGAGTTCAGAGAGCTGAAGCAAGGAAGGATGACTGTAGTGGAATACCGTGACAAATTTTTGTCATTAGCTAGGTATGCCCCGGATGAAATAGACACTGAAGCCAAGAAGAAAGAAAGATTCCTGAATGGTCTGCATGATGAGATGCAGATGGTGTTAGTCAATATCCCCTTTGCGGATATTGAAGCCCTTGTCGACTCAGCTATCCAGATGGAAGGAAAAATCAACCAAGCCAATGAGAACCGCAAGCATCGCATGATGCATCAGCCAGGAACCCATCAGACCCCAAAGTATCGCCCTAACCCATCTCCAGGATTTGCCCCAAGAACCAACAGACCCCCGATGAACCGTCCGACCTATCCCAACCGTGGAAACCCTAGACCCGGAGGAAATCACAACAACCCCGGCAACTCTAGAAATTTCAATCGTGCCCCACCCAAGTTCAACAACAATAATGTTACCGCCAACACCAACACTGCCCCGAGGACTGGAAGCAATGCTGTGCCTGTAGCAGCCAAGGACAAGTCGCAAGTGACCTATTATGACTGTGGAAATAAAGGCCACTATTCCAACGAGTGCCCCAACAAGAAGAATGCTACAGCCCCCAACGCCAATGTCCCAGCTCAGCAGCAATGTCGTGTTCAGCCAGGGAGAAGATTTTCCCTAGGGAATTCGCTCAACCGCAATGGCCGTCTTTTTCTCATGCATGCTGAAGAAGCTCAGGAAGCGCCAGACGTCGTGCTGGGTATGTTTTCTGTTAATTCAGTACTTGCAAGAGTGTTGTTTGATTCTGGTGCATCGCATTCATTTGTCACCGAAGAATTTGCATGCACTAGTAAAATTCAACCAACCAAACTAAAGCATGTTATGATTGTTCAAATTCCCGGATCAACCACCAAGGCTAGGCAAATTTGCAAAGCCATCCCTATCCGAATCCATGGCATAGATTTTTATGCAAATCTGATAGTACAAGGAACTAAAGGTTTGGAAGTAGTACTAGGAATGGATTGGATTTCCAAACATAAAGGATTGATTGACTGTGCCAAGAAAGCCATAACCATGACCAGTACCGCCGGAATATCAGTCGAGCATATATCTGAAACCTTACCTCGTCAATTCAAGTGTAAGAAGAGTATAGCCCAACCTACCATTGACCAAGTCCAGATAGTCTGTGAATACCCCGATGTATTTCCAGATGTTTTGCCCGGTATGCCCCCAGATCAGGATATCGATTTTATCATCGAAGTAATCCCCGGAACTGGACCCATAGCCCAGAGACCCTATAGTATGAACCCGTCAGAGCTAGCAGAACTAAAGAAGCAACTGGATTCCATGTTGGAAATTGGATTGATTCAACCAAGTGCGTCACCTTGGAGATCACCTGTCTTGTTTGTGGACAAGAAGGATGGAGGTAACCGTTTGTGTACGGATTAACGGAAATTGAATGATGTCACCATCAAGAACAAGTACCCCTTGCCCAAGATAGAAGATTTGTTTGATCAGTTGACCGGTGCCAAAGTGTTTTCTAAGATTGATCTTAGAACTAGCTATCATCAACTCAAAATTCGTGCAGAGGATATTCCAAAGACTGCCTTTACCACCAGATATGGATTGTATGAGTATACGGTCATGTCTTTCGGATTAACCAATGCCCCCGCTTATTTCATGAATCTCATGAATAAGATTTTTATGGACTTCCTGGATAAGTTTGTCGTTGTTTTCATCGATGACATTCTGATTTATTCCAAATCAGAAGAAGAAAACGAGATACACCTAAGGACCTTTCTTGGAACCCTTAGAGAGCATCAGTTGTATGCAAAGTTTAGCAAATGTGAATTCTGGTTACAGGAGGTAGGATTCCTCGGTCACATTGTATCAGCTGGAGGAATTGCTGTTGACCCTGCCAAAGTGAAAGATGTAGAGGATTGGCAAGCCCCGACCACTCAAACCCAAGTTCGTGCATTTCTCGGATTGGCGGGATATTACCGCAAATTCGTAGAAGGATTGTCTAGTATCGCCAGACCCATGACCCAATTGCTGAAGAAGGACAAGAAGTTTGAATGGACCGACAAGTGTGAAGCGAGTTTTCAAGAACTCAAGAGGAGATTGATTTCAGCCCCAATCTTGATCATGACAGATATCACGAAGCCCTTCGATGTGTATTCTGACGCATCCAAGATTGGTCTCGGATGTGTGCTAATGCAAGAAGGCAAAGTTATATCTTATCTATCTCGACAATTGAAGCAACATGAGAAAAACTACCCAACCCATGACCTCGAACTCGCAGCCGTAGTTCTAGCCCTGAAGACATGGAGACATTACCTGATGGGAAACCGTTGTGAGATCTATTCGGATCACAAGAGCCTAAAGTATATATTCACTCAGAAGGAGCTGAATATGAGGCAGAGAAGATGGATTGAGCTAATCAAGGATTACGATCTGGACATTCACTATCACCCTGGTAAAGCCAATGTAGTAGCCGATTCCCTTAGCAGATTTCCGTGCCGCTTGAACTCCATGATTTTGAAGGAGCAACCAAGTTTTCACAAAGAGATGGAAGGTTTTCGAATGGAATTAGTAAGTGAAGGATTTTTGGTTAGCATAGAACTTCAGCCCACTTTGATCAGCCAGATCAAAGAGGCGCAGAAGGAAAATGCTATTATTGAAGGAATCAAGCGTTGTATCGGTACAGGCAAGGTACCCGGATTCACCAAAGACGAAGAAGGAGTTATGTGGTACAAAGGACGCCTTTGTGTACCAGCAGATTCTGAGTTGAAAGAAGTTATTTTGAAGGAGGCTCATGATACTCTTTATTCTATCCTTCCCGGAGGAACTAAGATGTATCAAGATTTAAAAGAGCAATTTTTGTGGCATAAGATGAAGAGAGAAATCGGAAGCTATATCGCCAAGTGTGATATTTGTCAGCGAGTCAAAGCAGGACATCAAAGACCCGCTGGATTGTTGCAACCCTTGCAGATTCCGGAATGGAAATGGGATTCTGTAGGAATTGACTTTATCACTGGACTACCTACTTCTAGTAGGGGAAATGACTCTATCTGGGTCATAGTGGATAGATTGTCCAAAGTCGCCCATTTCTTGCCCGTCAAAACCACCTATCAGAGTTCGAAACTAGCGGAGTTATACATCGCTAGAATCGTCAGTTTGCACGGAGTCCCCAAGAACATAGTATCGGATCGAGGAACTCAGTTTACCTCGAGATTCTGGAAGAAAGTACAAGAAGGTTTAGGAACCCGTCTAGATTTCAGCACCGCGTATCACCCTCAGACCGATGGACAAACGGAGCGAGTAAATCAAATACTCGAAGATATGTTGAGAGCCTGTGTGTTAGAATATGGATCCAAGTGGGAAGACTGTCTGCCGTTTGCAGAATTTTCATACAACAACAGTTATCAAGCCAGCTTGCAAATGGCCCCATTTGAATTTATGTATGGAAGGAAGTGTCGCACCCCTTTGAAATGGTCGGAAGTAGGAGAGAGTCAGATCTTTGGACCTGATATCCTACGAGAAGCAGAAGAGAACGTTCAAAAGATTCGTGAGCACCTCAAGACAGCCCAATCCCGACGGAAGAGTTACGCCAACAAGAGACGTAGAGATCTCGCCTTCAACATAGGAGATTTTGTTTATCTGAAAGTGTCGCCATTGAAGGGAATGCAGCGTTTCCAACTCAAAGGAAAGTTAGCCCCTAGATATATCGGACCTTTCAAGATTCTGAACCGTCGAGGAGAAGTGTCGTACCAATTGGAGCTACCTGAAGAGATGTCAGCCGTGCACAATGTGTTCCATATCTCATTACTTCGCAAGTGTCTCGAAGTCCCCGAGAAGACCGAAGTGTTCAAGAATATCGACCATCAGACCATAGAGATCAATGATGACCTGGCCTATCCCGAAGTACCCATCCATATTTTGGAAGAAGCTTTTCGAACTACCCGAACCCGAAGCATCAAGTTTCTCAAGATTCAGTGGAGCAACCACACAGAAGAGGAAGCTACCTGGGAGCGCGAAGATCACATCAGGACGGAGTTTCCCGATCTCTTCAAATCCTAGGTAATCTTTTTGTCCTTTTTCAAATCTCGGGATGAGATTTTTTTAAGGGGGGAAGGTTTGTAACATCCCAAAAATATTAAACTTAAATCATCAAACACTAATCATCAAAATTAGGGTTAACAAAAACTTTTCTAATTAAAGTTATGAAGGCATGCATATGTGTATGCATTCAATTTGAAATTCTTTTGAACCAACTTGTTTGTGTGTTCCTTTTCTTCTAAAATTTTTCTTAGGTGAAATAAAAATCATCTAAAGCATTTTCCACACTTTTCCCAAAGACAAATAAATCAAAACAAATAAAATAAAGGAATGGTCATTTTGACCAATTTAACTCCCATGCCTACTTTGGCTGTCTCAAACTTTCAAAACCTAACAGAAACTTTTCTGGATCTTTGCACGCCTTGAATGTACTCATAACAAAGTATCAAGGAACACTTTGTGATCATCCAGAAACTTTCAATGCATAGTTTAAATGGAAATCCAAAATTGAATCTTTATCATATGGGAAGATCCCACTTTTTCAAAAACCATTCAAACAAGCTCAACTTTCAAAACCCAAGCATCTGCAGACTCACCAGCACTAATCTAGCACACCCACCAAAAATCTTTTCAAAATTCAAAACTTGATTTCATGTGGCCATTTCATCAAACAGGTTGCAGACACAAATCATCCAAATCCTAAACACTATTGTGAGCAGTGATTCTTGCCTAACTGGTTCCCTATCTAGATCACAACCAGCTCAGTAGATCATCTAGCAAGATTAACCAAGCACTAGCACCACTGTAAGCTTGGCATTGCCATCAATGGTGAACAGCCGAGCACAACCATGTCACCCCCATGTCGACAACAAGCTAGGAGGAGACACAAGCCTAGCCAGCATGTCTGGGAGGCAGCCCACCGTCCACCGCCACTCCCTGTCCACCGCGTGCCGCCCTTGCCGCGTGCATACACAATCCCCACCGACCCAGGAGACCGCCAGACATCCTCGTTCGCCGCCCCGTGCCGCACAGCCACCGCTCGCCGTCGAAGACGCCGCCTCTGCCGCGCAGAGCGTCGCATGTTCCAGACCAAGCCGCACCGCCCCACGCCTCGAAACCATGTCGTTAAGCATCGCCAGGGAACACCGCACTGTCCCCTACCGTCGCCCAGGCCAATAGCCGCCTATACCATCGCCCTCGACGAGCTCACCGTGCACCCCGTCGGTCCCCTCGCTCGACTATAAATAGAGGCCACCCCCAGTCGATTTCTTCACACCATCTCACTCCGCTCTCCTCACTGATCGTACCACACCGTTCCCTAAGCAAGGCGAGCACCACCTCACCGGAATTTCACCGGAGCCCGCCGCCTCTGGAGAAGAAGAGCGCCATCGATTTCGTCCACCCCAGGAGCTGCCGCGATCACCCCTGAGTTCGCCGTCGTTGACTTCATCATTCGCCCGCCTCGCCGACCCTCGCCTGCACCCCGGTGAGCCCCCAACACCCCACACTGGCCGTGCTAGGTTTCATTCTCGCCAGCGTTGTCTCGCGTCGACGATGACTCCCAGCCGTTGGATTAGAATCAGATCAAACGACCCACGTTGCCCCGTACCGCTTCGCCCCCCCTGTCTCACTAGCAAGTGGGGACACCCACTTAAGCAGCCCGCGGGAGCACTGCAGTTAGCAGGCCGGCCCGTTAACTTTTCCCGCGCAGCCCAGTTATTTGAATTAAACCTTTTTCATTTTTGTTTCAAACTCACTTCTGTACTCAACTTCAAAAATCAACCCAGATCGATTCAGTGCATCAAATTGAATGAAACCAATTTTGTTAGAAAGGATTGGGAATGCTGAATCCAAGCCCATTGGATTCAAGTCATTTGGATCTATAGATCACCCATGGTAAAAATAACAAGGCAGAAGCTTTTCTGCATTCAAACATTTTTCAAATTTAAACCATAATAGCTTTTGAGTTGATTCCAACTCTCAAAAATCACATTTAACCATACCTTTCATAATATATAAAAATATATAGGTTTACTTGCAGAAATAATGTTCAAGTAATAAAAGAATGCTACATAGGCATTTCTAGCCACTTTAATTAATTAGAATAAAAGGGTAAAACCTTATTAAATTGTGACACCACTTTAAAACACATTACCTTGGACTACAATATGTGGTGATGACATGTGTCAACATGATCCCATGTTTGGTTTGGAGAATATTAAATCTTAAGTAGTTTTTCAATGAGTAGAAATTACTTTTCTAAAAATAAAAAGAATTAAGCCAAGACTTAACCTTGTAATGTTAGAGATGATGCTAGATCATCTATAGGACCCTTTTGTGTGATGATTGCAAGTTATTAAGTATTTTTTGGTAATTGTGTACCTCGTATTTATTCGTAGACGCTAGTACCGACTAGGGATACAAGCAGGAAGGAGGATACTACGAAGAAGAAGCCGAGGAGAACTTGAACCACTGCTCTACACAAGGCAAGATGAGACTATACCTATGCAAGCCAATACTTGCAAGCTTATACTGATATTGATGCAAGCTAACACTTGCAAGATACTTTACCTATGCAAGCCAATACTTGTTACTATGCCTACTATATGCCTTAAGCATATGTGATCATACCCACTTGATAAACCAATCCTAGATTTACTTGCAAGCTTCCTAATTTTTTTCTTTATCAAAGCTTGCTTAGAGTTTACTTAAGAAATTGGTAGATACTAGAAAGATATGTGAAGGTTGCATAAAGAGCATAAAATTTGGCCTAAGCTAGATAATCTTGATGTCATCCCAAGGCATGAGATTGAACTTAGTTAAAACCCCACTAGTTTACCACCCCTCATAAGTGCTTACCCCCACCTGTAGATGCTAGTGCTAAGCATAAAACTTGATCAACTTTAGATGGGAATACTTGGTGGAAAAATGGTTATGAAAACCTTGGAAAGATGGATCATTCTATTGAAATGTTTTGGACATGTGTTTCCGAACACCTGATGATTTTGGTGATGAAAATGTTGAGGCATGAGCCTTAGCCCTTTATAAAACTGATGGTTGTCTGGATGCGATACCATTCCAATTTTATCGTATAACCACAATACCTGAAGATTGGGTAGGGCTTGACTAGAAACTTATATACCTTAGTATTAGTTCCCTCACGGCCAAGGTCTGAGCTGAGGCTACCTTGTGAAGATTGTCCACCTGTGCAGTACCCAAGATGATAGTTGGTCATGGTTGGGAGACCAAACTCACAGGATAGGTGCTTATACTAGGGCGTGTAATTGGAAGGTTAGGATTGATTATCCGCATACTGAGTATGGTGAATTCAGGATTTGTTCCTGATGGGTGTATCGAATGTTGTGGTGAAAGTGTACAATCTCTGCAGAGTGTCAAACTATTCGAATAGCCGCGTCCGCGGTTATGGACAGTTGGAGTGGCCATACTGTTCCCCTGTCAGACTTTTCAAAAATGACTTGTGAAATGAATTGAGATTTTGACTTGACCACAACAGAGTTGTGACACGAGTTACCAGATCCCATTTAGGAGTTATGAAATTGTGACTAGCTTTGGAACTTAGTAGAGATAAATATAGCTTTTGCAAAACAACCCTAGAGCCTAGTGTCCTATTATACAAAAACCCCTTTACCTATTAGTATTAGTTTGCGAGTACTTAAAGAGTACTCATGGCTTTGTCCCTGGCTATTCCCATGGCCAGACTATGAAGAGGAGTACCTGGAGGATGGAACCCAGGAAGGTTACGACAACTAGGATCATCTCCCATCGTTAGCATTGCCTGTGAACCCGAAGATGGAGCTTCGCCTATGCTACCGTTATTATTACGTATTCCGCTGCTTGATGTTGTACTAAGAACTAGATCATGAGATCCCTATTTGTGTAAGAACTTATGAATCGTTTGTAATGGATGATGTACTGTGGTATCCAATTCTGTTATGTCTCGCAAAAATGGTAATCCTGGGATTGCGATGTATGGCATAACAGGCATCTGGGATTAAAAACCCGGGTGTTGACAAGTGCCTTCACCTTCGAGCCGATTCGTCAGCCGGCTTGGGGAGAAAGCCCTGCCACTGTACCAGCTGATGAAGAAGACGGACAAGTTCACCTGGACCGCGCAGGCGGATGCCACCTTCCACGACCTCAAGCGCATGTTATCCACATCACCGCTTTCACCACGTCGGCTGAGAAGGAGCCGATGTTGCTCTATATAGCCGCCACCAACTGGGTCGTCATCGTCGTCCTATCGGTGGAGCGCCACGAGGAAGGCAAGGCCCAGTCCGTTCAGCGACTCGTCTACTACCTCAGCGAGGTGCTATCCCTCTCCAAGCAGAACTACCCCCACTACCAGAAGATGTGCTACAGAGTGTACTTAGCCTACAAGAAGCTTAAGAACTACTTCCAGGAGCACCCGCTCACCATGGTGTCCACCGTGCCGCTAGGCGAAATCTTTGGCAACAAGGAAGCCATAGGTCGGGTAGCCAAGTGGGCCATCGAACTGGCCGCCTACTGCATCCGGTACGAGCCCATGATCACCATCAAGTCCCACGCGGTGGCAGACTTCTTCATCGACTGGGCAGAAAACCAGTACCTGCCACCCGTTCCTGACTCCGACTACTAGAAGCTGCACTTCGACGACTCCAAGATGCACGGGGGCTTGGGGGCCGGCATCGTGCTCACCTCGCCTAAGGGAGACCGGATGGAGTACATATTGCAAATCCACTTCACCACGTCGAACAACGTCGCCGAGTATGAGGCTTTCGCGCATGGGCTCCAGCTCGCGAAAGACATTGGCATCCGCTGGATCCTTTGCTTCGGCGATTCGGATCTAGTGGTGAAGCAAGTATCCGGGGAGTGGGATGCTCGGGACGCCAACATGTCCCTGTACCGGTTCCACGTCCAGCTGCTCAGCGTTGGCTTCGAGGGATGTGAATTCCATCACGTTCCTCGCGCCAACAATGAGGCGGCCGACGCGCTCGCGCAAGTCGGATCCACCAGAGTGGCCATCCCACCCAGAGTATCGTTGGAGCATCTCCGCAAGCCTAGCATCACCCCCTCTCCGGAGTCCGAGTCCATCATCTGGGTAGCAGACCCGGGGGCTGCCGGCTCGAAAGAGCCGGGCCCCGCCAGTGTGACCTCTAGCTCGAAAGACCCAGGGGTTGCCTCCTCCTCACGCAAGCCGTCATCTAGCAAGGTGAGGGGCTCGGGGGCTGCCAACTCGGGCACCCCACCCGGCCGATGTTGGGGAGGTGACCCCGGATAGGGTCAAGATAGGGGAAGGACGAAAGGAGTCTCCCTTGTCATGAGCCGAGTTACTGTTTATATCGGCCGAGTCATGTAAGAGTCGGCCGAGATAAGCAAGGCCAGGACAGCTAGAGAAGGAGTAACACCTTATCCGGCCGACATACGAATTAAGTCGGCCGAGCGAGTCTGAATAACTTGAATGCAGGTGAAGGCCAAGCAGAGTTATGCGAGACAAGGCCGAATAACACGAAGCTTGCAGGAGAAGGAGGTGCCTGTAGTCAAACCCTAATCACGGGCTAGGAGGAATCTTAATAGAGCCAAGCATAAAGGACAAGGAGCAGAGCGGCAGAAGGGCAGAAGAAGGTCACGGAGGTGACAGTTAGGGAGCCCGAGGCACGCATGTGGGGCTCTCTGGAACATTGCCATCGATAGAAGGGGGACACGGAAAGGGGGTCGCCGAGTTACCATATTGGGACAAGCATATTCTTCGTATATGCTTGCCACGTCAGCCCTAGGAGGAACCAAGGCACCCCTTTATAAGGGGAGACGCGGGCTCCTGAGAGGGGATCGATTCATTCTACGCCGTAAGGCTCGTGTAGTAGCTCTCTTCTTCCTGCAAACAACTCAAGGAGCACTTGTAGTCCTTAAGAGGAGAAATAAAGATCTGCATGTTAGTCATTTGAGTGTAGAAATCTCTACATCTTCCCTCCCCGGATCCCTCTAGCATCCATTGGCCCCATACTTTAGCCTACCCATGGCATCTGTCGTGCCACCACCACGATAGTTGGCGCCCACCGTGGGGCTAGCAGCGGTGCTAGCTAGAGTCAAGATCCGGACGGGAAACTTCATCCACACCAGCGAGCACGTTGTCTCTGGCTTAGTCCAGAGATTTGATCTCTGGGACTATGTCAGCGATAACGCAGGCAACTTCAGGAGGAAAGCGCCTCCGCGCAACAGCGTCTTCATCAACTTGGGCGCGCACAAGGTCTACATCGGCGTCGACACCTCCTGCGTTTATCCTAACCAAGTTATTGATGCAGGAGAGCCTCCCCTCAGTGCCGCTAACGGTCCGCGTGGAGCACGCCCCGTCGGCAGCGTCGAGGTGATGGTCGCAGCCGCAGTACAGGCCGCAGGAGCAGGCGTCGGATCAAGCAAGGACCCGGCGGCAGGAGGACATGTGACCACGAAGCAAGCAGCTCCACAGCCCACCGAGGTAGATTCGTCGGCAGCCAAGTCAGCCGAGGTGCAGGAGAAAACCCCAAAGGCAGCAAGGGTAAGATGGCCACCTCTGGAAAGACCAGAGAATATTCTCCAGGCAACTATAGATAATCTAACCACGCCTGTGGCGCCGATACTTGATCCGGCTAATGCTCAGGCAGAGTTAGAAGAGACTAGGCAGAAAGTACTGGTAGAGGCAAAAAAGGTGTCGGCCTTGCGGGAGTCCTTGAACAGGACCCTGCGAGAGTATGCTAAGGCAAATAAACTAGATGTTGCCCCCGAGCGGGTAGATGAACTAAGATTGAGAGGAAAAAACCTCATGAATGATATCAACAAAGAGCATGAGAGTCATAAGGCAGACTCAGTTGATCTAGGCTTGCCGAGGTATAACACCCCAACAAAGAACCTAAGGGCGGCTAATGCCGCTGCATTGGAGCTAGAAGGATTAACCAGCGAAGCCCGGCAGAAACAGCAAGAAAGAGTGAATGAGCTGGTACGCATTGCGAACCAGCAGAATGAAGAAATGCTTAGGGCTGACCCGGCAAGACCGGGAGCCTCGCGTAGGTTCATTCGGCTGGAGCAGCGCCCGCACTATCAGTGGCGGCAACATCCTCACCCAGAGACAACGCGCGAAAAGATAGAGCAGTAACTTCAGGAAAAAGAAATAAGCAAATTGTTCCGTATGATCCGGCAGTAGCCGAAAAGATCAATGAAAATAGAGGCAATGGAAGCCGAGATAACGGTGGCGAAAGAAACCATGGCCGTGCCAACAAAGGCAACGGAAGCCGAGGTAATGGAGACCTCGGAAGAGGAAATCATGAGAACAATAACCCGGCAGAGGGAAGGAGAGCCCCACCGCCCGATCCTCAGCCGAGGTATGAGCCTCGGCAAGAGCGAGAAATGAGACCAGCTCACCATAATCAGGCAAACGAGAGGTACAATGATGGTTACTCAGATATGGAGTATGCAGGGCATGGTGGAAATAACCATTATGGAATGCAGGAGAGAATCATTTACAGAAACTCGCCATCAAATGATGCAAGATTAAAACTAGACAGGTTGTATCGGTCCGAGTTGTTAGAGGAGCAGGGTCCGCCTGGTCCGACGTGTTTTGGACCTCGGATCATGGGCGAGCCACCGGTGCCAAACTTTCAACTGGCAAGGGGCATGAAAACATACAATGGGAGCACAAAACCACAGGATTAGTTGATTGACTATGCCACTGCAGTAAAAATAGCTAGTGGAAACTTGTGATGGGCGGTGAGATATGTCCCGCAAATGCTGGAAGGACCAGCCAGAGTATGGCTGAACAATCTGCCAGTAGGCAGTATCAACTGTTGGCTAGATTTTGAAGAGATGTTTGTCAGCAACTTCACCAGTACCTACAAAAGGCCACAGCAGCTCGCTATGTGCAAGCAGAGGCCGAATGAGACAGATAGAGAATTCTTGACTCGGTGGTGTAACCTTAGAAACTCATGTGACGGGGGTTATAGAATCTCAAGCGATAGCTTGGTTTGCTCAAGGCTGCCGATACGCCAGTGTATTGTGGCAGATGCTGCAAAGAGATATGCCGACCACCTTGGCAGAAACCATCAGGATAGTAGATTCATATGCATTGGGGGATCCGACACAACCAGAACTAATGTTGGAAGAGCATCGGGAGCATCAAGATCAATATGAAAGAGATGCTGCCGGATCATCGAGGCGCAACGAGTTCAGAGGTAGAAGAAGAGAGGAAAGACTGGATTACATATACGCTTCCAATCAGGTGGCAGCGGTAGTGCAAGATCAGCCGAGTCACGGACACAGTCAGCGGCAGAAAAATGGTCCTCGGCAATGGACACCGAGGAACGAAGGGAAGAGACAGTGGACACCAGAACATAAGAAGCAGTGGCAGGAAAGGCTGAAATACACGTTTGAGTCCATGTTGGATCAACCGTGTAAGTTCCATACTCCAAATCTGGCCAAGCCGGCTAATCATACGACTCGACAATGTGCTTGGATGAAAAATGCAATGGGGAACCCGGCGAGCATGCAAGCGCCTCCTCATCAAGCGCATCAGCAGCAGCAGCCATAGTTAACTAGAGAAAATGCGCAGCAGTTAATGTTACCCCCACCTCCTCCGAGGTATGATAACTCGGACCGGAGAGACGCAGTGCAGCAAGTGATAAATCAAGGTCAGGATGGAAGGGCAAACCCCGGAAGTAATGGACGTAATGATTACAGGGAGCATCATCAATCATATTGTGTGTTCACAACAGAACAACAAGATATGCAAAGTGTACAACGCCGTCATATGGAAGTAAATGCGGTTATGCCGGCGGTACCAAGATATGTGCCTTGGTCAGATCAGGAAATAAACTGGAGCATAAAGGATCACCCGGAAATAATGCGAAATCCAGGGTTGTATGCACTCTTACTACATCCGATATTTGTCGGGCCTAGCATTGATGTGAAATTTTCAAAAGTACTCATTGACAATGGGAGCAGTATCAATATCATGTACAAAGATATGAAGCATAAACTCGGAATAGCGCAAAATATGCTGCAATCCACAAGAACCACATTCCATGGAATAGTGCCGGGACTTTCGTGCGAACCCATTGGGAAAGTCCGAGTAGATGTATTATTCGGCACAAGGGAGAATTGCAGAACGGAAAATTTGGAGTGTGAAGTGGTGGACCTAGAAAGTTGCTATCATGCTTTACTTGGACGGCTAGCATTGGCCAAATTCATGAGCAGCTGCCACATTAATTACTTGAAAATGAAGTTACCCGGACCACAAGGGGTGATAATAGTAGCAAGAGATTACAGGAAGTCGATGGAATGTGCTTCGGCTGGATCAAACCTGGCCGAGTCATTGGTGATTGCAAGAGAAAAAAGAAGTATTCAGGAGGAAGCGGCTCTCGCTCAGTCGGCACAACTGAATATGCTGGCATTAGCCAACCCACATGGAAGTGTTTCTTTCCAGCCGACTAAAGAGACAAAAAAGGTCCAGATAGATGAGCAGTTCCTAGAGCGCACCATCACGATTGGTGCCGGCCTAGATGCCAAATAGGAAGGCGAGCTCACCAACTTACTCCGTGAGAATCGGGATATCTTTGCATGGTCAACTCAAGACCTGCAAGGTGTGCCGAGGGAGTTGCTTGAGCACTCTTTGCATGTAAGGCCTGGAGCAAGGCTGGTGAAGCAACCTCTCCGCCGCTTCGCCAAAGATAGGAGAAAAATAATAGGGGATGAGATAGCTCGGCTCCTTGCGGCCGGGTTCATCATGGAAGTTCTTCATCTGGATTGGCTATCAAATCCGGTGTTGGTAGAAAAGAAAAAGGATGACCCAAATGTAGCCTTTGTATGGCGAATGTGTATCGATTACACGAACCTAAACAAGGCGTGTCCCAAAGATCCTTTTCCTTTACCTAGGATAGACCAAGTCATTGATTCGACCGCTGGTTGTGAACTGTTGTCATTTGTAGATGCGTATTCTGGTTTCCACCAAATACCGTTAAATCCAGCCGATCAAATAAAGACCGCGTTTATTACCGCGTACGGGGCTTATTGCTATCGCACCATGCCATTCGGCCTGCGTAATGCAGGAGCAACATACCAAAGATGCATGCAAAAGTGTCTACATGACCAGATAGGAAAAAATGTACAAGTATATGTAGACGATGTGGTTATAAAAACCAAAGAGAGCAAAACGCTCCTGGATGATATTCGGCAGACGTTCGCAAACCTAAGAAGGTTCCGAATGAAGCTTAACCCGAAAAAATGTACCTTCGGTGTGCCGGCTGGGAAATTACTCGGTTTTCTCGTATCCAGCCGAGGTATAGAGTCAAATCCAACTAAAATCCGAGCAGTTGAAAAAATGGAATTGCCGAGGTGTCTAAATGATGTACAAAAATTCACGGGCTGCCTGGCCTCGCTGATTCGATTTGTATGTCGGCTGGGGGAAAAGGCATTACCTTTATATCAACTGATGAAAAAGTCTGATAATTTCATTTGGACACCGCAAGCAGATAATGCGTTTCATGAATTAAAAAAGATGTTGGTCACGGCACCAATCCTGGCCTCTCCACTGTCAAAAGAACCTATGTTACTTTATGTAACTGCCACTAACAGAGTGGTAAGTGCGGTGGTTGTCGTGGAACGGAATGAAGGTGATAAATCAATACAAAGGCCGGTATATTACCTAAGCGAGGTACTATCGGCCTCAAAACAGAACTACCCACACTACCAAAATATGGCCTATGGAGTATACATGTCGACGAAAAAACTTAAACATTACTTCGAAGAACATCCGATAAAAGTAATTTGTGAAGCGCCCATAGCCGAGATATTGAGCAACAAAGATGCAAGTGGCCGAATAGAAAAATGGTCAATCGAGTTATCACCTTATGCTCCGCAATTCGATAGGCGAGATGCAATCAAATCTCAGGCAGTGGCCGACTTCTTTGTGGTGGGTCGAGGTACAATATGAACCACCAGTACCAGATCCGAATTATTGGATAATGCATTTCGACGGATCCAAGCTGAGAAATGGCTTGGGGGCAGGGATAGTGTTGACTTCACCGAAAAAAGATCAGCTAAAATATGTGCTGCAAATACATTTCGCCGCATCAAACAATGTAGCCAAGTATGAAGCACTTGTCCATGGGTTAAAGGTGGCAAAGGAAATTGGTATACGTCGGATCCTATGCTACGGGGATTTAGATCTAGTAGTACAGCAAGTATCAGGCAATTGGGACGCACTAGATGCGAATATGGCCCTGTATAGATTCCATGTGCAAAAAATCAGTGGATACTTTGATGGATGCGAGTTTCATCATATAACTCGGGGGGAAAATGACGCTGCGGACACATTGTCAAAACTCGGATCAACTAGGCAGTCAATTCCCCCATGTATCGCCCTAGAGCACCTGAGAAAACCATCGATTATACCATCACCAGAGTCCGAGTCAATTCATATCTCGGCAGAATTGAAATAAGGAAGTGTGCCAATGGAAATCGACAAAGAATGCAACCCAGGCTTTCTGAAAGTGAACCCGGCCATCGCACGAATAATACAGAGAAATCCGAAGATGTTATGTCGGTAGAAAACATGGAAATCGATAGTGAAATTATCCCAGAGAAAATCACGCCGACATGGGCGCAACCCATATTCTCCTTCCTTAAGGACGCAATCTTGCCGAGTAATGAGGTACTGGCTAGACAGACAATAAGAAGAGCAAAAGCTTACACAATCATAAATAATGAGCTGTATAAGAGAAGCGTCACAAGCGTGCTGCAGAGATGTGTTGACTCGGCAGAAGGCCAGGAAATACTCCTGGATATACATCAGCGAGAGTGCGGGCATCACGCCTCGTCCAGAGCTTTAGTAGCCAAAGTATTCAGGCATGGATTTTATTGGCCGACGGCATTGCAGGAGGCAAAAGAGTTAGTGAAATATGTAACGGCTGCCAGAGATACGCCAGCAAGATACATATGCCCTCGTCCGAATTAAAGACAATACCAATTACTTGGCCATTTTCTGTATGGTGCTTGGATATGGTAGGTCCGTTCAAGCCAGCCCGGGGCGGTATGACCCACATTCTAGTCATGGTGGATAAATTCACAAAGTGGATCGAAGTAAAACCAATAAGAAAATGTGATGGAACAACAGCAGTAAAATTTCTCAAAGATATTATCTTAAGATACGGTTATCCACACAGTGTTATTACAGACAATGGCACAAATTTTGCTGAAGGAGCATTTGCTAGATTCTGCCAAGAGAAACACATAAGACTAGATGTTGCCTCGGTGGCTCACCCAGCATCAAACTGGCAAGTAGAGAGATCAAATGGGCTTGTATTGTCCGGAATAAAACCCCGGCTTGTCTAACCTTTGCAAAGGTCGACAGGATGCTGGATCGAGGAACTACCAGCAGTACTGTGGAGCCTCAGGACTACACCAAACAGGTCAACAGGATATACCCCATTTTTTCTGGTATATGGGGCAGAAGCCGTGCTTCCAGCCGACATAATGCATGATTCGCCACGAGTGACCCAGTACACAACTGCTGAGATAAATGAGGTAGCTAGGCAAGACGACGTCGATTTACTATAAGAGGCCAGGGAATTGGCACTATCAAGATCAGCTATTTATCAGCAAGACCTACGACGATATCACAGCAAGAAAGTCAATCCAAGAGTTTTTAAAGAAGGAGATTTGGTTCTTCGGCTAGTGCAACGTACAGCCGACATGCACAAACTATCACCCCCATGGGAAGGACCATTCACCGTGAGTAAAACATTGCACAATGATGCATATTACCTAATCGATGCTCAGTCACCAGAAAAGAACAAGGTAAACAAAGCCGGTGACAAATCAAAAAGACCGTGGAACATAAATTTACTTCGCCCATTCTACACTTAGGAGCTATATGTTGTACGTCGTAATATGACGCATCAAGTTGGAGTATCAAGCGTGAATTGAACCTCGGCACCTCGAGCAGCGACTCGAGGATTGCACAATGTTGTTTTTATTTTTTAAGACTATGTAGTAAACCTCGGCATCTCGAGTAGTAACTCGGGGACTGCACTGTGTTATTTCTTATTTTGAATTATGTGTTAAACCTAGGCACCTCGATCAGTGACTCGGGGACTGTACCGTGTTATTTCTTATTCATAAATTATGTGTTAAGTTTGAGCACCTCGAGCAGTGACTCGGGGACTGTACCGTATTATCCCTTATTTCGGATTATGCATTAAAACCTCGATACCTTGAGCATTGACTCGGGGACTGCCCCATGATGGTTTCTTGTGCTAAAAATGCGTATTAAACTTCGGCACCTTGAGCGATGACTCGGGGACTACACCGTAGTATTCTCTGCGTTAACCCATGAATTATATTTCGGCAACCCAGTTCATAATTCGGGGACTGCCGCATGATCTGAGATAATTCTTTGAGCACACACAAGAACTCGATGACCCGAGTGATAACTCGGGGACTAACTTGTATTACCCACTGTTTGTTGCCAGACACATAAAAGCTCCATATAGCTCAGCTACAGACTCGGGGAATCCCCAAAATTGGTGATCATAATTTGGAAGATATGATATAAACTTACCTCAATAATCAGAGGAATAGGAAAGCAAAAACAAACAAAGATTTCTAAGGATAATGCAAAAAAAATAACAAACCCAGCAAACGGAAGTATGATAAGGGATGCAACCTATTGTATCACTTTACCAGATATGGGCTTCGGGATTTGTACTTTAGATAGAAGTTGAAAACACAATAGCTACGCTATCGAGTTTATAAAGGGCAGGCAAAATAAATGCCGAACTAAGGTCAGCCACATGGAAAAATACAATCCGAACCTACGAAATCAAAGTACGCCAAAGCAAAGATATAAAGCAATGAGACTTGTTTAAACAAAGTAATAATAATTACCATCACCCATGCCTCAGTGGCAAAAGGCAAAAAAGGTTCGCACCACACCAAAAGCCGGACAATTATTCCACAGATATCATACGCCCGACATACCGGGGACTGAAAATAACTTAAGAGTTGTTGAACCTAAACAGCGAAAAGGGCCAGAGCACCCTTAAGGGTTAGCAGCACGATCAGGAGCATCGGGAATGGCTATATCGGATGATGGCGGGGCGACCTCGGTCTCCTGTGCAGAGGTATTTTTAGGAACTGAGCGCTCCGAGGTAGATGACACCTCAGCCAAAGTTACTTCGCCTTCAGCAGAAGCAATAGTAGCCTCGGGGGAAAGCCTCGGCTGCTGAGAAACATTAGCTTGAGCTCGATAATTCTCAGTCCCTTTAGACGAAGATTGCGCGTCGCCATCCTCATCCGAGCTTGCATTGGAGTCACGGGAGTTGTCAGAGTCACCCTATACCTCATCCTGATCGGCCGAATCATCATCAGAGGCATCTTCAACTTCGACATCATCCGCTGGATTGGGAAGAAATCTCAACCCTTCAATCCAATTATGTATGTCAGCGTACTGAACAAGCTGGAAGGCACAAGCTTGGCGGCGAGCGACGAACTCTGGTCCTCAACCCAACGAGAGCCAGTGTGCAAATTCATCAAAGTGTCGAGCGAGATGTCCTCGTACCAAGATAGAACGGCTGTAAGTGCCATATCAGCACCAGCCCTCCCAGCAGATTCCCTCCAGAGATTTAACTGGGTCTGATATGCCATTAATCTCTCCACAAGTATTTTTACCTCATCAATATCAGGAGTTCTAGAAGTATTCGGACAAAGAACATGGTAGGCCCGAATGGCTGCTTGCACCAGATCCCTGCCCATAATCTTCATTGGTCCAATAGCAGCGCCGACGGCAATCAAGAAGTCTTCCATTGAGTATTCTGGACTCGAATATGCGAGGACACCTCGGCACTGACGAGCAGAAATCACTGCCTTAGAGCTCACTGGTCTAGCTTCCGGAAAATGATCTACGTGAAAGGAAAACATATCAGTTAAAAATAAGAAAGAGAAGAAGATAACTCGGCCACGGTCGGAAACTTACGATGAATATAACTCAACATTTTCTGGAGATCCTGGGTCCAGTCGGCCTTATTCTTCTCAAAGCGAGTGATTTCCTCGCCCATCATCCGGTTCTTCAGCTCGGCAGCATTGAGGAGTTCATTGTCTTTCTGCAATTGCAGGCTTAGTCGATTCTTTTCTTCAGAGAACTCCTGATCAACTTTTTCCAATTCGGATTTCTGCGAGAGCTTGAGAGACTCAACCTCGGCACGTAACCAGATTATCTCATCATCCTTTTCTTTAAGCTGCGTCAAATGAGTGGCGACTTGTTCTAAAAAATGCAGCATCATATCAGGCATGGATATGCATTCTTGATGCGACACTACAAGTGTTTGTAACTCGGCTATACCAAAGCCAGAAGGTTATAAGAAACCCAGGATTAGTCTCGAACGAAAATCAATAGACGAGAAGAATAACTAACCTTCCAGAGCTTTGACCTTCTTGGTAAGGCGGATATTAAGATTATTGATATTAGCTGCATACCAACAAAGAATGAATTAGCACATTAGGTCGAAAATATTAAGAACTTAAGGAACAATACAAAGATTTATTAAATTACCAGTTTTCTTCACCACGGGGAGAACTTTCTCATATTTCTCATCCAATTTCTTGTGTGCAAAGAGCAACCTTTGAAATTCGGCTGTCCGCCGATCATGGGCAACCTAAATACCAAAATGAATTACACAACTGGAATTCAAAGATAAGACAGATTCGAATCAAGCAAAACTTAACTCGGATCTAGGTGGCTAGATATTCAAAGCTAAGACAGATCTGAATCAAGCAAAACTTAACTCGGATCTAGGTGGCTGGATATTCAAAGCTAAGACACATCCGAATCAAGCAAAACTTAACTCAGATCTAGGTGGCTGGATATTCAGAACTAGAACAGAGCCGAATCAAGTAAAACTTAACTCGGATCTCAGTGGCTGGATAATCAAAGCCGAAATAGATCCGGATTAAGCAACGCTTAATTCAGAATATGGATGAATCACTATCAATCCAATCCATACAAGAAATTACCTTAGCAAATAACGCATTTGAAGCCTAACAAAGCTTCCAAACGAACAACAAGTTATGCGGTTGCAAGCTTTGGGGACTAGTGTATATAAACTATCATTTGAATAACAGACAAAATATCAACAGAAGCGCTTACCTCGTTCATCTTATCACTGTCAAGAACAATCTTAGCAGCCATATGCAAACGACTGCTGATGTCGGAAAGCTAAAATGGTTGGTTACTCGGATTGCCCTCAAGCTGATCGGCGGCGTTCCAATTGATGGCGTATTCCACCAAAGAGCCGAGGCTGTTCCCACTCTCAGTACGTGTCAGCACTTTATCTCGCCGAGGCGATGTATGAGTCGGTGCAGGAGGAGAGTCAACACGAGAGGGACTAGGAGCCCGAGTGTCTTCAGGGGGCGGAGGAGAAAGCAGCCGAGTTGTATGGCTTGTTGTAACACCCTCAGAATCGGACCTATGCAAGTTTGAGCAAAATTCGCCAAAACCCGCATAGAAACGATTCAAAGGTGCCCACCAGGCACTTTCGTGCGGGTGGAAAACGAAGTAATAACATTACACAACAGTCCTCGATGGGACCCACAGAACAGATATATATAACAGCGACTCCATGAGTCAAGAATACCAATATGATATTCAAAGATCCAAATCACCTTGAAAACGATAGAGCGTCCAGCTACGGACAAGATGTAAATGGGGCTAAGAGCCCTGAAGAATAACCAATGGCGTCCATAACCCTGCCCAGGCCAAGCCGGAAGGGTAACCCTGCTAACGACGTCGATCTCAAACCTGCTTAAACAAAAGGGGTGCCGACAAAGGGCAAGGGAAAAAGAGGAGCGTCAGTACTGAGGCCAGTACACGGCGAGGCTAGAATTCGGCGGTCCTCGCCTACATAGGTATGGTGGACTGAAGCGGCAGCGGCAACATGCACTAAACAACCTATAGAGACTCGATACAACTGGCGGCAATCAGAGAGGGATAAGAAAGACCTACTCGGCACCAACCTGATACTTTCATCAAACAAACCCATCCTGGCGTTTCCCCCTCGATACCAAACGAGGAAGTCAACCGAGGAACTCACACAGTTGGCAGTTTTACATTCTTCAGTTATCGTTGCGGCAATTACTAGTCAAATATAGATAGTCATCCTGATAAAATAAACAGTGGGCACTTTTATTTATCCGTTCCGTTATAGTTGCAGCACTTACTAATCAGATACAATTAGCGTGAGATGACCCAAAACCCAGCAGTTGTTGATACTTTTATTCAGCCATTCCGTTGTAGTTGCAATACTTACTAGTCAGATACAATTGTCGCAAGCGACAAAGCAAACAAGCAATTGTGGGCAGTATTATTTAGCCATTCCATTATAGTGAAGCTGATTACTAGTCATTATAAAGTCAAATTTATAGCAATAAACTTTAGTTATGCTTGTCTATGGTCGAGATACTGTGCTCCAAGTCGTCCATAACCGCGGACACGGCTTTCAGAAAGTTTTAACCCGGCCGGGGTGCACAAATAGCAACACACACACGATCAACCTCGGAAAAACCAAATCAAAACCCAACGAGGTCTTCACGACAGAGCAATCACAAGATTCAGAAATATTTCAGGGGGCCACCCCATTGAGTAGACCCGCAACGAAGTAAGCTAGCTCCGAGACGGACTCAAGGTCTGCGACAATGGCTGTAAACGACTGGGAACCCCAAACGGGGCTTGTCGATACCGCGAAAACATTCCGCTTACCTAAACAGTACAGTGTGCTATACATCGCACAATGGTAAATAAAACGGTAAAGCATGGCATAAGTACAGGATCGTAAATAAAACCTCAAACTAGTTTGTGGCCCCAAGAAATAAGACGGAATCAAGCTCTGGCTAAGGGGGGCCCATACTCCCCATATGTGGATAGCGCGATAAATCAAGGAACAGGTATCAAGTACTCGGGGTCCTACGGGACACAAGTGGGCGTTCGGAAACCAAATGTTATCTATCACCCACCGATGCCTCTGCTTACTTCAATTTTAGTTGTTAAACAGGAATTAAAGTGAACAATAAGTAAAACTATGATCATCTCCATCATCAACATGCGGCAATACATCAACAACTGTGGCATTTGATGACACGCAACAGCACTTGAGCAAGCGACTACGACGCGCAAGTCCCACTATCTACCAAACAACAGGTAATAGGAGGTGGCCATGGCAATATAGGGCTGCAAGGGATATCTCGGGTACGAAATCCAGAGCATCGCAACACAGATAGCAATAGATCAACAGGCGGGAATAAATACTATAAAAGTAAGATAGGTAGAAAGGGGGAGATGCTCGCCTGAAAACATTGCCGGAGGTTCAACCGAAGAACGGGGCGAAGCTCACATCAACTCAACGGCCTTATCCGCGAAGAAGCAAAACTCTAGAACAAACACCGGATGCAATATTTAATACGACGGCATAAGATCGGCATGATGCATGTATGATGCTTGACATGGCAAAGGTGCGATGCAATTAGGTCAGATTAAGCGGAACCGGGGTCCCGTCAATTAATTAAATGGTTCCAGTTGTTTAGAACCCCGCCATTTAAATGTTGTTATAACAAGGCAAGATAAGATACCGGTTCGCTACACAAATTTAAATGAGGCCAATATGAGACTAGATTTGCCCGCATATGGGCCCCATATTTAATTCTTAGGTGAATCGGCATAAGGTCCCCAACCCACATGATAAGATGCATGCATGAACAATTTATATGCAACAGTTATATAGGTGACATTTATAAATTAGGGTTCTCGGATAAGGGGTTCACACATTAGGGGTCGCGACGGTCTTGGGGTTCCGGGGTTCGGGGTCGGTCTCAGGGTCCAGGGTTCGACGGGTTCGGGATCCGGTCTCGGCGGCTCGTTCTCGGATACAGAGATAGGTCTTGTCGCATCCGGGTTCTCGGCGGTCTCGGCGTCCGAAAAGGGGTACTTGGTTTGGTGTCGGGGCGCATCGGGTGCTTTCGGGTCGGTGTCGTTCTTGTCGTCATGCCGATCTTGTCGGGCCCCACGGGGTCGGCCGGTCTTGTCGTTCGGAAGTAGAACTTGTCGTGCTTGTGGCGTTCTTGGCATCCTAGGGAAGTACATGTTGTATCCATGAAGACGATCATGTCGGTCCGCGGGCTCCGGCCTTCGGGGTTCAACGGTTGTCTTGGCGTCCCATGAAGGCGTCCTCGGTGCTCCGTGGGTCGGGGTCTTCGGATGCTCGGGATCTCGACGCCTTAGGGTCGGGGACGGCGATCTTGGGGTGCGGCGGTCTTCGGTTCCGACACAAGTGGTTTCCGGTTCGAGGTTGTCCTTTGCGTTTGACATGGGCACTCGCATTCCCTTCCCATGACAGGGAGCAGGGTTGTTGGTGGCGGTGGGGAGACGACCTGCTGACGATGCGCGCATGCAACAGGGGAAAAAGGGGCAGCTCCGGATGGGCGACGCGGACGACGTGGATGAGGCGAGCTCGGCTCGAGGCCGGAGGCGCGCGAAGCCAGAGCCACAGGGAGGCCGGGCGGCGCTGGGGACGGCCGGGGCGAGCTAGCAGGGGACGAGGCCGACGGTCGTCGAGGCCGCGCGCGTCTGGCAGCGGTGGCGGGCCGAACGCGGTGAGGAGGGGGGCGGCGCTGCATCGGGCACGCAGGCGTCTGCGAGGGCGGCGGCCCGAGAGGCGGCCGGGGAAGGCTCGCAAGGACGGCCTGCTGCAGGGCTCGAGCTGAGCGCGGCCGCGCTCAGGGGCGGGCGTCGCTGGAGGCTGGGGAGGCCCGGGGAGACGCGGGTGGCTCAGCGATGGAGCACCGCGGGCGCGAGGCGAGCCGACGACGGCGGCGGATGGGCTGCAGGCCTCGCCGGTGAGCGCGGGTGGCGGAGGGGGCACGGCGGCGACAAGGCAGAGGCGTGGCGACGGGAGGCAGAGGGATGCGAGCGGCGTGCGAGGGGCCGGGGGAGGAGGTCGCGGGCGGAGCGGCCAGCACGCCGGCGGGAGGAGGCGGCGAGGCTCGATGCAGGGCGAGGGAGAAGGGAGATGAGCGGGGAGGCTCGGCGCGTGCGGGAGGGGCGGTTGTCGGGCGTGGGACGTGGGGAGGTGGGGAACGGGGTGGTAGAGAAGAGGAACAGGGACGGGGTGGGGGAGAGGTGAGGTGAGCGTGGGGCCAGGCGAAGGTGGGCCCGGGGTGGAAGGGAGAGAGAGGAAAGAGGGTAGGGGAGCGATGTGTGGCTGAGGAAGAGAAGGAGGTGGGGTGGTGGGACCCGGGGGAGAGGGTGCCAGGCAGGGCGTGCGTGTGTGGCGTGTGTGCGGTGTGTGGCCGGCGGGATGGGCCCAGGGGAGGGTGTGGTGTGTGTTGTGTGGGTGGGTTGGCAGGTGGGTGAGGGTAGGTGGTGAGGTGGAGGGCTAAGAGTGGTTGAGGGAAGGGAAAAAGTGAGGTGGCATGAGGGGAGTGGCCAGGGTGATGTGGCCACAGAGGGTGGGTAGAATTTTAGGTGGGATTAGGATTTAGATGGGGCCGGCAGGGTGGACCGATTTAAAAACAGGGGTGGTCGTTCGGGTCTACTCGGCCCGTTCGACTGCCCCACTAAAAATAACATAACATCTTATTTAAATTGCAATTCATTTTGTAACTAGTTTTTGGACAATTAAAATATTCCGGAAGCAACCGGGGTTTAATTTGAAATAGAAGGAGGGTTAGTTTCGGAAAACCATAGTCTTTCGCAACATAGTTTCAGGTAAAATTAATATGCATGATGATGTAATGATGATGCAATGCACAAATTCAACGCGATTTTCTAGTAGTGGTTTTGCGGGATGCCACAATTCGACACCACTAACAATGGATCTCGCCCTCGAGATCCGCCTCATGGTACCGGAAGGAAAGGTCGGCGACCTGCGTCTTCTCGCTTCGTGTAGATCTTCGCGACACCACTAACAAGAGGTCGTTGTCCCTATTCGTCAAGAGGACACTCCGGATAAGCAACGGACGAAGTTAAAGGTAAGGCCACCTCTAACTTCCATGGAAGGAGTAAAATTGCATCGATCCACCATTCTATATACAAAGCAAATGATAAGAGTAGTGGTATGGTCGCGACTCCATCCCGCACTCAAAGCATTACTCTGTACACGAATAGACAGATTATGCAACCAACCCTCAGATTCAGACTGAAGATCTCGACAAGCGAGGTTCGGAAACAAAGGAGTGATGCAGACTCTGCATCGGAGTTGGCGTAGATGAGGTCGTCGCGTCGGAAAACATCGGAAGGCACAAACAAAGAACAAAGGACGGCACCACAGACGAAGGATTCCTCGGATAGCATGAAGACCAGATGTAGCAACACCGTTATCGAAGAAGGAAGCGTAACCCTAAAGGTATGACGGAAACCCAACCACGAGAATTCCTGGACTCGAAGAAAGAGACGAGAGCGGATTCAAAACACGTAGGGGTAAGAGGAGAACAGTAGAGGGGTAAGGAGTAAAATCAGACCTAATCAGAACTATCCAACCGGTTTTGCAAAAATAGTTTTGACACTCTACTTCGGCCGTTAGCTAGGTTATCCTACAGGCTGGACTTGTGGGGTATCGCAACTGCTGAGCTCTGATACCACTCTGTAACACCCTCAGAATCGGACCTATGCAAGTTTGAGCAAAATTCGCCAAAACCCGCATAGAAACGATTCAAAGGTGCCCACCAGGCACTTTCGTGCGGGTGGAAAACGAAGTAATAACATTACACAACAGTCCTCGATGGGACCCACAGAACAGATATATATAACAGCGACTCCATGAGTCAAGAATACCAATATGATATACAAAGATCCAAATCACCTTGAAAACGATAGAGTGTCCAGCTACGGACAAGATGCAAATGGGGCTAAGAGCCCTGAAGAATAACCAATGGCGTCCATAACCCTGCCCAGGCCAAGCCGGAAGGGTAACCCTGCTAACGACGTCGATCTCAAACCTGCTTAAACAAAAGGGGTGCCGACAAAGGGCAAGGGAAAAAGAGGAGCGTCAGTACTGAGGCCAGTACACGGCGAGGCTAGAATTCGGCGGTCCTCGCCTACATAGGTATGGTGGACTGAAGCGGCAACGGCAACATGCACTAAACAACCTATAGAGACTCGATACAACTGGCGGCAATCAGAGAGGGATAAGAAAGACCTACTCGGAACCAACCTGATACTTTCATCAAACAAACCCATCCTGGCGTTTCCCCCTCGATACCAAACGAGGAAGTCAACCGAGGAACTCACACAGTTGGCAGTTTTACATTCTTCAGTTATCGTTGCGGCAATTACTAGTCAAATATAGATAGTCATCCTGATAAAATAAACAGTGGGCACTTTTATTTATCCGTTCCATTATAGTTGCAGCACTTACTAATCAGATACAATTAGCGTGAGATGACCCAAAACCCAGCAGTTGTTGATACTTTTATTCAGCCATTCCGTTGTAGTTGCAATACTTACTAGTCAGATACAATTGTCGCAAGCGACAAAGCAAACAAGCAATTGTGGGCAGTATTATTTAGCCATTCCATTATAGTGAAGCTGATTACTAGTCATTATAAAGTCAAATTTATAGCAATAAACTTTAGTTATGCTTGTCTATGGTCGAGATACTGTGCTCCAAGTCGTCCATAACCGCGGACACGGCTTTCAGAAAGTTTTAACCCGGCCGGGGTGCACAAATAGCAACACACACACGATCAACCTCGGAAAAACCAAATCAAAACCCAACGAGGTCTTCACGACAGAGCAATCACAAGATTCAGAAATATTTCAGGGGGCCACCCCATTGAGTAGACCCACAACGAAGTAAGCTAGCTCCGAGACGGACTCAAGGTCTGCGACAATGGCTGTAAACGACTGGGAACCCCAAACGGGGCTTGTCGATACCGCGAAAACATTCCGCTTACCTAAACAGTACAGTGTGCTATACATCGCACAATCGTAAATAAAACGGTAAAGCATGGCATAAGTACAGGATCGTAAATAAAACCTCAAACTAGTTTGTGGCCCCAAGAAATAAGACGGAATCAAGCTCTGGCTAAGGGGGGCCCATACTCCCCATATGTGGATAGCGCGATAAATCAAGGAACAGGTATCAAGTACTCGGGGTCCTACGGGACACAAGTGGGCGTTCGGAAACCAAATGTTATCTATCACCCACCGATGCCTTTGCTTACTTCAATTTTAGTTGTTAAACAGGAATTAAAGTGAACAATAAGTAAAACTATGATCATCTCCATCATCAACATGCGGCAATACATCAACAACTGTGGCATTTGACGACACGCAACAGCACTTGAGCAAGCGACTACGACGCGCAAGTCCCACTATCTACCAAACAACAGGTAATAGGAGGTGGCCATGGCAATATAGGGCTGCAAGGGATATCTCGGGTACGAAATCCAGAGCATCGCAACACAGATAGCAATAGATCAACAGGCGGGAATAAATACTATAAAAGTAAGATAGGTAGAAAGGGGGAGATGCTCGCCTGAAAACATTGCCGGAGGTTCAACCGAAGAACGGGGCGAAGCTCACATCAACTCAACGGCCTTATCCGCGAAGAAGCAAAACTCTAGAACAAACACCGGATGCAATATTTAATACGACGGCAGAAGATCGGCATGATGCATGTATGATGCTTGACATGGCAAAGGTGCGATGCAATTAGGTCAGATTAAGCGGAACCGGGGTCCCGTCAATTAATTAAATGGTTCCAGTTGTTTAGAACCCCGCCATTTAAATGTTGTTATAACAAGGCAAGATAAGATACCGGTTCGCTACACAAATTTAAATGAGGCCAATATGAGACTAGATTTGCCCGCATATGGGCCCCATATTTAATTCTTAGGTGAATCGGCATAAGGTCCCCAACCCACATGATAAGATGCATGCATGAACAATTTATATGCAACAGTTATATAGGTGACATTTATAAATTAGGGTTCTCGGATAAGGGGTTCACACATTAGGGGTCGCGACGGTCTTGGGGTTCCGGGGTTCGGGGTCGGTCTCAGGGTCCAGGGTTCGACGGGTTCGGGATCCGGTCTCGGCGGCTCGTTCTCGGATACAGAGATAGGTCTTGTCGCATCCGGGTTCTCGGCGGTCTCGGCGTCCGAAAAGGGGTACTTGGTTTGGTGTCGGGGCGCATCGGGTGCTTCCGGGTCGGTGTCGTTCTTGTCGTCGTGCCGATCTTGTCGGGCCCCACGGGGTCGGCCGGTCTTGTCGTTCGGAAGTAGAACTTGTCGTGCTTGTGGCGTTCTTGGCATCCTAGGGAAGTACATGTTGTATCCATGAAGACGATCATGTCGGTCCGCGGGCTCCGGCCTTCGGGGTTCAACGGTTGTCTTGGCGTCCCATGAAGGCGTCCTCGGTGCTCCGTGGGTCGGGGTCTTCGGATGCTCGGGATCTCGACGCCTTAGGGTCGGGGACGGCGATCTTGGGGTGCGGCGGTCTTCGGTTCCGACACAAGTGGTTTCCGGTTCGAGGTTGTCCTTTGCGTTTGACATGGGCACTCGCATTCCCTTCCCATGACAGGGAGCAGGGTTGTTGGTGGCGGTGGGGAGACGACCTGCTGACGATGCGCGCATGCAACAGGGGAAAAAGGGGCAGCTCCGGATGGGCGACGCGGACGGCGTGGATGAGGCGAGCTCGGCTCGAGGCCGGAGGCGCGCGAAGCCAGAGCCACAGGGAGGCCGGGCGGCGCTGGGGACGGCCGGGGCGAGCTAGCAGGGGACGAGGCCGACGGTCGTCGAGGCCGCGCGCGTCTGGCAGCGGTGGCGGGCCGAACGCGGTGAGGAGGGGGGCGGCGCTGCATCGGGCACGCAGGCGTCTGCGAGGGCGGCGGCCCGAGAGGCGGCCGGGGAAGGCTCGCAAGGACGGCCTGCTGCAGGGCTCGAGCTGAGCGCGGCCGCGCTCAGGGGCGGGCGTCGCTGGAGGCTGGGGAGGCCCGGGGAGACGCGGGTGGCTCAGCGACAGAGCACCGCGGGCGCGAGGCGAGCCGACGACGGCGGCGGACGGGCTGCAGGCCTCGCCGGTGAGCGCGGGTGGCGGAGGGGGCACGGCGGCGACAAGGCGGAGGCGTGGCGACGGGAGGCAGAGGGATGCGAGCGGCGTGCGAGGGGCCGGGGGAGGAGGTCGCGGGCGGAGCGGCCAGCACGCCGGCGGGAGGAGGCGGCGAGGCTCGGTGCGGGGCGAGGGAGAAGGGAGATGAGCGGGGAGGCTCGGCGCGTGCGGGAGGGGCGGTTGTCGGGCGTGGGACGTGGGGAGGTGGGGAACGGGGTGGTAGAGAAGAGGAACAGGGACGGGGTGGGGGAGAGGTGAGGTGAGCGTGGGGCCAGGCGAAGGTGGGCCCGGGGTGGAAGGGAGAGAGAGGAAAGAGGGTAGGGGAGCGCTGTGTGGCTGAGGAAGAGAAGGAGGTGGGGTGGTGGGACCCGGGGGAGAGGGTGCCAGGCAGGGCGTGCGTGTGTGGCGTGTGTGCGGTGTGTGGCCGGCGGGATGGGCCCAGGGGAGGGTGTGGTGTGTGTTGTGTGGGTGGGTTGGCAGGTGGGTGAGGGTAGGTGGTGAGGTGGAGGGCTAAGAGTGGTTGAGGGAAGGGAAAAAGTGAGGTGGCATGAGGGGAGTGGCCAGGGTGATGTGGCCACAGAGGGTGGGTAGAATTTTAGGTGGGATTAGGATTTAGATGGGGCCGGCAGGGTGGACCGATTTAAAAACAGGGGTGGTCGTTCGGGTCTACTTGGCCCGTTCGACTGCCCCACTAAAAATAACATAACATCTTATTTAATTTGCAATTCATTTTGTAACTAGTTTTTGGACAATTAAAATATTCCGGAAGCAACCGGGGTTTAATTTGAAATAGAAGGAGGGTTAGTTTCGGAAAACCATAGTCTTTCGCAACATAGTTTCAGGTAAAATTAATATGCATGATGATGTAATGATGATGCAATGCACAAATTCAACGCGATTTTCTAGTAGTGGTTTTGCGGGATGCCACACTTGTCATACTGGGACCACTTGGCTTGGCAGAGAGAGGAGCTCTGCGAAGGACAAAAAGTCGAATCAAAAGACAGAAAGAGAGAAACAAGAAATACGGATGAAAATAAACTCACCCAGTAACTCCAGGCATGGTCTTACGCCTTGGAATATGCTGAGCAGACTTCTTCATTCGTTTCTTGGGAGCAGCGTCGGAGGGACCTGCCGGAGAAGTGCGCTTCTTCGAGGCAGCAGGAGCTCGAGAAGCAAGAGGCTCGGCGTCGTGCAGCTGACCGGCTGGATTAGCTGGGAAAGTAGGAGCCGGAAATGCGTAAGAGATAGGCATCGTGGGAACTACCTCGAGAATTTGGACGTCGTCCGAGTCACCTTCATCCCCACGGGCCGAGGTCTTGCCACGGGCGCGAGCCGGAGCAACATCTGACTTAGGGACAAACTCTTCCGAGTCAGGTTCCCCGCTGTCCGGGGTATTCCGATCTGCGGGGTCCACGGAAGAGCCAGAACCTCGGCATCTTCGATTTTTTGCTCCGCAAACCTCTGCGAGAAAAGAAACAGAGTAGAGTTAGCAAAAGAATAGTCACAAACGCGACTCGGAAACAAATCCAAATGCGTAAATTTACCTCAGGAGGGGGATTCCGCGAGTGAACGGATTTAGTCCCCATGTCCAGTCCTCCGGCATATCAGTCTTGAAGATAGCTCGGACACGCTTATAAATAAGATAGTCGTCAAGCTCAACCATCGAAACTCGATTGGGATCGAGAGGACCACTCATGTAACAAAGCTTGTGAGAGCGAAGCTGGAAAGGGCAGATTCGGCTGCTGACGAATGTGGTCATCAGATCCTCACCGCGGAGCCCGGCGCGGATCAACTCCTTGAGCCGAATATCGAATGCCTCGGCCAAAGCATGGCTCTTCCTGGGATTGTAGTTCCAATTCTTATTGGAAGGGGTGGCAATAGAAAAGGCAGGGAGCCGAATCTTGTCTTCTTTTCTAGTGTTCTTGATATAGAAGAATGATCTATGCCATTTCTTGCAAGACTCGAGGCCGGCGACACGAGGGAACTCGGATTTTCTCCGAGGTGTAATGGACGCGGCTCCACACTGGGTAAGGGATTTCTCGGAGGGGTGAAGAGATTTGTCCGGAACGACATTAGATCGAGTCTGGAAAAATTTAGACCAGACGGACACGAAGGGCCAGAGGACGAGATATAAGCAGACAGGGAGGCGATAGCATTAGCCGGAAGGTGATGCGGCTGGAGGCCGAAGTAATCAAGGAATTCCCTAGAAAAATCGCTAAGGGGTAGGCCGAACCCACGAGCAAAGTGGGACATGAAAACAACGTACTCGCCTTTGTTGAGTACAGGAGAGGATTCGTTGCCGGGCAAGAGACAGCTTACCTCGGCAGGAATCCGACGTGTCCTAATCAGCCACTCAATCTCACGAAGAGTGACGGAGGAGCCCTGCCAAGAGCCCCGTTCTGGACCGGATGCAAGGTCATCGTCTTCGACGAGAGCTCCACTAACAGAACTAGACATGGGCTCACAGGAGGAATCGACGGAGGAGAAACTAGCGACGGAGGGAGGCCTAGAAGCGCAGGGCCCCGTCGTGATTCTAACGAACGCGGCGGCGCAACAAAGGAGAACCACCGCGAAGAATCTGGGAAACCGAAGGATGGCCTAGGGCGGAAATCTAGCAGCATTAACTCACCCGCGGAGGCGGCGAAGAAGCTCACGGCGATGAGGTCGTCGAAGCAGAAGAACATCAACGTCGCCGTCGAGGAGATCGGCAATGGTGCAACCACCAGCACACGAACAGAGGCACGGGCGCGAGAAGGAAGAAGGAGAACGGTGAGCGAAGGGGGGAAGTAAATCCTCTAGCCCCGCACCCCTCCTTATAACCGCGCAGTCCTGGCGGTAGTGGGATCGTGGGTGCGCATGCTAACCGTGTAGATCACGTGTGCGGAGAAACCGCCCGCAACTGAGTAGAGCCACACCAAAGACCACACGACGCAGGAGAGGATCGGGCCTCCTAACCGTTGCAGTACTCGAGGAATCACTGCACCGACGCGACGAGCAGAGTAATCACTGTAGCTTGTCAGTGGGCACTGTAGAGGAACAAAAAACTAGAAGAATAATGATGAGTGGTACACGTGGGACGAGGCATGCTCAGGAAGCTGCGCGGATACCTCGAACAGAGAAAAGGTAACTCGGAAATAAGGAGAGACGTATGTTGGGAAACTGATGTAGCCCGGCCGAGATTACAGGCAGGACCACACCAGCTTCGGGGACTAATGTTGGGGAGGTGACCCCGGATAGGGTCAAGACAGGGGAAGGACGAAAGAAGTCTCCCTTGTCATGAGCCGAGTTACTGTTTATATCGGCCGAGTCATGTAAGAGTCGGCCGAGATAAGCAAGGCCAGGACATCTAGAGAAGGAGTAACACCTTATCCGGCGGACATACGAATTAAGTTGGCCGAGTAAGTCTGAATAACTTGAATGCAGGTGAAGGCCGAGCCGAGTTATGCGAGACAAGGCCGAATAACACAAAGCTTGCAGGAGAAGGAGGTGCCTATAGTCAAACCCTAGTCACGGGCTAGGAGGAATCTGAATAGAGCCAAGCATAAAGGACAAGGAGCAGAGCGGCAGAAAGGCAGAAGAAGGTCACGGAGGTGACAGTCAGGGAGCCCGAGGCACGCATGTGGGGCTCTCTAGAACATTGTCATCGATAGAAGGGGGACACGGAAAGGGGGTCGCCGAGTTACCATATTGGGACAAGCATATTCTTCGTATATGCTTGCCACGTCAACCCTAGGAGGAACCAAGGCACCCCTTTATAAGGGGAGACACGGGCTCCTCAGAGGGGATCGATTCATTCTACGCCGTAAGGCTCGTGTAGTAGCTCTCTTCTTCCTGCAAACAGCTCAAGGAGCACTTGTAGTCCTTAAGAGGAGAAATAAAGATCTGCATGTTAGTCATTTGAGTGTAGAAATCTCTACATCTTCCCTCCCCGAATCCCTCTAGCATCCATTGGCCCCATACTTTAGCCTACCCATGGCATCTGCCGTGCCACCACCACGACAGCCGACCCCCAGACGAGTCCCAAATCGTGGCAGCCAGCGTCTTCACCATCCGGGAAGTTCCATCCTAGGCCCAGCCCTTCATGAACTACCTCCTAAACGACGAGCTCCCGGCTGACGAGGTACACGATCATCAACAAGGAGCTATACAAGCGCAGCACCGCAAGCGTCTTCCAGCGGTGCGTCGATGTGGATACCGGCTACCGGTTGTTGAAGGAAATCGACCAGGGGGAGTGCGGTCACCACGCCTCTTCTCAAGCCCTGGTGTCAAAGGCAATTCGCCACAGGTACTATTGGCCGACTGCCTCGGAGGATGCGGACCAGCTGGTTTGCGCGTACAATGGCTGCCAGCAGTTCGACCGACTAAGGCACATGCCGACCTTAGCGCTCAAGTCCATACCAATCACCTGGCCCTTTGCCATCTGGGGGTTGGACATGGTCGGCCCCTTCAAGCGAGCCCGCGCCGACTTGACCCACCTGCTGGTGGCGGTGGACAAGTTCACCAAGTGGATCGAGGCGAAGCCGATCCAGAAGCTGGACGGTGCCAGAGTCGTCACCTTCTTCTGCGACATCATCATCCGGTTCGGGTACCCCCATAGCATCATCACCGACAACGGCACGAACTTTGCCAAGGGGGCCTTTGCCCGGTTCTGCCACAACAAGGGGATCCGACTGGATCTCGCATCCATCGCGCACCCGCAGTCCAACGGGCGGGTGGAAAGAGCCAACGACTTGGTGCTGGCCAGGATCAAGCCCCGACTAATCGAGCCCCTGGAGCGGTCTCCCGGCTGCTGGATCGATAAGCTTCTGGTTGTGCTATGGAGCATGTGCACCACTCCGAACAGATCAACCGGCTTCACCCCATTCTTCCTCACCTACGGCTCAGAGGCAGTCCTCACGGCGGACATCGAGTTCGACTCACCCTGCAAGCTTCTTTACACGGAGAAGGAGAATCAGGAGGCAATGGAGGATAGCGTGGACCTCCTCGAGGAGGCCCCGAAGGCCCGCGAGCCGGCTCTATCCAGGTCATCCCTCTACCAGCAAGGGCTACGCCGATATCACTTCGCCCGCATCCGCCCAGTCACATTCCGTGAAGGCGACCTGGTGCTCTGGCTGATACAAGACACGAAGGGCATGCACAAGTTGCCCCCCATGGGAGGGCCCCTTTATCATCAGCAAAGCCCTGCACAACAACTCCTACTACCTCATCGACGCGTAGCAGCCACGCAAGAACAAGATGGACAAGTCGGACGAGGAGACGGAGTGGCCGTGGAATGCAGACCTTCTCCGACCGTTTTACACTTAGTCGCAAAATCAGTGTATGTACCGAGAACCCCGAATGAATGAAATATATGGAACCCCGGCTGATGCTCGGGGGCTCCTTGACAAATATCAGACTGTTGTTCTATTCCGTTTAAATCCTGCATTATTTTTCCGGCTTCCGGCTTCCGTCGACCCCTACCCGGGGGCTCGTCCGTCTGCCCGACCTGCTAATTCTGTAAACCGACTGAGTAGTGTGTGGCGATGCCAGAGGCCCACTCTTTGTCTTAGCTACAGAACACAACCCGGCTGTCCGGCTAGCAAGAGAAAAAGCCCGAGGGCATCCCATAGGAAAAACGGCTAACGATGCGACAGATCGGACATCCTGGCCATGTGCCTAGTTGGTATTTTCCGGCTACTAAGCCCCTAGTATCGTGTGGAAATGTATTGTCAGATCCCTTCGGCTCTGGCTCCAGACCGCAACCCGGCTGTCCGGCAAGGTGCAGCATAAACAGCACGAGAAAGTGACTTAGTGTTCAGAAAAGCACGAGCTAGTTTTCAAAAAAGAGAAATTCTAGTCGGATAATAGAAATACATACAACATGAGAATGTATTGATAAGAAATCATTTTCGTGTGTTTCTCTTTTGCACAAACCGCACCGAGCCGGAAATCAAAGACAGAGAAGATTCAAAGCACCTACCTGTGGTAGCCACTCCGAATCTCGGGGGCTACACCCAGTGGGTGAGCTGGCGTGCCCCCACCAGAAGCATGCGTCGTCTGGCTGAGGGGTGAACCAGCCGGACGGAGAAAGGTGAAGCCGGATAGAAAGCAAGGCGACAAGACCATCTCGCCCGGCTAACACTGCTAGTCGGGCACATCAGGCAGATTCAGTCGGTCAGGAAAAATGAAAAGAAGAAAGAAAGAGAGAGAGAAAGAAAAGTAACAGATAAAAAGGCACGTATAGTTGGATTGTGGTGCAGTCTCCCCGATCCGATTAAGAAAGACGCATTCGGAAGAGCAAGATGAAAGGAAATAATTTTTTTAAAGATTTGGAACACCTGGTTACTCCAGATATTCCAAATCTCGGGGTCTACACCCAGTGGGTGCGCTGACGCGCCCCCACTAGAAGGATGTAGTGCCCGGTTAGCAGATGTGCTAGTCGGCCAGAACAAGTCGGCAGACCGCTTCCAGATCAGAAGCATAGCAGAAGAAAAATGAATGACAAAAAGCAAGATAGTGCCGGCTGGAGTGGACCAGTCGGATAAGTTAGTCAGACAAGGCATAAGCATAATAGGTGCACGAATAAAAACCCAGCCAGATGGCTAATTACACGGTGGGGGACGAAGCCCCCGCATATCCAGATTGTTCAAAACACAAGTGCCAAAAACTAAGGCTATCTACAATTACGCCCGGCATCCCGGGGTGTTCTCCTTCTTCAGGCGGCCGGGCCCTTGCCGTGAGGGGGAGACGAGTCGGTCCCGCCCAGCTCGGAGGACGCATCCGCACCTCCATCCGGCCATGCGCTTCCCTTTCTCTCCGTCAGCACCTCGTCGATGTCGGCGTAGCTGCCAATCGTGATGGCGGCGGAGCGGAGCCTAGGGTTGGCCTGACGCACGACGCTAATATCCGCGCCAGCTTGGAAGACGTCCACCAGCTTGTCGAGCCGAGCATCCTTGTACCAAGAGAGCATGAGGACTAGGGCCATCTCGGAGCCGACGCGAGCGGCAAGGTCGCGCAGCCGGTCGATGGAGTTCGGCGCATCGCCCAGCTTGATATACAAGTCCCCCATGGTCTCCGGCAGGAGCTCCCCCGGGAAGAAGAGGTCGTGGATGCCGGCTGCAGCCTTGCGCAGGTTGGCAGCGTCTTCCCCGAGCTGCGCCACCAAGTCCCAGACGGCAGCCTTCTCACCCGGCGCAACCTGCTACCCCCGGTCGTAGGAAAGGGCATCTACTTGGGGGTAGAAGCCTTGTGATCAGAGGGGGCAAGTCAAAAGGGCAATCCGGCAAAAAGAAGTCGGAAGGAATGAAAGGCAAAGGCAGAAAAATTACCCTTGGCTACGAGGCCAATGTCCATCAGCTCCCCCTCGAGGAAGGCAGCGTACTCCTTCAGTCAGTTGACCTCCTGATCTAGAAGATCAAAGGCGGTGGCCCGGCTAGCGAGGGCGTCGTCCCGCTCCTTGAGGGTGGCCTCCAGCTGGTTTACCCGAGAGTGCCATTCCTTGTTCTGGAGCCGGAGCACGGAGCTGTCCCGGCTGAGGCGCGTGTTGGATCGCGTCAGCCGGTCAATCTCGCGCTGCACGCAGACCATGATGGCCGCGGCAGGCGAAAAAGAGCGCAAGTGAGAAGGTAGCCGGAAACAACAAACAAAAGAGAACTAGGAAGCACTTTCTTCGCGCGGTTCCCCGCGCCATCGCTAGGCGCGTCGCGGCGGCCTGTTTGGTGCTGGCCAACATCGCCTAGAGTTGTCGGTACTCCTTGAGCCCGACCTCAAGGTTCACCTCGAGGGCCTGCAGGGAAGGTCCCGCCTCCACCGGCAGCGGCGCCAGTGGTCTGGCTAGGGCAGTCGGGGCATCGCGTATGGCCGCATGCCGCTGCGTCATCGTCTCCTCGTCGGAGTTGACATCCTCCACCATCACCGTCTCCTTTCCGGCTCGCGAGCCTCCCGCACCGGCTGACGAGCCCCCACCCGGGCTGGAAGTCGCGTCCGGCTGGCTCACCACGTGCTCGGGCATGGTGGGAGTCGGCTGAACCACGACCGCTGGCTTAGGCGGGGGGCAGGGTCTCTGGCGCGGGAGGAGCGGATGTCGTCGAGGGGGCAGTCGGCTGTGACGAGGGGTCGCGCGGCGATGAAATGTACGGCGCTTTGCAAGCTGGGCTCGCGGCGAAGGAAAGAAGCGACCTGCAAGAGGAAAGTAAGTGCAAGACAAGAACGAAGGCAAATGCAAGAAAAGCCAGAAAAGAATATGAAGGTTTTGGTGAGACTCACCCTTGCACCACCGGCGCGCCTCTCTTTCGGCCGCTAGCAGCCCGGCCCGGGCGCGGAGGAACCCCCGCCCGGCTACGCTTCATGGCCGGATCGTTGGAGATGGGGGCGTTGCTCGAGGTCCCCTCGCCGGCAGTCTTCTGCGTCAGCTTGGGTGGCGTGGTGCCGTCGCTCTCTTCGGGCGTCGGGCCGTGTGGGTCCTACACCGCCTCGTCGTTCCGGCTAGGGAAGAAACCCTGCTCGCCGTCCGAGCCCTCGCTGCCAGACCGGCATGGGCGTAGCTGGGGGAGGTCGGCAGTGAAGACCTGGAGGGGCGCCTCACCCTCCTCCCAGATGATGCAGGGAAAAGTCTGCAAGAGAAAAAGCAATTCAGAACCAGATGAAGGAAGCCAGACAAAGCGAGGGCAAAAGAAAGGCAAAGAAAACAAGTCACACTCACCCGGGGCACGAGGTTCGCGCGGGTGTAGGGCGTCAGACCAAAGCTCCAGTCGGCCTTGATCTTCTCCTTGGTGATCATCCACATCCATTCGAAAAGGTTGGCGAAGGGGGGATCTTGGTGGGAGAGCCGGGTCGGGTCGAGCCGCCCAGAGTAGTAGCACATCTTGTGTGATCACTGCTGAAGGGGCATCATCAGCCGACTGGCCCAGCTGAGTGTCACGTCGATGCTATTCAAGCCGGCCGCAACGAGGGCTTGCATCCGGTGCAGCAGCGCGTCCGACTCCGGCTTGGTGTCGAATATCTTCTGCTCCCAGTTTGCCCGCGTGGACTCCTTGTCCTGGAAGGCCGGGTGGTTGAGGAGGTCGGCGGACCCCAAGTTCCGTACGAAAAAGTACGTCTGCTGCCACTATTTTACCGTGTCATGCATTTTGAACTTGGGGTAGCCGATCTGGGTGCGGAATAGATGGAGGCACCGCCGCAGGGCACGAGCGGCCCCTTGGCGTACTGGAATTGCGGCCGTATGAGGAAGAGCCGGTAGAAGAGCCCGAGATCCGGCTGGATCCCGAGGTAGCATTCGCAAAATGTTACAAAGTGGTCCAGAATGCCGATTGCATTCGGACCGAGATGGTGGAGGTGGATATCAAAATGGGCGAGGAAGGAAAGGAAAAATGCGCTGGCCGGAAAGGCCAGGCTGTGCGCCAGATGCATGAGGAAGACAACGCACTCGCCGGCTTGCGGAGCCGGTGGGACTTCGCCAGCCGGGGCGAGGCGCACCCCGACCTCGCCGGCGGTCGGCAAGAGGCGCGGCCACCGATACTTTTCGACTTGCGCCTCCGTGATGGAGGAGCCGCACCAAGCGCCGTGACTTTCAGCCATGCCGACGGTGGCGGCGCACGGCAGAGAAAAGGGAAGAGGCGGAGAAGGCGAAAGGGGAGCGACGGAGGAGTGACGATGACCCATCGCTCTAGCAAGAAATAGGTGGGAGGCACCAACAGAGCGGAGGCGGCGCGAGCTCGTCGGCGGCGCAAAGGCAGAGCAACAGTAGGAAGCTGGGGGGCGCAGCGTCGACGGCAAGGAAGAACGGGGGAAAATGGCGTGTGGAGGTCGACGGTGCACTGTGGCCACTACTTAAAGGGACCGGGGAGGCAAACCTCCGGCTCACCACGTGGCAGCCTCCCACAGCCCCAGTCACGGTCGGATCATTTGCGCCGGCGTGCTGTGTGCAGAGGGTCCCGAGCGCAGGAGGCGAGGCGCTGACAGCACTTCCCGAGGAGACGTGTGATACGACCCATCAACGCACACTTCCACGATCATCATTGCACCGTGGCTGACGTCAGTAGTGACGCAGCCGAGCAGTTCAACCGCCAAAACCAGCCGGGAAATATTTCAAAATAGCTTTGTAAGCCCGCGCACATTTCACCCAAGGGCGGAATCTACGCGCGCTCGGGGACTAGTGTCGGGGGGATCACCCCCGGGTAGGCCAACCAGACAAGATACAAGGACGAGATAGCCAGCCAACAGTCTGGCCCAGCCGGACGGAAACACTCAAAGATAGACCAGAAAGAAGGCCAGACGAAGACCAAACTGGCAAACCAGTCAGCCGGATAAAAATCATCCCCAAAGGCACCTAGCCGGATGGATCACGCCAGCCGGATAGGGCGAGATAAGTCAAGAACGAGCCAGCGGAACCATCAGCCGGATGAGATGACCAAGGACAGATGTCTAGCCGGATGGGACCAACCACTAGACCAAGACGAATCAGCCGGCTGGGACGGCCTAGCCGGCCAATCAAGACAGACAAGGTACAAGATGACGTAGAGCACAGTGTTGGAGATATGGCCTAGAGACAATAATAAAAGTGGTTATTATTATATCTTTGTGTTTATGATAAATGTTTACATTCATGCTATAACAGTATTAACAGGAAACATTAATACTTGTGTGATTTGTAAACTAAATTAGAGTCCCTAGTAAAGCCTCTTTATAATACTAGCTTGTTGGTTAATAGATGATCGTGGTTTCTCGATCATGAACATTGAGATGTTATTAACAACGAGATCATATCATTAGGAGAATGGTGTGATGGACATACTCCTATAGATAAGCATAGCATGAAGATCAAGTCATTTCAATAGTTTGTTTGCTATAAGCTTTCTGATACATAGTAACCTAATTCCTTCGACCATAAGATCATGCTAATCACCATCACCGGAAGGATGCGTTGATGACATCAAACACCACACCGTAACTGGGTGGCTATAAAGGTGGCATTGAGTGTTCGGAAAGTATCGGTTGAGGCACATGGATCAAGAGTGGGATTTGTCCATCCATATGACGGATAGATATACTCCAGGCCCTCTCGGTGGAATGTCATCCAATTAGCTTGCCAACATGTGACTGGCTCACAAGGGATCACATATCACGGGAACGAGAAAAGAGTACTTATCGGTAACGAGGTTGAACTAGGTATGCAGAGATACCGACGATCAAAACCTCGGATAAGTAAACTATCGTGAGACAAAGGGAAATTGGTATCGTATGTAAGTGGTTCATTCGATTGCAAAGTAATTGTAGAAATATGTGGGAGCCATATGAATTCCAGATTCCTCTATTGGTTATTGATCGGAGAAGTGTCTCGGTCATGTCCGCATAATTTACGAATCGCAGGGAGACACACTTAAGGATTCGATGTTGTTTAGTAGATATGGAATGTTAGTAGGGATACTAAATGTTGTTCGGAGTCTCGGATGGGATCCGGGATATCATGAGGAGATCCAGAATGGTCCGGAGAATAAGATTCATATAAGGAAAGTCTGATTCCGGAGTTCGGGAATGATTTCGATGTTTTCATTGGAGAGATTCTAGAAGGTTCTAGAAGGTTCACCGGACCGGAAGGGGAATGGTCCATGAATGTGTCATGGGTAAGTGGAATGATTGGATCATATCCTAGGTCACTTGGTGTGGACATTTGTGAGAATGAATTAAAGCTCTAAATTGAAAGTCAAATGAGAGGTTTGAAAAGTCAAACTGGAACAATGGTTTCCTAGTGGAAGAAGGAAAGAGTCCTTCCAACTTGGGTTTGGAAGTGGATTCAAACTCCCCTCTCTCTAGTCTGCCCCCTCTCATAAATAGAGGGAGAGGGCTGCCCCAAACACACAAGCCCTAGCCCTCCCACACCCGTGCCTCCGCCGCTGCCACCACCGCCGACACCTCCTCCTCCTCCCGGTCTTCTAAACCCTAGATCATCGGGAAACCCTAGATCAACCATAACTTGCGTCGGCTTAGGCGAAGCCCTGCGGGATCTTCCCTCTACTTCCGACACCACGCCGTCATGCTGCCGGAATCACGAGGGGAGAGCTACAACCTCTGATGCCTGCTGGAACAAGGGAGAGGAAGGTCTTCATCGAGTACCGAACGTGTGACCGTCTACGGAAGCCTGCCGGAACGCAGCGCCAGAAGGATCGTCTACGCGATCTTGAGATCGGCAAGTGTACGACTACATCACCCACGAGAATCTGCTCTCGTTAACCGCTTTGGAATCTTCGAGGGTGAGTGCTTCTATCGACTCGTTGCTACAATCTAGTAGATAGATCTTGGCTTGTTTGTGTGCATATGGTAGAATTTTTTTGTTTTCCATGCTACGAACCCCTACAATGGTATCAGAGTCGTGTCTATATGTAGATCTGTTGCATGAGTAGAACACAATGGTCATTGTGGGAGGTGGTGCTTTTATTATCAATTGCTTTTTGTTTACTTTGCATCTTGCGGTATGATGTGATGAAGCGGCCCGGGCTAACCTTACATGACATCGTTCATGAGACTTGCTCCACGCTTAACATGCAACTTGTATTGCATAAGTGGCTTTGCGGGTGTTTGTCTCTCACATCATAGTATAGATTCAGTTTACAACGGGCACTTGATAGTTCAAGCATCAACGTTGTGGTTCTTGTTCGTAAGTTAGAACGACACTTATTGAAAGCCCCAAACCACGTAAAACATGCAAAGAAAATTAGAGGCGTCTAACTTTGTTTTGCAGGGGTGTGCTATGATGTGATATGGCCATGATTGTGATTATATATGATGTATGCAATGCTCCTTATTGTAAGTTGGCAACCGGCAGGAGCCGTATGGTTTTCTTTTAAATTCTGTTAAGACCTGTGTGTCTATTCAAAGTAGTTGTAATAGTTGATGCTGGTGTACAACAACCATGAAGCGGCGCCATTGACCTTGACGCCATACCGGTGATGATGGAGATGATGTCCGTGCTTGAAGATGGAGATCGGAAGCACAAGAAGAAAGGCCATATCATATCACATATTACGAATTGCATGTGATGTTAATCCTTTTATGAATCTTGTATTGCTTAGTTTGCGACGATAGAATTATAAGATGATCCCTCAAGCACAATATTTCAAGTTTTAAAGTGTTCATCCTTAGTAAGCACCGTTGCTAAAGCTCGTTGTTTCGAAGCACCACTTGATGATCGGGTGTGTTAGATTATGCGAGTGTATACAACGTGAGCAAGCCAGATTTGCTCATGCGGAAGCTAAGGTTTGATCTTGATGAGCCTAGCATGTACAGACATGGTCTCGAAACACGGATCACCGAAAGGTAAAGCATGAGTCATATAGTAGATATGATGAACATGTTGATTGTTCGCCATTGAAGCTGTATCAACTCTCGTGATGATTGGTTTTGATATGGTGGATTTGGTTCCTGTGATCACTAAAACAATGTGAGGGATATTGTTTTGAGTGGGAGTTCACCTAGATTAATTTAACTATTAATTAGAACTCAATTTGTCATAAACTTAGTCTAAACTATTGCAAATATGTTGTAGATCAATGGCAGCCCCTACCATCAATTTTAATGCGTTCCTAGAGAAATAAAAGTTGAAAAACAATGGAAGCAACTTCGCGGATTGGTTCCTGTAACATCCCTAAATTCATATTCCAAAACTCATTCATAGCATTCTTGCATCATTTATCCATTTGGGGTTTATCTCAAAATCATTTGGAGACAGAAGTTTGAGCTATGATTTCATGTGTGCAAATTCAACTCAATTGGCCATCACCCTTTGGGATTGGATTGTTTAGGAACTTGATTTCTTGCCTCCATGGTTGGAAAGCTTAGGTGTAGCATTTTAACCCAAGTTTCCAATTTAGCAATATTTTCTAAACCCTATTTCAATCATTCACAAACTAGAGACAAGTCTCTGTTTGTTTCAAAACCCAAGTTTGACCAGGCCCTTACAAGGTAACCACTTGGTTAAATGACTGTATTTGAAACCACAGAACCCTGCAAAGATCCCCAATTTTTGTTTGAATTCAAAAGGATTTGAATTCATATCAAAAATCATTCCAGAAAATAGAAATAGAAAAATAAAAGAAGCAAACAAAAGAAATGGGCCAGGCGCCAGGAATTTAGCCCAGCAGTGGAACAGGCCCAACCAGCCCACCCGGGGCATTCCTTTTTCTCCCGCACGTGCGAGCGCACGCGTTCAGCCGCTGACAGGCAGACCCCACTTCCACCTCGCGCACTTCGCTGACAAGCGGGCCTCCTCCACGTCAGCATTGTCTCCACCCGCACGACCAGTTCATCCCCAATCAACGCGGCCGTTTTCTGCGTTTAATTCGCAGCGTCAATTCGAATCAACGCCCGAGTGATTCTCGCTCATGATCAGGCTATATAAACCCCCTCTGCCCCCTCTTCCTTTTCCCCCAAACCCCAAGCACAGAACGCCCCCAGGCTGCGCGCATTTCTCTCTGCAACTCCGCCGTCTCCGACGACTGCGCCGGCAAATTCCGGTGAGCCTAGAGTTTCCCTCGGTCTCGCGTTTACGCTATCATGTTCAGTGAATCTCTGTGCACCTTCTGACACCCTCCGTTTACTTTCGCATGAACCGTAGCTTCAGCAACGTCGACGACTGGCCGCCACCCTCTTCTGCACAAACTCCGGCGAGCTCTAGTGGTAAGTCCAGACCGCCCCGAACCTTGTCGTTCACACTCGCATGTTCTCCGTGATCTTCCGCATCTAACCACACCTCCCTTTGGCATCCTAGTGATCTACAACGTCGCCTCCGACCTCGAGCAGAACCACCGCTGCCAGATCCAACTCCGGCGAGAAATCTACCGCAACCCTGAGCGCCCCTTGCCGAGATGATCACACGTCGAGCATCCCCACATCCTCGCGATCTCGGTGAGCATCTTCCCCATCCACCTAGCGATCTGTACCGCCGGCGCCGCCATCGTCTGGTCGTCGCCGCCGCGCACAGCCGATAAGCGCCGCCAGATTTTGGCTCGTTGATTTGGATCGTTGGATCTGTATCGAAGCGCTAGGATAGATCCACTTAACCCCGAAGCGGTACGCGATCTGGAGCGTACAATCTGTTTAGATCCTGCGGCTGCAGAGCGCGATCCAACCGAAGCGGTACGCGCCAATCACAGAGCGACGCGTGGCTAGGGTTAGATCTAAAAATAGATTTAAAACCTGAAATTTGATCCAAATTCAAATGCTTATAACTTTTGATTGCCACGTTAGATTTTTGCAAACTTTATACCGTTGGATTCAGTGAAACAAGGCCTTTCAGAATATCCAATTTATTTAGCATATAGTAACAGTTAAAATGATTTTATTTGTAGAACATGTTTTAAGGCCTTTTTAGGTAGAGTTTTATTTTGGTAAAATTGTATTGGAGCCAAATAAGTTTAGTGGTCAAATTTGTGACTTGTTAAGTTCTGTAAACATGTGCATCCTTGGTAGAGTTTCCAAAATCACCACTTAGAAAATTCTTGCATGCATGCATTCATATTATTTTTGGTTGTATATAATTGTGTGTAATTGTATGCTATAATTTCTTGTGTAGATTTTGCTAGTGATTGTGAAGAGTGCTACTCTCCCCACTACCAAGGCAAGTGATATTTTCATGAATATTTCTATCCTATGTTTTGTACTAGCATTAGTTATTTTGCTAAAGTATTGCATGCTATTTTTGCCTGGTGCTAAGTTGGGAAATCCAAGTAGAGTAGAATAGTAGAATTGTTAGGAAATTCTCCTAAGTTAAGTTATCATAACCTGCTTAGTCTAGCTACTTATCAAACAAGGCTGGTGAACATCTATACTTATTATGATAAAAATATTTCTAAGTCAAGAGACTTATGTTTTCTAATAAAACCACTAAGTCAAATGAACCTCCTGGGTGGAATGGATGGTATGGGTTATGTTGAGTGGTTACACAAGGCCATGGACTTCGGTTGTGTATCTCACTTGTGGTAAGCCACCCAGGCACAAAGGGATTTGGAGGCCAAGTGTTGAGAAAGCTTACAGTGCAACCACTTGGCAATATGGGCTCTGCCTTGATCATATAGGTTGCTAGAACTTAGTCATTTGGACAGATGGTGGTAGATGGGATGATAGGATGGAACGCGTCCATTTGACTAAGGAAAGGCTTCTGAAAGGTCCTGTCTTGGGAAACCAAGTCTGGTGGGGAAAGTGCACAACCTCTGCAGATGGAAAACCTAAGTACTTATCCTAGTCCAAGGCAATGGACAATTTGAGCATCAAGACATGGAAGCTACAAGAATCTCATCACTCCAACTTCTAAGTAAAAATTTGTGGGTGAACAAGGGTGAAGGACCTCAATGTCTATTGGTGGTTCTTTGGGAATATTTTGACAAAGAAAAACTTAGTGATTTCAACTAATAGGTAAAACTTATTTTCAAGCAAAGCAAGCCAAGCTACACTTAGCCAAAATACATATAGTATTATAGTCCACCTAAAATATACTAAGGTATCACTTGCCAATACTATTCCAAAGTATTGACCCTCTGTGGCTGTAACTTGTGATGTTGCAGGTTACTCCGATGATGAATAGGAGTCATGAGTCTACACTCAACATGCTTGCCTGTGGCACATGAAGATGAAGACTTATGTTTATTTACTTATTCCTTAAACTCTTGTATTAGGCCTATGGCCCTGAGTTGTAAAAGACTATGTTTATCTCTGGAATGAATGTAATAAACGACCTTTGTATCTGTGTACTTCATCTTAAACTGTGGATGCTAGCATTGATCCAGGGACTAGCATTGCAATCACAGGGATCCTTTTCCTTTATAAAGGAGGGGTCTAACAGATCCGCAATTTGAGAATTGTCCTCAATGCTGGTAATTTGACCTATGTGCTGGATGCGCCGCTGGGTGACCCGCCTGCAGCTGATGCTACCGATGAGGTAAACAATGTTTTCCTTCCTCGGAAGAATCAGTACTCCACAGTTCAGTGTGCTATCTTGTATGTTTTAGAATCGGAGCTTCAGAAAAGGTTTGAGTACCATGACCCACATGATATTATCCGTGAACTCAAAATTATATTTGAGGCTCACGCGGCAGTTGAGAGTTATGAGGCTTCTAAAATGTTCTGTAACTGCAAGATGGAAGAGGGCAACTCTGTTAGTGAGCACGTGCTTAAGATGTCTGGGCACGCAAGCAAGCTTCAAACCTTATGTATAGTGATTCCTAATGCTTTGGGGATTCACCGTGTCCTCCAATCACTGCCACCAAGTTACAAGAACTTTGTGATGAACTACAATATGCAAAAAATGGACAAGTCGTTGCCCGAACTCTTCTCCATGTCAAAGTCTGCAGAAGTGGAGATCAAGAAAGATCACCAAGTGTTGTTGGTCAATAAGACCACCAAATTCAAGAAGCAAGGCAAGTCTAAGAAAAAGGGAAACTTCAAGAAGGGCGGTAAGAAAGTTACCGCGCCAGCGAAGAAGACCAAGGCTGGGCCTAAGCCTGATACTGAGTGCTTTTACTACAAGGGAGAGGGTCACTGGAAGCGGAATTGCCCTAAGTACTTGGCAGATTTGAAGAACAGCAACATCAAGAATAAAGGTATATCCGATATACATTTTATTGATGTGTATATCACTAGTACTCGTAGTAGTGCATGGGTATTTGATACTGGTTCGGTTGCTCATATTTGTAACTCGAAACAGGTATTGCAGAATAGACGGAAACTAGTGAAGAACGAGGTGACAATGCGCGTTGGAAATGGATCAAAGGTTGATGTGATCGCGGTCGGCACGCTACCTCTTCATCTACCATCGGGATTAGTTTTATACTTAAATAATTGATATTTGGTGCCTGCGTTGAGCATGAACATTATATCCGGATCATTTTTATTGCGAGACGGTTACTTGTTTAAGTCCGAGAATAATGGTTGTTCGATTTATATGAGTAATATGTTTTATGCACATGCACCTTTGATAGATGGTCTATTCTTATTGAATCTTGATTGTGGTAATACACACATTAATAACATTGAAGCTAAACGTTTGAAATTGAGCGATAACTCAACCTATATGTGGCACTGTCGTCTTGGTCATATTGGAGTGAAGCGTATGAAGAAACTCCATTCCGATGGACTTCTTAAATCACTTGATTTTGAATCACTTCAAAGATGTGAAGCATGTCTGATGGGTAAAATAACTAAGACTCCATTTTCTGGTATGATGGAGCGAGCTACAGACTTATTGGAAATCATACATACCGATGTGTGTGGTCCAATGAGTGTAGCATCGCGCGGTGGTTATCGCTATGTTCTTACCTTCACGGATGACTTAATTAGATATGGGTATATCTATTTCATGAAACATAAGTTTGAAACTTTCGATAAGTTTAAGGAATTTCAAAGTGAGGTAGAGAATCAACGGAACAAGAAAATTAAATTTCTACGATCTGATCGTGGAGGTGAATATCTAAATTACAAGTTTGGCGAGCATTTGAAGAAATGCGGAATACTTTCACAATTGACACCGTCGGGAACACCTCAACGTAATGGTGTGTCCGAACGTCGTAATCGAACTCTCTTAGATATGGTTTGTCCTATGATGTCACTTACAGATTACCGCTATCATTTTGGGGTTATGCATTAGAAACAGTCGCATTCACTTTAAATAGGGCACCATCTAAATCCGTTGAAACGACACCGTATGAATTATGGTTTGGGAAGAAACCTAAATTGTCGTTCCTTAAAGTTTGGGGTTGTGAAGCTTATGTAAAGAATTTATAGCCCGACAAGCTTGAACCCAAAGCGGAAAAATGCGTCTTCATAGGATACCCGAAGGAAACTATTGGGTATACCTTCTATCATAGATCCGAGGGAAAAATCTCCGTTGCCAAGAATGGATCCTTTCTAGAGAAGGAGTTTCTCTCGAAAGAAGTGACTGGAAGGAAAGTAGAACTCGACGAGGTTGTTGGACCTTCTCTTGAACTTGCGAGTAGCGCAACACTGGAATTAGTTCATGTGGCACCTACACCAATAACAGAGGAAGCTAATGATGTTGATCATGAAACTTCGGTTGAAGTAACTATAGAACCTCCCAGGTCAACGAGAGTTCGTACCACTCCTGATTGGTATGATCCCGTTATGAGTGTCATGTTGGTGGAAAACACTGATGGCCCTGCGACGTATGAGGAAGCGATGATGAGCCCAGATTCCAATAAATGGCAAGAAGCCATGAAATCTGAGATTGGATCCATGTACGAAAACAAAGTATGGACTTTGGTGAACTTACCGGATGGCCGGAAGGCTGTCGAGAACAAATGGATTTTCAAGAATAAAACAGATGCTGATGGTAATGTTACTGTCTATAAAGCTCGACTTGTCGCAAAATGGTTTCGACAAATTCAAGGAGTTGACTATGATGAGACTTTCTCACCGGTAGCGAAGCTAAAGTCTGTGAGGATTTTTTTAGCAATCACTGCATATTATGATTATGAGATATGGCAGATGGATGTCAAAACGGCCTTCCTCAATGGAGACATTAATGAAGAGTTGTATATGGTACAAACCAAAGGTTTTGTCGATCCTAAAGATGCTAACAAGGTATGCAAACTTCAATGTTCCATTTATGGATTGAAGCAAGCATCCCAGAGTTGGAATCAATGTTTTGATATGGTAATCAAAAGCTTTGGTTTTATACAAACTTATGGAGAAGCTTGTATTTACAAGAAAGTGAGTGGGAGCTCTGTAGCATTCTTAATACTATATGTAGATGACATATTGTTGATTGGGAATGATGTAGACCTTCTTAATAGTGTCAAGGATTATTTGAATAATAGTTTTTCAATGAAAGATCTTGGCGAAGCAGCTTACATATTAGGCATAAAGATTTATAGAGATAGATCGAGACGCCTAATATCATTATCATAGATTACATATTTGGACAAAGTTCTAAAGAGGTTTGGAATGGAAGATAGCAAGAAAGGGTTCTTGCCCATGTTGCCCAATACGACCTTGAGTAAAACTCAAAGTCCTGAAACGGCAGAAGATAGAGAAAGGATGAGTAAGACTCCCTATGCCTTAGCCATAGGATCTCTTATGTATGCCATGCTATGTACTAGACCCGACATTGCATATGTTGTTACTTTGACTAGTAGATATCAAAGTGATCCAGGAGTAGATCATTGGACAACAGTCAAAAACATACTTAAGTACTTGAGAAGAACTAAGGATATGGTTCTTTCTTATGGAGGTGATGAATAGCTCGTTGTTAATGGTTACACCGATGCTAGTTGGAACATCGATCCGGATGATTCTAAATCTCAATCTGGATATGTATTTACTCTGAATGGTGCAGCAGTTAGCTGGAGGAGTGCAAAGCAAAGCGTTGTGGCGAGATCTTCAACTGAATCGGAATACATAGCTGCTTCGGAGGCTTCACAAGAGGCGATATGGATGAAGGAGTTCATTACAGAGCTCGGTGTGGTTCCAAGTGCGCTAGACCCAATGTCTATCTATTGTGATAACATGGGCGCCATAGCCAATGCGCAAGAACCAAGGTCACACAAGAAGATGAAGCATATCAAGCTATATTTTCACGCTATTCGAGAGCATGTCCAAGATAGTGACATAAATATTTGCAAAGTACACACAGATCTGAATGTGGCGGATCCATTGACTAAACCTCTCCCGAGGGCAAAAGATGACCAGCACCAAACCGCCATGGGTGTTCGGTATATTACCATGTAATCTAGATTAGTTGACTCTAGTGCAAGTGGGATACTGTTGGAGATATGCCCTAGAGGCAATAATAAAAGTGGTTATTATTATATCTTTCTGTTTATGATAAATGTTTACATTGATGCTATAACAGTATTAACAGGAAAATTAATACTTGTGTGATTTGTAAACTAAATTAGAGTCCCTAGTAAAGCCTCTTTATAATACCAGCTTGTTGGTTAATAGATGATCGTGGTTTCTTGATCATGAACATTGAGATGTTATTAACAACGAGATCATATCATTAGTAGAATGGTGTGATGGACATACTCCTATAGATAAGCGTAGCATGAAGATCAAGTCATTTCAATAGTTCGTTTGCTATAAGCTTTCTGATACGTAGTAACCTAATTCCTTCGACCATGAGATCATGCTAATCACCATCACTGGAAGGATGCTTTGATGACATCAAACACCACACCGTAACTGGGTGGCTATAAAGGTGGCATTGAGTGTTCGGAAAGTATGGGTTGAGGCACATGGATCAAGAGTGGGATTTGTCCATCCATATGACGGATAGATATACTCTGGGCCCTCTCGGTGGAATGTCATCCAATTAGCTTGCAAGCATGTGACTGGATCACAAGGGATCACATATCACGAGAACGAAAAAAGAGTACTTATCGGTAACGAGGTTGAACTAGGTATGCAGAGATACCGACGATCAAAACCTCGGATAAGTAAACTATCGTGAGACAAAGGGAAATTGGTATCGTATGTAAGTGGTTCATTCGATCACAAAGTAATCATAGAAATATGTGGGAGCCATATGAATTCCCAGATTCCTCTATTGGTTATTGATCGGAGAAGTGTCTCGGTCATGTCCGCATAATTCACGAACCGTAGGGAGACACACTTAAGGATTCGATGTTGTTTAGTAGATATGGAATGTTAGTAGGGATACTTAATGTTGTTCGGAGTCGCGGATGGGATCTAGGATATCGCGAGGAGATCCGGAATGGTCCGGAGAATAAGATTCTTATAAGGAAAGTACGATTCCGGAGTTCGGGAATGATTTCGATGTTTTCATCTGAGAGATTCTAGAAGGTTCTAGAAGGTTCACCGGACCGGAAGGGGAATGGTCCATGAATGTGTCATGGGTAAGTGGAATGATTGGATCATATCCTAGGTCACTTGGTGTGGACATTTGTGAGAGAGAATTAAAGCTCTAAATTGAAAGTCAAACGGGAGGTTTGAAAAGTCAAACTGGAACAATGGTTTCCTAGTGGAAGAAGGAAAGATTCCTTCCAACTTGTGTTTGGAAGTGGATTCAAACTCCCCTCTCTCTGGGATGTCCCCCTCTCATAAATAGAGGGGGAGGGCTGCCCCAAACACACAAGCCCTAGCCCTCCCACACCTGCGCCGCCGTCGCTGCCACCACCGCCGCGCCGCTGCCTCCTCATCCTGATCTTCTAAACCCTAGATCACCAAGAAACCCTAGATCCACCATAACTCCTATTGCCTTAGGCGAAGCCCTGCGGGATCTTCCCTCTACTTCCGACACCATGTCGTTGTGCTGCCGGAATCGCGAGGGGAGAACTACAACCTCCACGGCCTGCTGGAACAAGGGAGAGGAAGGTCTTCATCGAGTACCGAAAGTGTGACCGACTGCGGAAGCGCTGCCGGAACGCAGCGCCAGAAGGATCGTCTATGCGATCTTGAGATTGGCAAGTGTACGACTACATCACCCACGAGAATCTGTTCTCGTTAACCGCTTTGGAATCTTCGAGGGTGAGTGCTTCTATCGACTCGTTGCTACAATCTAGTAGATAGATCTTGGCTTGTTTGTGTGCATGCGGTAGAAAATTTTTGTTTTCCATGCTACAAATCCCTACACACAGTACGCGGTACACCCAGGACGACAGACAAGACAGAAAGAAGACCTAGATACTCGGCCCATACCGACGACTTTAACGATGACGGTTGAAACAATAGTCAGAAGGTGGCACTTTGCGTAACTACTCGCACGACGACCACTGTAGCCTGCGTGGCTCGGCATGGGCTTGACTGAAAGTACGCACCTGCCATGCCGGCCACTGTATTTGACCTAGCCGGCTGGGGCCCACCTGTGGGACCCGCTAGTCGACCAGGCCGTTGCCCATGCTGCCCTGGACTATATAAGGGGTGGCGGGGGAAACATGGCAAGGGTTGGTCTCTGATTCTTTGCTAGCTAGGACAGATACAGCTCAAGGAGCCCTTGTAGTTCTTCGTGTTCATCCTGATAGACAGATCGGCAGGAGTAGGGGTGTTACCTCACCACGAGGCCCCCAAACCTGGGTACTTCTTGTGTCCCCGACGCTTGCTTGTGCCCAATCCTGCCTGCGGATGCCGTCACTCGCGTCCCTGCTCGCTCCCACACCTATTTCTAGCCTTCTTAGGCACTGCCATTTCCATACCAACGACATTGTTGTTAGTGGTTTCGAGAAGATCAACCCAGCACGAGAATATCCGATAGTGAAACATGTCTTTTCCCTTGCCTTTTCCTGGACGTACTTCTACGGCCCAGATATCCCTCTGGATGGCCGAGAAGGAACGTACCCGGACTTTGTCGATGGAGCTGCCGCTGAAGCCCCGACATGGAGATCCCAAGCCCTCCTTCCCTCCGACGACGAAGCCTCCCGTGTTGTAAGGCGGATCGAGTGGCTCGTAGACACGGGTCTGACTGGGTTGGACCTAGCCATGTGATATTTCATCAGGCGGATTCAGCCTCTGCAGCACCATGTGAAGCTGATGCATGAATACTCCAAGGATAGGAAGGATAGCCTCCGCATCTCCGAGGACAACTTCTCGAGTGACTCTATCACCCTTCGCCTCAGAGACATAGTCAAGGTGCAGGACATGAAGCGTGGCTTCACCATCACCTATGACATGTTCGAAGGCGGCATGTGCCCAGAGGTACCTGTTTATTTTTTTGTGTACGACATATATTCCAGTTCTTCCGTCTTGCCTTAACCATTGTGTCTAACACTTTGGGATTCACTTAAAAGCTGAAGGAACTAAACTAAGGTAGCATGGCTGCCCAAGTCTACGATCCTAAGATGAAGGAAGTCACCGTTGTATCCGACGATGATGTCCCGCTGGCGCGTAAGCGAACGAGCTCCACCTCTGATGCTGCCGGTGGAGGCAAGAAGAAGAAGACGGAGGGTGGAGCCACCAAGAGATCCACCACCTCCCTAGAGGCATAGAAAAGAAGAATTACCAGTATCCCTTTTACCAAGGCACCAACTGTTGTGTAAGCTTCTTAACATCCGACATTGTCTCTTGCTTGTCTTGTTCCTATACTTATACTTATACATGTTTCAGGAAGAAGGCCGGTATGAGTTTGAAGAAGACCTCAAAAACATAGGGGGCTTCTAAAAACATCAAAGAACTGTTTAGTCAGTCCTCTCCCACCATCGCCCCTCCTACTCCAAGCGTCCAACCTGCTACCGCACCGACAAGCTCTCCAACAAAGGTAACGTCTGGACCTTCCACCATGGAAGTGGACCCAGGCGTTGCCGCAGAACTTGTTGTTGTCAGTGAGCTGGCGACACAACAAAGCATATCATCTAAAGTGGCTGAAGCTCGGGCTAAGGAATCCACTGGTAGGGTAAGGCGATGGTGGAAGGCGGAATTCCTGCCGCAGACGGAGCCATTGCACCCAAGACTCCAGGAGAGCCTCCAAAGATCGTCTACCCGGTGCTTGCACCGAGTAGCTCATCTCTGGTTCCTAGTGCGGCGCCGACTTAACCGACATGTGGTCTTGAAGAGCTGCTCAAGCAGGCGGATATCCTACGCGAAAATAGCCTTGCCTTCAGCAAGATATTTGCCGAGAGCGCCACCAACCTCAAGATCATTGCACTTCTAAGTTTTATATGCCTTTTGCATTTCATATGTAGTATCCCAATGTAGCCCCCGAGGATTTAGACGGAAAACCATGGGTCTTTGTGTCTGAATGATCTAAGAGTGAGTAAGCTAGAAACTTCGCACTGTAGCCCCCAAGTATGTTGTTTGAATGAATTATTCTGACTAGATAATTTTAGAGTAGCATACGCATTGTTTTGTAAATTTCAATACTATATCCCCCAAGCTTCTAGTTGAAACAGAATTAGTTCCTACTAGATGCTTAAAGAAAGACTAAGCATATTGCCAAGTTAAAAACTCTCACTGTAGCCCCCAAGCCTCTAGGTGGATATTTATCCGGCTAGATGCTCCACATAGACTAAGTAACATTGATCTTTTTTCGCATATGAGAATGCCTGGAGAGGTGTCGCCAACGAGAATTTCCACAAGATGCGTGTTGACCTTGAAGATGAAAAGGGTAAAACTTCCTTGTTGAAGGATCAAATCACCAAGAGCAAGAGTCTATTTTTATTTTCAATTTCACACTCAATCTTGGTCTTGCGCCATTAACCTCCGACTACTCATTATGCGTTGTCATTTCTCCGACATGGAGAAGCTATTGCCAAGGCGAAGGATATTGTCGAGCAATCCAAGCACATACAGCTACTGGATAGGGAGAACAAAATCCTCAAGCAGGAGAGGGCTGAATCCTTGAAGATGCATGAAGATGCGATGAAGGCCATGTAGGAGTCCGCCAACACGGAGATCAACCGGCTAAAGGAGGAAATCGCGATCCTCAAGGAGAAGAACAAAGCTGCCGCCAAGCAGAATATGCGCAACCTTGAGTCTTACATGGTCCTCTGACAAGAACGTGACTCCATGGCGGAGAGGCTCCAACAAGCTGAGGTGAGCATCTTCTGTATGCCAGGTACTCTGAAACTTTGTTATGTTGGACTCATGTACTCCATTTCTTGGCTGGAAATGCAGCTCCTATTGGTTTAACCAATACTCCTCCTCTGCCAAAGGACTGCATGGTCCTTGCCGGCAACTTCATCAGCACCACCATCAAGCAAGAAAAAGAAATTGCCAAGCCCCTGAACATCAACATCAAGGCGGTGGATTGATGTCTACGCACTTATATTCTTGTAGATAGTTGTTGGGCCTCCAAGTGCAGAGGTTTGTAGAACAACAACAAGTTTCCCTTAAGTGGATTACCCAAGGTCTATCGAACTCAGGGAGGAAGTGGTCAAAGGTATCCCTCTCAAGCAACCCTGCAATCAAGATACAAGAAGTCTCTTATGTCCCCAACACACTCAATACACTTATCAGGTGTATAGCTGCACTAGTTCGACGAAGAGATAGTGAAATACAAGTGGTAACGGTGCCAGAAAAGATCTTTTGACTTGTTGTTGACGTGGGAACTAAAGGCAAACTGAAACAAAGGTGGAAGCAAGCAAACATGTAACATATCTAGTAGCAAATGGTGTTTCAATGCTTAGAAACAAGGCCTAGGGATCATACTTTCACTAGTAAACACTCTCAATAAATATATTCTCTTCATGGTACTACCCTGAACTACTCTCCGGTTGGACACTCTAATCCATGGTAGGGCTATAATAGCACTCCTCAAAGTCCACTTTTCCCAATCTAGATAACCCCACACTGTCACCTTGAGCGCTAGATGGTTCCAACAAACACCACAATTTCATAAAGACAACCAACTCAAAATATACTCATAATAAATATTTATGAACTCTAGCCTAACTGCCCCGATGGCGTGCACGCTGTCACTTTCACACACGTGACCCAGCATACCACTACATGTGTAGTACACTATAGTCGTTGACATGACATTCACAGAACACCATTCTATAAATATCACATCCCTCGGAGTTGTACAACAGAAACATTGCGGATACATATTACAAACATTCACAAAATATTATTATTACAATACCAGAAGTTCAAGACTTCAAAAGGTTTCAACTTACAAACCAAAATATAGTGTTTCAGCGGAATTTAAAAGTAGCAACTCCGACTAGGAGTTGAAGTCAGCAGCTTATTTTATAGAGTTCATGCTGCTCGGCTCCGTTGGTTACTACTAACTAGGATATTTAGTTGGACTCGTTATCATCAACACCATAGCGGATTTCGTAATCCACTCCTTCAACACCTCCTGACAGGTTAGGCTCCTCGTAGAACACATCTTCTTGACATTCAACTGCATACATTGGCACGTCTTCGGGATCCTCAGAGTCTAAGCAAGGGATCAAAGGAAAGGATGAGTAACAGCGTTACCCAACAAGTTCATTATATGCAAGGTGGGAAGTTTGATGCTCTAACTACCACCTCGGCCTATAATTCCTTGGTACTATGCAGTTTTTGTAAATCTTTCTTCAAAGGTTGATTTTATTATAAAAATCTATGACCATCAGCCTTCACAGGTTGACCAGAACTTTCATGGAGTTCCTTTCCTGCCGCGTTCATAGCTTCTTCCCGGAACAGGGAGTAACAAGTTACAATTCTTACACTCTGCAGAGGTGCGTTACTTTACCCATGAGAGATCAACTCCTTGTTGCACAACCGAGCGTACTTTCCCGTCCAAAATTCCATGTTGTGGGGCCCAGTAGTTGGTCCAAGCCAATCACTGCCCCCTTCGTGACCTCGCATTCCTCCTTGGTGTACACTATGCCCACATATTGAATTACGGCAATGGTTTGTACAAATCGTTAGATGCCATAACTATCGTGGGACGATGAGGGTTCCCACCCATATGCTGCATATCCTCTACGAATTACCAATTAATATGCATGCTACGAGGATAACAGCCACGACCTGCACATCCGGCTTCATGCGAGAGGAAGAAGATACAGCTGACTTCTCTGTCCCATTCCAAATCTCATGGCTAACGCATAATATATGGCGCTAGAATCACTGATGTCAGGGGTTATTAAGTCCCTAATTGATCATCATTGTTGCAAATAGAACCCTAGGTTCTATTGCTTCAATATATCATCACTTAGGATGATATCTAAGATTTATTTATTTGTGAAAATAATATTTTCTTTCCTTAGAGTATATATGATAACACACAATTTGCAAATACTTTGGTAAAGACTCTTCAAAGGATATGAGAAAGTGATGAACTTGCCTTGTAATGGCAAGGTAGTGAAGTCTGATGCTTGCACTGGACCTTGAGTTTATGTGTCTACAAAAACATCATTATTGCCCAGTAAGGACAATATTTAAAGAAGCAAAATGATTATGCAAAGTAATGTAATGCATCATTTAATTTGATATGCATTCTCCCCATTATTATAAAAATTATTTTTAATAATAAAGGATTTATAAATATTACTTTTTAATATTTATAATATTTACTTTATTTCCCTTTTATTTGACTTTTATTATTTTAATAATTATTTTAAGAATTATCACTTAAGTATTAAAAATTGTTATTAAATATTTATTTTGTATTTTTCAAAAATACTACAATATTAATATATAATGAAAGTGATTTTTATTTATTTTTCTCATCTTTCAATAATTTTGTAAAATTCCATAAGGAATATATAAATTATAAAATTCTTAATAAAATTTATATGTCTAAAATTTTATATCTCAATTTATTTGGATAGTTTGGATTTTTGTGAATCCAAAATATTTTATTTATAATTTTTGGACTTTTATTTTATGTTCTAGAATTTTATTAAGTTCAGGGGCATTTTGGTCTTTTCCTATTTATTAAAACAGATTTTAAACGACTTGGGCTGGCCATTTGGGCTTATTGGGCCCTTGTGGCCCAATAGGGCAGGGTCAAAATAATCACCCTGAAGGGTTTTCAGCCCACCCAGCCCACACATTCACTGTCTCCACTCTCGATCACACCTTTCTTCTTCTCTCTCGACCCTAGGGACAGCGATGATGTCGCCGGCGATTTGCGCCGCCATGGACCGTCCTGGCCGTCGCCGTGGTGCGGGGTGAGGTTGTCGACCACGCTCGTCCATCTGGTCCAGTTCGATTTGATCCTAGGGTCCTACCCTGGTTAGGCTAGCCCCTTCCCAAACCTTAGGGTTTGGGGAAAGTGTTGTTGCCGCCGCCGCAGACTCTCCCTTGGTGAGATGTGGTGCCCATGTACTGTTGTCTCCCTGTGCCGCCGCGGGCTCGTTGGCCATTCTTCTTCCTCTTCAATTCGTCAGCGAGGACCCTGGTGAGTTATGACTTCGTGGATCCTAGTTCATCTTATCACCTTGGATTCCTTTATGTGTATCTAGTGGCCAGTTATAGTTTGTTCTTGTATTGCTACTAGGGTTCATCTCTTGGTACTTGTAAGATGCTCCTATGATCTGGTTATGCTGTTTAATGGCGATTTGGGTGCTCTGCACCTTAGTGTTAGTGGCCACCCGATTTGATTGTGTGATGCTATTGTTGATTTGTGACTAAGGTTGGATTAAATGCTAGGGTTGCATATTATTGCCTCTGGCTGGTACTCTGGTGAATTGATGTGTTTATTTGTTGTCAGTATCTTGATACTGACAATGATCTAGTCAGTGAGAAATTACTGACTTAGTTATTGTTGGCTTGCCAGATGATGCTTGGTTTGAATTTTATTCAATAGAATCTAATGATTCTTTGATCATGAATAAATAATTAGGATATGATCCATGTATCTAATTCTAGGGAGATGATTTGATAGATGATTTTTGAACATTGAACTATTTGATTGTCTTTGTGATAAGGTCAGGGTTTATGAAACCTTCTTAAGATGGTACATAAGTAAATCTTGTTACTGACTATACTTATAGTCATTTCTGGAACTTGATGGATGTTGATAGATAAGTTGGGTAACTTATTGTTTGATCTAGCCAATGATGTTGGTCTGAGGCTCTAGGAACTAAGCTCCTATGTTGCTGTCATTTTCCAAATTGGTTAAGACATCAACTGCTTACTAGATCTTAGATCCTAGTTGGTTAACATATATGGTTTTGTTTGTGACTTATAAAATCTGAGGTGCTACTCCTTCTTGGAGATGTGCCCAGATTTTGTAAGAGCAATTAATAGAATTGTCGGGGATATGACCCCATATACCCTAAAGATGAGGTATCGGAAGATACAAAAAGATATAAAATGATTCTGTGAGGAGTAAGATAAACGAAACCTCATTAGAGATAAATAGTATGGGGAGAATAGAAAATAAAAGAGAAGAAGACTGCTTAGGCCTAATTATACCAAATTCGGCCCAGTCCTTGGCCTTCTAGGCCGAATCAAGCAGGGAAATAGGCAAAACCTGGCTAGGCCTCAGTCCCGGACGGCCCACCAAGATTCCCGTCGAGTCATCTCACCGAATCACCTAGCGTCCGCGCGGGATCACCGCCTTGTCGCATTGCATCCCCGGGTGGGCCGAATGAGAGGAATTCGGCCCACGCGGGCCAGCGTCCACGCCGCGCTCACCGGGTCGCCAATTCACTGCCGCCATCACCCCCGGGTTGGCCGGCATATGCCGAACCTGGCCCACCGCGGGGAGGCTCCCGTGTCGAGGTCCTATTCCCTACCCAGCATCCCCGTCTGCTTCCCCTGGGTGGGCTGGCATAGGCTGGACCTAGCCCACCACGGGGAAGCTCATTATTTCCTTCACTTGGGCTACTTCTCCACTGATTCGACACCTGGGCCGAATAAAGAAAGATTCGGCAGGACCACAGATGACCCGGCTGGAAGTGATTTTGACCCAGTTTGGGCCTTAGTTCTCTCAGGACGAATCAACCATCACCAGGGCTGAGTTTCTCCTTCGCCTAAGACGTCTGGGCCAAATCAGTTCGCCCTACATGCCCTATTATTCACCCTCGAACGCTACCTCGACCACTACGTCGACATACCTTCAGGCCAAGTCAAGATCTTCATGTCACGTGCCAATCTTGGGACGCCCCTGGCTCAGACTGGCACATGGCACATGGAATATGCCCTTGGCATCCAAGAATATGATAAGGAATATGCCGTGGCATCTCCAAAGATGCCAATGCATATGGTGAGAATCTAAGAAGATGCCAGGAATATGCTGTCTGGATACCAATCGTAGGGAACAAGTTTTGTCCCCTGGGCTCCCCTTTATAAGGAGCACCAGGGGGATCGTTCTAGGAGAGGCCCCGAAGGGATCTTCTCCTCTCTGCTCATTAGGAGCTCTCCTTCTTCTTCCTCCTCCACTCTCACAGAGAGATCTAGATAGAGGCATAGGAAATACAGCTCAAGGAGCATGATTGTAGCCACGAGTATGGCAAGATTATAAGAGATTAGATGTAAAGAAAGAGGTGTTATCTCCACATGAGAGTCTCAATCCTAGATACGTTGCATTTCTTTTTGTTCATACGAGTGCGGTCTTCACTGCATCATCCCTCCCCGGATTCCTCCACGTCCATCGGCCCCGACTTTAGCCTACCCATGGCATATGCCGTGATACCACCACGACATTTGGTGCCCACCATGGGGCCTTTTAGTGGCGTTGGTTGGGTTTCCATCCGGACAGGAGCATCTTCATTAACCTCATCTTCATAGAGCACCTTCAGCTCCTCCAGGCAAACAGAGAACAGAGGGAGCATATTCAGCTCCTCCAGGCGAACAGAGAACAGAGAGAGCACCTTCAGCTCCTCCAGGAAAACAGAGAACAGAGAGGTAAGCGCAGGGGTCTCCAAGTCTGACTAAGCAAGGCAGGTAAGACTCAGCATGAATGACTCAAACTCTTCTCCAAGCTTACTGTAACAGATAACTCAGCCACCAACATTCGATCCTTCACCCCAGGGAGAAAATAACTCAACCCGGGGACTAGCCAGCGTATCCATAGAATCGCCTTTAGATGGAGAAAAACTTATATAGGTTTGGGTATGTATTTGACTAGCTTATTTATGATTCAGATAAAATTTGAGTCAACTTATTTATAATTCGGATAGAATTTGAATCAGTTTATTTACGCTTTGGACTGACCTTTAACTCAGCTCGTTAGCCAGCTTATTGATGATTCGGATAGAATTTGAGTCAGTTTATTTATGCTTTGGATTGACCTTTAACTCAGCTCCCCAGCCAGCCTATTGATGATTCAGATAGAATTTGAGTCGGTTTATTTATGCTTTGGATTGACCTTTAATTCAGCTCACAAGCTTGTTGATGATTCAGATAGAATTTGAGTCAGTATATTTATGCTTCGGATTAACCTTTAACTCAGCTCACCAGCCAGCTTATTGATGATTCGGACAGAATTTGAATCAGTTTATTTATGATTCAGATTAGAACTTGAGTAAGTTTATTTATGATTCGGACTAACATTTGATTCAGCTTGCCAGGATATATTATAACTCGGACTTATTCTGACTCGGCGTACTAAGCGTAACTCTGATTCGGACTGAGGTTTGATTCAGCTCGCCAGATTGCCAGGTTATATTAGGACTCGGATTGATATTTCACAATCTTGCCAGGTTATCTCATATCTCAGATGACTATTTGCCAGCTTATCATATATCGAATATTTATCTCATATCAACCTCCCGAATCAGATCTCTTAGCGATTAGCCCTATTATCATATCCCAAAATTTAATCTCGGATCTATATCTCGGATCCATATCAAAGGCAAATTGACATCATCTCATCGAATCAAGTTATATCTTGGCAAATAGGTAACTCGGATTTGGAATCAGATAACTCGGATTTGAGTCATATACCTCGGATTTGAGTGAGATGACTCAGATTTGAGATGTAAGTCAAAATTGAGTAAAGTAACTCGGATTTGGAATCAGATAACTCGGATTTGAGTCATATACCTCGGATTTGAGTCAGATGACTCAGATTTGAGATGTATGTCAAAATTGAGTAAAGTAACTCGGATTTGGAATCAGATGACTCGGATTTGAGTCATATACCTCGGATTTGAGTTAGATGACTCAGATTTGAGATGTAAGTCAAAATTGAGTAAAGTAACTCGGAATTGGAATCAGATAACTCGGATTTGAGTCATATACCCCGGATTTGAGTCAGATGACTTAGATTTGAGATGTAAGTCAAAATTGAGTAAAGTAACTCGGATTTAGAAACAGATGACTCGGATTTGAGTCATATACCTCGGATTTGAGTCATATGACTCAGATTAGAGATGTAAGTCAAAATTAAGTAAAGTAACTCGGATTTGGAATCAGATAACTCGGATTTGAGTCATATACCTCGGATTTGAGTCATATGACTCAGATTAGAAATGTAAGTCAAAATTAAGTAAAGTAACTCGGATTTGGAATCAGATAACTCGGATTTGAGTCATATACCTCGGATTTGAGTCAGATGACTCAGATTAGAAATGTAAGGCAAAATTAAGTAAATTAACTCGGATTTGGAATCAGATGACTCGGATTTGAGTCATATACCTCGGATTCGAGTCAGATGACTCAGATTAGAGATGTAAGTCAAAATTGAGTAAAGTAACTCGGATTTGGAATCAGATGACTCGGATTTGAGTCATATACCTCAGATTTGAGTCAGATGACACAGATTTGAGATGTAAGTCAAAATTGAGTAAAGTAACTCGGATTTGAGTCATATACCTCGGATTTGAGTCAGATGACTCAGATTTGAGATGTAAGTCAAAATTGAGTAAAATAACTCAGATTTGGAAACAGATGACTCGGATTTGAGTCATATACCTCGGATTTAAGTCAGATGACTCAGACTTAAGACATAAGTCCATTTTGAGTAAAATAACTCGGATTTGGAAACAAATGACTTAGATTTGAGTCATATACCTCGGATTTGAGTCAGATGACTCAGACTTAAGACATAAGTCAATTTTGAGTAATATAACTTGGATTGGGAAACAGGTGACTCGGATTATGACTTACCCAAAGGGGTTAAAGGACCAGTGCCAAAAATGGCCAGAAGTCATAACTTACCCAAAGGGGTTAAAGGACCAGAGCCAAAGCAGGCCAGAAGTCAAGAACTTACCCAAAGGGGTTAAAGGACCAGAGCCAAAGCAGGCCAGAAGTCAAGAACTTACCCAAAGGAGTTATAAGACTAGTGCCCAAAAAGGCCAGGAGTCATAACTTACCCAAAGGGGTTAGAAGAGCAGTGCCCAATAAGGCTAGAACTCACAACTTACCCAAAGGGGTTATAAGAGCAGTGCCCAAAAAGGCCAGAACTCATAACTAACCCAAAGGGGTTATAAGACCAGTGCCAAAAATGGCTAGAAGTCACGACTTACCCAAAGGGGTTAAAAAAGCAATGCCCAAGAAGGCCAGAACTCATGACTTACCCAAATGGGTTAAAAGAGCAGTGCCCATGAAGGACAGAACTCGTAACTTACCCAAAGGGGTTAAAAGACCAATGCCTAAAATGGCCGAAAATCATAACTTATCCAAAGGGGTTAAAAGACTAGTCCACATAAAGGCTAGGTGTCACGAACTTACCCAAAAGGGTTATGGGACATAGAAGTATACATCAAAAATATATTAAGTCAAAAAGTAACTCTGAGAATATTTGAATTTTAAGCCTATGCATGACTCTACGAGTCCCACATAGCCTCGGGGACTAATGTCGGGGATATGACCCCAGATACCCTAAAGATGAGGTACCGGAAGATACAAAAATATATAAAATGATTCTGTGAGGAGTAAGATAAACGGAACCTCATTAGAGATAAATAGTATGGGGAGAATAGAAAATAAAAGATAAGAAGACTGCTTAGGCCGAATTATACCAAATTCGGCCCAGTCCTTGGCCTTCTAGGCCTAATCAAGCAAGGAAATAGGCAAAACCTGGCTAGGCCTCAGTCTCAGACGGCCCACCAAGATTCTCGTCGAGTCATCCCGCTGAATCACCTCGCGTCCGTCCGGGATCGCCGCCTTGTCGCATTGCATCCCCAGGTGGGCCGAATGAGAGGAATTCGGCCCACGCGGGCCAGCGTCCACGCCGCACTCACCGGGTCGCCAATTCATTGCCGCCATCACCCCCGGGTGGGCCGGCATATGCTGAACCTGGCCCACCGCAGGGAGCCTCCCGTGTCGAGGTCCTATTCCCTACCCAGCATCCCCGCCTGCTTCCCCCGGGTGGGCTGGCATAGGCTGGACCTAGCCCACCACGGGGAAGCTCATTATTTCCTTCATCTGGGCTACTTCTCCACTGATTCGACACCTGGGCAGAATAAAGAAAGATTCGGCAGGACCATAGATGACCCGGCTGGAAGTGATTTTGACCCGGTTTGGGCCTTAGTTCTCTCAGGCCGAATCAACCATCACCAGGGCTGAGTTTCTCCTTCGCCTAAGACGTCTGGGCCAAATCAGTTCTCCCTACACGCCCTATTATTCACCCTCGAACGCTACCTCGACCACTACGTCAACATACCTTCAGGCCAAGTCAAGATCTTCATGTCACGTGCCAATCTTGGGACGCCCCTGGCTCAGACTGGCACATGGCATATGGAATATGCCCTTGGCATCCAAGAATATGCTAAGGAATATGTCGTGGAATCTCCAAAGATGCCAAGGCATATGCTGAGAATCTAACAAGATGCCAGGAATATGCTGTCTAGAAACCAATCGTAGGGAACAAGTTTTGTCCCCTGGGCTCCCCTTTATAAGGAGCACCAAGGGGATCGTTCTAGGAGAGGCCCAGAAGGGCTCTTCTCCTCTCTGCTCACTAGGAGCTCTCCTTCTTCTTCCTCCTCCACTCTCACAGAGAGATCTAGATAGAGGCATAGGAAATACAGCTCAAGGAGCATGATTGTAGCCACGAGTATGGCAAGATTATAAGATATTAGATGTAAATAAAGAGGTGTTATCTCCACATGAGAGTCTCAATCCTAGATACGTTGTATTTTTCTTTGTTCATACGAGTGCGGTCTTCACTGCATCATCCCTCGCCGGATTCCTCCACGTCCATCGTCCCCTACTTTAGCCTACCCATGGCATATGTCGTGATACCACCACGACAAGAATATAGAGGTTGCCTTTGGTATCACCAATTCTGTGAGGCTGGTCTGAGAATTTTGGTGTTTTGAAAAGAGTTTGATCTTGATCTTTATGTTTAAAACCTCTAGGATAGCTTCACCCCACTTGGGTGATTATTGAGAGGTTGTCTTATGCATCATCATATATATTTTGCTTGGATAAGATAAATAGATCACATGATTGTTTATGATGCTCACCACAAAAACTTTGCTGGTGATGGCTTGATTTGCTGGTGGTGTTGTTGGTCTGATCCAGTCCTTCTCCTCTTGATGTTGTTCTTGTGTTCCCTTGATGCTTGTGCTTGGCCTTGAGGAACTATGCTCCTCCTAGCTCCTTTGATCTTGGCCTTGCTATTCACCTGATCCTTCCCCTCCTTATGTCACCATCAGGTGATATGTGGCTTGATCTCGTGTGAGATGGTGTTGCTGGTTTATTTGGCTCTGGCTAAGCTAGCTGTTCTTGTGTGTGTGAGCAATGAAGAGATGCACTAGTGCTTCTCCACGCCTGTGCTGAGCAGTTTTGTGTTGTTGGGTTGTTGCTAAGGTGCTGACAGCACACACCATGCAATTTGGTGTGTCCTGCATGTGTTCTTGTTGTGCAACTTGTGGATATGATCTGAATTTGAGAGTGACTGTTATCTGGTTACTTTACCTGGCTGGTGAAACTTGCCCCTCCTTGCTGTTATTTGACTTATGGCTTAAAATTATGAAAGATATATTCTTTCATATTGGTGAAACTTTCCCCTTATAAACTCAATGATGAACCTTGATCAGTGCACTTCACTGACAAGTCTGAGAGTAAAATAATTCCAATCCTAACCTTCTTTTTTTCTTTTAAGTTTATTTTTATTTTGCAGGTACTAGATTTGAAGATCAAGACTTTAGTTTAGGTTTTGTTTTTCTTTATAGATTAGTCACTTGTAATGATTATCATATTCAATTGTAATCTTTAATTTATTCTTTTGTACTCTTTATTATTTTTTATTCTTTTATAATAAAGATTGCACTATTATCAATAAAAAGTATTATTCTTTATTTATTTGCTATTGTAAAGATTGTGGATGATTCTCATAATTTACATTTTTGTAACTTATTTATTGAATAAAATTATGAAATGGATATTCATATTCTTAATTGCTTTCTTTATATGAAGTTTGAATTATTATTAGTTAACTCTTAATTAAATCAAAGATTCAAACATTATTCAAAAATCCTTTTGAATTATAATTCAAACACTCAAGTTTTAAACTCAATTTTTATTTCCCAAAACAAATAAATCTACAAATATCATATCAAAGTCTATAACAATCATCCTTCAAGATTATACCTAATCTCAAAGTATGAAAGAAACCTTGATCACTTTAGGTTTTTATTTGGCGAAAAATTTACCCACATTTTCATAGATGAATGCATGCAACATTTCAAATTCCTAAATCTACCCTTCGTTAGTTCCTAAATGTTGGGATGTTACAGGAGGATTCTTATAGGCGAAGGAGGCAAGGTCGATGGAGGTCCAAGGGGCCCACACCCCCTGGTGGCGCGCCTAGGGTGTGGCCATCCTGGTGCCCTACTCCGTCTCTGCTTTGTAGTTCCGTGTTGCTCCAGGAAAAATAGTAACTTTGGCTTTTTTTCCTGTCCAATTCTGAGAATATTCATTTTTTAGCTTTTCTGAAACCAAAAACATAAGAAAACAGGCAACTGGCACTGTGGAATCTTGTTAATAGGTTAGTACCAGAAAACATATAAAAACACCTCGAAGTGTAAACAAAGCAAAGCAAATTAGATATAAAACAAGCATGGAGCATCAAAAAGTATAGATACGTTTGTGACGTATCAAGCATCCCCAAGCTTAACTCCTGCTCGTCCTCGAGTAGGTAAGTGATAAAAAGAATAATTTTTGAGGTGACATGCACCATCACAATCAAGATCAAACCATTTGCAAGCATTGAAGTTGGGATCAAAGAACTCTAAACATGAGCATGAAAGACGGAGTTCTAACAATAAGACATAGCAACTATTGTTGCAAGATGAAAGGATACAAACAAATATCATGAATAACATGCATTGAAAAACGTTTGTTTGTTTCACATATAGAAAATATAGCATAGTGGCATTCAGCTTGTCCCTCATGGAGTAGCAAAACATAAATGCATAGGACACCTTCAAAGTTCATAAGGGAGACTAGATACAAATAGTCCAAGAACAAGCAATATCAACAATATGAATCAATCAATAAGTTTTGGGGCAATGCACATAGAACTAAGAATGGTAACTATGCTCTCATAATTGGTGGCTATGGATAGAAGGTGGAGACTCAATATAATGGTGGAAGAAAGGCCCTTCATAAAAGGGAAGCAGGGATTTCAAATTTCAAAAAGAGCTTCCAAAAATTATGGTACTTGTTAGCTTTTATCTCTCATTGCCCCAATCATAAGCATCTTGAAGTGATTAAGTTTAAAGTGAACAAACTATGGAGTATATGCTTGACAGAGTATAAGTTGGCAATATCATGTCCCTTGAGTACTAGGGCCGCTCCTCATGCTACTCAACTTTAGTTACTTGCAAGTTCTTATCATAGTAAGTACATGCGTATCATAGAGAACTGCCAACGGGGTACCCCTTGCACATTCTACAAGAGCTGTCCATAACAAAATGACAAGGCAAGCAGACAATGAGCATCTCAACAATCTTCTTATTTACCATGGGAATATGGTTATTTTTTTCTCTCTTTCCTCTTTTCTCATCTTTTTTTTTCTTTTTTTGAACCTCATATCTCTTTTTTATAAGAAGAATGCTTCATAGGTAGCTCACTATGGTGATGATGCAAGTTTCCACCATGATTAGGCATGGCTTAGGCTAGCGGCCTGGGCGTTTCTCTAACACGATATACACAACTCCATGGACTTACAAGCTCCCCTTTTATTTCACACCGACAACATCCATAAACAAAAGAGCATGATATCAACTGGATAGATATCCAAAAGTGTTGAAAGAGTTTCCTGTGACAGCACTGTTCTGCTAATCCCAACGTATAAGTGCAAGCATATACAACTTAGATGACACAATGGTTCAAGTTTATTAGGGGCAAGAAAAATAAAGTGTGCCATCAAGTTCGTGAGAGCTTTAATCACTAATTTTTCACATAACAAAATAATTTTTAATTGGAAGGTAGATGAAAACAAGAATATACTTGGAATGGTGTAACACGCCATGCATAGGAATTTATGCTGGACACTTTGGAATAACTTGGTTTCTTGGGAGTTGGATGCATGAGTAGAGCTTACTCATCAAAAGTGAAGGCTAGCAAAATACTGGGAGCGACCAACTATGAGAGAAATAATGGCCATAATCATGCAGAGCGACAAAACATTATCAACTAAAGCATAAAGTGGTATCGCAAGTCAAAAACTAAATGATCATAGAGGATAATGGTGACTGGTTAAAGTCATAACATGGTGTGAGCATGTGCCAAGTCAACCCAAACAAAGCATCAAAGGAGAATACCACAATACTATGTTTTTGTATGCTAAAACAACACATGATTCTATCAAGGCACAATAAGCAATCTCAATTGTTTGGAACAAGTCATGCTACAGCAATAATCACTAAGCATAAGGTCAAAACAACATCTAGCATGACATGATAAAGTCTAAGCCACAGTCAAAGCAAGCTCACTTTTGTACCACTATAAGCATGAAACTTTCTACTCTTTTCCAACACCAATCAACTTATTTAAAACAACTCACAAAGATAATAATCAACAAATATCAGTGAGCTTATCTCACAAATCCACAAAGAGGAACTAAAGAGTTCTAAGCTGAAAGCACAAGAAAACTAAGGCTAAACACAATGTTAGCAAAAGAGAACACTCACAAACAATAAGAATGAAAACTAGAGTGTTCTAGGCAATGAAAACAGAGTGTGTCTATCTTCAAAATAAGTGTGTTGGGATCCAACCAACTTATTGCAGCAAACCAAGCAAAAGAAAACCAAAACCAAAAACTAAGACGCTCCAAGAACAACACAATAGTGTATGAAACAATATAAACGAAGTGTCTAGAAAGACCTGAGATTTTTATTGATGAAGAAGGGGATGCCTTGGGAATACCCAAGCTTTGACGCTTGTACCTCTTGGATATTTCTTGGGTTGACACGGGGTGGCATCCCCAAGCTTGAGCTTTTGTCAATTCTTCATCTCACTACATCATTCTTTCCCTACACCTGAAAATTTTCCTTCATACAAAACTTCACACAATCTTCATTAGCAACATTAGTGCATTCAAAAGATAATAAAACCTTTGGGGTTTTTTCCAAGACAGCAAAAATTCCAATGAGAACACAAGCTACAGTAGCAACGTCCTTTAAAAATCTCAATTTCCCAAAAAGAACCCAATAATGGCAGAAATCTGTCAAAACAAACCAGCAGGTGAAAATCGATTTTTTCGAAGACCTTATGTTGCTCAAATCAAAAAGTGTTGAACTAACCAAAGTTTTCTAACATCCTGGGGGATTTATTCAGAAAATTATAGATCAATCCTATTTACAGAGATTCTACACAATTTTTTACAGTGGAGCATAAAAATCTGTTTCGGGACAGTAACTTCCCCAAATCTTACTTCCCTCTCACTAGAGGTTATTCTTGGCACAAAAATCAAATAAAAAGGATAAGGAGAGATTATTACCAAGACTCAAGAAAACTTTTGGGTTATCTCCGAATAAGTACTTCTTTTAATGCCTTTAAGTTAGGCATGATAGTTTGAAAAAATGCTCACATAAGAAATATGAATTGAAGTAAAAGAGAGCATCAAGAAGCAAATTCAAAACACATTTAAGTCTAACCCACTTCCTATGAAACATAATCTTGTAAAGAAACAAGTCATGAAAGCACAAAGCAACAAGCATAGTAAAGCAAAACAAATGCAACTTCAAAATTTTCAACATAAAGAGGGGAAACTTAATATTGTTGAGATGCATAAAACCATGTTTCCCTCTCTCATAATAACTTTCAGTAGCATCATGAATAAAATTAACAATATAACTATCACATAAAACATTCTTATCATGATCCACATGCATAAAATAATTATTACTCTCCACATAAGCATAGTCATTCTTATTAATCATAGTGGGAGCAAATTCAACAAAATAGCTATCATTACTATTCGCATCACCATAATCATCAAATATGGGAGGCATATTGTAATCACAATTAATTTTCTTCTCAATAGTAGGTGGACTGAAAATATCATATTCATCATTGTAATCATCATATATTGGAGGTATAGTATCATCAAAGAAAATTTTCTCCTCTGTGCTTGGGGGACTAAAAAGATCATCATGAAAACTAGCTTCCCCAAGCTTAGACTTTTCCATAGCATTAGCAATAATGGTGTTCAAAGGATTCATACTAATAACATTGTTATTAGCATGTAAATAAAGTTCCATAGGTTTTTTAATTTTCTCTTCAAACACTTCAAGTCCTAACTGAAGATAAATACTACAAAGCTCTCTAATTTTGTTGTTGTTTTCCATTAAGACTAACTAGTGAAAACAAGAAACAATAAGACAAAATTGAAGAATATAAAGGAAATAACTTCGAGCACTCATACCAGAGGATGTGAGTACCTTTTACCTTACCTCCCCGGCAACGGCGCCAGAAAATAGCTTGATGTCTACGCACTTCTATTCTTGTAGACAGTTGTTGGGCCTCCAAGTGCAGAGGTTTGTAGAACAGCAACAAGTTTCCCTTAAGTGGATTACACAAGATTTATCGAACTCATGGAGGAAGTGGTCAAAGGTATCCCTCTCAAGCAACCCTGCAATCAAGATACAAGAAGTCTCTTGTGTCCCCAACACACCCAATACACTTGTCAGGCGTATAGGTGCACTAGTTCCGCGAAGAGATAGTGAAATACAAGTGGTAACGGTGCTAGAAAAGAGCTTCTAACTTGTTGTTGACGTGGGAGAGACTAAAGGCAAACTGAAACAAAGGTCTAAGCAAGCAAACATGTAACAGATCTAGTAGAAAACGGTGTTTCAATGCTAAGAAACAAGGCCTAGGGATCATACTTTCATTAGTGAACACTCTCAATAAATATATTCTCTTCATGATACTACTCTGAACTACTCTCTGGTTGGACACTCTAATCCATGGTAGGGCTATAACATCACTCCTCAAAGTACGCCTTTCCCAATCTAGATAACCCAACACTGTCACCTTGAGCTCTAGATGGTTCCAACAAACACCACAATTTCATAAAGACAACCAACTCAAAATATACTCATAATAAATATTTATGAACTCTAGCATAAGTGCCACCATGGCGTGCACGCTGCCACTTTCACACATGTGGGGAGAGAAGAGATCTACTGAAGCACTTGAGTATTTATGTAAACCCTAGCCTAAGTGCCACCACGGTATACACGCTGTCACTTTCACACACGTGGGGAAAAGCATAGATGTATTAAAGCACTTAAGTAGTAGAGTAGATCTACTTTACAAAGCTCATGACCATAACATGATCACGCATAGAGAGAGATATGAACACATAGCTACCGGTAGAGCCCTTAGCCCTGAGGAAGAACTACTCCCTCCTCAGCATGGGAATTAGCAATGGTGATGAAGATGGCGATGGATATGGCTCCGGGGGCACTTCCCTGTCCTGGCAAGGTGCCAAAACAGAGACTTTCTGTCCCCTGAATCTCCCCTTCGGTGGCGGGGGCGCTGTAGAACTTTTCGTGGCTTTCTGGTCGATTTTTTAGGGTTTTTGTATCGGAGGCTTCTTATAGGCGAAGGAGGCAAGGTAGGTGGAGGGCCAGGGGGCCCACATCCCCTGGTGGCGCACCCAGGGTGGGCTCGCGTGACCATAGGGTGTGGCCACCCTGGTGCCCTACTCCGTATCTTCTTCGTGGTTCCATGTTGCTCCGAGAAAATAGTAACTTTGACTTTTTTCCCGTCCAATTCCAAGAATATTCATTTTTTAGCTTTTCTGAAACCAAAACAGAAGAAACAGGCAACTGGCACTGTGGCATCTTATTAATAGGTTAGTACCAAAAAACATATAAAAACACCTCGAAGTGTAGACAAAGCAAAGCAAAGTAGATATAAAACAAGCATGGAGCATCAAAAATTATAGATACGTTTGTGACATATCATGGATTCCGGCATGAAGTATTCGGAGATTCTGCGCCAAGCCCCCGAGCGTATCGTAAGCTGGAAAGCTTCATGTACCCAGGCTGGTGCAAGAATGTCGCTGGCTATGGTCAAGGCCCACTATGAGGATGCTAACATCGACACGGTGACCTCGGGTCTGCCCGACGTAGACGATGATAGCCAGAAGATTGATCACAAAGCTATCTGGTCATCGCTCGCCGGCAAAGACACCAGGGTTGCCAAGTTGGTAGATCCAAACACCTTTGTGCCTCTCGAGATTATTGATGCCGACCAGCCCAGCTCCTCCGAGTCCCTCAAGACCACCGACTACGTTGATGATCAGGATGACTCTCCTGCTGCCGACGACGTTACCTCAAAGTCCACTGCTCCAGGGGAACGAAAAACACTCATGTAATATTTGTTTCCTCTGGATATGTTGTATGTATGCGGAAAAAACTACGGTTTAACCTTAAGGCGGAAAACAATAGCTATATGTTTTCTGCTACTTAAGTTATAGTTCCAGCATATATATTTTTTAAGCAAGTGATGGCTTATCCATTACTTTGGTTTTTCTGCTTGACTTTTCATGAGTCGGAAGACTCGTAGTCGGAACTATGCGCTCAAGTGATGATGCCCAATGACACTGTCAAAAACTTAAGCACAAAATCGCTGACTTCGAGTGTGGAAAGTCACTACTCCAGAATCCACATAAAAACAACAAAGAACGTGTAGACCAGAAAACTTAAGCTAACATCCGTAGGCGGATTTTTATAATTGCAAATGCAAAACTTGCGCATAAAGGTTTTATATGATCCAAAAATGAACACAAAAGGAGGTAAAAGACTCAAGAATATGAATGAACCAAAGAGCTTTATTTTGGCCGGGAACACATCTCTTGTAGGGTATTGTACTAAGCTTCCACATTTTCCTTTAAAGCTTACACATTTGATTCGGTGTATAAGTGATACCATGTAACCAGCAATTTGGCAAATTACAACCTAAGAAATCCAATAGTGAAATTGTGTATGCCGTTGTACTACCGAGGAATAAAATGCGAGAATGAAAGAATAAACATGACCACCTGTGACCAAACATAGTTGACACCATCGTCGAAGTTACCCCTACAAAGATAGGTAAAACCAACATATACAATCTGATCGTATCGGGAGATGATTATGTGCCCTACCACTAGTGGAAACGAGGTCTTTTGTTGATCCCAAAAAAGGGCTTTAACACCGGTTATTCTATGAACCGGTGTTAAAAGGGGGGCCGTACCAGCATGGCCCCTGCGGCAAAAAAGGAGCCCCCTTTAACACCGGTTCATGCCACGAACCGGTGTTAAAGGACCCTGCAACAGGTGGCCCGCGCAGCCCCCCCTTTAACACCGGTTCGTGGCTTGAACCGGTGTTAAAGGGGGGGCTATATAAGATACCACCCCAGCCCACACACACCCCACTCTTCCATTCTTTCACATTTTGGAGCCTAGCAAGAGGGTGTGAAGAGTGCTAGTTTTTTTTCATATGCACAAGAGGTGTTCGGTGAAATGCCCGAGAGCTCAAAATAAGTTTTCTTGTTGCTCTTTCCGTCTCGGTCGAGGTCGGCAACTATCCTTTCATGTGTCATTGATGTACTATATATAAATGGTCATCTCCCTATTATTTTTTGATATATACTACATATTAATGCAGATGAACCGGCAATGGATGTACGGTGACCACCGCACTTCCGAGTACATTACGGGCCTCCAAAATTTCATTGTTGTGGATAATGCAAACCGTGGTCACAATGGTTTTATGTGTTGTCCGTGTGTTCACTGTCAGAACAAGAAAGACTACTCAAATACCAGAACCATTCACGCCCACCTGCTTCGATCCGGTTTCATGCCCAGCTATAATTGTTGGACCAAGCACGGAGAAAAAGGGGTTGTGATGGAAGACAACAAAGAAGAAGAGGATGATGACAACTATCATAATATGTATCCTGAATATGATGATAATGCAACGGGGGTAGATAATGAAGATCAAGAGGGAGCAGATGGGCCCGCTGATGACGATCTTGGTCGGGCCATTACTGATGCAAAGGAAGAATGTGAAACTGAAAAGGAGAAGGAGAAGCTGGAGCAGATGTTAAAGGATCACAAAACATTGTTGTATCCAACTTGCGAAGATGGCCACAAAAAGCTAGGTGCCACACTGGATTTGCTGCAATGGAAGGCAGAGAATGGTGTGACTGATAACACATTTTCAAAGTTGTTGGTAAAAATGAAGAATCTTCTTCCAAGAAATAATGAGTTGCCCGACAGTACATACCAAGCAAAGAAGGTTGTCTGCCCTCTAGGATTAGATGTGCAGAAGATACATGCCTGCATTAATGACTGCATCCTCTACCGCGGTGAGAAGTACGAGAATTTGGATGCATGCCCGGTATGCACTGCACTGCGGTATAACATCAGACGAGACGATCCTGGCGATGTTGAGGGCGAGGCCCCTAGGAAGAAGGTTCCCGCCAAGGTTATGTGGTATGCTCCTATAATACCACGGTTAAAACGTCTCTTCAGAAATAAAGAGCATGCCAAGTTGTTGCGATGGCACATGGAAGACCGTAAGAAAGACGCGATGTTGAGACACCCCGCTGATGGGTCAAAGTGGAGAAAAGTCGAGCGAGAGTACCCGGACTTCGCATGTGACGCAAGGAACTTAAGGTTTGGTCTAAGTACAGACGGCATGAATCCTTTTGGTGAGCAGAGCTGCAGTCACAGCACCTGGCCTGTGACCCTATGTATCTATAACCTTCCTCCTTGTTTGTGTATGAAGAGGAAGTTCATTATGATGCCAGTGCTCATCCAAGGCCCGAGGCAACCCGGCAACGACATTGATGTGTACCTAAGGCCATTAGTTGAAGAACTTTTACAGCTGTGGGCCAAACCAGGTGTACGTATGTGGGATGAGCACAAAGGGGAGCCATTTGACCTACGAGAATTGCTTTTCGTAACCATCAATGATTGGCCTGCTCTTAGTAACATTTCAGGGCAGACAAACAAGGGATACAATGCATGCACACACTGTTTAGATGATACTGAAAGTGTATATTTGGATAAATGTAAGAAGGTTGTGTACCTAGGGTATCGCCGATTTCTTCCGAACCTGCATCCAGTAAGAAAGGCAAGCATTTCAAACGTCTGGCAGAACCCCGGAGGAAGCCTGTCCTCCATACCGGTGAGGAGGTATTTGTTATGGTCAAGGACCTAGAAGTAATCTTTGGAAAAGGTCCTGGCAGTCTATCTGTTCCGAATGACGATGCCGGACACGCGCCCATGTGGAAGAAGCAATCTATATTTTGGGACCTACCCTATTGGAAAGTCTTAGAGGTCCGCTCTTCAATCGACGTGATGCACGTGACGAAGAATGTTTGCGAGAACCTGCTAGGCTTTCTAGGAGTGTATGGGAAGACAAAAGATACACCGGAAGCACGGCAGGACCAGCAACGTATGAAGGCCCCTGAAGAGCCTATGCATCCTGAGAACGAGAAGGGTAAACGATGCCACTTAACTCCTGCCAGCTACGCTCTTACCAAAGCAGAGAACGAAATCTTTTTTGAATGTCTGAGCAGTATCAAGGTCCCGTCTGGCTTCTCATCGAATATAAAGGGAATAATAAATATGGCAGAGAAAAAATTCCAAAACCTGAAGTCTCATGACTGCCACGTGATTATGACACAATTGCTTCCGATTTCATTGAGGGGGCTTCTACCTGAAAATGTTCGAGTACCCATTGTGAAGCTATGTGCATTCCTCAATGCAATATCTCAGAAGGTAATCGATCCAGAAAGCCTACCAGGGTTACAAACAGATGTGGCCCAATGTCTTGTCAGCTTTGAGTTGGTGTTCCCACCATCCTTCTTCAATATTATGATGCATCTCCTGGTTCACCTAGTAGAAGAGATTGCCATTCTCGGTCCTGTATTTCTACACAATATGTTCCCCTTTGAGAGGTACATGGGAGTCTTAAAGAAATATGTTCATAACCGTGCTAGGCCAGAAGGAACCATCTCCAAGGGCTATGTAACAGAGGAGGTCATTGAGTTTTGTGTTGATTTTATTCCTGACCTTAAGGCGATTGGTGTTCCAGAATCACGACATGAGGGGAGACTGCGTGGAAAAGGCACCCTAGGATGTAAAGCAATGATATGTAGGGACGGGCATTCTCTCAATCAAGCACACTACACGGTTTTACAAAGATCTATCTTGGTTGCCCCATATATCAATGAACACAAGAATTTAATACGCCTCAAACACCCGGGGCAGTCTGATGAATGGATTATAAGTGAACACATGGCGAGTTTTGGCGGCTGGCTGCAAAGACTTCTCACGAATAACACCACTGTTGGGGATCAGCTGTATTGTTGGCCAGGACACCATCTTCGACTGTATGTACATTCCAAGGGTATGAGATAAATGGGAATACATTTTACACGATAGGCCAAGATAAAAAGAGCACCAACCAAAACAGTGGTGTCCGCTTCGATGCAGCAGAAGACAATGGGCAAAAGACCACGTATTATGGGTTCATAGAGGAGATATGGGAACTTGACTATGGACCTAATTTTAAGGTCCCCTTGTTTCGATGCAAATGGGTCAAGCTAACAGGAGGAGGGGTTGAGGTAGACAAGAAGTACGGAATGACAACGGTGGATCTCAACAATCTTATGAAGGTAGACAAGAACTTAGACGAACCATTCGTCCTAGCCAATGATGTGGCTCGGGTTTTCTATGTGAAGTACATGTCCTCTAGACCAAAAAAAAGAAAAAATATGCAAACGAATACATCATATGATGAGCCAAAGCGTCACATAGTTCTTTCAGGGAAAATAAACATCGTGGGAATCAAGGACAAGACAGACATGTCAGAAGATTATAATAAGTTTGATGAAATTCCACCCTTCACAGTGAAAACTGACCCAAGCATTCCGTTAAGTAAAGAAGATGCTCCATGGTTACGTCTGAAGCGATCATAAGGAAGGACATATGCCAAGAAGTTCATGCTCATATTATGTAACTCTAGTTCATGTTTTTAATATTAATACATGTCTTGAGTGTTAGTCATGTTTTGTGGATGGACCGGTACTATGAGAAGAAGTTGTCCCGATTCGTACTTACCATTAAGATCTGATATCCAAACGCGCGCGGTCACATATTAGGGAGTGCCTCTATGACCAGTTTCTTGGAGATGCCGGAGGACTAGGCTCCGTCGGCATCTCCCTGATACTGGCCGTAGTGGTGTCCCTGCTCTCGAAAACCATCTTACAGCTTTGTAACTTCTCTAACTAGATCAATACACCTGGGAGCTAACTAATTTCACATATTAGGGAGTGCCTCTATGACCAGTTTCTCGAAGATGCCGGAGGACTGGGCTCCGTCGGCATCTCCCTGAAACTGGCCGTAGTGGTGTCCCTGCTCTCGAAAGGAGGTAAGGCATAGCCTCAAACTGGCTGGAGGACTGGACTCACAAGGATGCCTATTTATAGTACAAGCAGCTCTACATAGTGTCGACACTTACAAAATAATGTCGACACTCACCCCTATTATTAGTGCTGACTCGTGTTTTGTCCCGGTTGGTGTCTCCAACCGAGACTAAAGGTTCATCTTTAGTCCCGGTTGGTGACACCATCCGGGACAAGGTACACGCCGCATGACATAATGTCGACACTCACCCCTATTATTAGTGCTGACTCGTGTTTTGTCCCGGTTGGTGTCTCCAACCGGGACTAAAGGTTCATCCCGCCATTTTTTCCCGCCATTTTTCTTCCCGCCATTTTTCTTCCCGCCATTTTTCTTCCCGCCAGTTCTTCTTCCCGCCATTTTTCTTCCCGCCAGTTCTTCCCTCCAGTTCTTCCCGCTAGTTCACTATATATATATGTAGGGTTGGCCTCCATTGTCATTGCACATCTCTAGACTCATATCTGCAACCTCATCACTCTTTCCCATGGCTTCCACCGTAGCACTAACCCCCAGGGAGGCGGAGGCGCTTTGCGCCTCGAACTACCCCTACCCGCCGGGCTACTATGTCCCCGTCGGCTGGATGCTGAGCGTCGGAGGCGTGCCGGTTCCTTCTGTCCCTCTAGGTGTGGCACGCCGGATGGCCATCACGAACCACTACTACTTCGAGCTCACGCCGGAGCAGCGGAGGAATCCCAGATGACATCCCGACTATTTCCCTACTTGGGAAGCCTTCTTCGTGGATCGGCGTGAGAGGGCGCTCGCCAGGCACGAGGAGGACGGCCCACCTCCTCCTAACTTCAACGAGGCCGGCCGTCGGCTATGGTGGCGCGGTCGGACTCTCCAGAGCGTCATGGCCTATGACACTGCCGCCGACTCTAACCCCCGTCTGCGCTACCCTCAAGTCCAGCCCACGCGCTACCCTCAAGTCCAGCCCACGCGTACTCTCCAGAGGTTCAATTACGGCGACCCCGACGACGACAGCGATGACGGTGGCGGCGAGTACGACGACTACAGTGGCGAGTATTACAGGTGTAGGCAGGAGCATGACTGAATCACTCCAACATTCCGAAACAAGTTCGGCCGATTGTTACTTAATCTGGCCATGTATCTTAATTTTTAGTTCTTTTGTGTATCTTAATTTTCAGTTCCAGTTCGGCTTTATGTAACTTACTATTAGTTGCATTCTCATTCGAGGTTGACAATATGCTATTTTATCAAAAAAAACAATGCAAGTTGAGCGAGGCTTGGCCCCGAGCTAAGAATCATCATGCCCGTTGTTCGACAAAGTTTGTCGATATTTTAAAACGGGGATAAAAAAATAAAAAAAGATCGAAACAGTGCGAAACCTTCGCGTGGTGTTATATTATGTGACATAGTTCGAAGGAAAAATCTCAAACTTGGTATATTGATTATGTCTCGAAAAAACCTTCACAAAATGACCTATCTCATTCGAGGTTTCTTGGCTTTCGGGTCAAATGACCAATGTTATGGCTAGAATTAAGGCATAGTTTGTGATAATATGGCCATATTGTGCATACATGTGCATCATGGCATGGCAAACAATGTTGCAAGAGGACGTTTTCCTTTTTATCGCACCAAAAAGGTATTTTCCTTTTTCCGAGCATAAAAAATGGACGGTTTTGTGAAGCAACCACCAAATGGCTAATTGAAAAAAACCACCAACACATTTTACAAAAATACTAGACCACCTTATATGCACAATGTACCAACAGGGGGATCTGAAACCTTTCCGTCCACCTCTGGTGAAAAAGACAAATTCCTACCGAATCGGGAGGAAGTGGGTCAGATATGAACTACAGGTACATGATACGATGCTCATGATTTTTTATAAAATTCATTTTTAGGTTCACAATATGCTATTTTATCAAAAAACCAATGCAAGTTGAGCGAGGCTTGGTGAGATTCAAGTGTATACAAAAGATGCGACATTTAAATATCCAATTAATTCAAAAATGTTAATACAAAAGATGCGGCATTAAAATATGATTTGATCTAATAAAATAGGGTTAGATTTATTTTTAGATGCTTAATATTTCTTATGTTCAAAGATTTAGGATTTAACAATTTATTTTTGTTTGAATTGAATAATCAAAATTTATATGTAAGTGTTTTAATTATTTTGAAAATTTTCATGTAAAGTAAATATAAAATAATTTACATGAATGGATAGATATTATTTTTCTGAAAATTATGATATATTATTCATATTTTTCTGAGTTGAAATGAAAAAGATATGAATTTTCTAAAATCATATCATATTTTTTGAATTAAAAATGCCCCTTTAATGCATGAAATAAATGCCCCCCCCCCTTTAACACCGGTTCCAGACACGAACCGGTGTTAAAGGTGGGGGCGCATTTATTTCGTTTCCCGCGCGCACCCCCCCCCCCTTTAACACCGGTTCCTGGATGGAACCGGTGTTAAAGGGGGGGTAATAAATGCGCGCGAGAAACGGAATCCCCCCCCTTTAACACCGGTTCTAGCCACGAACCAGTGTTAAAGGGGGGGGTATTAAATTCGCCTTCCCCTTCCTTTCTTCCCCCCAGAGCCAGATCGAACCGCCACCGTACCGCCACCGCGCGCGCGCCATTGGAGCAGAGAGAAGCGCCGCCACCGCATCGGAGCAGAGAGAAGCCACCGCCGGCCGCCACCACCCTCGGAGTGAGGGAGGAATCGTCCGTGGGTGCCCTCGGAGCTCGCCCGTCTCGCCGCCGCCGCCCTTGGAGTGAGGGAGGAATCGTCCGTCTCGCCGCCGCCTCCATTGTCGAGCTTCGGAGCTCGAGGTCCTCGACGAGGCAGTCGCCCCCGACCCTCTCTTTTCCGTATGACCTCTCCCTCTCACTTGACCGCATCGCCCTGACCACCTCTTCCCCGTGCAGGAGCAGCCGACCGCGCCCAATTCCTCGCCGGAGCACCGCCGACGCCGCCCGTCTCCAGCCGTCTACCTCTGTCGCCCGAGGAAGCAATCCACCGCGCCGAGGCCACCAACCTTCTCGCCATAGTACCCCGCCTCTCGTAGGCCACCTCGACATCGCCGGAGACCGCCGCATCCGCCACTAGCACCGCCGCCCGACGAGCCCGCCGCCTCCACGTCACCCCACCGGTGAGTCTCGCCTCCGACGCCCTGCACCGTCCGATCAATCTAAGATCCGACGGCCACCATCTGTCCCCAGGTCGAAAGGGTACCAGCAAACCAGAATGCGCCACCTGTCTGCCATGTCAGCGATGACACAGCGCCAGTCAATGTTGACTCTCCTGAAAAATAGAAGAAAAGATAAAAATTGCAGAAAATTGTATAATCTTGCAAAAATCATATAAAAAGATTCGTAGATCCAAAAATAGCAAATTATATATCAATGAATTCATAAAATTGAGTAGATTATTAATATCAAGTTGGATTTAACTTTTACAGTACGTGTTTACTGTAATAATTTAATTAGTTTTAATGGTCTTTTAGGTTAATAAATTCATAGTAAAATATCTACTGGTCCAAAAATCACAAATAATATACCTATGGATTCACAATTGTGTGTAGATCATCAATATGCAAATGGTTAAGCCAAATAATATAAGGTTTTTCAGCAATTAAATAAATGGTATAATGGCTTATTTAGAGTAATAAATTCATAAGAAAATAAATAATGTTCAGAAAATTACAAATAATATGTCCCTGGAATCACAGCCTCATGGGGATTATATATCTGATTTTAGTTTGATTTTTAGACAACAGAAACTATTTAAATGATTTAAAACCCATTAAACACTATTTAAATCATAAAAAAAGATTTGTAACTCTGATTAGGGTGAATCCAACGCCTACTGGTTCGTATTAATGTCCTCTATCCATAACGAATACTCCATTGCATTAATTGGCCTCTTGCATGCATCATATACTTCAGTATTGTTTAGAGAACTAAAGTAACAACCATTGTGACTTATTAAATTGCCATGCATGCATTTGTTTGATCTCTATGTGCTATTGTTTATGTTGTATGAAATTGTTTGCTCGATAGATTGCAAGGAGTGCAACGTGTGTGATTGCTGACTCATCCTGATTAAAACTTGTTTGCTCGATAAATTGTACTACATGCATAGATTAAAACTTGTATACAAATTGGACCTCTGACTCATCCTGATTAGGGTTTCGACCCCTCGGAACTCGTTTAAAATGATCAAGCATCCTTAGGGTTTTAATTTCATTTGTGTATTTTTGTATGAATAATATGTATATTTGTGTATGAATCCAAGTCCACTTGAATGTTTACACTCTTACTCTAGATAATATTATTGTTTTAGAAACTATGGATCCACTTAGTAGAAACCTTGAAGAAGAAGAAATAATGGAGAACATTATTGATGAGGACACCTCACAATATCTGAACTTGGAGGGACATGATGACGACAGCTCAAGTACTAGTCATGGAGAAGATGAAGACTCCGGTGAACGCAATTTAATGGTTACAAAGTACGGCAAGGTATATGCATTGATTAAGCCTCTGCTGACTTCCACCAACAATATTCTTCTACATGTATTAATTAACGCTTCTTTCTTCTTTTAGCCATCTGGATCGACCAGCCAGCAACCATCTTCTTCTACGAAAAAGAGCAAGCGAGGCGCGAGCCAGCGGTTGAAAGATCGTGCAAAGTTCATGATCGAAGCAGTCCGTGTTGATGGCAGGCCGATGGAGCCCAAGAAGGCCGCAGACAAATTTGTACGTCAGGCTAGAGTTCTTGTTAGGGACCAAATCCCAATCATAATTGAAAATTGGAATAAGCCAAAGAAGGGCGACGGTACCTTTGTCGATGACAGATCCAAAGAAACGCTTTGGAATTCGTTGTTGGTAAATTTCACCCTTCCGCTAGAGGAGGATGAAAACAACCCGGTTATAAAGGAAAAGGTCAAAGAGTGGACTCTAAAGAAGATGGCTGACGCTTTCCGCAATTGGAAGACAAAATTGAACAAATTTGTCAAATCTGGCGAGACTCCAAATATCGAAGACGCATATTATGCGAAGATAAGACCTCACTGGCCCGAAATTGAGACATATAAAAAAGTGCTATAGCTAAAAAGAGGTCAGAAACCAATACGCTTAATGCCCTGAAGAAGGAATATCACCAGAGGACGGGGTCAGGTGGCTACATATCTTAGAGGCCTAAGTGGGAGGAAGCTGAGAAGGCCCTGCGCGCTAGAGGGATCACACCCCAGACAGATGGGTGGGACCTACGTGCAAAGACTTGGTTCTACGGAATCGGGGCAAGGTTGGACCCAGAAACAGGATTGTGTATCTTCCCAACCCTCTTTGCCAAACCCGTCACTGAACTCATCATGGCATACGAGGAAACATCCGCCAGGACCTTCCATCCCGACAGAGAGAATGACCAGCTCACACGCGCCATCGGTAAAAAAGAACACCCTGGACATGCACGAGGCACAGGGGGTATGACGTGGAAGGATGGGTTTGCCGACTGGAGCGACTCTTACAGATGGCGCGGCAGAAAAGAAAAAGAGCGTACAGAGCGGATGACACAGATAGAACATGCACTTGCGGCGCTGCAGGCGCAAGTGAATGCACAACAGAGCCATCAAGCTACCGGCCTATCTCAGCGGCACGAAGAGCCTGCATTGGAAGCTGCCGGCGGCCCAGACTCTGCGCGGAAAAGCAGTGTGGCTTCCACGGAGAACGTGCAGCCCACGCTTGAAATGGCGGGTCCTCGATACCCCGTGGATGAGATCACGGAGAGCGAACACGCTGAGCCGCATGTGAGATTAATGGGCTTATCCATTAAGGTGGCTGTCGGCTATGCCTTACCTCCTGTAGCTGGTGGAACTTACCACTACCGACCGATTCCAGATGGCTATGCTATTGTCGGGGTGGATGAGGTTGTGAAGGAATATGAGGAAGCACAGCTTGACCATGCTACAGGTGAAGGGGAAACTCAACTCAAATTTGCAGTGAAAACAACCATTCTTTGGAAGAAGGAACACATTGTGCTTCCAAATTGGAGGTCACTGGCACCCCCGCCGTCTCCGCAGCGTCAGCAGTCTGAGCCGCTTCAGCTATCTCCTGCGCGGCAGCCATCTCCGTCGCTTCAGCCATCTCCTGCGCGGCAGCCATCTCCGGCCCGTCAGCCATCTCCGGTGCTTCAGCCATCTCCTCAGCGTAAGCGGAAGAGCACTGCCACGAAGAGCATCAGTAGCACTGCCACAAAGAAATCCGCAGGAAACCGTACGCCAAAGAGTTCAAAAAACTACGTTCCGCAGCCTTCCGCCAAGCCATTGCCGGTTTTACCGTGGAATCGCAGCGACGAGGAGACCAATAGGATCTCGGAAGAATAGGTCAAGAAATTCTTTGCACCTAGAAGGGCCGAGCCAAAGGAGAAAATAGATCCAGCGGTGGTGGAGAAGTTTTACAAAAACCTTTTGAAACCTGAAACCCCACTTGTGCCGGACTACGAGCGCCAGATTTTGAAGGCGGATGCAAGGCGCCGTAGGGAGACTGAAAGTAGCAGTCGTGAGGCACCCCAGAAAACAGTTCCCATGCTCGGAGAGCAGGAAAACCAATCATGCGCCCCGCTCCAAATGTTCGACACACGGGACGCCCCTCCCATAAATGATTACGAGGCAGAGCTATAAAGAAAGGCCAATGAGATGGGGATGACTTACATTGCATACATGAACGTCATGGGAGACAACTTGCCCAAATGCGATGCCAATCCCATACAACCATGGAAGTATGGGAAGAATCTCGTCAAGAAAGAGGAGCTCAAGAATCTACCAACAAAGATGCGAAAATTGCACAAGTGGTACCTTGATTTCTGCAAGACGAGAAAGGTAGAATGGATCACGGCGCATATAAGAGATGAGATTTTCTTCTGCGGAGACGACGCGATCGACTTCAACATTCAAGACTTGCATTTTCTATTCAATCAGAAGGAACTCGACAAAGCTGCCATCAGCCTTTATTGTGTGTAAGTACTATTTCTGTAATTTATATCTCATCTCATTCACTTCATTAATTGCATGTATATATATATATATATGCTCACCATATATGTATATACTATTATGCAGGAAAAAGTTTATGGAATGCAGGAAAGGAGGCCCTTTTGACATTGGGTTCGTTGACCCAAATAGAGTTCATGAAGAAGTGGAAAAAACCAAACCCGGGCAAACAGAAGATTACTTGCCAACGTCTTTACTGAGACAACAAACCAAAAGGGAAATACTATTGCCTTACAACTTCTCGTGAGTACTGTTACCCTCTCTCTTGTACACATTCTATTCCAGCTTACTCGATGTTAAGTGTAACTGATGATGAGTTATGCGTGCGTAGGTTCCACTTTATTCTGCTAGTCATTCAACCCGACTCAGGAAAAGTCCTTGTCATGAACTCGTTATGAAAAGAAAAAAAGATATGGGCAGACTTTAGAGAGATGCTCCAGAGGTAATTTCAATCATATTATCGCACTAGATCGGCAACTTTCGTGACAACAAGTAATTAATTACTCCTTTATCCATTTTCTTTGCCGGACAGGGTTTGGAAAAGGTTCACGGGCAGGGTCGTGGGTGAATCGTCAGAAGAACTAAAATTTGTAGACCAAAATGTAAGTAATACTAGCAAGCTTCCAATTCCATTATATCATGCTTTATTGATTATTATTTTGATTGAACTCTCTATTCTCGTAAAGTGCGCGCATCAGGGACACGGCAATAACTTATGTGGGTACTATGTTTGCGAGTTCATTCGCAACACGATATGTGCGACGGGCCAAGCCGCACTAGAACAACTTAGAGTAAGTAAACAAAGTCCACAACATTATTTTATTACCATCAATTGTGTTGAGTTTTATTCTTATATATATATTGACGGCCCATTCTTCATATATATTCAGATCGAACGGATGCGGGACCAACTCCTACCATTTGAACGCATACGAGCCATTCAAGAGAAATTGGCGGGGTTCATACCTGATGAGGTCGTCACGCCTGGCGGAGAACTCTTTAGATATCCACCAAAATGAACGATGACGATGTATGTGCCGATGACGATGTATGTGCCGATGACGATGTTTGTGTATAATAATAGTTGCTTAATTATTCATGTACTCGTATGTACCGATGACGATTTTTGTGTATACCGCTCCCGATCGATTCCCCCTCGCTCCCCCCCCCCTCCCGCAGAAATACGCCCAGAACGGGGCAGAGGCAGAAGTCTACCGTGGCAGAGATTTAGGCCGTTTTCCTACCGCGGCAAAAGAACCTTTAACACCGGTTAAAGGGGGGGCTGAGGCCTGCGGCAGCCCCATGTGCGCCACCCTTTAACACCGGTTTGTATAAGAACCGGTGTTAAAGGGGCCCCCCTCTAACACCGAACCCTCAACAGCGGTTGAGGAACCGCTATTAGAGGGCCCTCCCAACCGGAGTTAAAGGGGGGGCTCTGCACTAGTGTACCGTAGGCTTCATGGTATCAACCATGTCGACCACGATGATTATATTAAGACGGAAATAGAACTACTCGACTTTTTTGTTCTGTGCAGTATTGTATTTTCCATCGAGAGTTTTCACCATTAGAACATATACCCCATTTGGTCCATATTGTTGTCCTCAATTTTATCTAGATTCGTATGTATCTAATTAAGTATTAAGAGTAGATATATACGTATTTAGATAAAGTTGAGGCTATTAATATAAACAGGAGAGTATTGATATTCGGTTCCTTGAACTCCTCATTTGCAAGAATCATGTTATGGACACATCTCCTCTAGCTTTGAACATCTGGTGCACCCATCCCTTGTTTGAGATTCGTGCACATTTAAGTTATACTATTTTTACAAACTTTGGAACTTGCCGTATAGTATGCATATTCCTATCATAAATGAGCGCATTTAAATTCCAAACTTCGTACCCACTACCTCCATTCGTTATGTATGAGTATAATTTTTTAAGTTATTGAAAACTGGAAATACAATTTTATTCTGCCATAAAAACACACATTTTTTTTTTGCAGGCCCAACCTCCTTTTGGTCTCCTCTCGTCTTATCATCCCATGATTTGGGTTCAGCCATTCCCATTTCGAAAATCCTACTCCCTTTGATCTAAATTAAATGACTCAGATCTATCTAGATTCTGATGTATTTAGATAATTTGGATTAGAGGACTAGTCGTAGAGATGCCGACAGAGACAAATCATCAAAACATAAAAAAGAAAATAGAGGGGGTGTCGCCAAAGAAAAATGCTTATCCAAAGTAATGGTGTGATGAAAACATGGGCCCAATTCTTGCCCATTAAAGCCATCCAGTTTGTTAAGAACCGGCCGGTCAAGCTAAACAGTCATGGACTTGGTGAGCAGTATCTTTCTACTACACACAGGAGAACAAAGGAGCCTTGTCTAAAAAAAGGAGAACAAAGGAGCCATCTCAGAAAAAAAAAGAACAATTGCACACACGTATAGAACTTTGACGATGACTGACAGAATGAAACAAGAGTATCCATGGACCAAATCAGCAAAGCCTATGATAGAAAAAGAGCCAACACTAAGTTAGTAGTACCAAGACGGGGACAGTTAAACATACAGTTACTCGTTGTGTTTTCTGTTCTTCTTTTCGAAAGTGCCATATTGAATGAAGGAAAATCATTTGTTTGGGCAGCGCTTATTTTGTCAATTCTTTGAATTTCATATAAATTTATCCACCAAATAAAAAGCGTTGTTGGAACTACATAATTCAAAGGGAACCCTAGACCCTATGCCCCACCACACGATGTTCTCTTCGCCATCCGCGCCTTGAATATTGTGAATTTTCATTTATAATATTTCACCTCCGTTGTGCATAGTGAACACATCATTTCACAAAATTGTTAGTAGTAGTTGTTGTGAGTGTATAACCCCGTCCGCCTCTAATCGTTCCAAGTATTTCACATCGTTCCAAGTCCCTGATTGTGTTCTGATCGTCCCGATCTAGCCATAAACATCAACGCTAAATATTCAGTCAATACAGTCATTTTCCACGAACCACGACACAAGCAATATATACTACCAAGTCTTCTAAAGTCCACACAACGACATAAGTTAAGACACATGCCCCAAGCCTTACAAGAAAATTAAATTTACATCAAATCAGACCTCTGTTCGATTCAGCAAACACGAGAAAATTGAGCTCACACCACTCTTTGTGGCAATCGTTGCACCAAACACAGAAACAAACTTTTTTTGCAGCTAGCACATGTTTGTCCTTTAATTGTTGCAGCTAGCCCAAATAAACAAATTTGTGGTGTTGACAAGTCTCCCGACTTGGCATTAACGAAGAGGCCAAGGAGTTAGACATATAACACAAAAATAGGATATATGTGATAAACTGAATTTTAAAATATTAATTTGGTTCTGAATTCTGGCCATCTATTAATCAAAACATCTAAAAATAATATAATGTGACAAAGCAGAATAATTCCGTTCATTGATCTACTAACATGCGTACATGCAAAAGCCTCATAAATTGAATTTCTTTGACATACACGCAGCTCCATGCACCGCATACATCCATGATAATGTTACTCCCTCCAACCCATATTAGTTGACTTAAATTTGTCTAGATTTAGATGTATATAATACAAAACATGTCTAGATACATCCGAATCTAGATAAATCCAAGTCAACTAATATGGGTCGGAGTATTTCACATCGTTCTGAGTCCCTGATTGTGTTCTGATCGTCCCGATCTAGCCATAAACATCAACAAATGTGCTAAATATTCAGTCAATACATTCATTTTCCATGAACCACGACACAAGCAATATATACTACCAAGTCTTCAAAGTCCACACAACGACATAAGTTAAGACACATGCCCCAAGCCTTACAAGAAAATTAAATTTACATCAAATCAGATCTCTGTTCGATTCAGCAAACACGAGAAAATTGCAGCTCACACCACTCTTTGTGGCAATCGTTGCACCAGACACAGAACAAACTTTTTTTGCAGCTAGCACATGTTTGTGCCTTAATTGTTGCAGCTAGCCCAAATAAACTAGTTTGTGGTGTTGACAAGGCTCCCGACTTGGCATTAACAAAGAGGCCAAGGAGTTAGGCATATAACACAAAAATAGGGTATATGTGATAAACTGAATTTTAAAATATTAATTTGGTTATGAATTCTGGCCATCTATTAATCAAAACATCTAAATGGAATATAATGTGACCAAGTAGAATAATTCCGTTCATTTATCCACTAACAAGCGTACATGCAAAAGCCCCATAAATTGAATTTCTTTGACATACACGTAGCTCCATGCACCGCATACATCCATGATCAATGTTACTCCCTCCAACACATATTAGTTGACTTAAATTTGTCTATATTTAGATGTATTTAATACTAAAATATGTCTAGATACATCCAAATCTAGATAAATCCAAGTCAAATAATATGGGTCGGAGTATTTCACATCGTTCTGAGTCCCTGATTGTGTTCTGATCGTCCCGATCTAGCCATAAACATCAAAAAATGTGCTAAATATTCAGTCAATACATTCATTTTCCACAAACCACGACACAAGCAATATATACTACCAAGTCTTCTAAAGTCCACACAATGACATAAGTTAAGACACATGCCCCAAGCCTTACAAGAAAATTAAATTTACATCAAATCAGACATCTGTTCGATTCAGCAAACACGAGAAAATTGCAGCTCACACCACTCTTTGTGGCAATCGTTGCACCAAACACAGAAACAAACTTTTTTTGCAGCTAGCATATGTTTGTGCCTTAATTGTTGCAGCTAGCCCAAATAAACTAATTTGTGGTGTTGACAAGGCTCCCGACTTGGCATTAACGAAGAGGCCAAGGAGTTAGGCATATAACACAAAAATAGGGTATATGTGATAAACTGAATTTTAAAATATTAATTCGGTTTTGAATTCTGGCCATCTATTAATCAAAACATCTAAAAAAATATAAAATGACAAAGCAGAATAATTCCGTTCATTGATCCACTAATATGCGTACATGCAAAAGCCTCATAAATTGAATTTCTTTGACATACACGCAGCTCCATGCACAGCATACATCCATGATCAATGTTACTCCCTCCAACCCATATTAGTTGACTTAAATTTGTCTAGATTTAGATGTATCTAATACTAAAATATGTCAAGATACATCCAAATCTAGATAAATCCAAGTCAACTAATATGGGTCGGAGGAAGTACTTTTTTTATCTACAAGACCCGTACCGAACCGATACGTACCGTCGTCGTCAGGGAGAGACGATAGGAAGGAGATAAAATCCATCTAGGGTTCCACACCACATGTCGTCAACGACGTCGGTCCGTTCCGCCTCCGGTGGCCTTAGGCCCTTCAAGGCGTGGCGGACCAAAACCTCTAGCCGGCGGGAGATTTTTGTTCTTTGTTTAGCTTCTTTTAATGCCTTCTTCGGAATGTTGGTTCTACGGCTACATCCTGGAGTCAGAGTAAGGTCATCCCTGCTATATCCTTGTTTCAGCTCACTTTAGTATTTGTAGTCGTAGCTAGGTGTTTCAGCTCGCTTTAGTATTTGTAGTCGTAGCTAGGTCTCTTTGTACTGCTACTAATATACTGGTGGAATTTCGCAAAAAAAATGTTAATTTTTTGTTTGAATGAACCTCGATGTATTTTATTGTATGTCTTTCGGTTGAGTTGTGTTTCTCTTTCGGACATAATCATTTATTTTAGCAGAAAACCATGCGTTTCTCATTTTTTCTACACATGCTCTTATGGACCTGGCATACAGATGTAAATTGTTGTCGGTGTTGTTATTTGACTTATTTCCCTAAAGTCTGGTTTTAATTTTAACCAAACACAGAACCCAATTGTCGGTTTAACAAGCTGCTAATTAATTAGAAAATCGTGGTAATTTTTTGTGTCTATTTTGTATAAATCGAATTACAGAAAAACCAAACCGAACCAAATTAAATAAAGTACCGAGTGGGAGCAACACGCAGTGTTAACGAGACAACAGATTTATCTGGGAAAGGTGCAATGATTAAGACACAAACCTGTGCTAGCTGCAACAGAAAATTTGTTTCTGTGTTTTGTACACGACTCTTGCCACAAAGAGTGGTGTTACGTGCAATTTTCTCAGCAAACACAGATAGAGATTCCCCCCTGTCACTGAATCAGACCTCTGTTCGGTTCAGCCCCTGTCCGCTTACAGGCTGATGATCGAGACACCAGGCGTGTTCCAGACGACCTGTTCGTGCCGTCGCCCCGGCCGGCCCGGACACGGGAATGGAGAGATGCACTCCCGGCCGGCATCTGGCGCCTCCACCTTGTCCCAAGCTGCCTGGCCCCAGCACACGCGCCAAACACACACCGGCCTTTGAAAACTTCGTCGTCTTTGTCTACTTGGAACTTGGAAGTGAGCGGCTCGTGCGTGCCAGCGCCATGCATGCTGCAGCCATATCCCGGCATCCTCCCGCGCCATCTTAATACACGTCCAGACACTAGGGTTCACTTCCATTCGGCACACCGGCCGGCGGGGTTGATCAGTCTTCAGTGAGTTGGTGTCAGATCATCAGATCAGATCATGGGGAGGACTCTTGCCGCGGCTGCTGCTGCCGTCCTAGTGGCGGCGGTGCTCCTGTGCTGCTCGTACGAGGTGCGCGGCGAGGAGACGGACGACGTGAAGGAATCCCTCGTCGAGTTCCTGGCGACGCTCGCCGGGGGCGGCGACGTTGGCCAGGCGAAGGCGCGGGCACTCGGCTGGGACGAGTCGGTCAACCCGTGCCCCGGCACCACGGGCAACGGAAACGCCTCCAACTGGGGCAGGCAGGTCGTGTGCTTCAACAACGAGGACAGAAACGCCGGGAAGATCAAGGCCATCTTCCTCCAGTCCCAGAACCTGAGCGGCACCATCGACGCCTCGCTGCTCTGCGCCGCGCCGGCGCTCCGCGTGGTCAACCTGCAGAACAACGCGCTGACCGGGGCGCTCCCCGCGGCCTGCGCGGGCCTCACCCACTTCTTCGTCGACCGCAACCGGCTCTCGGGAAGCCTGCCGAGCTCCCTCGGCCAGTCTAGGAAGCTCCTCGTGCTCGACGTCTCCGGCAACAGCTTCTCCGGCGAGCTCCCCGATAGCCTCCGCCAGATCCCCGGCCTGGTAAGGTTCTGGGCCAACGACAACGACTTCCAAGGCACCATCCCAGACTTCGACCTCTCCAATTTCGTGAGCTTCAACGTGTCCAGGAATAACCTCACCGGACCGATCCCCAACGACATCGGGACCTTCGACATCTCCAGCTTCGCGGACAACGCCGCCGGGATGTGCGGCAAGCCTCTCTTCCCGGAGTGTCCACCACCGCCGCCTACCTCCGGCAACGACGGGGAGAGAAAATCAAAGAAGACGCGGAAGATCCTCATGTACCTCGGGTACATCCTCCTAGGCTGTGTCATAGCGGGCTTCGTCGTGTACAAGCTCTGCACCAGGAAAAGGAAGAACAAGCTCGGCAAGAAGGGCAGGGGCCGCCGCGGCAAGGACACGTTCGACAGCAGCAGCGACCCGACGACGATGACGACGACGGTGAGCAAGTCGGTGTCGGCCTACTCGCTGCCGGCCTCGTCGGAGCGGAGCCCGACGGCGGCGGCCAGGGGCGCGCCGTCGGTGTCGCTGGTGGTGCTTCGGCGGTCGGGCACGGGCTCGGTCACGTCGACGGCGGCGGCCGCGGCGGCAAAGGACCTGCGGTTTGAGGACCTGCTCAAGTCGCCCGCGGAGCTGCTGGGCCGCGGGCGGTACGGGAGCTCGTACAAGGTGGTGGTTCCCGGCGGGGCGGCGCTGGCGGTGAAGCGGGTCAAGGACGCCACGGTGACGGACGACGAGTTCCGGAGGCGGATGGAGCGGGTCGCGCGCGCCAGGCACCCGGCCGTCCTGCCGCCGCTCGCCTTCTACTGCGCCGCGCAGGAGAAGCTGGTGGTCTACGAGTACCAGAGCAGCGGCAGCCTCCACAGGCTACTCCACGGTATATGCTTCTTGCCTCCTCGATCTCGTCAACAAAAAACAATCTGCTTCAGGCCACATATCGATTTGAACTACTTAGAGCGTTCGACACAAAATTCAGAGATTATATGTCGGTTCACTATAGATGTATATATGGTCTAATAGATGAAAATTCGAATTTCTCTATGCCTATATGTCTCCAAAAATTACCAGTTCGAATGTGAGGGTAACATGATGGTGCTAATTTTTTTCATCAAATTCGACGGGGGCGGCGGCAGAAGCCCCAAAAATAAGTGCTTCGTAGCCCAATGGACCTATTTTGTTTCCACCAGTTGGGCCATGCCTAGCCCATTTCGTGCTGTGGTTGGACAGCCTCTTTATTTCGGCAGTAAAGCCATGTCCAGCCCATAACTGAGGAAGCCAGTTTTCGTTATAATTTGACCCATGAATAATCAATTGCCAAATACACAGAGTAGAGCTTTTTTTTTTGTATAAATAAAAGAGTAGAACTTTTTTTTTTTGCGAACTTACACAGAGTAGAACAAGAAACTAGTACTCCTCAGACCTTAGTTCCCCAGTTGAGTAGACAAGCTTTTTTTCTTTACGGTGAGCACTGAGTAGAGAAGATCATCCTACACTTCAACACGTGTGTACTTGGTCACCAATCTTCTTTCATGATTATATGTCCATTAGAAGATCGTACACATGGCTAATTGCTGAAATTTTGATAGACCGAGACAAAATATGGACAGTTCCTCATGCACATATTTTTAGCAATCTTCATGAACAATTTGCTAATATACTGTAGATGACAATTTCCACGAGTTCTTTCTTCCAGATGATCAACAATTTCTTATGATTAATCTGCAGGATCCATAGAGAGCAGCCAAGCCCCCCTCGACTGGCCGGCGCGCCTCCACATTGCTACCAAGGTCGCCGAAGGCATGGCCTTCATGCACTCGGCCATGCGAGGCGACGGCGCGAGCTCATACGCCTCCTCCACCTCTTCCTCCGTCGAGACGGTGGCGGCGGTGGCAGAAGTCGCCATCGCCCACGGCACCCTCAAGTCCTCCAACATCCTCTTCACGACCAGCATGGAGCCCTGCATCAGCGAGTACGGCGTCATCGCGCCACCCTTCGTCGCCGGCGCCAACACCGGCGGCAGCAGCCGCAGCTCCGGCCTCCGCGCGGACGTGCGCGCCTTCGGCGTGCTGCTGCTGGAGCTTCTCACGGGGAAGGCCACGGCGGCGCAGGGAGACGGATCGGAGCTGGCGCGGTGGGTGACCTCGGTGATCCAGGAGGAGTGGACAGCCGAGGTGTTCGACCGCGCGCTGCTCTCCCGCGACGGCGCCGTCAACGAGCAGCGGATGGTGAGGCTGCTGCAGGTCGCCATGAGGTGCATCGATGCCGCGCCAGGCGAGGCGCCGCCCACCATGAGGGAGGTCGCCGGGATGGTGAACGCCATCCGCGACGAGGACGACAGGTCTCTCTCTGCGGAGGCATGACGTCACATGAGCATATGAACCGAGCCACTCAGCGGTCCGCAAATCCTGGAGCCTCTCTTTGGTGCTATATGTATAAGTATGTCTAGTTAGTTGCATTTGAGCTTACGAGGGTCACATCTTTTACTCAAATAACCACAAAGAATTTCATTTTAATTACATTTCTAATATTTTCATGTGAATTTTGTTCGTACATACATCTTAGGAAAAAGTCTATTCTAAACCCTGAACTCGTAGAGATTAGCAGGATCGAACCCTAACGTCAAAATCCTGGTCGTTTGCACCCTGAAGTATTGAATCCCGGTCTAAATCGAACCCCGATCCCGTTGGACCATGTTGACTAAAGCCATGTAGACATTTTTTTCCAAAAACTACGCATATATGTTTATCTATTTCAAATCGTGGAGTCCTGAGTCTCTTGCTTTGCTCTCTTAGATCTCATGCGCGCCGTTTGCGGCCTCAGCAGCACGACAAAGTAAGTTGAATGAATTAAAATTCTGCTTTTCAATCTCTCAAAATTTTCACTACAAACTCATTAATCTGTGTGATCTGTACGTACCGAATTAGATTATCTAGAGAGCAAAATTTGGTTAGTGACAATATAACTTATGACTTTAATAGGAGATTGGGCCAATGATCTTTTTTTTTTGTACAAACTCATTAATCTGTTTGATCTGTACGTACCGAATTAGATTATCTAGAGAGCAAAATTGGTTTAGTGACAATAAGACTGATGACTTTAATAGGAGATTGGGCCAATGATCTTCTTCTTTTTTTGTACAAACTCATTAATCTGTGATCTATACGTACCGAGTTAGATTATCCAGAGAGAAAAACTATGGAGTAACCCACACCAAGTAGGAGATTGACGAGATCAATCTGTCAGTATGCATATGCATATGGAGCAACGACAGAGACAAGTCCACCATAATAAGAATAGAGACCGTGAGATGCAGAATCGCAGAGGCACCAATAATCATCAGCAAAGCTGAAAGAAAATCCGATACTAATTACCTTCAGTTAGCGAGAGAGGGAAGGAGTGATAATCTATAGCTTCTTGAGATGAACGAGGTGCACGAGCTCCATATCGAAAGCGAGTGGTAGTGTGACACGGGAAGAACTCCTGCCACATACGTGAGCTTGTTGGAAATCTGAATCGAACGCCGGTGACCAACAGAGCAACAGCGTATGGCGCCGGTCGTCGGAACAGGCGCTGGGCTGCAGCCGACGCGCGCGCGGGCGCACGGAAGGAAGCATTGGCGGCCAGCTTCTCCGTCTTGCTGACCCTTGCGCCTCCCCCCCCCCCCCCCCCCGGCGTTTCCTTTTTTTCTCGGATGGGAAAGAGACGGACTGGGAGTGATGAATATGACATGGGGGCCCAACCAGTCAGTGAAGCAATGTGAATTTCCAGCCAGGATTTTTTTCCCCTATGCGCACCAAACAGCTTTGGGGTTTGATTTAGACCGGGATTGAATAGTTGAAGGTACAAACGACAGGGATTTCGACTTCAGGGTTTAAACCACCGAAGCTCTATGAATTCAAGGTTTGAAATAGACCGTGCTACGAAGATACTGAAGTTGTGTCTAATTCACACTTAATTCTTGATCAGGTGATATCATGCAACGTTAGTTGCAAACCCACTTGCAACTAGAAATATATCACTCATTCCCTCAAAAAAAAATCAATGATAACCTCACTAGCAACTAAAATATCTCAGCTGCCCATACTTGCAATTGAAAATTCACTTGTAACACCATTTATAACTCAAAGGTCGCATGAATTTTTATGCAAATCCAATGGATTAGAACCTAATTAAGCTCTAACTTAATTCCCAATCGACTGAGAATTAGCAAAACTCATTAAAATTTGCACAAGAGTGGATTTTGTACTCCAAATAGTGATGTGGAATGGGTTCGACCGATGTTCACGAGTTGACCTATGTGGGGGTTTGAACCAAATAACACAATGAACATGAGATAGAAGGTGAGGGGAAAGAGTGAAGATAAATAGCGAAAAAATATGTCGAATCAAATCCGACAACAAACACTCGGTGAAGTAGCCTCCGAATATTGAAGACAAGACAACAATCACACTAATTGAAATTGATTCCCTCTTAATGGCCAGTCCACCGATCCAACAGAACTTACAACATGGAAGACCGGATGCTTACGCTATGGTCGAACCTTGAGCTATAAAATTGGCATGTGCATACTAGAATCCGCAAGAGCAAAGGGTATGTACAAATTCATCTCCACGGGAGGTCGTGGGGGTCATTCACACATGCGGGAAATGAGCAAAAATCTCTCTAGTTTATCATCATCTCTATTCTCATATCTGATGGGTAGGGGTCAGTAGGTGGAAGGATAAGATTACAAGGCAAGTGACATTTTTCTACTTTAGCAGTAGTGGTGCTTTAAAGATCTAGTTCCAGGGTCGGACAGTCTAGCCAATTAAGACCTAGACAATCTGGCTTGAGACCGAGAAAGTACAAACAGAGGCCCACTATAAAAATACCCCATATCCCACACTTTGTTGGATGGCATAAGACAAAAATATCTGCAAAAGTGTTTTACCTTGTGGATGAAATTCTCGGCGCCAGATCAGGGCGATGGATAGTGATGCACCATGGTAGACTTGATGCTAGCGAATTTTGGTGTCATGGTTGGTGGTCGACAAGCCTGTCATGTTGGGGTAGATGGAGGGGCGACATATAGTATTATGATGTGGATTCTACGCGACCTCTACAGTTGATCCGCCTCGGCAGGTTGGTTAAGAGCGTATCACCGGCAGATGAGCCCCACCATAGGCGAGGCATTCACATTTTGTTTTTTCATGCTGTCCTCCACGGCCATGCTTTCTCCACCTATTACACTTTTCTCTTCACCCACTCTAGGTCTAGGCGGTGGCATGTGGGTGTCGGTCGGGAGCTAAGCCATAGGCGAGAGAGTCAGTATGCGTATGTTGATATGTGCTTAATAATTTGAACGCCTGACGAGAAGAAGTATGCAATAAAATGTGTACTGAGTAGAAGAAATATCTCGGCAAGATTAAGAGAAGTTGAAAGGATACATATTCTGTCTAGAGGGGGTGAATATGCGTTTTAATTTCCGAGAGTGGCTCCACAAAAGCAGAATTAAACTAGGGTTTACTTTGTCAAGAACAAAAGCTAGAACAACTAGGGTTCATCTATGTGCACCAACAACTTATGATAAGTAACACAAGAAACTATATGATAGCAAGATATATACTTCAAGCACGAAGGCTATCACAAAGTAAGGTGCATAAGTAAGAGCTCGGATATAGAGATAACCGAGGCACGCGGAAACGACAATGTTTTACAGAGTTCCTCCCAACATGGAGTACGTCTCGTTTGGAGAGGGGGTGGTATCAAACCACCAACGCCACAAAAGGTCTCCCTTGTTTTCCGGTGAATCTCACACCAATGGGATCGATCCACACTTCCACTATTGGTGCACTTGTCAGTGGCAATCTGGAACCTCTCACAAGATTGGGGTACTTCTCCACAACTCAATTGGAGGCTCCCAACAAACAAGCTCGAGGAAGCTCCACAACTTAATTGGAGGCCCCAAGTAATCCACAAACCTGCAAAACAACTAAAACGTCTAGGGTTCCAAGAATCCAAGAGTAAAAAGCTTCTCAGCTTTCACCAATCGAATCCTCACCAAGAACTCAAACCGATGCACCAAATGCAATGGCAAGAACACAAGAAGTGATCAAGTCCTTCTCTCCCAAATTCCACCAATGCTACAAAAGCTTATGGGGGAATAAGAGAGGAAGAACAATGGAGGAAATCCACAAAATACTCCAAGATCTAGATCCCAATATGTTCCCCTCACTTAGAGGAGAGATTGATTGGTGGGGTTGTAGATCTAGATCTCCTCTTTCAAATCCCTCAAGTATATGCAAGAATCATGGGATGGATTGAGGGGAAACAAGCTCAAGAAGGTCAACAATGGAGGGGAAGACTTGCAAAACTCGGGATAGAACCATTGGGAAGAAGGATCCCTTATATAGGTCCACTCTCTTCCGACCGTTTTCTGCCCGTTGGGGAAATTCCACACCGGAGACTCCGTTCTGCATTCATCTCACACCGGATATTTCGGTCTATCTCCGGTACATCTCCAGACCCCCATACATAATGTCATGGGCCTGGTCTTGATACTCCCTTCGGAGATTTGGCAGGAACTCCGGACCTGAGCACACCGGAGACTCCAGACTTTTCACTCCGGAGATTCCGGTCTGTCAGTATACACCAGAGATTCCGGCCAATCTCTGGCCTAAGAACCATCATACTCCAGTAAGGGAGGATAGAACCAAATAAGAGGCAAACTTCAAATAGCGATATCTAGAGTTTGGAACTCTCATTGACAATTTTGTTGGAAAGAGAACGACATGAGCTACCCAACAAAAAGTAAAAATATTGGATACCACCAAGTAAAAATATTTCATGTATTATAATGTGAGATACCTCCCTTGGTGAGAAACCGAAAAACCTCCAAGATAAAAAATGCAATAATATATAAAAGGAAAATCCATTTTTGATGAGCTTTAGAATCTCACATGGATAAGATCCAAATAACAACCAATAAAGATGATGCTAAGTATGCAAAGGTTTGAGATCTCTCTAAAATATATAATCACGTTACTCACTCGAGAGCCCCTCTTGATAGTATGGTTATCTATCCTATAAACCGGTCTCTCCAACTAACACCAGGAGACCTGTAAGAAAGAAACCATATCAAGATCATACCTTTGTCTTGCGTATATTCCACTTGATCTTAATGATGACGATCTTGTATACCTCAAGATGGAGCACCTTTCTTGGTTGCTCTAGCTTGGTGAAGACTTGGAATTTTCTCCCCCATACTCCACTATGGAAGAGCCTCTATTTTAGGAATATCCTCACATATCCATGATCACCATAAGGATGCAAGCTTCAAGCATATGATCTCTTTGAGATGTCACATCTTGAACTTGTACTTCCTTTCTTCTTTCTTTATTATGTTGTGATACGTTGGAAACGTATCTATAATTTTTGATGCTCCATGCTTGTTTAGTATCTACTTTGCTTTACTTGTCCACACTTGGAGGTGCTTTTAACATGCTTTCTGGTACTAACCTATTAACAAGTTGCAACAGTGCCAGATTCCTGTTTTCTGCTGTTTTTGGTTTCAGAAAAGTTAGTAAAGAAATATTCTCGGAATTGGACGGGACGAAGGACAAAGTTAATAACTTTCCGTGGGGAACAAGAAGTCCAAAAGGGAGCCCGGAAGGCCAGCCAGGGGGGGCAGACCCACCTTAGGGGCGGGTGGGCCCTAGCCCATGCCTGTCTAGGGTTTGGGCACCCTGGTCGCCTCCCGGTCTTGCCCCTTCGCCTATAAGAATCCCCCGATGCAGAAACCCTGGGTACCTGATCAGAAATCCACGAAACCGTTTATAGCTGCCGCCGCCATCGTCCCTAGATCGGGGGGGGGGGGGGTCTGAAGTTCTTCCCGGCACCCTGCCGGAGGGGAGATCATCCCGGAGTCCTTCTCTCCGGTATGATTCGTGAGTAGTTCCACCTTGGATTATGGTTCCATGTAGTAGCTAGATGGTTGTATCTCCTCCTTTGTGCTTTCATGTATAGATCTTATGAGCTCCGTTCATGATCAAGATCTAATCTATTTGTAATCATGCATGTTGTGTTTGCGAGGATCCGATGGATATTGAGATTATTATGTTGGTTTGATTAATGGTTTTATCTTTATGATTCTATCATGTCTGTGTTGTTTGTGATCTTGCATGCTCTCCATTGCTATTGGTTATCTTGGCCAAGTAGTTGCTAGTGACTCCGATAGGGAGTATTTATGCTCGATAGTGGGTTCATGCCTCTAGTTTCCAAGGGAAGTGACAATAATCTATTCGGTTGTAGATGTGTTGTTGCTACTAGGGAGAAAACAAAGGTCTCTTGTTCATGGAATATGTGGACCGTTTACCTTACACACTTTGATTAAAGCAGTTGTCTGTTGCTTGCAACTTAATACTGAAGGGGGTTCGGATGATAACCTGAAGGTGGAGTTATAGTCATAGATGCAGTTGGATGACGGTCTATGTATATTTTTGTATTGCCCAATCAATCTCATAGGATCTTTCTGGCTAGTAATTGCATTGTTATGCCTTGCTCGGTTCCTGTCAATTGCCCCGCTATGATTTGTTTACCCTTCATGCCATGTTGTTTATCTAAGGAGAGCACCTCTAGTGAACTATGGACCCCGGTCCAATCTTTACCATTGATACATCTTCCACTGTTAGTTGTTTACTTGCTGCAAACCATTACCTTCCACACCATACATTTAATCCTTTGTTACAGCAAACCGGTGAGCTTGACAACCTCACTGATTCGTTGGGGCGAAGTCTTGAGTCTGTGTTGTGCAGGTCTCCGCGTTGCTTGCAACACCTGTGTGACGTTTCCTTCCTCCTACTGGTTCGATAACCTCGGTTTCTTACTGAGTGAAAACTTGCTGATGTGCTGCTTCACACCTTGCTCTTGGGGTTCCCAATAAAGCGCTCCTACATCAACTCAGCGCTGCATCAAGCTTTTCTGGCGTCGCTGCCGGGGAGGATAAGGACTTCTTTACTAGGGGAGTCCTTCACTTCCTTTCTCTTTACTTTGTTTTTAGTTTGCTTTGTTTCTTTTGCTTGGTTTTGTTTGCCTCTTTTCAAAAAACCCAAAAAAATTAGTCTAGCTTGGTTTGCTTGCCTTATTCAAAAACACAAAAAAATTAGTTCCTGCTCTAGCTGCTGCTGCTGTTTTTGGCTTGCCCACCTTTGCCAAAATGAACTCTGCTGAGAACACCAAGTTTTGTGACTTCACTAGCACCAAAAACAATGATTTCCTAAGCACACATATTGCTCCACCTGCTCCTGATGCTATCTTTTATGAAATTAAGCCTGCTTTCTTGAATCTTGTGATGAGAGAGCAATTTTCTGGTGTTGGTTCTGATGATCCTGCTGCCCATCTTAATAACTTCGTTGAACTTTGTGAGATGCAAAAGTATAAGAATGTAGATGGAGATATTATTAAGCTCAGGATTTTTCCTTTCTCCTTGAGGGGAGAAGCTAAAGAATGGTTGCTATCTTTGCCTAAAAATAGTATTGATTCTTGGACTAAGTGCAAAGATGCTTTTATTGGAAAGTAATATCCTCCTGCTAAGATTATTGCTATGAGAAGTGACATTATGAAATTTAAACAACTTGATAGTGAACATGTTGCTCCTGCTTGGGAAAGAATGAAATCTTTGGTTAAAAATTGACCTACTCATGGACTCACTGCTTGGATGATTATCCAAACTTTTTATGCAGGTTTGAACTCTTCCTCAAGAAACCTGTTGGATTCTGCTGCTGGAGGTACTTTTATGGGACTCACCTTGGGTGCTGCAACAAGGCTCCTTGATAATATGATGGTTAACTACTATAAATGGCATGTAGAGAGAGCTCCACATGGTAAGAAGGTAAATTATGTTGAGGAAACTTCCTCTTTGAGTGAAAAGATTGATGTTATTATGGCTATGCTTGTTAATGGGAAAGCTCCTCTAGATCCTAATAGTGTTCCGTTAACCTCTTTGGTTGCTCAAGAAGAGCAAGTTGATGTGAACTTCATTAGAAACAATAATTTCAACAACAATACCTATAGGAATAATTTTGGTAGCAACAACAATTATAGGCCTTATCCTCCTAATAATGGCAATTCCTATGGAAGCTCTTACAATAATGCTAGAAGTGCCCCCTCTGAACTTGAAGTAATGCTTAAGGACTTTATTAGTAAACAGACCACTTTCAATAAGACTATAGAGGAAAAGCTTTTAATTGTTGAGAAAAATATATCCTCTTTGTCTGAATCTCAAACTTCCTTGGTTAATAAAATGGCTGCTAAACCTGAAACTATGGAAAATACCTTTGCCACTGCTCATGCCATACAGGTTACTATTGATGAAAATGTTAGGCTGTTAGCTTAACTTCATGCTAGGTGGGAAAGGGAAGCTGAAATTGATAGAAACAATAGTGTGTGCACTATCACCACTAAACCACAAGTAGCCCCTATTTCTCCTCCTACTATGCCTAAGCCTAGTGAGCCTACTACTAGTGATGCTAAGTTTGACTTTGATATTGATGGTTGCAATATTTCTGAAGTGATTATGTTCCTGCAAAAGCTTGCTAGAAGTTCTGATGTTAGTGATATGCATGTTGCCTTTACCAAACACATTACAGATGCTCTTGTTAAGATTAAGGAAGAAAAGCTAAAACACAAAGCTTCTATTCCTAGGAAAGTAGAAGATAGTTGGGAACCCATTATTAATATGCAAGTGAATGACTTTGATCTCAAAGGTTCATGTGATCTTGGTTGTAGTGTCTCTATTATGCCTAGGAAGATTTATGAAATGCTTGATTTGCCACCATTAGAAGATTGTTATTTAAATGTCCCACTCAATGATAATGTGTAAGACCCCACCTTTATAAAGGTAAAGGTCCCTGTGATTACAACGCTAGTCCCTGGATCAAATGCTAGCATCCACAGTTTAAGATGAAGTACACAGAAACAAAGGTCATTATTACATCGTCATTCTAGAGATAACATAGTCTTTTACAACTCCATAGCCATAGGCTAGTACAAGAGTTTAACTTAACAATATAAATAAAAGTCTTCATCTTCATGTGCTACAGGCAAGCATGTTGAGTGTAGACTCATAACCCTAATCCTCATCAGAATAACCTGCAACATCACAAGTTACAGCCACAGTGGGTCAATACATTGGAATAGTATTGGCAAGTGATACCTTAGTAGAATAATAGTTTCTAGCTACTACATGAATTTGGCTAAGTGTAGCTTAGGCTTGCTTTGTTCAAAATAGGTTTTACCTATCAGTTGAAAACACTAAGTTTTTGTTTGGCAAAAACTCCCAAGGAACCACCAATGGACATTGGTGAACCTTTACCCTTGTTCAACCACAAGTTTTAACTTAGAAATTGGCATGAGGAGATTCTTGATAGCTTCCATGTCTTGATGCTCAAAATTGTCCATTTCCGGGGACACGGCTAAGTACTTAGATTCTTCCTTCTGCAGAGGTGGTGCACTTTCCCCACAAGACTCGACATGCATCGAGACAGGACCTTTCAGAAGCCTTCCCTTAGACCAAAATGGGCGCGCTCCAAACCTATCACCCCCTACCACCAACTGTCCATTTGGCTAAGTTATTGCAACCTATATGATCCAGGAAGAGCCCATATTGCCAAGTGGCTGCACTAGAAGCTTCTTAACATATGGCATCTCAAATCCCTTTGTTCCTGGGTGGCATTCCACAAGTGAGATACATAGGGTAGGACATTGAAAACTAGGCCCTGGTAACCACTCAACAAAATCCAACCATGCAATTACCATTCCACCCAGGTGTTTCATTCACTTAGTTGTTTTATTAAGCAAAAACATAAGTCAAAGACTTAGCAATATTTTTCCATAGCATGTATATAATCCACCCTTGGTTGCTACTAGCTAGGCTAAGCATGGCAATAGCAAGTATCTTAACTTAGAGAAAATTCTAACAATTCTACCACTAATAGGATTTCCCAACCATATCATATAGATACTTAGCAAAATTATCATGCAAGCCCTATACAAAATACCACTAATGCATAGTCAAATATTGGGACAAATATATGGAGCACCACTTGCCTTGGTAGTTGGGGGAGTAACAACAATCCTCACAGTCACAATCACACTAGCACCAAAATCTACACATAAAATGATAGCACCAAATTCATATTTCAAATAATCAAGCAAAAATATATGAATGCATGCAAATGCCATGTGATGATTTTTCTAAACTAAACAAGACAAGTAAAACAGTACTGAATAATAAAACAAACATTTATACACCAAATAAACTTAATTTGGCTTTTAAAACATTTTCCAAATAATTTTTATACACAAAATAGGCCTACAAATGTCTCTGCATAAATTTCTATTTTAACAGAAGAAAATCACAAAATCAAGCCTACATATGTGTAGGTTTTTTTTGTGATTCCAATGATATCTTATTTGCATTTTTTGGATAAACAGGACAAAATTTATTGAATTTACAAGTTTAATCATCTAATTAAATCAAATCTGAATTTTAAATCGAAAACCCTGACACGCGGCAGCGTCTGATTGGCGCGTACCGGTTCGCTCTGGATCACGCGTCCGCACCATTGGATCTAACTTAATCCAACGCACCAGATCGCATTGTACCCCTTCAAGGCTAAACTAATATATACCATTAGATCTAGATCTAGGGCCCAGATCTATGCGTACCCCTTCGCGGGTTGATCTAATCGCATCCGCTGGATCCAGATCTAGCGGACCACGTTGCTCTGACCATTCGCGGGCGGTGCAAATGGCTACCGCGGCGGCTGCACGTCTGCCGGTGAAGTTCCGGCGAGTCTAGAGGGCAAAGTCGAGGATGCTGATGCTTACCGAGGTTGTGGGGGCACGGCGAATGTAACATCCCAAAAATACCAAACTTAGACCATCAAACACTAATCATCAAGATTAGGGTTAACAAAAACTTTTCTAAATAAACTCATGAATGCATGTATATGTGTATGCATGGATTTTGAATTTCTTTAAAAACCACCTTGTTTGTGTGATCCATTGCTTGAAAAATGTTTCTTAGGTGAAATGAACATCATCTAAAACATTTCCCACACTTTCCTTGAAGACAAGTAAATCAAAACAAATATATTAAGTGAATGGTCATTTTTGCCAATTTAACTCCCATGCCTACTTTGGCTGTCTCAAACTTTCAGAACCTAACAGAAACTTTTATGGATCTTTGCACCCCTTGAATGTACTCATAACAGAGTATCAAGGCCCACTTTGTGATCACCCGGAAACTTTCAAATGCATAGTTTAAATGACAATTCAAAATTGAATCTTCTTCATATGGGAAGATCCCACTTTTTCAAAACCCACTCAAACAAGCTCAACTTTCAAAACCCAAGCATCTGCAGACTCACTTGCCTAACTTGTTCATCAAACAGGTTGCAGACACAAGTCAAACAAAACATCAAACACTTGCCTAACTTGTTCCCTAGTTAGCTCACACACAGCTCAGTAGATCATCTAGAAAGATTAGCCCAACACTAGCACCTCTGTGAGCTTGCCATTGCCATTAATGGTGAACAGCCGAGCACCCCAATGTCACCCCATTGTGGACAGCAAGCTAGAGGAAGAACTAGCCGTGCCAACCTTGTCTAGGAGGTAGCCCACCGTCCACCGCCACTCGTTGTCCCAGCCGCAAGCGTTGCCAAGCCCTGGACCACGCGCACAAGCCGCGCCCAGACCATGCCGAGCGTGCGCCAGAGCGCCACCCTCGACCAGCATCCACAGACCGCGCGCCACCCTCGCCGCATGCATACATGATCGCCATCAACCCAGAAGACCGCCAAACATCCCCATTTGCCGCCCCGTGCCGCACAGCCACCGCCCTCCGTCGAAGACGCCGCCTCTGCCGCGCAGAGCACCGGCCGTTCCAGACCAAATCACACCGCCCCATTCCTCGCGACCATGTCGTTGAGCATCGCCAGGAGACACGTCACCATCCCCTACCCTTGCCCATGCCAATATCCGCCTGTAACGTCGCCCCCGACGAGCTCACCATGCGCCCCGACGGTCCCCTCGCTCGACTATAAATAGAGGCCACCCCCGCTCGATTTCTTCACACCATCTCACTCCCCTCTACTCACCGATCGTGCCACACCATTCTTAGAGCAAGGCGAGCACCACCTCGCCGGAATTTCACTGGAGCCTGCCGCTGCCGGAGAAGAAAGGAGCCAGCGATTGGAGCCGCCCCAGGAGCTGCCGCGACCACCCCTGAGTTCGTCGTCGTCAACTTCGTCGTTCGCCCGCCTCGCCGAACCTCGCCAGTACCCGGTGAGCCCCCAGCGACCCTCACTGGCCGCGCTAGGTTTAGTTCTCGCCGGAGTTGTCTCGCGTCGACGATGACTCCCAGCCGTTAGATTAGAACTAGATCGAACGATCCACGTTGCCCCATACCGCTTCGCCCAGCCCCGTGTCACTGACGAGTGGGGACACCCACTTAAGCAGCCCGCGGGAGCACTGCGCTTAGCAGGCCGGCCCGTTAGAATATCCCGCGCAGCCCAGCGATTCAAATTAAACATTTTTCTTTTTAAATTCAAACACAGTTCTGTACTCAACTTCAAAAATCAACCCAGATTGTTTCAGTGCACCAATTTGATTGAAACCAATTTTGTTGGAAAGGTCTATGAATGCTGAATCCAAGCCCGTTGGATTCAAGTCATTTGGATCTATAGATCACCCCTGGTAAAAATAACAAGGCAGAAGCTTTTCTGCATTCAAACATTTTTCAAATTTAAAACATAATAGCTTTTGAGTCGTTTCCAACTCTCAAAAATCACATTTAACCATACCTTTCAGAATATATAAAACTATATAAGTTTACTTGCAGAAATATTGTTCAAGTAATAAAAGAATGCTTCATAAGCATTTCTAGCCACTTTAATTAATTAAAATAAAAGGGTAAAACCTTATTAAATTGTGAAACCACTTTAAATCACATTCCCATGGACTACAATATGTGGTGATGACATGTGTCAACATGATCCCATGTTTAGTTTGGAGAATATTAAATCTTAAGTAATTTTTCAATGAGTAGAAATTACTTCTCTAAAAATAAAAAGAATTAAACCAAGCCTTAACCTTGTAATGTTAGAGATGATGCTAGATCATCTATAGGACCCTTGTGTGTGATGATTTCAAGTAGTTAAGTATTGTTTGGTGATTGCGTACCTCGTATTTATTCATAGACGCTAGTACCGACCAAGGATACGAGGAGGAAGGAGGATACTACGAAGAGGAAGCCGAGGAGAACATCAACCACTGCTCTGCACAAGGCAAGCCTAATACTACTAGTGAATGAGCAAGCTATTAACCTTGCAATCTAACACTTGCAATTTAGTAAGCTTATATTGACACTGATGCAAGCTAGTAGCTATGCAAGCTTATATTGACACTGATGCAAGCTAGTAGCTATGCAAGCTTATACTGATATTGATGCAAGCTAACCCTTGCAAGATACCCTACTGATGCCACAAACCCATACTTGTGATATGACTACTATATGCCTTAAGCATATGTGATCATACCCACTTAATAAACCAAATCCAAGTTTTATGTGCAAGCTTCTTACTTTGTTTCTTTATCAAAGCTTACTTAGAGTCTACCTAAGAGTTTGGTAGATACTAGACAGTTGTGCTGAAGGTTGCATAAAGAGCATAAAATTTGGCCTAAGCTAGATAACCTTGATGTCATCCTAAGGCATGAGTTTGAACTTAGTTAAAACCCCACTAGTTTACCACCCCTCATCAGTGCTTACCCCCACCTGTAGATGCTAGTGCTAAGCATAAAACTTGATCAACTTTAGATGGGAATACTTGGTGGAAAAATGGTTATGAAAACCTTGGAATGATGGATCATTCTATTGAACTGTTTTGGACATGTGTTTCCAAACACTTGATGATTTTGGTGATGAAAATGTTGAGGCATGAGCCTTACCCCTTTATAAAACTGATGGTTGTCTGGATGCGATACCATTCCAATTTTATCGTACAACCACAATACCCGAAGATTGGGTAGGGCTTGACTGGAAACTTATATTCCTTAGTATTAGTTCCCTCACGGCCAAGGTCTGAGCTGAGGCTACCTTGTGAAGATTGTCCACCTGTGCAGTACCCAAGATGACAGTGGTCATGGTTGGGAGGCCAAACTCACAGGAGAGGTGCTTATACTAGGGCGTGTAATCGAAAGGTTAGGATTGATTATCCGCATACTGAGTATGTGAATTCAGGATTTGTTCCTGACGGATGTATCGAATGTTGTGGTGAAAGTGTACAATCTCTGCAGAGTGTCAAACTATTCGAATAGCCGCGTCCGCGGTTATGGACAGTTGGAGTGGCCATACTGTTCCCCCGTCAGACTTTTCAAAATGACTTGTGAAACGAATTGAGACTTTGACTTGACCACAACAGAGTTGTGACCTGAATTACAAGATCCCACTTAGGAGTTATTAAATTGTGACTAGCTTTAGAACTGAGTAGAGATAAACCTGGCTTTTTGCAAAACAACCCTAGAGCCTAGTGTCCTATTATCCAAAACCCCCTTACCTGTTAGTATTAGTTTGCGAGTACTTAAAGAGTACTCATGCCTTTGTCCCTGGCTATTCCCATGGCCAGACTATGAAGAGGAGTACCTGGAAGATGGACCCCAGGAAGGTTATGACAACTAGGATCATCTCCCATCGTCAGCATTGCCTGTGACCCTGAAGATGGAGCTTCGCCTACGCTACCGTTATTATTACGTATTCCGCTACTTGAAGTGTATTAAGAACTGGATCATGAGATCCCTATTTGTGTAAGAACTTATGTATTGTTGTAACGGATGATGTACTATGGTATCCAATTCTGTTATGTCTCGCAAAAATGGTAATCCTGGGATTGTGATGTATGGCATAACATGCATCTAGGATTGAAAAATCCGGGTGTTGACAGCGAAGCTCAACATGTAGGTGGACGAGGCTGGGGCGCACGAACACGGACGCAATCTCTCGCCAGAGTGAAGCCTGGCATCGGGTGCTCACGGTCGTCGACGGAGGCGACGCTCTGGTGCGAAATAAAACAAATGGCGAACGTTAGGAGATGCGCAAGGCGATAGCGAACAAGTTCGCATGAACCTGAGAGCGAGGCGCGCACGAGGCTTACCGCAATCGGTCGCCGGAGTTCGTCGGGACAGCGGCGATGTGGAGAGGAAAGCGAGCAGCCTAGCGGCGTTCAGAGGAAATTGAGTGGGGGGAAATGGAGTAGGGGCTGTGGGGTTTATGTAGCCAAAGCTGGGCGAGGAGTTACTCGGCGAATCAATGGCAATAACTCGCGCAATCAATGGCAGTGACGCGGGGAGGGAATGGCGGAGGGCTTGGTCGTGGGCGGGGTTTGGGGACAATGATGACGGGGCAGGTGGGACCGGAGCGTCAGTGAGAGGAGGGTGCGCGCGGGGTGAGAATCAGAGGGGAGAAGGAAACCCGGGTGGGCTGGTTGTTGGGCTGCTTCTGCTATTGGGCTAGAAGGCTGGCGCAGGCCCTTTTCTATTTCTTTATTCCTTTTCTATTTCTGATTTGCTTTTCTGAAATCATTTTCCAATGCTATTCAAATGAGTTTGAATTCAAATTTCCTCTGGACTTTTGTAAAGTACTCCAAGCATATATTTGTGTATAAAACCTTGCTGTTTGATCACAAAATCTTTGGTCCAACTAAAATAGGATTAAAACCATGCCTTAATTAAATATTTATAATAGGCATATAAATGGTTTTAAATTTAGATTTTTGTTTTGAAACTTTGAACAAGCTTTGGAATCAACATTCAAACCTTTTCTAGTTGAAACAAAGTATTCTCTTGATTTAAAAATGGAAAAAAATGAAGCCTTTGCCTTTCTTACATAAAATAATAGGCAACATTTGGCTTTTGTTTTGCAATCTTGTTTGAAATAAATTTTAAAATGTATGAGGATGCATGAAAGATGTGCAAATTTATAAATCATGATTTTTGGGATGTTACAAATCTAACCCCCTTAAAGTGAATCTCGCCCTCGAGATTCGGATTGGCTAGCAAATAGGTGAGGGTGATCTTTCCGAAGATCATATTCTCTTTCCCAAGTTGCTTCCTATTCGGAATGGTGGTTCCACTGAACTTTGCAAAACTTGATAGTCTTAGTCCGAGTAACTCTTTCTGTAGTCTCAAGAATCTTGATAGGCTTTTCTTCATAGGTGAGATCACTTTCCAATTGGACCTCTTCCAAAGGTATAGTATCCTTCAAAGAAGTTTCTTCCATGTCCGGATGGCATTTCTTTAGCTGACTTACATGAAATACATTGTGAACGGCAGACAATGATTCAGGCAATTCAATCTCATATGCTACTTCTCCTTTATGGCTCAGAATCTTGAATGGTCCAACATATCTTGGTGCCAATTTTCCTTTGACTCCAAACCTCTTCACTCCACGAAGTGGTGACACTCTAAGATAAGGTCTATCACCCACCTCATAGGTGACTTCTCTATGCTTTGGATCTGCGTAGCTCTTTTTTCGGGACTATGCTATCTTCAATCTATCATTTACCAACTTGACTTTCTCTTCAGCTTCTTTGATTAGTTCTGGCCCGAACAAATTTCTTTCTCCAACACCATTCCATAGCAATGGTGTAGTACACTTTTTCCCATAGAGAAATTCAAACGATGCCATATCAATACTGGCTTGATAGCTGTTGTTGTAAGAGAATTCTGCGTAAGGCAGACTTTCATCCCAACTAGCTCCATAGTCTAGGGCACATGCCCTCAACATGTCTTCTAAAATCTGGTTGGTCCTTTCTGTTTGTACATTAGTTTGGGGATGAAAAGCAGTGCTGAATTCCAATCTTGTTCCCAATGACTCATGCAATTGCCTCCAAAAATGGGAAGTGAATTGAGTTCCCCTATCAGACACAATACTCTTGGGTACTCCATGCAGACACACAATCCTATTCATATAAATCTTGGCTAACTTGGCACTTGTATAGGTTGTCTTCACGGGTATGAAATGAGCCACTTTAGTTAGGCGATCTACTAAGACCCAAATGGAATCATATCCCGATCTAGTCCTTGGCAGTCCAGTGATGAAATCCATGCCAATCTTGTCCCACTTCCAATCAGGAATAGGTAGTGGTTGTAACAACCCTGCTGGCTTCTGATGTTCCGCTTTCACTCTACGACATACATCACACAAAGCAATATGTTCGGCGATGTCCTTCTTCAGATTATTCCACCAAAATCTTTCCTTCACATCCATGTACATTTTGGTGTTACCCGGATGAATGGAATATGGTGAGTTGTGCGCTTCTTGTAAAATCAATTTCCGAAGCTCCGGATCTTGCGGAATGCAGATACGTTTCCCATACCATAAAGTACCCTGTTCGTCTTCATGGAATCCTTTCGCTTTCCCTTTGCTAATATTTTCCTTAATCTCTTCAATTTCCTTGTCTATCTTTTGGGCTTCCTTGATTTTGTCCAACAATGTGGGTTGAACATCCAATGACATGAGATGCCCTTCAGGCACTATCTCCAATCTGAGATCTTTGAATTGGGCACACAGATCATCTGGCAATTCTCCCTTAGTAAGGCCATTCACATAAACCTTACGGCTTAATGCATCCGCTACAATATTTGTTTTACCGGGGTGGTATTGCAAACTCAAGTCATAGTCCTTGATGAGTTCTAGCCATCTTCTTTGTCTCATGTTGATTTTTTTCTGAGTGAATATATACTTCAAACTTTTGTGATCTGTGAACACTTCACATCTCTTTCCCAAAATATAATGTCTCCATGTTTTGAGTGCATGGACGACATAGGCTAACTCCAAATCATGACTAGGATAATTTACTTCATGAGTTTTGAGTTGTCTCGAGGCATAAGCCACAACTTTTCCTTCTTGCATCAAAACTGCACCTAATCCTTGGTGAGATGCATCACAATAAACTTGGAAATCCTCCTCCAAATCTGGCAGACATAAGACTGGTGTTGTCACTAGTATCTTCTTCAACTCTTGGAAACTGAGTTCACATCCTTCATTCCAATCAAATTTCTTGTCTTTCTTAAGTAATTCCGCCATTGGCTTAGCTACCTTTGAGAAATTCTCAATGAATCTTCTATAGTATCCTGCCAAGCCAAGGAAACTACGAACTTATTTCACTGACCTAGGAGATTCCCATTCAGTTACAGCTTACAGCTGACACTTTTACGGGATCAACTGCTACACCATCTCCTGATACAATGTGTCCAAGAAATCCAACCTCATTCAGCCAGAATTCACACTTGCTGAATTTGGCATACAACTTATGCTCCCTAAGCTTCTCAAGTATCAATCGCAAATGTTCTCTGCTCTTCATTGATCTTTTAATAGATCAAAATGTCATCGATGAAAACGACAACGAATTTGTCAAGAAATTCCATGAACACCTTGTTCATCATATTCATGAAGTAGGCTGGTGCATTTGTAAAACCAAATGGCATCACGGTGTACTCATACAATCCATACCTAGTGGTGAAAGCAGTCTTAGGTATGTCTTGTTCCCTTATCTTTAGCTAAAAGTAGCCTGATCGGAGATCAATCTTTGAGAACACACAAGCTCCTTCTAACTGATCAAACAAATCATTGATTCTGGGCAAAGGATACTTGTTCCTGATAGTCACCTCATTGAGTGAACGGTAATCTATGCATAACCTTTGACTTCTATCTTTCTTTTCCACAAACAAGACCGATGCTCCCCAAGATGAAGAACTTGGTTGAATAAATCCTTTCTGCAACTGTTCTCCAAGTTGTTTCTTGAGTTCCTTCAACTCATCAACTGACATCTTGTAAGGTCTCTTTGCTATTGGTCTTAATCCTGGCAGCAAGTCAATCAGAAACTCAACATCTCTATCTGGTGGCATTCTCGGCAATTCCTCCGAAAAAACATCCGGATATTCTCTCATAATTAGCACACTGTCTATGCTAACCCCGTTAAGAGAATTTAGCCTACTCCCTTTTGATTCAAAGTTAGACTTGAATCTAATCCTTTTATTATCCGGGGTTGTGAGTGTGACAGTACGGTTGGCACAATCTAATACTCCTTCATACTTGGTCATCCAATCTATTCCCAAAATAACATCCAATCCTTGGGAATCTAGGATTATCAAACTAACTAGAAACTTATGCTTTCCAAATTCTATTACTAGATCACGACATCCAAGACTTACTATCATATCTCCACCGGGAGAACTTACTTTTATAGGACACCCAATATTTTAAGTTGGAAATCCATTTCTATCAACAAATGTTCTTGATATGAATGAATGTGATGCGCCAGTATCAAAAGGAACAAGTGCTGGAATAGAATTGAGTTTGAACTTACCAGCCACGGCATCAGATTCCTCATATATTTCTTCCACATTGATGTGGTTCACTTGTCCCTTTTGGAAAGGGTTGGGCTTAGTGGTTCCTTCAACCTTCTTTTCTGCGCACTCATTTGCATAGTGTTCCATCTTCTTACACTTGAAACACTCAACGTGACTGATATCTCTCTTTGCAGGCTGACTTCCACTTCCGCTTCCACCTCCACTGTGGTGGCTCTTGTGTCCACTCTTGTGGTTCTTATACCTGTCATTATCATGACTGCGGTGATGCTTGTTGTCATGATGAAGGTTGTGGCTATGGTGGTTGTTGTACTTTACATCTTTGTTGGATCCGGAACTCCCACTATCATCATGATGGGAACGCTTGTGAGACGATCCCGAGATGTGCTTATTAAAGCTATGTTTCCTCTTCCTGCTCTCAATTTGTTTCATCTTGTTTTCCAAGATGGTAGCCTTGTCACAAAGTGATTGGTAGGTTGGAACATAGGAAACTGATAGTTGCAGGTTCAACTCATCATTCAGTCCTTCGAGGAATTTCTCCTTCCTCTTGGCATCTGTATCAACTTCATCCGGTGCATAACGCGCCAGATTGTTGAATTCCTCAATGTACTCAGCCACACTGCGGTGACGCTGCTTCAGATTGTGGAACTCCTTTTTCTTCAAATTCATCACTACGTATGAGATGTGAGCTGTACGAAATCCATCCTCAAAGATAGCCCAAGTCACATCCTCAATGGGAGTGGTGATCTGAAAGTTGTCCCACCAAGTTGCTACTGGCCCTTCAAGCAGATGTGCTATGAACCTGACCTTTTCTTCGTCTGTGCAGCCAACAGTCACTAAGTCCTTGTTCACTGAACGTAACCAGTCATTGGCTACCATTGGATCAGTGGTTCCTGAGAACTTTGCAGGCCTTACTCTCAGAAATCTGGTGAGCATATCAAATCCTGGCAGATTATTCTGGTTGTTGTTGTTGTTATTTTGGTTCTGGTTCTGCATGAATCTTGTCATCATCTGCATCAGTTGAGCTTGCGATGTCATCAACTGTTGCATCTCGGGAGTGACGTTGTTGTTGTTTTGGTTGGGATTGGCATGTCAAGGAGGCATCTGTGGTTTTAATAAGTATAAGAATGAGATACCCATAGATGCTTAACATGCATAATACATCACACAGAACAATCACAATAACCAAGCATCAAAATAACATAGAGTTTGAACGACATAAACAACAAGTTTTGAAAATGCAAAACACACCATAGCAAGCCATCCACATGTTGGATGGTCATTGCGACTCAATAATCAAAGTACGGTAGATGAAAGATAATCGAGTAGTCTACACTACTCCTCCGCATCAATCTCCACATCAACGAGGGTAAGACCTGCATTCTAGATGGCGGTCTTGTACTCATCAACACCAGTAGTCAAGGCCTCAATCTTGGCCCTAAGATCCCTCTTCTGTGAGCGAAGCCTCTAGATCACTCCCTGCTGGTGCTCAAGCTCGAAGTCCTTGGCCTCTAACTCTTCCTTCATCTCCCAAATCTTCTTGTTCCTATCTTGGACTCTTTTCTCCTGGCTCTTGAACTTCTTGTCCCGGCTTTCAAATTTGGCCTCCATTTCCTTGACGATATCGCCTTGCTCCGCGAAGAGCTTGTCCTTCTCTCGTAGCTGAACCTGGAGCTCGTCATTGCTAAGCATGACGTTGGTCCTATCAGTATCAAGGTGTCTAATAAGACCCTCTAGGTCCTGAAGGTACAGACGAATCGTCTCCATCGTCTCTCTAGTAGCATCATCATACTCTATAGCCTCACCCTCCTTGTTGCATCTCCTGAAGGGGTGAAAGTAAAGACCTCTAAGCTCGGTGGAGTGCCTCCCTACCAGGCGTCCAAGTAACTCTTGCATGACTACATCTAAGCCTCTCTCCTTGTCGTCATGCATCAGCTTGAAAGTGATAGCCTCCATGGGTGGCTCTGCCTGGCGTCCCGGCTGTGTGACTCTGAAGCCCCAAAGGTCCTTCCTCTCAAACTTGGTGAGCTAAAGTGTGGTTATGCTAGGTAGTGGAAGGTTGAGCATACTAGTGAGCTCAATGAGACGAGTACCAAAACGAGTTCCCTTGAACTCCTCGGCCGTGCTGATAACAACATTAGGCATCTATTTTTATAAGATAGAGAAAAGTTAGAACCAACACAAGTAGAGAAAATTTCACAAGACAAAATATCATAAGCACATCTTTTAGCAACAAACACACAAGTCTTGGCATACACAAATCCATTACAAACACCAATGGTTCAACATAACTTAGACAAATTTTTGGAAGTAAAAACGATAAGTGTGGTGGTCCAACTAACGAAGTACGTTACAATTTTTACTCACTAGACAAAATGGCTATCAGGGCATCCTTAGTGGCCATCTGTCAATCTTATTCACAAGATTCCCATATCAAGTCTATGATGTCTCCCCTTAGTTATTGGTTGGTAGTCTGTAATTCTCGGGTATGCTTCTTTTCTTCTCTAAGGTCATTTTGGGTGTTGAGCATTCTGCACTTGAGTCTATAACCAAGCTCCTTGATGGCCTTGCAGGCTGCATTTCTTGTAGAGTCAAAGAATGTTGTGTGCATTTCTGAGTTGGTTACCATGCAGAATCCTGACTCCTTGTGGTTGTCTTCCTTGTTTTTGTACAAGTGAAGTTGCACCCACCAATACTCTTCTCCTTCATCCATCACAAGGAATCCCTTGTACACAGTTGCACCATGTATCCCCATGGTAACCATAAGGTTCTTGAGTGCCTTGGGAAATTCAGTCTCACACTCCAAAGTCATGGTCATGATTGTTCCCTTCCTCACGGCTTCGTTGATGGAGTTCATCTACAAATAGAGATGATAAAGAAGATTAGAAAAGTTTACGAGAAGAAAAGACAAGTGTGGAATTTTCAAAGTGTTGAAATTTTTCCTTAGTGGTTTCTTAGTCTAATCCAATCCCAGGGTCATAATGTTACAGGCAACACAGTGCTCTGATACCATCTGTAAGACCCCACCTTTAGAAAGGTAAAGGTCCCTATGATTGCAATGCTAGTCCCTGGATCAAATGATAGCATCCACAGTTTAAGATGAAGTACACAGAAACAAAGGTCATTATTACATCATCATTCCAAAGATAACATAGTCTTTTACAACTCCATATCCATAGGCTAGTACAAGAGTTTAACTTAACAATATAAATAAAAGTCTTCATCTTCATGTGCCACAGGCAAGCATGTTGAGTGTAGACTCATAACCCTAATCCTCATCAGAGTAACCTGCAACATCACAAGTTACAGCCATAGTGGGTCAATACATTGGAATAGTATTGGCAAGTGATACCTTAGTAGAATAATAGTTTCTAGCTACTACATGAATTTGGCTAAGTGTAGCTTAGGCTTGCTTTGCTCAAAATAGGTTTTACCCATCAGTTGAAAACACTAAGTTTTTGTTTAGCAAAAACTCCCAGGGAACCACCAATAGACATTGGTGAACCTTTACCCTTATTCAACCACAAGTTTTAACTTAGAAATTGGGATGAGGAGATTATTGATAGCTTCCATGTCTTGATGCTCAAAATTGTCCATTTCCGGGGACACGGCTAAGTACTTAGATTCTTCCTTCTGCAGAGGTGGTGCACTTTCCCCACAAGACTCGACATGCATCGAGACAGGACCTTTTAGAAGCCTTCCCGTAGACCAAAAAGGATGCGCTCCAAACCTATCACCCCCTACCGCAAACTGTCCATTTGGCTAAGTTATTGCAACCTATATGATCCAGGCAGAGCTCATATTGCCAAGTGGCTGCACTAGAAGCTTCTTAACATATGGCATCTCAAATGCCTTTGTTCCTGGGTGGCATTCCACAAGTGAGATACATAGGGTAGGCCATTGAAAAATGGGCCCTGGTAACCACTCAACAAAAATCAACCATGCAATTACCATTCCACCCAGGTTTTTCATTCACTTAGTTGTTTTATTAAGCAAAAACATAAGTCAAAGACTTAGCAATATTTTTCCATAGCATGTATATAATCCACCCTTGGTTGCTACTAGCTAGGCTAAGCATGGCAATAGAAAGTATCTCAACTTAGAGAAAATTCTAACAATTCTACCACTACTAGGATTTCCCAAGCATAGCATATAGATACTTAGCAAACTTATCATGCAAGCCCTATACAAAATACCACTAACGCATAGTCAAAATATTGGGACAAAAATATGAAGCACCACTTTCCTTGGTAGTTGGGGGAGTAACAACAATCCTCACAGTCACAATCACCACTATCACCAAAATCTACACATAAAATGATAGCACCAAATTCATATTTCAAATAATCAAGCAAAAATATATGAATGCATGCAAATGCCATGTGATTATTTTTCTAAACTAAAAAATACAAGTAAAACAGTACTGAACAATAAACCAAACATTTATACACCAAATACACTTAATTTGGCTTTTAAAACATTTTACAAATAATTTTTATACACAAAATAGGCCTACAAATGTCTCTGCATAAATTTCTATTTAACGGAATCAAATCACAAATTTAAGCCTACAGATGTGTAGGGTTTATTTTTGTGATTCCAATGATATCTTATTTGCATTTTTTGGATAAACAGAAGAAAAGTTATTGAATTTACATGTTTAATCATCTAATTAAATCAAATCTGAATTTTAAATCGAAAACTCTGACACGCGGCAGCGTCTGATTGGCGCGTACCGGTTCGCTCTGTATCACGCGTCCGCACCGTTGGATCTAACTTAATACAACGCACCAGATGGCATCGTACCCCTTCGCGGCTAAACTAATATATACCGTTAGATCTAGATCTAAGGACCAGATCTACGCGTACCTCTTCGCGGGTTGATCTAATCGCATCCGCTGGATCCAGATCCAGCGGACCACGTTGCTCTGACCATTCGCGGGCGATGCAAATGGCTACCGCGGCGGCTGCACGTCTGTCGGTGAAGTACTGGCGAGTCCAGAGGGCAAAGACGAGGATGCTGATGCTTACCGAGGTCGTGGGGGCACGGCAAAGCTCAACGTGTAGGTGGAAAAGGCTGGGGCGCATGAACACGGACGAAATCGCTTGTCATAGTGAAGCTTGGTGCTGGGTTCTCACGGTTGTCGATGGAGGCGACGCTCTGGTGCGAAATAAAACAAATGGCGAACGTTAGGAGATGTGCAAGGCGATAGCGAACAAGTTCGCATGAACCAGAGAGCTAGGCGCGCACGAGGCTTACCGCAATCGGTCACCGGAGTTCATCGGGACAGCGGCGATGTGGAGAGTAAAGCGAGCTGCCTGGCGACGTTTAGAGGAAATTCAGTGGGGTAAAATGGAGCGGGGGCTGTGGGGTTTAAGTAGCCGGAGCTGGGCGAGGAGTTACTCGGCGAATCAACGGCAATAACTCGTGCAATCAATGACAGTGAAGTGAAGGGTTTCGCAGCATAGTAAATCAAAAAAATTCTACGGATGCAAACGGGAAAGCCAAGATTCGCACAGCGGAACGTTCGACGGAACGTGGGTGATGTAGTCGTACTCGCTTCTCCTCCTCGCGATCCGATCTGATCTAACACCGCAAATGGCGATGCCTCCGAGAGATGCACACGTGCAGCACCTCGATGTCTCCTCCTTCGTCGGTCCACCAAGTGGGGTGGAGAGATGGATTGGATCTACAACGCGACGGCGCGGTGAAAGTGGTGGAGAGTTTCTGCAGCAGGGCTTCGCCTACGTGCAGTCGGGAGGGAGAGAGAGGAGGGGCAGTAGGGAGGCTAGGGTTGAGGAGGAGGTGTGGGGAGGGTGCGCCCCGCCCTGTTTATATAGAGGGGTGGGCGGCTGGCCCTTGGCCCTCCCCCAAGCCCTAGGTCGGCGGCCAAGGGAGGGAGGAGTGGGGTGTAGGGTTTCGTAGCATGGAAAACAAAAAAATTCTACCGCATACAAACAAACAAGCCAAGATATATCTACTAGATTGTAGCAACGAGTCGATGGAATAACTCACCCTCGAAGATTCCAAAGTGTTTAACGAGAGCGGATTCTCGTGGGTGATGTAGTCGTACTCTTCCCGATCTCAAGATCGCGTAGACGATCCTTCCGGCGCTGCGTTCCGGCAGCGCTCCCGCAGTCGGTCACACGTTCGGTACTCGACGAAGACCTTCCTCTCCCTTGTTCCAGCAGGCAACGGAGGTTGTAGCACTCTCCTCGCGATTCCGGCAGCACAACGGCGTGGTACCGGAAGTAGAGGGGAGATCTCGCAGGGCTTCGCCTTAAGCCGGAGCGAGTATGGTGGAGTATGAGAGAGTCCTCGGTGTTATAGGGTTTAGACACACCAAGGAGGGGACAAGCCGGTGGCTAGGGTTTAGCTAGGCGGCGGCGAGTTGGTGCCCTAGGGGCCGACGGCGGCTTGGAGGCGGCGGCGGCTTGGGGCTAGGGTTTAGAGGAGTAGGAGTTGTGTGTGCTAGGAGGGAGCCCTGCCCCTTCTTATATAGGTGGAGGGGCCGGCCGGCCAAGGGGAGGGAGGGGAGTCCCTCCCCAACTCGGCTTGGGTGGTGCGCCGCCGGTTGGAGGAGGGAAACCCTCCCCAACTCGGTTTCCCACTCCTCCTCCTCTTTCCAAAACTTGCCGTTTGACTTTCAAACTAGCCGTTTGACTTTTCAAACTAGGATTTGAATAAACCCTTTATTTTGGACAGCGAAGACACTTAGTACATGATGCAATCATTCCAACTTGCAATGACACATTCATGTACCCCTTCCCCTCCGGAGTGCCGGACATTCCGGAACCTTCTAGAACATTCCCGATGAAAACACCGGAATCATTCCCCAACTCCGAAACGAGACTTTCCTTATATGAATCTTATTCTCCGGACCATTCCGGTTCTCCTCGTGATATCCCGGATCCCATCCGAGACTCCGAACAACATTCGGTCTCTTTCTCATCATACCATAACTACTCAAACAACGTCGAATCCTTAAGTGTGTCTCCCTACGGTTCGTGAATTATGCGGACATGATCGAGACACTTCTCCGAACAATAACCAATAGAGGAATCTGGAAATTCATATGGATCCCACATATTTCTACAATTACTTTGCGATCGAATGAACCACTTACATACGATACCAATTTCCCTTTGTCTCACGATACTTTACTTATCCGAGGTTATGATCGTCGGTATCTCTGCATACCTAGTTCAACCTCGTTACCGATAAGTACTCTTTTCTCGTTCCCGTGATATGTGATCCCTTTTGAGCCAGTCACATGCTTGCAAGCTAATTGGATGACATTTCTCCGAGAGGGCCCAGAGTATATCTATCCGTCATATGGATGGACAAATCCCACTCTTGATCCATGTGTTTCAACCAATACTTTCCGAACACTCAATGCCACCTTTATAGCCACCCAGTTACGGTGTGGTGTTTGATGTCATCAAAGCATCCATCCGGTAAAGGTGATATGCATGATCTCATGGTCGAAGGAATTAGGTTACTATGTATCAGAAAGCATGTAGCAATTGAACTATTGAAATGACTTGATCTTTATGCTACGCTTATCTATAGGAGTATGTCCATCATATCATTCTCCTAACGATATGATCTTGTTGTTAATAGCGTCTCAATGTTCATGATAGGGAAACCACAATCATCTATTAACCAACAAGCTAGTATTATATAGAGGCTTTACTAGGGACTTCAAATTAAGTTTACAAATCACACAAGTATTAATGTTTCCTTGTTAATACTATTATAGCATGAATGTAAACATTTATCATAAACACAAAGATATAATAATAACTATATTTATTATTGCCTCTAGGGCATATCTCCAATAGTCTCCCACTTGCACTAGAGTCATCTAATCTAGATTACATGGTAATATACCGAACACCCATGGCAGTTTGGTGCTAGTCATGTTTTGCCCTCGGGAGAGGTTTAGTCAACGGATCCACCACATTTAGATCTGTGTGTACTTTGCAAATCTTTATATCCCCATCTTGGATATGTTCTCGAATAGCGTGAAAATGTAGCTTGATATGCTTCAGCTTCTTGTGTGACCTTCGTTCTTGCGCATTGGCTATGGCGCCCATGTTATCACAGTAGATAGACATTGGGTCCAGCGCACTAGGAACCACACCTAGCTCTGTAATGAACTCTTTCATCCATATCGCTTCTTGAGAAGCCTCCGAAGCAGCCATGTATTCCGATTCAGTTGAAGATCTCGCCACAACGCTTTGCTTTGCACTCCTCCGGCTAACTGCTGCACCATTCAAAATAAATACGTATCCAGATTGTGATTTAGAATCATCCGGATCGGTGTTCCAACTAGCATCGGTGTAACCATTAACAACGAGTTGTTCATCACCTCCATAAGAAAGAACCATATCCTTAGTTCTTCTTAAGTACTTAAGGATGTTTTTGACCGATGTCCAATGATCCACTCCTGGATCACTTTGATATCTGCTAGTTAAACTAACAGCATATGCAATGTCGGGTCTAGTACATAGCATGGCATACATTAGAGATCCTATGGTTGAGGCATAGGGAGTCTTACTCATCCTTTCTCTATCTTCTACCGATGTCGGACTTTGAGTTTTACTCAAGGTCGTATTGGGCAACATGGGCAGGAACCCTTTCTTGCTATCTTCCATTCCAAACCTCTTTAGAACTTTGTCCAAATATGTACTTTGTGACAATGATATTTGGCATTTCGATCTATCTCTATAAATCTTTATGCCTAATATATAAGCTGCTTCACCAAGATCCTTCATTGAAAAACTATTATTCAAATATTCCTTGACACTATTAAGAAGGTCTACATCATTCCCAATCAACAATATGTCATCTACATATAGTATTAAGAATGCTACAGAGCTCCCACTCACTTTCTTGTAAATACAAGCTTCTCCATAAGTTTGTATAAAACCAAAACTTTTGATTACCTTATCAAAACGTTGATTCTAACTTCGGGATGCTTGCTTCAATCCATAGATGGACCGTTGAAGTTTGCATACCTTGTTAGCATCCTTAGGATCGACAAAACCTTTGGGTTGCATCATATACAACTCTTCATCAATGTCTCCATTGAGGAATGCTGTTTTGACATCCATCTGCCATATCTCATAATCATAATATGCAGCGATTGCTAACATAATCCTCACATACTTTAGCTTCGCTACTGGTGATAAAGTCTCATCGTAGTCAACTCCTTGAATTTTTCGAAACCCTTTTGCGACAAGTCGAGCTTTATAGACAGTAACATTACCATCAGCATCTGTTTTCTTCTTGAAAATCCATTTGTTCTCGACAGCCTTTCGGCCATCCGGTAAGTCCACCAAAGTCCATACTTGGTTTTCGTACATGGATCCAATCTCGGATTTCATGGATTCTTGCCATTTATTGGAATCTGGGCTCATCATCGCTTCCTCATATGTCTCAGGGTCATCGGTGTTGTCCACCAACATGACACTCATAACGGGATCATACCAATCTGGAGTGGTACGAGTTCTCGTTGACCTGCGAGGCTCTGTAGCAACTTCAACCGAAGTTTCATGATCATCATCATTAGCTTCCTCTCTTATTGGTGCAGGCACCATAGGAACTTCTTGTCACATCCCAAGATTTTCCAAATCTTGTAATGTGAAAATAAATTAATAAAATAAAACTTTGTTTGATTTTCAGAGCCAGAAGAAACTTTTTGAATTCAATTGGAACTTCAAACCCATTTGAATTAAAATAAACCTAAAGGGATTTAAAAAGATAAACATTTAATAAAAGGAAAAATAAAAACATTTGGAAATACTATTTGGAAACAATTAAATGAAAATATTTGTTTTCAAATGAAATAGAAATCTATAAATAAAGATTATTTTATAAAGCCAAATTAATCCTTGGCCAAGCTTTGGGAATTAAAAACATTTTATTTTAAATAAAATAGCAAAGGTTTATTTAAAAATAATAAAGGATTGCTTAAATAAAATAATAAGGAATTAATATCCAAAATTTATTCAAATAAAAGGTTTTACCATTTTAATTAAAACATCAAAACTTATTAAAATTATTTAAAATAAGTTTTCCAAATATTTGATATTCACAAATAAAACCTACTAAAGTGTTTTGGCTTTATTTTAGATTTCAAAATAAATATCTCAATAGAACAAATCCTATTTGATATAATAATGAAAAGTCTATTATATTTAATTAATAATGGACCCTAAAGTAAAATAATATTTTGTTTGAAACAAGTATCCAAGTATTATTTATTTCCAAATGGTACCTACTGATTTGATTTTGAAAACATTTGGAATTCAAATAAAGATTTTATTAAATGAACCAAACCCTATTTTATTAATAAACCATGGTCCATTTTATTTAATTAATAAATGGAACCTAAAAAGATTTAAAATATTATTTTATTTTGAAAGTTGGTTATACTACTGAACAGAACCAAAAACTCATTACAATAATTTGAATTGTTTGAATGGTTGGAATGTTTGAAATGTTGATTGAAAATCAAATCAGCAAATAGGAATAGAAAAGGAAAAATGTTTCTGTACAAAAAAAAAGGGAAACCACAGCAGCCCAACTACCCCAGCCCAGCGGCCCAACTCCTCTTTCCACCCCGAATCGTTTTCTTTCACCCAGCAACTCACCCACTGAGCGACTGACTACTGGCCCCCACCTCCACTCCCTTTCTTTCACTGCCAAGCAGACCCCACCCCTCCAGCTCACCGTCTTCAACCCACGACATGTTCTTCCACCCCCTCTCTCCCGTTTCTGTGTTGAATTCTCGAGTTTAATTCTCGTTTAATGGCGCAATAATTCTGCCCTGCGACCACGCAAGATAAAGCGTATTCCCCTCCTCTCCACTTCCCCTCTCTCGCCCAGCTCCCTCGGCCACCAGGCTTCTCGGAATTCTTCCCGAACCACCACATACTCCGGCGAGCTCCCGTTTAAAATCCGGCCACCACCGCCAGCCCCACTGCTTCTAGAGCACACAGGCTTGCTCGCCATCATCTCCTGCACCTGCCAGTGCTTTCCTCTCGCTTGCGCGTGCTCTGCAGCGACGACCGCATCCTTGACTGAACAACGCCACCGTCAGCTCTAACTCCGGCGAGTACCCCAGGTAGTTTCCGTCCGCCCCTTTCCCTCTCGTTCACGCACACATCCTCGCCAGGACTGCGCGCATCTGACCCTGTCTTCCGTTTGCCCTAGTACGCGCTGTAGCCACGTCCTCGACGACGCCTGAGCAAGCCCGATGCGGACACGAACTCCGGTGAGAGATTCAAGCCAGCATAGTGCGCCCCTTCATCAACCAGTGGCAGGTTGAGCATCCTCGTGCCACGACGATCACAGTGAGCCCCCTCTCCTCCTTCCTCGCTTCCTGTAGCATCGACTTCGCCGCCGACTGACCTCGCCGCCGCCAGCAACCGTCGCTGCGCCGCCCAAGTTTGGTCCGTACAAAGACAACCGTCCGATTTTGATCCAGTGGCTAAGAAAGAAAGTAAACGAAGGGGTATCGAACGATCTGAGCCACGCGATGTCAATTAAATCCAACGGCCAGCGTCGCCCGATCCGGCCGAACCGGTACCATCCAATCAGAGTGTGCCGCGTGTCACTTATTCAGTTTAAAAACAGATTTTAAAACAGAATTATTTGCAAACTTCAAACCTTTGTAACTTTCAAACCACACGTCCAAATTTTGCAAATTTTATATCAATGAATTCAGGAGAACAAGCCCTAGCCAACCCTACCCTTAGTTTAGCAAATAGTATTTGATAGATTGTTTGATTTTGCAGATTCTTTTGTGTGCTTGCTAACATTAGAAAAATCATTTAAAAATGATTTTTGAGATCAAACCTTTGCCAATTGGTTTGTTGTGACCTTACTGACCTTAGGAACCAACCTTTGGTGTTAAAAATGATTTTGGTGAGATTTAGGTTGAATTATTTGACTTAGCCCAATTTCTAGCCAAATAAAAATAATGGATTGTTTATGGAAATGATTTTGAGTAAAGAACTTTGGAGAAAAATGGTTTAGACCAACCCTACTGACCCAAAACACCAAGTTTTGCAATAGCAACTCATTTGGTGAACAACTTAAGAGTTTTTGCCTTAATAAAAACATTTTTCACCACATAAAAATGATGAATGGAATTAAAAATAGTTTTTGGACAAAACCCTTGCTAATGACTTTGCCACTTTGGTAAATGACCAATTTGGATCTTTCAAAGTTTAGAAACCCCATGGAGACCCCTTTGCAAAATAAAACTATCTTGTGCATGCTCCCATGCATGACTTAGATTCCATTACTTTGTGTGTGTGAAGAATTGTTTGTTTGACTTTGATTTGGAATGTGAATTGAATTGGTGTTTGCTTGGTTGACTTGTAGTGAAGTGTGAGGCTAGCAAGATCAAGGAGTGAACCACCATTCCCTACCAAAAAGGCAAGTGATGCTTCATAATTTTTGTCCCATTACTTTTTCTATACATTAGTGATTTTGCTAAGTAAACTTGCATGGATTTTGCTAAGTATAGCTCTTGCTATAGGAAAACCTAGTAGATGAATCCTTAGTAGGATTTTCTAAGTTAAGTTTCCTATTACTACCAAGCTTAGCCTAGCTAATAGAAAACATGGGTGGAATATATATTCACTCTATGGAAAAATATTCTAAGTCTGAGGACTTGTGATTTTGTCTAATAAAACAACTAAGTTAATGAACCTCCTGGGTGGAATGGAAGGATTGGGATATGTTGAGTGGTTACACAAGGCCATGGACTTGGGTTGTGTATCTCACTTGTGGAATGCCACCCAGGAAACAAAGAGATTTGAGATGTCAAATGTTGAGAAGCTTCAAGTGCAACCACTTGGCAATATGGGCTCTGCCATGATCATATAGGTTGCAAGAACTTAGCCATATGGACAGTGGGTGGTAGTGTTTGATAGGTTGGAACGCGTCCATTTTGGTCTAAGGGAAAGCTTCTGAAAGATCTTGTCTTGGGAAACCAAGTCTTGTGGGGAAAGTGCACCACCTCTGCAGAGTGTAAAACCTAAGTACTTAGCCATGTCCCTGGTAAAGGACAATTTGAGCATCAAGACATGGAAGCAATCAAGAATCTCATCATTCAAATTTCTAAATTAAAATCTTGTGGTTTGAACAAGGGTTGATTGAATTCTTCAATCATTGATGGAGAGATGGCTTGGTACAAGGATCTTGAAATCTTTGATTGAGAAAAATGATTTTGTCAAGCAAAAACTTAGTATTTTCAAAATGATAAGAAAAATCTATTTTGAGCAATGCAAGCCTCAACTCCACTTAGCCAAATGCATATAGATGTTAGACTCCACTATAAATACCATAGTATCACTTGCCAATACAATTCAAATGTATTGACCCTTTGTGGCTGTAACTTGTATGTTGCAGGTTTGATTGATTTTAGTGAAGATTGATTGATTAGGATTTACAAAGTCTACAACCAACATCTGCCTGTGACACTTTGAAGATGAAGGACCCCATGCTTATAGTTATTCCGCTGCAATGTAATGTAATAGCCTAATGAGCTATGTTTGATGTAATAAAATTATGTTATTCCTGGTTATAAAGTTATTTTATGACCTTTGTTTCTTGATATTACATCTTAACTGTGGATGCTAGCTATTGATCCAGGGACTAGCATTGTAAACACAGGAGGGATCAATCTTATCTAAGGTTGGGACCCCTACACTTCTTCCGGTGCTGCGCTACTCATAATTTCGAGAGAAGGTTCGACAACCTCGTCGAGTTCTACTTTCCTTCCAGTCACTTCTTTCGAGATAAATTCCTTCTCTAGAAAGGATCCATTCTTGGCAACGAAGATTTTGCCTTCGGATCTATGATAGAAGGTATACCCAATAGTTTCCTTTGGGTATCCTATGAAGACGCATTTTTCCGCTTTGGGTTCAAGCTTGTCCGGCTGTAACTTCTTTACATAGGCTTCGCAACCCCAAACTTTAAGGAACGACAATTTAGGTTTCTTCCCAAACCATAATTCATACGGTGTCGTTTCAACGGATTTAGACGGTGCCCTATTTAAAGTGAATGCGGCTGTTTCTAATGCATAACCCCAAAATGATAGCGGTAAATCTGTAAGTGACATCATAGAACGAACCATATCTAAGAGAGTTCGATTATGACGTTCGGACACACCATTACGCTATGGTGTTCCCGGCGGTGTCAATTGTGAAAGTATTCCACATTTCTTCAAATACTCGCCAAACTCGTCACTCAGATATTCACCTCCACGATCAGAACGTAGAAATTTAATCTTCTTGTTACGTTGATTCTCTACCTCACTTTGAAATTCCTTAAACTTCTTGAAAGTTTCGGACTTATGTTTCATGAAATAGATATACCCATATCTACTCAAGTCATCCGTGAAGGTAAGAACATAACGATAACCACCGCGCGATGCTACACTCATTGGACCACACACATCGGGATGTATGATTTCCAATAAGTCCGTAGCTCGCTCCATCATACCAGAAAATGGAGTCTTAGTCATTTTACCCATCAGACATGCTTCGCATCTATCAAGTGATTCGAAATCAAGTGATTCAAGAAGTCCATCGGAATGGAGTTTCTTCATACGCTTCACTCCAATGTGACCAAGACGACAGTGCCACATATAGGTCGAATTATCGCTTGATTTCAAACGTTTAGCCTCAATGTTGTTGATATGTGTATTTCCACTATCGAGATTCAATAAGAATAGACCATCTATCAAAGGCGCATGTGCATAAAACATATTACTCATATAAATCGAACAACCATTATTCTCGGACTTAAACAAGTAACCGTCTCGCAATAAACAAGATCCCGATATAATGTTCATGCTCAACGCAGGCACCAAATAACAATTATTTAAGTATAAAACTAATCCCGATGGTATATGAAGGGGTAGCGTGCCGACCGCGATCACATCAACCTTTGATCCGTTTCCCACGCGCATCGTCACCTCGTTCTTCGCTAGCTTCCATTTATTCTGCAGCACCTGTTTCGAGTTACAAATATGAGAAACCGAACCAGTATCAAATACCCAGGCACTACTACGAGTACTAGTGAGATACACATCAATAACATGTATATCAGATATACCTTTCTTCTTGATGTTGCCGTTCTTAAAATCCGCCAAGTACTTTGGGCAATTCCGCTTCCAGTGACCTTCTCCCTTGCAGTAAAAGCACTCAGTATCAGGCTTAGGTCCATCCTTGGTCTTCTTCGTCGGCGCGGTAACTTTCTTACCACCCTTCTTGAAGTGTCCCTTCTGCTTAGACTTGCCTTTATTGAATTTGGTGGTCTTATTAACCAACAACACTTGGTGCTCTTTCTTAATCTCCACTTCTGCAGATTTCAACATGGCAAAGAGTTCTGGCAACGTCTTGTTCATGTTTTGCATGTTTTAGTTCATCACAAAGTTCTTGTAACTTGGTGGTAGTGATTGGAGGACACGGTAAATCCCCAAAGCATTAGGAATCACAATACCCAAGCTTTGAAGTTTGTTTGTGTGCCCAGACATCTTAAGCACATGCTCACAGACGGAGCTGCCCTCTTCCATCTTGCAGTTAAAGAACTTTTCAGAAGCCTCATAGCTTTCAATTGCCGCATGAGTCTCAAAGATCAATTTGAGATCCTCGACAATATCATATGGGTCTGAATTCTCAAACCTTTTCTGAAGCTCCGATTCTAAACCATACAAGATAGCACACTGAACTGTGGAGTACTGAGTCTTCCGAGTGAGGTAAACGTTCTTTACTTCATCGGCAGCATCAGCTGCAGGTGGGTCACCCAGCGGTGCATCCAGCACATAGGTCAAATTACCAGCTGTGAGGACAATCCTCAAATTGCGGAACCAATCCGCGAAGTTGCTTCCATTGTTTTTCAACTTTTCTTTCTCTAGGAACGCATTAAAATTGATGGTAGGGGCTGCCATTGATCTACAACATATTTGCAATAGTTTAGACTAAGTTTATGACAAATTGAGTTCAAATTAATAATAAAATTAATCTAGGTGAACTCCCACTCAAAACAATATCCCTCACATTGTTTTAGTGATCACACGAACCAAATCTACCACATCAACACCGATCATCACGAGAGTTGATATAGTTTCAATGGCGATCAATCGACATGTTCATCATATCTACTATATGATTCATGCTTTACCTTTCGGTGATCCGTGTTCCGAGACCATGTCTGTACATGCTAGGCTCGTCAAGATCAAACCTTAGTTTCCGCATGAGCAAATCTGGCTTGCTCATGTTGTATACACTTGCGGAATCTAACACACCCGATCATCACGTGGTGCTTCGAAACAACAAGCTTTAGCAACGGTGCTAACTGAGGGTGAACACTTTATGACTTGAAATTCATGGGCATGAGGGATCATCTTATAATGCTACCGTCATCTACTAAGCAATACAAGATGCATAAAGGATTAACATCACATGCAATTCATAATATGTGATATGATATGGCCTTTCTTCATTGTGCTTCCGATCTCCATCTTCTAGCACGAACATGATCTCCATCATCACCCGCATTGCATCAAGGTCAACGACGCTTCTCCATGGTTGTCGTCCACCAGCTTTAACTATTACAACTACTTTGAATAGACACGCGGGTCTTAACATAAATTAAAGACAACCATATGGCTCCTGCCGGTTGCCAACTTACAATAAGGAACATTGCATACATCAAATATAATCACAATCATGGCCATATCACATCACATCACACCCCTGCAAAACAAAGTTAGACGCCTCTACTTTCTTTGCATGTTTTACATGGTTTGGGGCTTTCAATAAGTGTCGTTCTAACTTACGAACATGAACCACAACATTGATACTAGTATTGTTAATCACCCGTTGTAAATTGGATCTTAACTATGCTAGGAGAAACAGGCACCCGCAAAGCCACTTATGCAATACAAGTTGCATGTCAAGCGTGGAGCAAGTCTCATGAACGATGTCATGTAAGGTTAGCCCGGGCCGCTTCATCCCAATATACCGCAAGATGCAAAGTACACAAGAAGCAATCGACAACAAAAGCATCAACGCCCATAATGACCATTGTGTTCTACTCGTGCAACAGATCTACATATAGACACGGCTCTATACCACTGTAGGGTTTCGTAGCATGGAAAACAAAAAAATTCTACCGCATACAAACAAACAAGCCAAGATCTATCTACTAGATTGTAGCAACGAGTCGATGGAATAACTCACCCTCGAAGATTCCAAAGTGTTTAACGAGAGCGGATTCTCATGGGTGATGTAGTCGTACTCTTCCCGATCTCAAGATCGCGTAGACGATCCTTCCGACGCTGCGTTCCGGCAGTGCTCCCGCAGTCGGTCACACGTTCGGTACTCGACGAAGACCTTCCTCTCCCTTGTTCCAGCAGGCAGCGGAGGTTGTAGCACTCTCCTCGCGATTCCGGCAGCACAACGGCGTGGTACCGGAAGTAGAGGGGAGATCTCGCAAGGCTTCGCCTTAAGCCGGAGCGAGTATGGTGGAGTATGAGAGAGTCCTCGGTGTTCTAGGGTTTAGACACACCAAGGAGGGGACAAGCCGGCGGCTAGGGTTTAGCTAGGCGGAGGCGAGTTGGTGCCCTAGGGGCCGGCGGCGGCTTGGGGCTAGGGTTTAGAGGAGTAGGAGTTGTGTGTGCTAGGAGGGAGCCCTGCCCCTCCTTATATAGGTGGAGGGGCCGGCCGGCCAAGGGGAGGGAGGGGAGTCCCTCCCCAACTCGGCTTGGGTGGTGCGCCGCCGGTTGGAGGAGGGAAACCCTCCCCAACTCGGTTTCCCACTCCTCATCTTTCCAAAACTTGCCGTTTGACTTTCAAACTAGCCGTTTGACTTTTCAAACTAGGATTTGAATAAACCCTTTATTTTGGACAGCGAAGACACTTAGTACATGATGCAATCAGTCCAACTTGCAATGACACATTCATGTACCCCTTCCCCTCTGGAGTGCCGGACATTCCGGAACCTTCTAGAACATTCCCGATGAAAACACCGGAACCATTCTCCAACTCCGAAATAGGACTTTCCTTATATGAATATTATTCTCCGGACCATTCTGGATCTCCTCGTGATATCCCGGATCCCATACGAGACTCTGAACAACATTCAGTCTCTTTCTCATCATACCATAACTACTCAAACAACGTCGAATCCTTAAGTGTGTCTCCCTACGGTTCGTGAATTATGCGGACATGATCGAGACACTTCTCCGAACAATAACCAATAGAGGAATCTGGAAATTCATATGGCTCCCACATATTTCTACGATTACTTTGCGATCGAATGAACCACTTACATACGATACCAATTTCCCTTTGTCTCACCATACTTTACTTATCCGAGGTTATGATCGTCGGTATCTCTGCATACCTAGTTCAACCTCGTTACCGATAAGTACTCTTTTCTTGTTCCCGTGATATGTGATCCCTTGTGAGCCAGTCACATGCTTGCAAGCTAATTGGATGACATTTCGCCGAGAGGGCCCAGAGTATATCTATCCGTCATATGGATGGACAAATCCCACTCTTGATCCATGTGTCTCAACCAATACTTACCGAACACTCAATGCCACCTTTATAGCCACCCAGTTACGGTGTGGTGTTTGATGTCATCAAAGCATTCATCCGGTAAAGGTGATATGCATGATCTCATGGTCGAAGGAATTAGGTTACTATGTATCAGAAAGCATGTAGCAATTGAACTATTGAAATGACTTGATCTTTATGCTATGCTTATCTATAGGAGTATGTCCATCATATCATTCTCCTAACGATATGATCTTGTTGTTAATAACATCTCAATGTTCATGATAGGGAAACCACAATCATCTATTAACCAACAAGCTAGTATTATATAGAGGCTTTACTAGGGACTTCAAATTAAGTTTACAAATCACACAAGTATTAATGTTTCCTTGTTAATACTATTATAGCATGAATGTAAACATTTATCATAAACACAAAGATATAATAATAACTATATTTATTATTGCCTCTAGGGCATATCTCCAACATGGGGGGCAAGTCCCCCCCCCTTCTAGAAGCTCCCCTAGGGTTTCCCTAGGGTTTGGCCGGCTGGGCCCTATGGGGCCTTGTGCCCCTGGCCCAATGCGGCCAGGGCACTCCCTCATAGGCCCATGACCCCTCTGGACAAGTGGGGCCACGTTGGTCCCACTCCGGGAGGTTCTAGAAGCTTTTGGTACAATACCGATTAACCCGAAACAATTCCGAACTCCAAAAACTGCATTGCCTTATATGAATCTTATTCTCTGGACCATTCCGGAACCTCTCATGACGTCCTGGATCTCATCCGAGACTCTGAACAAAAACTCATAAACCAATTATCCAATCTATCCTAGCGTCGAGACACGTTAAGTGTGTGACCCTTCGGGTTCGAGAATATGCAGACATGATCTTCTATCAATAATCAACAGCGGGGCCTGGAAACCCATATTGACTCCCACACATTCATCGATGATCATATCGGATGAACCACGATGCCAGGATTCAATCAATCCCATATATATATTCCCTTCGTCTCGCGATATTTTACTTGCCCGAGATTTGATTGATGGTACCGTCATACCTAGTTCAATCTCGTTCACAGCAAGTACTTTACTTGTTTCGTAATCCGATATCACTTTGTGATTAACTCCTTAACCACGTGTTTGCAAGCGGTGTTGATATTGATTACCGAGTGGGCCCGAAGTATATCTCTCCGACTTGGGAGGGACAAATCCCATCTCAATACATATAACCCAACAGGTACTTTCCGATCACCTGAGAGACACCTTTATGATCACCCTCTCATAGGATGACGTTGATGACCTCAAAGCTTTCTTCCGATACCAGGGAGTTGTATTATCTCATGGTCTAAGGAATACAATATTTGACATAAGAAAAGCTTCGCAAAGATGAACACGATGACACGATCTAATTGCTCCGCTTAGTTTGGGTATGTCCATCATATCATTATCCCAATGATATGATCTCATTATTAATCGACAACTCATGTCTATGGTTAGGAAACCTTAACCATCATTAATCAATGAGCTAGTCCACAGAGGCATACTAGGGACACGGTGTTGTTCACAAACCACACAAGTATTAAAGTTTCCGCTTAATACAATTCTAGCATGGAATATAAACTTTATCATGAACAAGAATTATAATAATAACATCTTTATTATTGCCTCTAGGGCATAATTCCAACATGACGCGGGAAGGAAACGACGGAGAGCTTGGTCGTGGGCGGGGTTTGGGGACGATGATGACGGGGCAGGTGGGACCGGAGCATCAGTGAGCTTTCTTTGCTCATAGCTTCTCTATCATTTACCGTAGCTGGACACTGAGCCTTGCCCAATATCTTACCTGACAACATAGGCACTGAACCTTTCTTTGCCTTATCCATTCTGAACCTTTTCAGAACTTTGTCTAGGTATGTACTCTGGCTTAAAGCTATCAGGCGTCTTTGTCTATCTCTATAGATTTTGATGCCCAATATATAAGCAGCTTCCCCTAGGTCTTTCATTGAAAAACATTTGTTCAAATAACTCTTCACATCGTTAAGCATGTCAATGTCATTTCCAATAATCAATATGTCATCCACATATAGTACCAGAAATGTCACTGAGCTCCCACTCACTTTCTTGTAGATACAAGCTTCGTAGCAATTTGGAACATCCAAAGCTCTTGATCACTTGATCAAAACGAAGGTTCCAACTCCGAGATGCTTGCTTCAGTCCATAAATGGAACGCAGAAGCTTGCACACTTTATCAGCATCCTTAGGATCGACAAAACCTTCGGGTTTCATCATATACAACTCTTCATCAATGTTGCCATTGAGAAACGCAGTCTTGACATCCATCTGCCATATTTCATAATCATGAAACGCAGCAATTGCTAATAAAATCCGAATGGACTTAAACATCGCTACGGAGAGAAAGTCTCATCGTAGTCAACACCTTGAACTTGTCGAAAACCTTTCGCGACAAGTCATGCTTTATAGACGGTAACATTACCATTCGCGTCCATTTTCTTCTTGAAGATCCATTTGCACTCAATGGCCTTTCGGTCGCTAGGAGGGTCCACCAAAGTCCATACTTGGTTTTCGCTCATGGATCCCAATTCGGATTTCATGGCCTAGCCATTTCTCAGAGTCTGGGCTCATCATCGCTTCCTCATAGTTCGCATGTTCACTGTCGTCTACTAACAAGACAGTTAAGACAGGGTTGCCATACCACTCAGGAGGGGCACGCGACCTTGTCGACCTGCGAAGTTCAGTAGTGGCATCGTCTGAAGCTTCATGATCCTTGTCATTAGTTTCCTCTATTGTTGGTGCAGGCGGCACTGGAACAATTTCAGGTGCTGCGCTACTCTCCAATTCAAGAGAAGGTTCAACAACCTCGTCTAGCTTTACTTTCCTCCCACTCACTTCTTTCGAGAGAAACTCCTTCTCAAGAAAGGATCCGTTCTTTGCGACAAACACTTTGCCTTCGGTTCTGTGATAGAAGGTATACCCAATAGTTTCCTTAGGGTATCCTATGAAGACGCATTTCTCCTCTTTGGGTTCGAGCTTGTCCGGCATCAACTTCTTGACGTAAGCTTCGCATCCCCAAACTTTAAGAAACGACAACTTAGGTTTAGCACCAAACCACAGTTCATACGGTGTCGTCTCAACGGATTTATATGGTGCCCTATTTAAAGTGAATGTAGCGTTTTCTAATGCATAACCCCAAAATGATAACGGCAAATCAGTAAGAGACATCATTGATTGGACCATATCTAATAGAGTTCGATTCCGGCGTTCAGACACACCATTGCGCTGTGGTGTTCCGGGTGGCGTGAGTTGCGAAACGATTCCGCTTGCTTTAAGATGCATGAGAAAATCATAACTCAAATATTCACCTCCATGATCGGATCATAGAAACTTAATCTTTCTGTTACGATGGTTTTCCACTTCATTCTGAAATTCTTTGAACTTTTCAAATGTTTCAGATTTATGTTTCATTAAGTAGATATACCCATATCTACTTAAGTCATCAGTAAAAGTGAGAAAGTAGCGATATCCACTGCGCGTCAAAACACTCATCGGTCCGCATACATCGGTACGTATGATTTCCAACAAGTCCGTTGCTCGCTTCATCATTCCGGAGAACGGGGTTTTGATCATCTTGCCCATGAGGCATGGTTCGCATGTGTCAAATGATTAAAAATCAAGAGACTCCAAAAGTCCATCAGAATGGAGTTTCTTCATGCGTTTTACACCAATATGACCTAGACGGCAGTGCCACGAATAAGTAGTATTATCACTATCTACCTTGCATCTCTTAGCCTCAATGTTATGGATGTGTGTTTCATCCCTTTCGAGATTCAGAAGAAATAAACCATTCACAGCAGGTGCATGACCATAAAATATGTTACTCATATAAATAGAACAACCATTATTCTCAGATTTAAATGAATAACCGTCTTGCAATAAACACGATCCAGATATGATGTTCATGCTCAATGCAGGCACATAATAACATTTATTGAGGTTTAAAACTAATCCCGAAGGTAAAACTAAGGAGAGCATGCTGACGGCCATCACATCAACTCTTGATCCGTTGCCAACGCGCATCGTCACCTCATCCCTCGCTAGCCGCCGTCTATTCCGTAGCTCCTGTTTCGAGTTACAAATATTAGCAACTGAACCAGTATCAAATACCCAGGCACTACAACAAGGGCTAGTAAGGAAAACATCAATAACATGTATATCAAATATACCTTTGATGGTGCCATCCTTCTTGTCCGCTAAGTACTTCGGACAGTTGCGCTTCCAGTGACCCTTGTCCTTGCAATAGAAGCACTCAGTGTCCGGCTTAGGTCCAGACTTGAGTTTCTTCTCAGCAGGGGAAACGCGCTTGCCGCTGCCTTTCTTGAAGGGCTTCTTTGCCCCCTTACCTTTCTTAAAGCTGGGGGGCTTGTTGACCATCAACACATGATTATCCTTCTTGATGTCCACCTCCGCAGCTTTCAGCTTAGCGAAGAGCTCGGTGATCGTATCAGTGGAACCAATCTGATTATGAGTAACTACAAAACTTTTGTAGCTAGGAGGGAGTGATTGCAGAACCCTATCAATCTTGAGCTCCTCTGGAATCTTGCAGTCCAGTTTCTCAAGGCGTTGAGTGTAGCCCGACATCTTTATGGTGTGCTCACTAATGGAACTCCCTTCCTCCATCTTGCAGTTAAATAATTTCTCAGAGATCTCATATCTCTCAGAACGGGCCTGAGTCTGGAACATAGTTTTCAGTTCCTCAAGAATCTCAAAGGGCCCGGGGTAATCTTCAAAACGATTTTGAAGGTCTGATTCCATAGCAAACAACATGGTGCTCTTAATCACACCATAATCATCTTTGCGTGACTGATAAACAGCTTTCTCATCAGCCGGCGCAGCAGGGGCGTCACCTAGCGCATTCTCAAGGACATAGTCCTTTTGTCCGCCAGCGAGAATGATTCTCAGATTGCGGAACCAGTTGGTGAAGTTAGACCCATTGTTCTTAAGCTTTTCTTTCTCAGCAAAAACGTTGAAGTTGAAGTTGGACTTAGCCATTTGATCTACAAAATTTGCAAGTACAATTTAGACTATGTTCATGATAACTAGTTCAACTTAATCAAATTACTAGATGAACTCCCACTAAATTCAACATCCCTCAAGTTGTTTAGTGAACATGATCCAAATTCACCACACCTAATCCGATCTTCACGAGAAGAGATGTGGTTTCAATGGTGGACAACGAAGTGTCGATCATATCATTCATATGACTCATGTTTAACCTTTTGGTTCATGTGTTCCGAGGCCATGTTTGTACATGCTAGGCTCGTCAAGTCAAACGCAAGTATTTCTGCGTGTGCAAAACTGGCTTGCACCCGTTGTATGTGAACGTAGAGTTTATAGCACCCGATCATCACGTGATGCTTGAACACGACGAACTTTCGCAACGGTGCATACATGGGGAGAACATAGTTTTATCTTGATCTTTAAGTGAGGAATCATCTTATAATGCTACCGTCGCGATCTAAGCATAATAAGATACATAAAAGGATAAACATCACATGCATATAACTTTATGTGACATGGTATAGCCAATCTTCGCGCAATGATCTCCATCTTGTGTGTGCCGGCATGATCTCCATCACTCCACCATGATTGCCTCCACCATGAATAGCAACTACAACTATTGCTAACTACTTAGCGATAAAGTAAAGCTATTACATGGCGTATAAGAAGTTGAAACACAGGTCATACATAATTGTAAAGACAACCGTATGGCTCCTGCCGGTTGTGTACTCATCGACATGCAAGTCGTGAAACATTACAAAACATGATCATCGCATACAACATACACATCACATCTTGGGTCATACCATATCATAGAAAACACGCCCTGCAAAAACAAGTTAGACGCCTCTACTTTGTTGTTGCATGTTTTGTGTGGCTTATGGGAGTAGCAAGCTAAGAACGATTCTTACCTACAGAAAGCCACAACGGTGATATTATGGTTGCCAAACTCTGGTGTAAATCCCATGACAACTATAGTGAGAGAAACTGGCATCCACCAGCCGCATGTGTGGAACAAGCCACACGTCAAGTGCGGAGCCGGTCTCGCGAACGAGGTCGCGTAAGGTTGGCCTGGACCGCTTCGATCTCACTATCCGGCGTCATAAGAAGTACACAAACAAGAGGTTTGCAACAGAAAACATCAACGCCCACAACAACCATGTTGCGTTCTACTCGTGAAACACATCTACGCATAGATCTAGCTCTGATACCCTAAAGGGTTTTGCAGCATAGTAAATCAAAAAAATTCTACGGATGCGAACGGGAAAGCCAAGATCTAATCTAGGAGATGCAAACAACGAGGGGGGTAGATGAGATCTTCATACCCTTGAATATTCACACAGCGGAACGTTCGACGGAACGTGGGTGATGAAGTCGTACTCGCTTCTCCTCCTCGCAATCCGATCCGATCTAACACCGAAAATGGCGATGCCTCCGAGAGATGCACACGTGCGGCACCTCGACGTATCCTCCTTCCTCGGTCCAGCAAGTGGGGTGGAGAGATGGATTGGATCTACAACGCGACGGCGCGGTGCAAGCGGTAGAGAGTTTCTGCAGCAGGGCTTCGCCTACATGCAGTCGGGAGGGAGAGAGAGAGGAGGGGCAGTAGGGCGGCTAGGGTTGAGGAGGAGGTGTGGGGAGGGTGCGCCCCCATACCTCTTTATATAGAGGGCTGGGCGGCTGGCCCTTGCCCCTCCCCAAGCCCTAGGCCGGCGGCCAAAGAAGGGAGGAGTGGGGGGCAAGTCCCCCCCCCTTCTAGAAGCTCCCCTAGGGTTTGGCCGGCTGGGCCCTATGGGGCCTTGTGCCCCTGTCCCAATGCGTCCAGGGTACTCCCTCATAGGCCCATTCCCCCTCCCGACAAGTGGGGCCACGTTGGTCCCACTCCGGAAGGTTCTAGAAGCTTCCGGTACAATACCGATTAACCCAAAACAATTCCGAACTCCAAAAACTGCATTGCCTTATATGAATCTTATTCTCCGGACCATTCCGGAACCTCTCGTGACGTCCTGGATCAGACTCCGAACAAAAACTCATAAACCAATTATCCAATCTATCCTAGCGTCGAGACACGTTAAGTGTGTGACCCTTCGGGTTCGAGAATATGCAGACATGATCTTCTATCAATAATCAACAGCGGGGTCTGGAAACCCATATTGACTCCCACACATTCATCGATGATCATATCGGATGAACAACGATGCCAGGATTCAATCAATCCCATATATATTCCCTTCGTCTCGCGATATTTTACTTGCCCGAGATTTGATCGTCGGTACCGTCATACCTAGTTCAATCTCGTTCATAGCAAGTACTTTACTCATTCCGTAATCCGATATCACTTTGTGATTAACTCCTTAACCACGTGCTTGCAAGCGGTGTTGATATAGATTACCGAGTGGGCCCGAAGTATATCTCTCCAACTTGGGAGGGACAAATCCCATCTCGATACATATAACCCAACAGGTACTTTCCGATCACCTGAGAGACACCTTTATGATCACCCTCTCATAGGATGACGTTTGATGACCTCAAAGATTTCTTCCGATACCAGGGAGTTGTATTATCTCATGGTCTAAGGAATACAATATTTGACATAAGAAAAGCTTCGCAAAGATGAACACGATGACACGATCTAATTGCTCCGCTTAGTTTGGGTATGTCCATCATATCATTATCCCAATGATATGATCTCATTATTAATCGACAACTCATGTCTATGGTTAGGAAACCTTAACCATCATTAATCAATGAGCTAGTCCATAGAGGCATACTAGGGACACGGTGTTGTTCACAAACCACACAAGTATTAAAGTTTCCGCTTAATACAATTCTAGCATGGAATATAAACTTTATCATGAACAAGAATTATAATAATAACATCTTTATTATTGCCTCTAGGGCATAATTCCAACATGACGCGGGAAGGAAACGACGGAGGGCTTGGTCGTGGGCGGGGTTTGGGGACGATGATGACGGGGCAGGTGGGACCGGAGCATCAGTGAGAGGGGGGTTCGCGCGCGGGTGAGAATCAGAGGGGAGAAGGAAACCCGGGTGGGCTGGCTGTTGGGCCGCTTCTGTTGTTGGGCTGGAAGGCTGGCGCAGGCCCTTTTCTATTTCTTTATTCCTTTTCTATTTCTGATTTGATTTTCTGAAATCATTTTCAAATGCTATTCAAATGAGTTTGAATTCAAATTTCCTCTGGACTTTTGTAAAGTACTCCAAGCATATATTTGTGTATAAAACCTTGCTGTTTGATCACAAACTCTTTGGTCCAACTAAAATAGGATTAAAACCATGCCTTAATTAAATATTTATAATAGGCATATAAATGGTTTTAAATTTAGATTTTTGTTTTGGAACTTTGAACAAGATTTGGAATCAACATTCAAACCTTTTCTAGTTGAAACAAAGTATTCTCTTGATTTAAAAATGGAAAAAATGAAGCCTTTGCCTTTCTTACATAAAATAATAGGCAACATTTGGCTTTCTGTTTTGCAATCTTGTTTGAAATAAATTTTAAAATGTATGAGGATGCATGAATGATGTGCAACTTTATAAATCATGATTTTTGGGATGTTACATAATGATAAGAAGAAACTCATGGGGAGTATTAATGATGTTCTCATTATGGTTAACACTGCTTATGTACCTGTTGATTTCTATGTTTTGGATGTTGAATGTAATGCTTCTTGTCCTATCACTTTGGGAAGACCTTTTCTTAGAACAGTTGGTGCCATCATTGATATGAAAGAAGGCACCATCAAATATCATTTTCCATTCAAGAAAGGTATTGAACACTTCCCAATAAGAAGAGAGAAGTTGCTTTTTGCTCCTCCTTTGAAAGAAAGGTTTGATGTTAATGCTTCCTCATTTGAAAATACTTGATTCTTCTTGCTTCCTGTGCCTAACTTAAAGGCGTTAAAGAAAAGTACTTGTTGGGAGATAACCCAAGACTTTCCTTGAGTATTGGAAGTTATTACGTCTGTAATAACCTCTCCTTATCCTTTTTGTTTGATTTTTGTGCCAAGAATGACCTCTAATGAGAGGGAAATAAGATTTAGGGAGTTGCTGTCCCGAAACAGATTTCTATCCTCCACAAAAAAATTCGTGAGGAGGATCTGTAACTCGGATTGAGCTCAAAATTTACAAATAAATTCCCCAGTATGTTGGCTAACTTTAGTTAGTTTAACACTATTTGATTTGAGCAACAAAATATGTTCGAATTTTTTTGTTTCTACCTACTGGTCTATTTTGACAGATTTCTGCCATTATTTGCATTTGCTTCTTATTGATTCCTTTTTGAACTCTCTTCGGGTAAATTTAGTTTCTTTGAAGGAGTTAATACAGTAGCTTGTGGTTTTAGTGAAAAGCCTTGCTGTTCCAAAGCTTTGCTAGTGGTCTAATATCTTTTGAATAAGCTAATGTTGCTAATGAAGATTGTGTGAAGTTTTGTATGAAGGAAAATTTTCAGGTGTAAAGAGAGAATGATGCAATGAGATGAAGAATGGACAAAATATCAAGCTTGGGGATGTCACCATGGTGTTACCCCAAGAAATATCCAAGAGGTACAATCATCAAAGCTTGGGCATCCCCTTCTTCATCAATAAAAAGCTCAGGTATGTCTAGACACTTCGTTTTTATTGTTTCATGCACAGTTGTGTTGTTCTTGAAGCGTCTTATTTTTTGTTTGTTTTACTTAGTTTGTTTAGTTTTATTTAGTATTTTGGACCCCCGTTCTTGCTGTTTTGTTTTGCGAATAAGTTTGCTTGGTGTTGGAAAGGAGTAGTAAGTTCTTGCTTGAAGTGCAAGAGGAGGTTGCATTGACTGTGACTTAGACTTTAGCATGACATGCTAGGTGTTGTTTTAGCATTATGCTTAGTGATTATTGATGTAGCATGTCTTGTTCCAAACAATTGGGATTGCTTAGTGTTCCTTGAAGAAATTATGCGTTGTTTTAGCATGCAAAAGCATAGTGATGTTTTGCTTGGGTTGACTTGGCACATGCTCACACCATGTTATGACAATGACAAGTCACCATTAGCCGCTATGATCATTTAGTCCTTGACTTGTAGTACCACTCTTTTCTTTGATTAGTTTGCTTTGTTGCATTGCATAATTATGGCCATTATTGATCTCTTAATTGGTTGCTCCCAGTCTTTTGCTAGCCTCCACTTGTATGAGTAAGTTCTACTCATGCTTCCAACTCCCAAGAAACCAAGTTATTCCAAAGTGTAACATCCCAGCATTAGAGTTTAGAAATAAGCTGAACACAGTGGTGTGCATTGCATTCATGCATAGAAATCCGAATAATTTTCGCGTTTTTGAACAAAACTTGTCAAAGTGATTGAAGTTTCTCTCAACTTGATGGAATTGAAGTAGATCATCAAGTTGACTATGATAAGTTTCAATATGACCTTTGCTAAAACCTTATTTTTGGTAAACAGGATTTGATCTAAGGGTAGATCAAATGTAATAAAATTAAACCCTAATACATTACTTAATGATTTATATTTGATCCTTAGGTGATCATATCATAGTATTCGTTATAATTACTCATGAGTATCAAGTTAAGGATATAACACAAATAATAAGAAGGTAACAACTATATCTTAATCTCATCTACTTATACCATGGGTATCATGGTACTACCTGACTTTAACTCTCTAGTGAGATTGAGTAGGAAAGGAATCAAGTCAAGATTATTCACCATATATCTTTCTTTCTTTCCATATCAATCCTTATGGAATCCTATCTCAATATCTGTTTTTCATTAATGTTGAGTAATCAACTATTGATTCACAAATTCTTAAACTATCAATTCTTAATCTATCAACTCTTGTCCTTACCATAGCATCCACTCTAAAACCTTTAGAGAAAGAAATAAGAAGAGATAGAGGGTAATGTTAGATTTAAATATCATTTATATGATGGGAGTGTTGGAAGAGAATAAGATCAATGTGATAATTGATGGAGATAACCCACTCCTGTAATGATAGAAGAGTTAATTGGAATATATATTCATATGGTAACAAAGAGGATTCCAAGGATGAATACTGTAGATAGTTACCAAGGAGCAATCCTATTGGATCAAGTAGGTATAGTCAATGAATATTATCTCTTAGTCCAACAAGTATAAACAGAAGATAATTTCAATACAACTATAATGTTGTATTGATGAAGGCCTTGATTAGCCAACTGGAAACCTAAACCATCAAGGATCAAAGGATTATAATGATCATACTTTAGTCACCAAGATTAAATGCTTATATCATGTATAAGTGACATTGGTGGATAGAACATGATCAAAACCTAGTATAGATAAGTTATCCTAGAGTAGTCATTGCAAGTCATATCAATATAATGTGAGGTTAGAGTATGAGTTACTACACTTAAGTAATATAAGATAGTATGATTCAGCTAAGGCTAGTTTAGCATGGAGTTATTGAAGCAGTATTATTTTTCTTAAAGGATAGTAATCTTTTGAGGAGAATAGAATTTGATATATACATTTACTGGAGTAATGTTGGTAATGGATGATAAAGGAAGAGTATGTATGGAGGTAACTGTAATCATCTGTTGGATTGGAGATTATTAATAGTAGAATAATTTGATAACCAAGTATGGATATAAGAAGATTATGAAAGCTTCAGTGTCAAGCTTATTGGATTTACAAGTGAATTTAGAAGAATAAAAGGTGGATACGAATATTCTTGTGAAGTAAAGCTCATCATGTTAACACATGATGATGGATAGGAAGAAATAGTATATCTAGGAAAGGAATTCTTTAAGTAGAAGTCAAGAATTATGAAATATGGAAGGAAGGAATCCTTGGTAAACATGCAAACCTAATTCTATAACCAAACCTAACATCCATATAAAATGATTGATTTATCATGTTATTTTCGCAATGCTATATAGGAATATTTTCATATAGCAAATCACTTAAGCACATCTTTCTCATTTCCAATTATCATAACCATATGTGCTTAGGAGTTATCTTTATCAATTCTTTTCCACCAGACATTCCAGATAATAACTTTCAATTCTAAAAGGTGATATCATTAAAGATCACAAACATAAAGACAATATGTTTAGCCATTAATCTTTATTCACATCAACAAAAGAATATAAGTAGATTAAGTACCCTAAACCCTAGGGTAAGCATTTGGAATCCAAACCCTAACTTATATGTTAGCTATGACAAAATATATATATTACTATTGCCTAAATTTATAAGAATTATAATAACCTTATTAATTACTCAAAACTTTATGTATCAAATAATAATGAAGGATCACTATATACAAAAGTTTCTTTAATATCATGAATCAATAAGAATCAAAACTCATGGATAAATAGTAATGCATTCTTTATTAAGTTTATGAATTCTAGATAAAGTAAATCCATATCAAAAAACACTACAAATACTAAAAAGAAAAGAAAAGTATATGTATATATAAAGAAAATAAAGAAGTGATAATATTATATACTAAAAACCCACAAAATGATTTTAAATACCATTTATCATTGCTGCAAGTATTAACAAGGTAATTCCATAAAGATAAGTCTAAATTAGTGCTTAAATAAAAGGGCAAGAAAAGAAAACAGAAAATAGAAATCAAAAAGGAAAAACAAACAAAAAGAAAAAATAACCGAGGAATCAGATCTGGCCCACGGCCCATTCCTCCTCTCTCTTACTCGTCGCTCGCGAGCAACCAACCGCAGCCCATCTGGCCCAAATGTAGCTCGGCACTGACCCATACCTCTTCAGCCTCTAATCTTCGTCGTCTTCCTCGCCGGAAAAGCTGCTGCCTGGCGCCTCGACCACCGTCGATATCCACCGTGTCAAGATGCACGCCGTCGTCAGGGGAGGATAAGGAGGCCATGGTGATGTTTCCCCTCTGTCTCATCCTCATCTTCCCCTTCTCAGCAATCTTCCTCTCTGTTTTCTCTCGGTGACCAAAACCCTAGCTACCACCGTCGCCAGCAAAGTTCACCCCGGAGGTCGTGGTGTGGTCGAGGAGGAGCGCCAGTGAGCATAGATCCTCTATGAAGAACGCAACACTAATGGGAGCTCGGAGACGCTCGAATTTTGTCGTTCCCTTCCGCGGTGGTTTGTCGGAAATCATGACGAATAGCTCACCTCTGACCGCGCCTGTCATCATCAACCACTTCGTTGCAGTCACGGTGAGCTTGCGATGCTCGGGCACCATTTAATTTTCTCGCTCTCGTCCCAATTCGTTTCACCGACGAGCATCTGCCCTCGCCGCCGTTAGCCACCATTGTTCCGGCGACCTAAATCGAGCGGCGCCGCCACTATAAGACTCCCTTCGACGTTCTCTTTCCAGCAATCCTAGTCTCGGCTGCACGCGTGCACTCAATCATCCGATCGTCGATTGATCTGAGAGGATCATCTGTGGATGAGGTCAGCATGACAACATGCCGATGTCACCCCTAGCCCAGTCAACGAATTTGACTTGGTCTGTGCTTATGTGGCAGATGAGGTGTACTTGACCCCACTGGTCAGTGACCTTGGGTAGGTTCTGTATTGATATAAAAAGATGTTCTCCGTTTAGAAATTAGATAAAACATTATAAAATCAAATACAAATATTTCCTGAAATGTAATAAAGTGATTAAAACTTATTTAATTAATAACTTTTTATTTATAATTTAGAAAAATGTGTATAATATATGAAAATTTGTAGAAAAATAAAATCTATAACTTAAAACTATTATCAAACATTATTATGTTAACAATTTAAATAATTATTATTTAATAAATATTTTATAAATTTTAATACTTTGATAAATCATATTTTAATATTAGTAAATGTTAAAAATATAAATAAAATAATAAAAATCTTAGAAAAATAAGAACTAAAATATAAAACTATAATCATGCATTATTATTTCACTTAATTAAATATTTATTATTTATTAAGTATTTATAATAGTAATAAACCTTGTAAAAATCATATCTTATTATTTATAAGTCACAAAAATAAATGTAATATACCAAAATGATCATAAAAATAATACCTACATATTAAAAATGTAATATTCCACTTTTGAGTTAAACAAAAATTTAAATACATTAATAACTTGAATTTAAACCTATTTCCCTAAGTGATAAATCATATAAAGATAAATAAAATTTGTTAATATTCCTAAAATTGCCAATTTAAGTCTAATAATTAATACTAGTCTTAAATGTTTATAATATAGAGTCAAATTGATCCAACCTATTTTAAATACAATTTTATTGAATTATCCTTCAACTATATATATGTAATTTATTTTCTAAAAAGATTTTTATCCATTATAAAATCTCCAAGAATAATCTTGTAGTGAAATAAAACCTACTCCAATATATCAACTACAAGTTATAAACAAACCAAAACACTATATTGAATCCATAAGTAGTTAAGTAATATTATTTCGTTGTTTACAAACTATAACCACTTATCCATAAAAAGGAAAATGATTCTATACCACTAAACAATTAGGAAACCACTATTCAAATAGAAGTGTTACCATTCTTAAAGTATCCTTAGAGAAACATTATAAATTACACCTGGTACAAATAACATAAGCAATATGCCTTAAGACCATCTATGTATTTAAAGTTAACTTTAGTCTAGAATACGTTAAATACTTATTCTAAAAGACTTTGTTATGTGTTTTATAGTTAACTTTGGTCTGTTATAATTAAGTTATAAAGCATCGTAATACCAAACTAACCAAGTTCAAAACCAAGATAGATAAGACTCAAATACTACTAATATCATTATTCAAATAAAGCAATTCTTTCTTACTTAAAGACTATAACTTAAAAGAACACTTAATAAGGTTAAATTAAAATTTAAATACTTTCCCTTAGTTAAGTAACATTTTTTCAAAAGTTATTCTTTTAAGGAACATTATAAAGCAAGACATAAGCATTTGTATGAAAGCTCTAAATGATGAACAAACCTTATATACATAGTCTACAGATATATTTCCCACTTGAGTATCCCATTATTGTGTATGCTTTATTATACTTATATGTTGTTTCACACACACTCACAAGCCTTAATGAGAAGCACATGTGTGAAACTTAATCTAAAAAGGCAACACATTCCAAGGAAACCCTTTCCAGTATCCAAACCCTAGAACAACGTTATTCCCGGAATTCGAGTTTATCAACTTGCATTACATTACTTATGCATAAAGCATCTTGCTTCTTTAAACATTAGTCCTTACCGGGCCAATGATGCTAATTTCAGATATTGGATCTTATATTGTCTTGAAGACCGTGAGTGCATAATCTTGCAATCATGAAAGTCAAGTTCACACTTGCTCATGTCCTTTGATTATTTTCTGTAAAGTATTTTGCAAATCCAGTGTTGACATCACCTACATTTGAAAAAGGACAGAAAACACTATTTTCATAATAATGTGATTATAGGTTATATACCATGAGGTAATAACCTACTATAAGAGTTCAGGTGGTAAAGGAACATATTATCGAGGACTTAATAACCAATGTCGCTAGTGATTCTTGCGCCGTATATCACGCATTGACCATGAGATTTGGAATGGGACGGAGAAGTCAGCTGTATCTTTTCCCTCTCGCATGGAGCCGGATGTGCGGGTCGTGGCTGTTATCACTGGTAGCATGCATATTAATTGGTAATTCGTAGAGGATATGCAGCATATGGGTGGGAGCCCTCAACATCCCACGATAGTTCCGGCATCTGAACGGTCTGTACTTCCAATAGCCGTAATTCAATAGGTGGGCTGGCGTACACCAAGGAGACATGCGGGGTCGCGGAGAAGGCAGTGATTGTCTTGGATCTTAGGTTGGGCCTCAAACCAAGGAAGTTTGAACAGGTACATACTCCCGGTCGTGCAACAAAACCTAAGGTCTCTCATGGGTAAAGTGACGCACCTCTATAGAGTGTAAGAACTGTAACTTGTTACTCCCTGTTCCGGGAAGGAGCTGCGAACGCTGCGGGAAAGGAACTCCATGAAAGTTCTGGTAAACCCGTGAACGCTGACGGACATAGCTTTTCAGAATAAAAGCAACCTTTGAAGAAATGTTTACGAAAACCTGCATTGCCTATGACCTACAGTCTGTGGCTTAGATATAGTGCATCAAACACTCCTTTTCTAGTGAACTTGCTGAGTATGCTCGTACTCAAAGTATCTTCTTAACCCTTGTTAGGTTCTAAAGCCAGTACAGAAGATGTCTACATCAAGTTATGCTACAGGAATCATCATCAGAAGCTAAAGTTCTTCAATGAAGCCAAGGAAGTCAACATATACATCAACTCAAGTAAAGACGAAGTTATTGATTAGATAGGAACACTGTTCAAAAAATAGGCCGAATCAACGATTAATAGGCCGATTAATCGCTACTAGGGACCTGACCGTGTCGATTACCACTAATCGTTTGTGTTAATTGTTTAGCCCGATTAATAGCTCTGACACTCCGATTACTAGGTACGTTTCTGATTAACCACTATACTTGGTCAAATAAGTTGCAAAATTATCAACACATAACACACATCCATCTGCTAGCCCGCACCAATGAAGTAGGTTTTGCGAAGCTCCCGCTCGATCCCTGTCTCTAGGAGCTCGATTTCCGCCATCACCAACTAGTTTATTGTCGTTGTTGACCAGTTCCTCATAGTTGCCGACTAGACCTAAGATACAAGAGCTCGAGCGCCTTGAGGATCTCATCCAGGAGCTCGAGGCTGCCTTTAATAGAGTAGATGGTTGAGGTGCAAGAGGATTCATACGTGTTTTAGGTGCTAATTTTTGTATGCTGCACCGATTAATAGTCGACCGATTAAATCAGTTAATCGTTCGATTTCCGATTATTCGCTACTCCCAAGCCAACCGAGCAGTTAATGATTACTGATTTCCTTACCATTGGATAGGAATACAATCTCTAGCCATAGAAACCATTTCTGTAGCGTATTGCAATAACAGCAATGCAAGCCTCAATAGTTTAGAAACTAGTCTTAATAGTATGATAGTTTTTGAGTTGTTTATTTCTGATTCTTCTTTGTAAGAAGTTTCTTTCTCTCTCTTTAACCTAGAGTGCTCTCTGGATCTTATGTAAAGAGTTGAGTTGCAACCTATAGTCATGTCTTGGACCTGATGTGTTTCTGTTGTACCACTCTAAGGGATGTAATACTAGTGAACAGTGTTTCATTGGTGTTATGTCAATGACTATAGTGTACTACATTATGCATTGGTATGCTGGGTCACCGCACAAAGTGTCCACTATAAACTCCTATGCATGGTGTGTTACACCATTCCAAGTATATTCTTGTTTTCATCTATCTTCCAATTAAAAACTATTTTGTTATGTGAAAACTTAGTGATTAAAGCCCTCACGAACTTGATGGCACACTTTATTCTTTGCCCCTAATAAACTTGAACCATTGTGACAACTTTGTTGTATAAGAAGAATTGCTGAGATGCTCATTGTCTGATTGCCTTGTCATTTTGGTTATGGGAAAGCTCCTGTACCATGTGCAAGGGGTACCCCGTTGGCGGTTCTCAATGATATGCAAATACTTACAGTGACAAGAACTTACCTGGACCCAAAGTTGAGTATGCATGAGGTGTGGCCCTCATATTCAAGGGGCATGAGATTGCCAACTTATACTTTGTCAAGCATATACTCTAGCTTTGCCACTTTAACCTTAATCACTTCAATATGCTTATGATAGGGGCAATGAGGGTTGAAAGCTAACAAGTACCATAATTTTTGGAAGCTCTTTTTGAAACTTGTAATCCCTGCTTCCTTTACAAAAAAGGCCTTTCTTCCACCATTATTGAGTCTCCACCTTCTACCTTTAGGCACCATTAAGAGAGCATAGTTGTTATTCTGTGTGCAGTGTTCCAAAGCTTATTAATTGATGCATATTGTGTTATTACTTGTTCATGTGCTATCTGTTTCTAGTAACCCTTGTGAACTTTGCAGGTGTCCTATGCATTATATTGCTACTCTATGAGGGACAAGCTAATTGCCACTATGCTATGTTTTCTGCATGTGAAATATACAAACGTTTTTCAATGCATATTATTCATGATCTTTGTTTGTAGCTTGCCATGTTGCATGCATAGTTACTATGTCCTATTGTTAGAACTCCATCTTTCATGCACATGTTTAGAGTTCTTTGATCCCAGCTTTCAATGCTTGCAAATGGTTGGATCTTTATTGTGAGGGTGCATGTCACCTCAAAAATTATTATTTTATCACTTACCTACTCGAGGACGAGCAGGAGTTAAGTTTGGGGATGTTGATACGTTGGAAACATATCTATAATTTTTTACGCTCCAAGCTTGTTTAGTATCTACTTTGCTTTACTTGTCCACACTTTGAGGTGCTTTTTTACATGCTTTCTGGTACTAACCTATTAACAAGTTGCAACAGTGCCAAATGCCTGTTTTCTACTGTTTTTGGTTTCAGAAAAGTTAGTAAAGAAATATTCTTGGAATTGGACGGGACGAAGGACAAAGTCAATAACTTTCCATGGGGAACAGGAAGTCCAGAGGGGAACCCAGAAGGCCAGCCAGGGGGCCAGACCCACCCTAGGCGCGGGTGGGCCCTAGCCCGCGCCTGGCTAGGGTTTGGGCACCCTGGCCGTCTCCAGGTCTCGCCCCTTCGCCTATAAGAATCCCCCGATGCAGAAACACTGGGTACCCGATCAGAAATCCACGAAACCGTCTGTAGACACCGCTACCATCGTCCCTAGATCGGGAGGGGATCTGAAGTTCTTCCCGGCACCCTGCCGGAGGGGTGATCATCCCGGAGGCCTTCTCTCCGATATGATTCGTGAGTAGTTCCACCTTGGACTATGGGTCCATGTAGTAGCTAGATGGTTGTATCTCCTCCTTTGTGCTTTCATGTATAGATCTTGTGAGCTATGTTCATGATCAAGATCTAATCTATTTGTAATCATGCATGTTGTGTTTGCGGGGATCCGATGGATATTGAGATTATTATGTTGGTTTGATTAATGGTTTTATCTTTATGATTCTATCATGTCTGTGTTGTTTGTGATCTTGCATGCTCTCTGTTGCTAGTGGTTATCTTGGTCAAGTAGTTGCTAGTGACTCCAAGAGGGAGTATTTATGCTCGATAGTGGGTTCATGCCTCTAGTTTCCAAGGGAAGTGACAATAATCTCTTTGGTTGTAGATGTGTTGTTTCTACTAGGGAGAAAACAACGGTCTCTTGTTCATGGAACATATGGACTGTTTACCTTACACACTTTGCTTAAAGCAGTTGTCTGTTGCTTGCAACTTAATACTGAAGGGGGTTCGGATGATAACCTGAAGGTGGACTTCTAGTCATATATGCAGTTGGATGACGGTCTATGTATATTGTTGTATTGCCCAATCAATCTCATAGGATTTTTCTGGCCAGTAATTGCATTGTTATTCCTTTCTCAGTTCCTGTCAATTGCCCCGCTGTGATTTGTTTACCCTTCATGCCATGTTGTTTATCTAAGGAGAGCACCTCTAGTGAACTATGGACCCCGCTCCAATCTTTACCATTGATACATCTTCCACTATTACTTGTTTACTTGCTGCAAACCATTACCTTCCATACCATACGTTTAATCCTTTGTTACAGCAAACCGGTGAGCTTGGCAACCTCACCGATTCATTGGAGAAAAGTCTTGAGTCTGTGTTGTGCAGGTCTCCGCGTTGCTTGCAACACCTGTGTAACATTTCCTTCCTCCTATTGGTTCGATAACCTCGGTTTCTTACTGAAGGAAAATTTGTTGTTGTGCTGCTTCAGACCTTGCTCTTGGGGTTCCCAACGAAGCGCTCCTACATCAACTCAGCGCTGCATCATGTTGGTGTCTTGAATCTACACATGAGATATCACACCATCTTGTTATTCAATACACACTTGCCATAGGTACAACTACTACTTGACCAATCTCCGGATCATTCCTTGAATCCTTGATCAACACTTGATCTTCTTCACTTTCCTCTTCTTCATTTCTTCTACCATGAAGCCAACACATACTCCAAGCGATTCCCATGGACAATTCCTATAAGTGTAACTTGATACAAGCATTAGTCCATAGTGGTTGTCATTAATTACCAAAAGCACACATGGGACCCACATGCTCTTTCAGAAGTGCGTCACCATCCTCCAACAGATATTTTTGGTTAGGACTGAACTAACCCACATAGTTGATCATATATAATTGAAAGCTCAATCTCTTGGTAGAATGAATTATCTAAGTATGGACAAGACTGTTGTTAAGATGTATATTGATTTGCATTGACCTTTTAATTTTTTGTAATAACAAATATATTTGTATTTATATATGTGTTATTCTAGTTGGTTCGGTAATACTACTCTTTTTTTATATAAGAATACTTATTAGGATGCATCCTATGTACGAGTATCTCTTTCCCCTCCTATAAGGTATAAAGCCTGGGATCCACCAAGCCCACCCTAGGTCACTATAAATCATATATACCTAAAGAATCCTCCACCCAACTCCAGTTCACGCATAAGCCTTAACACATTTCTATGTGGCCTCACTCTCGCCAAGCCACCAAAGTACAATTTACGCGCCACTCCCCTTAAGATCCAACCACAACCGTCTCTCATCTCACGTTGAAAGGGAATTTCCGTTATGAAGTATGTTTTGGGTGTTTGTTACCAACACAAGCTAGTTTTCCCGTGTGCAAACTGTTTCTAGGTGCATTTTATCAATATCACAAGACGGTGATCGACTCCTCAAAGGTTAAAAGATTGAGAAGGTTTTCATTTATTTTTTCTAGTTTCTTGAGTCATAGGAGAACCTTACAATCAAGAGGGGTTACTCTTTGGAAGATTCGCGGGAAATCAAATCACATATAAAAACTCAATCGCACCCACCTAGTCTTCCCATTTTGTAAAGGAGGACACTTATAGAAATTCAGTCGTTGCCTACCAAGTTACACCGGAGATTCCGGGGTGTCAATCCCAGAGACTCCGTCCTTGTCTCTCAGAGTGAGTCCTTGTAAATGTACTGGACAGGACAAAGACTCTAGCCTTCTAGCCAAAACTCCGCTCCGACCGGAGACTCCCAGGAGTCAAGCCCGGAGACTCTGCCCGTTCAATCGAGCTAGATGCTCACAAGGTACTAGACCTTAGCGAGAGACTCTAGCCTCCTGGCGGAGACTCTGTTCATGACGGAGACTCCAGTGAGTCTAGGCCATAGACTCTCCCTATTTTTGGTGGACCTATAAATAGCAGCCTTCTACTACCTTGGCCTACCGCGACTTCCTCTCTCTCTCTCTCTCTCTCTCTCTCTCTCTCTCTCTCTCTCTCTCTCTCTCTCCTCCATTGCAGCTGAGCGTGGTTACACTAGATCTCCCTCCCTAGCCATTCTAACTTGATGCCCTTTTAAATCAAGGGAGAAGACCTAGATCGGGGAACCCTAGATGGAAGAAGTCGCCCCCAAAGCACTCTTTTTGTCATGTAAGCTTTTGAATCATGTTGGGAGACTACAATTAAGTTGTGGAGAGTGCCCCAAAGAGTCTGTAAAGGTTTCAGTCACCACCTTCAAGGTCATCGCATATGGACCGTGTGCCCACCTTTGTGGTGCAAATTTTCTACGTGTCCTGGTACTTCAAGGTTTAATATTTGTTACGCCTAGCAAGTTACATTTTCTTGTAACATTCATATTTCTGCTTTGCCTGTAAATAGTCACTAACCACCAAGGCATAAGTAGAGACTTTTAGAGCGGTTCCTTTGATAACAAAGGGCTTTATCGACCTATCATTATGGTCTAGCTCACATGCCTAGATCTACGCCTCAACTCTATACCTTGTAAGATGTGGAGTGAATTGAAGCCAATTTCTTTGTGAGAACCTTGTGGTGGCTTCAAGACCCAAGTGTTAGCCTTTGTGTTGTTAATTCATGGAGGGCGAGTGCTTCCTATATCGCTAGGTTTCACTCAGAAGCCTTTGTGGTAAATTGTGAAGGAGCCAAGAATTTGGAAAGTCCGGTGATTGCCTACTTCATGAAGATCCCCTCTTAGTGGTTGTTCATGGACTAAGTGTCCTAGCACATGGACAAGTAGGGTTGGTCTTTATGCCGGACACTAGCAAGAGGTGTTGAGGAATGGTGTTCATGCTTTGCAAAGGATTGTGATGGGTGACCGGTTGTGTTGCCCATGCAACTTTGTTTGCTGCTCCTCCTTAACCTAACATAGACCCTCAAGATGTGGATGCAGAAGTAAACACTATCTGAAGAAAGTTGATCTCTCGAAGCTACTAGCTTTAGTAGTAGTTTAGAGGGCTTGCCATCACATCGGTCCTCTTTGCAACCCTAGGATTGATGCTTTAATAGGTGGTTATATTGTGACTAGGCTGATCATTTTATGGTCGGTATCTTGTTTGCTTTCGATCTCCTTTCAATATTCTATGACGCTGGATATATTATTACTCTTCCTCATCTTAATGAATTTGAAATTTCGCTGTTGTTTCGTTATCTATCTAATAGAGCCTGGCCCTATCTTTTGGGGATGGTATGAAAAAAAATTTGCTAAGGCCCCGTTTGGGAGCTCTATTTTTTTGAAGTATTATGAAGATATTTCGGTTTTTAGAAATAACAAAGTATTGAATACGTCAATGTGTTTGGGTGCAAGCAATAATGCGGTTTTGTAAACTGAAGTATCATCAAAACTGCAGTTTTCTTGCCATATTCAAAACTTCAATTCCGACCTATTATTTTCTAAAACAAAGAAACTCTCGCTCGTGGAAAAACTCATATGCTCTTCCCACTGTCAACTTCATGTACGGGGCCGCCCACATCGATGTCCTCGTCTCCGGAAGGGACAAGTGCAAGCTCACCACCTAGTAAAGAATGGCCGCTCTCCCGCATGCATCTTTGTCCACTTTCTTCATAGGCTACAAAGTTCAGATTTATTTATCGGGAAATCTATCTCTAGGTCGATCTGAGTTTAGCGTACGGTTAGATCGGTTTAACAGAAAAATTTAAAATATATTTTAGCTCAAACCGTTTATCTAAATTAGATTTCGCTTTCACCGTTAGACTAGTCATAACGAGATCTTCGAAACAAGATCACATGTTAATATGTTTCGATGACTTTTTTTTTGAGGATGTAACTTTTTACTAGATGTAACTCTTTCTGAGATGTAACTTTTTTCTGGATGATGTAACTTTTTCTGCTAATTCAGATATAACTTTTTGCGATGATGTAATTTTTTTGCTGGATGTAACTATCTGATAACTTGGATTTTTTTAAAATTGGATGTAACTTTGATCGGATGTAACTTTCACAAACTTACATCCTTTAAAAAAATAGTCGAAACATATCGACATTTGATCTAGTTTTAAAGATCTCATCGCGAGAAGCCCAACGATAAAAACAGATCTTGAATCGGACAAAAGGTTTGAGCTAGAAAACATTTCAAATTTTTGGATTTCGTAATTATATATTATATACATGGAATAAAGTGCATGCAATAAGGCTGAGTAGTGTATCTATTTTTTAAATAAAGACAAAACTCATTTGCATTTTCTATTCCAAAAATAGAAATATTAGTGGGCGTCTGACCTTCGGCGTCCAAAAAAGAAAAAAAAATCCTGGTCAGAGTGATCTGGCTATAAGCTAAATCCAGGTCGACCTGGATGTAGTTGCGTCCTTTATTTATAGGTGAGTTGACTCAACTATGCATCTAGACTAGATACATATGAATTTAGAAAAAGTTGAGTTAACTAATACGTGTCGGAGTAGTTGAAACCGAAGCGTTCGACGTGAGAAACTCACGAGCACAGCCATGTACGCATCGATTCGGTCAAAGGGATCATGCATGCAACCACGACCAGTCAAAGGAACAAAAAAACAACACTTTCCAAACACCTTGTAGTTTCTGCCAAAACTTAGAAAAACTGCTGTATGGTGAAACTGCGGTATTGCTAGTCCATGCATTCAAATACTTTAGTTTAGAAATACCGTGGTGTGGTTTGGAAAAAAAATAGAGCTCACAAACGAAGCCTAAACTGTTTCTTTACTGTCGTCGTTCCAATCACGATTTCTCAAATCGTAATTGTGGAAGATAATTGGAGATTGCACAGCACCAATTGGGCCGGCTGCTCATGTATATATAGACGGACACATGTATAAGTACGGGTACAACCCTAATAAAACACGGGGACCTATACGTAGTACAATATGTTACTCAACACCCCCCGCAGTCGAAGGGTCGGCACCGACACATAGACTGGAGCGAAACTCAGGAAAAGTCGTGGACGGTAATCACGACAGAAAGATTTAACAGAAACCAGATTTTTAATCAAGGCAGGAGAAACAAGAACATTGTTGAGAGAGAGAGGAGTGGAAGTGGAGGGAAAAGAGACGGAACCGGTGTGAGTAATGGGAAGCGCATGACCGTTGCCAACGATGATGCAAGAGGAGGTGGAGGAGGGTGTAGAAGAAGAGAGGATACCGGGGTGCGCAGCCATATGCGCGGAGGCGCCGGTGTCCATGAACCAGTCGCCGCCGCCACCATACGCCCCAGCGGTGGGGGCGCTCTGGAGGGCGGTCAGGAGCGCGGGATCCCACGGGGCCGAGCTCGGGGGGGGCGACGTAGGCCGGGGCGGAGTAGGGCGCGGCACCGTAGCCTGGAACGGTGTCGTAGCTCGGCGTGACGGCGGGTTGGGGCGCTGCGTAGAAGGCCTGATGGGTGGCCGGACGCGGCCCCATGATGCCCGGGTAGGGGGCGCGCGGCAGAGGCATGGAGTAGGCGTGGACGACCCCGGTCCACGGGTTGTGACCCGCGAGCCATGGCGGAGTAGGGGCGGCGTGCGGGGGTAGACGAGGCGCGGGGGCGGTGGCGCCACCAGGGCCGCCGCCGTTGCCACCGCCGCCACGACGACGGCGCCCACGACGGCCACCGCTGTTGCCAGTGCCGCCGGTGGCGGGAGGCGGAGGCGGGTGAGGCGGGGCGTAGAAGCCCGGAGGCGGCCCCATCGGGCGAGGCGCGGGGGCGGGGGGGGCGAGGCGCCGGTGCCGGGGCGCCGCGGGAGAGGCCTGCGACGAAGGCGGTGTGAGCCGCCCGAGCCCGGAGATGCTTGAGGCGGCGCTCCTCAAGGCGCAGGTAGGCGACGGCCTGCTCGAAGGAGGGCGTGGTGAGGAGCGTGAGATTGGAGGCGGCGTTGCTGAGATCCTCGCCGAGGCCGGCCGACAGGGTGGAGAGCATGATATTGTCATCGATCGGAAACTCCAAGTCGCGAAGCTCGTCGGAGAGGCTCTTCAGCTTGAGAACGTACTCGTCGAGAGAGTGGTCGTTCTGGTGGGTGCCGAAGAACTCCTGCTGGAGGAAGGTGACCCGCTGGATCTTGTTGTCGGTGAAGAGGCCGGTGATTTTCTCCCACACCGTGTGCGCGGTGTCGCCGTCCCGGACGACGGTGCGGAAGATGTCGTTGGAGACGGTCTGGTAGAACCAGCGGATGATGGTGGCGTCGATCGCGAGCCACTCGGGGTCGTGCGGCATGGCGAGGAGGTCGATGGTGCCATCGACGTGGTCGAGGAGATCGTACTCGCGGAAGAGCAGCCCGAAGTACGTCTTCCACGGGAAGAAGTTGGCAGCTGTGGTGGAGAGCTTCACCGGTACGCGCTCGGCGATGGGGATGTCGCGGATGACGGCGACGGAGGGCCCGGCGAAGGGGTTGCTGCTGCCGGAGCGGGAGGAGTTGAAGGCGTCGGAGGGGCCGGAGGAGGAGAACCCGGCCATGGCGGAAGATGGTGGGCGATGGCTAGGGGCGGCGGCTGGAGGGAGGAGCCGGCGGCGCCCGAGGTAGGGGAGGGGAGGGGGGAGTGGCGGCGCGCCCGAGGGAGAGGGGGGCGGAGGCGGCGGCTGGTGGGAGGAGGCCGGCGGCGCCCTAGGGTAGAGGAGGTTGGGGCGGCGGCTAGGGTAGGATCAAGCGGTGTCTGATACCATGTGGAAGATAATTGGAGATTGCACAGCACCAATTGGGCCGGCTGCTCATGTATATATAGACGAACACATGTACAAGTACGGGTACAACCCTGACAAAACACGGGAACCTATACGTAGTACAATATGTTACTCAACAGTAATACTCCAAGCAGCCTGGCATGTCCATGCATGGGCCACATGGAGACCGAGAAAGGATACCCATTGCTTCTGAAGCTGTTTTTCCGGGAAGTTCTCCGTTGACAACAACAGCTTTATATAGCTCTTCAAGTTGACACGTGCCTGCGTACATGCAGGTGTGAGCTGTGGGGTGCACTGAGGGTGGCGTGCGTAACTGCGTACAGTACACAGTATGTGCATGAGTTGAACGAGATGCTACTACAACTTGTAATCCCAAGTACTGTACATGCTAGATCAAAATAGTCCCAAGTCGCGTTTTCCCTCATGCATCTCTGCGATCTTCCCTCCTCCTCCTCGCATCTGCCGATGGATCCACTTGGATCGGCAATCGACCAACCGGATAATCTCGCAATTCTTTAAAAAAACAGAGAGAACAGAGCGAAACCAGCAGGAGTAACATGCTAGACTGAAACTACACGTACGTCGGGTTGACCAATCAATTCCAAGCTCTTCGCGCTCTATCCAGTCTAGCCACCTACACGTACGTCGAGATCGAATTGAACCAAGCTGCAAGCACCCACCCTCGTATGGTTGGCTTGGGTTTGACTTGCGTGGTGGCAACTTGTAGCCAAGCAAGCTGACAATGCATTGCCACCAGATCAGCAAACTCGTGTTGTCCGTTGTTGGAGGAGCCCTCGCGGGTCGGACGGGATTGATGAGCCGGACGCGCAACCGCATGCCGAAGCGGACGTGACGGCCCGTGCTGACAGTCAACACGCGCCGTCCCAAATGCATCTCAGATGCCGCCCGCGAACACGGTGGCACTTCAGGCGCTCGTCTACCACAAACCAACGTAACAGACACCAGGGTGTGCCCGCCCGTACGTATCAGTCACTCACGTGTGGTCCATGGCTCCGCTGTTAGGGCATCTCCACTCGGGCGATTTAAACGGTTATCCCAAACTGTCCGTTCGTGTTCGTTTGGGTTGGATCCTAGTCAGTATGGATAGGGGGTCCGGCCTGTCCGGCCAGCTGCGTGGCTCATTGTCCGCTCTTAGCCAGCGCTGGCCAGCCAGGGATTCATATGTTTACAAATATTGTCGTATAATTAATTTTTAGGATATAAATAAATTAGACTAGGCAATCAAATTAAAATAGTGCATAGATAGTCCAGTCTCATATGATTCGGTTCGATGAAAAATAACTAAACCGTTAATTAAATTACACAAAATAAATATAGGATTAAACATTGAGATTTCTCGAACGAGCCCATATATGCTCAACCAAATTTAGTTGAAGTCGTTCATGGGTTTGCCTCTGACGTAAATTTTCATGCACTCGCATGAAATCTTTTCAAGACGCTAGACCTGGCTCTGGCTCAACAAACTGACCCTGAAAGTCCCAGCCTCGGTCCAAGATGCTGTCATCACGCTCGTCCTCGACGATCATGTTATACATGATGACTCAAGCAGTCATCACATCCCACATCCTTTCTGCGCTCCAGGTTCTACAAGGGTACCGAACAATAGCCCACCTTGACTGAAGCACACCAAATGCTCGCCCCATATCCTTCCTAGCAGCCTCTTGCTCTTTCACAAACCTCTTGCACTTCTCATCTCCAGGATTGCAGACTGTCTTCACAAAGGTGGCCCAGGAGGGATAGATATCGTCAGCAAGATAGTAACCCATATCATATGGATTGTCATTGATCTGATAAGCAATCTGTGGGGCATTGCCTTCTGCCAGCCTAGCAAACACCGGAGAGCGTTGCAGCACATTGATGTCATTGTTTGATCCAGCCATGCCAAAAAATGAGTGCCAAATCCAGAGATCCTGTGATGCAACGGCCTCTAGTATGACGATGCACCCATCTGCATGCCCTTTGAACTGCCCTTGCCAACCAAATGGGCAGTTCTTCCACTGCCAATGCATACAATCGATGCTGCCAAGCATACCAGGAAACCCCCTTCTCTTGTTGATGGACAAAAGTCGGGCAGTCGAATGGCAGCAGAATATTTTTGGTAAGAGGAGAAGCCAATCTTACCGGTGCAATGGTCTCGAAGTAGCTATCGTACTCCGTCACCCCATTGAGAATTTGCAAGAACGTGTCCCTCGACATCCGGTAGCGGCGACGGAATGCCTTCTCTTTAAAGACTGGATTAGTTGAATGGAAGTAGTCCTTATAAAGGCGTACGTGGCCACCTTCTCGATCGCGCTCCTGGTTGGCTTGGCGCCGCTTGGACGAGCCACCTTTGCTTGGCGGCAGGAGGTAGTGGTCGTGCACCATTTGTGCAGCCACCAGCATAATCTCAGTCTCACCGTCGGACTCTTCCTCGGAGGATGACTCCACAAAATTCTTGTAAAAAAAAACCATTGCCCTTTGGCTGTTGCCCATCTGCAAAGTATGCGACCTTCAATGACGATGGCAATTCCCGAAGCGGGCTGGACAAAACCTAGAAAGGACCGGCGAACGTACCTCAGACAATTGATTGAGCAGGTTGTGCGCACGCAGAGGGTGTCGTGCGCCCAGTCAAATGGCGGAGACCGAGGGCGACGGGACTGCCTGTGGAGCGGCCAGACAACTCCGGCAATGCGCGTGGACTGCGGTGGCGCTCGATATCGCGAGGGGCATTGGCGACGGCAAAGACTGCTCTTGCTCGAGACCGAGCGATATGGACTGCGCGAGGGTTTGGAGAAGGAGAGCGTCTGTTGTGTCACTGGTGGGAGGGACCGGGTGAATTATTGGAAGGACACCCCACGCTGTCCGGGCCGACGCAACCGAGCCCCAGATTAGATGTATGGATGGGTCGGACCAGACGCGTTTTGCCGGATGGGTCGGCCTGCTGGAAGCTGCGCATGTCACGTGGACAGTTTTGGACACGCATAGTCCGTTTGAGTCGTCCTTGTGGAGATGCCCTTATAGGTTCGGTACTGTCCGATATCTTCCTTATCCTTTCCCCTCCCGTGTGCTACAGTACCAGAAGTCGCCCTCCACCCTGCACCACGCCGCCCTGAGGCCTTGCTCGCCGTCGAGTCCGACCGAGCTGGGCTGAGGGGGGGCGGCGGTAGTTGCTATGTACAGAATAGTGTTAGTCTGGGTGGAATCCCCGTGTCTGGTGGCCTTGTGCTGCCCGGAGCTCGCGCGTCTCCCAGGCCGAGATGCGGCGGCGGCGCACTCCCCTCGCCCCCCTTGCTTCGCCGGTGATGGAGGTGATGGTGGGGTATTGCCTCTCCCTCAATAAGGCCTGCTCGAGCTCGATTTCTGCTGGGCGTCTTCTGCTCCTGCCTTTGGCCGGCCATGGTGGCGGGGGAAGGTGAGTTCCAAACCGCAGCAGCTTCGTCCTCGAGCTTTGGGTGCTGCTTGGCGATATTGTAGTCTCGTTCGTGGGCTTTCCTCTCTGCTGGTCGGCCATGGTGGCGTGAGGCAGAGGGAGGTTCTCAGTGAGGCTAACGGTGGCGTCATCCGGCGGGGGCTTTGTTCGGTTAAGGCGTTGTGGCGCGACGCTTTCCGCTCAGCTCAGAGGTGCCTCGGCGTGCTTCCATGGTGGAAGGCTCTGAAGTTTTCTCTGAAGCTGAAGGCCCCGAAGAATAAGCGCTTTTGTTGCTTTGCCGAAGGTAGCAGAAATGGAGTTGTGGTGGTGCTCCTGGCTGGCCGTGGAGGCGAGGAGGAGCGACGCCATGTCCTTCTGGTGGTGCTTGCCGTTTCCCCCTTGGCCGGCCGTGGAGGCGAGGGAGGGGTGAGCGGCGACGCACTGGAGCTTGCTTCGGCTGAGCGGTTGGGGCTTTGGATTCTTCTCTAGGCCGTTCTTCTTCGCCTGCCTACACCCACCCGTGGCAGGAGTGGCGATGGCGGGCCGACTATCTCTTCCGGGTCCGGTAAAGAATTCTCTGCTGTGAAGCCCTCCTGCTCTTCACTTCTATTTCTTCCTTCAACAGACGCAGTGGTTGCGGAAAACGGAGGAGTCGATTGGGTGAATAGCAGTGTCAAGCAGCAATGGAGTTGGAAATCAATTTTTTTGAGCACCACCTCGGCAGCGGGTGACAGCCGTCCGACATCCAAGGCCAGAACATGGCCTATCCAAAAGCCAGCGAAGGGTCCCGACAAATGTTTAACCTCCTTGATGAGACCCCTTTCGAAGTTGGCGGCCGCATTCCTCGTCTACGCAAAAGCAAGTGGTTTCGTCCCCGCTTTCGAGTATGACGGCGGCATGTCTGACTTCCGGCTCGGCGGTGGAGAAAGAGGGATCGGTTCGTTGTCGTCCATCTTTCAGTAAGGTCTTTTCTGCTTATATCAGGGACCTATGCATTTTATCCTTATCACATGAGGTCTTTTGTAACAATCTGTACATCCACCGGGGACGCTCCTCGTTCAAAAAAAAAATATAGGTTCGGTACTGGAACTGTTCGTCCGGAGTTCCCACGGAACAAGCGAGCAGCAGCAAGCATCCTTCGTCCACCAGCAAGTAAGTAACCCTGTAGAGAACACTGTCTGTCACACTCCGCAGCGGGCGTACCGGTAGATGGCCCCGCTCAACTGCCGACGGATTTGGACGGTGCCTTGCATGCATGCTGGATCTTTCTCCGCCGGTGTCGACGCATCCGACGGCCCCTCACTCACGCACGCACCCGTCCCCCACCGGCTATCGATCGGAGTCGGAGTCGCCCTCGCCGGGGACGGGACCGTGTGTGGCTGTGTGCCGTCGCTGTCGCGGCCATTACGCCTCGGCCGGAAAAACTTGGGCGAGGTTCGAATGGAGAAGCTCGTCCCGGCAGGCAGGCAGGCGGGCACCCATCGGCTCCGGCCCAACCACCTCCAACGCTGACATGCTGTTCCCTCTTATTAATGGATTCCCCGCACTTTCCGTATGTCACAAGCAGTGAGCCTCATGAGCCCTGAGCCTGAACCCGAGAGGGCGAGACAGCTGAAACGGAAGAAGAAGCTTCACGTGGTTCCCTTCCTCCCCCGTTGCCCGCGCCCGCGCAGGTGGTATCTTCCAACCACCCGACCCGACCCGACCCGACCCACGCAATAGAAAACGCCCAGCTAACCGCACCACACCACGGCTCCATCCATCGCCAGATCGCCTCGGGCCTGCTCCTACCCATCCATCCACCCATACATTATACATACACTACGGACCAGCGCCGAATTGATTGAGACTCGATCTCACTTGGTTAGTAGCTAGGAGAGCCACTACAATAATAGTACAAGACAGACAGCCAGAGGAGGAAGACGATCGATCGAGGAGGAAACAGTATTTTGCCCGACCTTGTTGTTGGTGCAGAAAGAGCTTTTTAGTAGTACCAAGTGTTTGGTAGCTTCTGCTTCCGGTTGACTTCTCTTCACCGGGGGCCGGGATTCGGATTCTTTTGTTTCTTTTTCATGAGTTTGGTGCCTGCCTGATTGTTCCGCCCCAACTGATTCATCATCCATCATCCACCTAGCTAGCTACCCATCTCGGATCGTTGCAGTAGTACTAGATATATACCTGCGTGTGTGGGGGTCTGTCGTGGATGAGTGCAGCAGCTGCGTTCGCGACAGAGGGAGGAGCATGGCGCCGGTGAGGAGGAGGCTAGGCTGGTCGCTACTCGCCCATGAGATCAAGAGCGGCGACGGTCTCCTGGGCGCATCCACGTCCCACGCGTCGTCGGCGGCGCCCGACATGGCGCCCCCGGCGGCTGCCGTCGCGACGACGGACCCGGGCCCGTCGCTGGCGGCGGCGAGGATCACGCCGGCCGTGCTGTTCATCACCGTCGTCCTCGCCGTCGTGCTGCTCGCCTCCGGGATGCTCCACATCCTGCGCCGCATGTTCATCAAGACCCACCGCGCCAATGCCAGGGCCGAGGCCGTCGAGCGCCAGCTGCAGCAGCTCTTCCACCTCCACGAGGACGGCGCCGGCCCCGGGCTCGACCAGGCCACAATCGACGCCCTCCCGGCCTTCGCATACGCCGACCTCTCCGGCGCAAAGGGAGGCGGAGGCGGGCGGCAGTTCGACTGCGCCGTCTGCCTCTCCGAGTTCGCCGCGGAGGACCGACTCCGCCTGCTCCCGCTCTGCGGCCACGCCTTCCACCTCGCCTGCATCGACACATGGCTCGCCTCCAGCTCCACCTGCCCGCTCTGCCGCACCGTCCTCTCGGCCCGCGCGCTCGCCACCGCCGCCGAGGCCGCGGCCCACGACACCGCCTCCGTCGAGCCGGACATCGAGGAACAGAAGGTCGAAGAAGCGCCAAAGGAGGCCGTCGTGCTCCCTGTCAGGCTCGGCCGGTTCAAGAGCGTGCAGGGCAGCGCCACGGCCGACGGCGAGACGGGCACCACCAGCAGCAGCCGCCTCGACGGGCGGAGGTGCTTCTCCATGGCCTCCTCCTACCAGTACGTGCTCGCTGACGACAGCCTCCTGGTGTCCGTACGCTGGCGTCCCGGCGACGGCAACGCGGCCATGCGCTGCCCCGGCGTGACCGTGACCACGGCAAGCACCGGCGACCGGCAGGGCAAGAAGGTCTGCGCCGCCAGCCGCGGCGACAGCTTCTCGGTGTCCAAGATCTGGCAGTGGCGCCGCAGCGGCGGCAGGCGGCTCCCGGGCCTCCGCGCGGGCTCGTCGTCCCCCACGGACGACGCCCTGCCGTGGGCGTCGCCGGCGAGCACGCGCAGCGCGAGGCAAGAAGCCGACACCTGATAGTGACATAATCTACACTACTACACCAGTTACACAAGAACACATTACACACAGACATGTATGTCTTTTGTTGATCGGTAGGCAGTAGCTAGCAATAAGCATTTCTTGGTAGAATTTCGCTGGTGATCATGTTTCCTCATATGCCATTCTGGTGAATCTTTTTGCCTGCCTGCCTGCCTGCTACTGCTACTACTCATGTTTCCTACTCCAAAAGTAATCATCAGAGATTCAGAACTGACATCCAAACAGAAACAGGGCACCCTAGCTACCAGATGCATTTTGTACCGCCTGACCGGAATATTCTGGTTTTTATCATCGATCTTCCCTGCCCGGACATGCAGTACCACTGCCAAGATCTAGCTTATAGCATGGCAACCCATTCAGATTACTGTGGCCCTGTCCCAATCTGAGGTACCCAACACGCCATGATGGCGCTGCGACAGGTGTTCCTCTCCGGCCTCTCCACACACACCAAAATCTGAACCGTTCGATACGCAAATGGTGGTGCCGTCGTCGTCCTTGGATTAATTAGGGGGGGCTTAATGGTGGTTGATGTACTACTACATCATGTACGAGAGGTGTCCCAGCTAGCTAGCTACTGCCATTCTTCTAGCCGCAGCAACAACAGAGTTAGCTGACTTTAATTATGCCGTCTCTCGACGCTGCTAAGTTGGTTGCACGGTGGTACAGTCATCTGCAGTAATCTGACGACGACGAAGGGACCACGGAGGCTTGGGACTGTTGCTGGATACAGTGTGTTGATTTCAGAGTGATCGGAATCCAAGTGGGGGCGGCAGATTCAGCGACTCGTTCGGCACTATATGTGCTAGCGGACAACAGTTTTTTTTTCTGACGATGATTCTGATTCCTCCTCACTGTTAGTTACGAGGCCTTTTGGTTTGACTTGGATTAGATAGATATAAAATGTTGGGTTAAGTAGGTCAAGGAGACAGTGACTGTGCAACTATTTACTTGTTTAGTAATGTCGAGATAAACTGCATTAACCCGTTAAGTTCAGTAATGACAGGATCTCAAAAAAAAAAAAAGTTGAGCGATGATACAGCATGTGAACATACGTGCAAGGAATATACAACTCACCGTGCCGCGCAAAACAGATAAGGTCAACTTTGATGATTAGTTAGGCAGCGGTGCTTAACATAAGTTTGTTCGTTCAAAAAAAATTATAAGTTATACTTCAAAAAATAGATTATAAGTTGGTTCGGCAACGATATAATCAACTTTAGCTAAGTGCATAATTGGCGAAACTTATTATGCCGAAAAGGAGAGTAACTTTGCATCCATCCATGCACACATCCACCTTTATTACAAAGTGAATCATCCAAAAGAAGCATCACCGTACTGCACCGCCGCCCGGTCGCCATCACCGTGTCGTTGTGCCGTATCAGGCCCAACGCCACAACACGATCACCCGACGACAGCCGAAGGGCAGCGTTGAGATCACGACCAAGGTTGCGCCTTCGCCGCCAGATCAGTGCCACGAGGATCACCACCGAGCCGTCGTTCGCGGCGCCGCTGCACCTCCTGGGAAGCCTCACCGCTGTGATACCTGACGCACACCACATCCTCCATGGGGGCAGCGTCCCACGTCGTTGTCCCGCACGAGAGGACACGAGCACTCTCCCCAATCGCCGGCAATGAGCAGGCTTTGCCCGGCTGAAGCCCTGGTGGTGGCGGGGGATGGGGCTAGGTCCCCCCGTCGCCTCCAGGGGACGAGAGGATAGGACTATTCTCTAACATGTCAGGATGATGCAATTGAAGCCTTGAAATCATTTCAGCAAGTTGCGAGTGTAGCTTCTCATTAATATATTTAAACAAGTGGATTTATCACGTCATCTAACTGGTATGGCTTGCCTTGTACAGTATCAATTATCATTGTACAATGTTAATGCTTACATATATTGCATTTGGACGGTACAGCGGAGTCTTCTTCCACCTCTCTCCCGAAGCCTCCTCTCCCCAGTTTTGAGAGTCGGCTTTGACCGGCCGGATCCGGCCCCTCTCACCGCCGGCAGCCTTGCTGGCTGGTGTAGAGATGGATCGGAGGCCCGGCTACCTCCCTGTAGTAGTAGTTTTAGGATTAGATGCAGTCTTTGGGTCAATCCCGTGTTTCCCCTTGTGGAGTCTGAGGGTAGGCCGGTGGCCATCGTCGGCCGGAGCCACCGCGTCTCGAGTCAACCTCCTCCCTCTTCCTTCCGCTGGTGGCAGGTGGTGAGGCAGATGGAGCTGGCGGACTCCTGCATCCCTCTCAATAAGGCCGAGTCTGCAAGTTACTCTTTGGCGCATCCGAGCTGTGCCAAGAGGTTGCGGTTCTTCTTCTTCTTCCTAGTTGTGCTCTCGTGGGCAGAGCCTGTGCCGGGGAGGAGGAGATGCTGCAGCTTGCCAAATAAGCTCGGGTTTTGTCTGGTACGTCTCTATCGCCATCTTCTACGCTCGTCGCCCCAGGTCCGTGGCAGGTTCTTGGGTGTTGATGAGCCACTTTATCTGGCGCGGTGGTGGCGTGCCCTTGCTACTCTATCTATTCTTCTTGCCCTGCTTCCTCTCTTCCTCTCGGTCTCCATGGTGGGGATGAGGGAAAGTGGTAGCAGTGTCAAGGACTCGCCGGAGTGGCTCAGGAGCTCAAGAGCCTCTTCTTCCTGGAGCATCTCTTCGCAGTCCATGTGGGCGCGAATCTTCATTACGCCGGTGAGCTCCGGCATATTCTCAACCTCCATTGGGAGGCCTTTCTCGAGGTCGGGCTCTGAGGGCTTTGCTGGGCCGGCGACAAGTGGTCTCGTCCCCGTCGTCGTTCCCGGCTGCAGCGCTCGCCTCGCTCTGCTCCACGGTGGGGAAGAGATAGGATCAGTTTGTAATTGTAATCTTTCAGCAAGGTCCTATCTACAAATGCCAAGGACCCATGTTTTATTTTTCTGTCCTTATGGGGTCCTTTGTAATATCACTGTACACTCACTGTTTTATAATTAATATCAGGCTCTAGCCCCTTCGGGGGCGCTCCGCTGTTCAAAAAAAAAACATATATTGCATTTTAACACTATATGATGTTATGGTATATGGTGTGGCATAATACTTCTTTTTTTTTCTGCTTGATATGCATAGCTCTATAGTAGTCGACCCCATCGACAAATTTTCCTAGATTCACCCCTCTGTTGAGGGGGCGGCCCCTTCAGCAACTCATTCGGCACTATATGTGTTAGCTGACAAAAGATTTTTTTTCTCATGATTCTGATTCCTCCTCACCGTTAGTTACGAGGCATTTTTGTTTGACTTGGATTAGTAGATATATCTTTCGTTAATTAGGTTAAGGAAACAGTGACCATGTAACTAATTACTTGTTTAGTGATGTATTAACCCGTTAAGTTGAGTAATGATAAGAACATGTGACCATACGTGAATATACAATGCACCGTGTTGTGCAAAATAGATAAGGTCAACTTTGATGATTAAGTAGGCAGTGGTGCTTAACATAAGTTTGTTCGTTCAGAAAATTATAAGTTGGTTCAGCAAGATCATATGCTTACATGATAGAATCAACTTTAGCTAAGTGCATAATTGGCGATACTTATTTTTTTCAAAATGGAGAGTACTCTGCATCCATCCATGCATATAGCCACCTTTATTACAAAGTTAATCATCCAAAAAAAGGTTACAAATAAAAGATCACATAAGTTCGATTAGAGAAAAAGATAAAACATATAGCACCTACGCTAGTGGACCACTAGCCACCCTTATCGGAGATATTCTGTTCAGCCATCCCAAATCTAGTGTGTGGTCATATTAATGACCTGTAAGAAATGAAAAGGCTCCAGTCTTGTTAATCCCTGGTTGAAGGTACGTATTATCTCAGAGTATTGTGCCCTTTATTTTGCCTCATATTTTCCTATTGGTCGATTGGTCCTCGATGATTAGATTGTGACAAATGATGAAGAAGATTATTGCCCATGAGTTCTAAAGATTACATTCATGTTTTTTAATCTTCTATTTATGTCACTTTGATGTTATTCGGTAAAATTACGGTCGTATGAATGTGGAGATGTAGAGATCGAGAGCCTTGGGCTTCACTTAAATCACACTTGTCAACAAACCTCACATACAATCAAATTCTAGAAACCTACTCGCTAGACTCATATGCTCTGGAATCATCTACCTAAATGTTATCTAAGATAATAAAATAAACTAGTATACTTATAAATAAGATAACATATGTATAGTATGTTTACACCTAATTAAGTTGACTCGCTTTTCTATACATAAGTATATAGTGCTAGCAGTGTGATCTATCTTGATTTTCCCCACCTCTACCCAAATATTTATGTGGAGACATCAGACGGGCTTAGAATATGGACTTAGATATTAGAAAATATCATATGCCTTAGTGTTAGGAAAATAGTTGCGTTAAATTGCATAAACGAGTGTCTTCTGTTCTTTTCAACTTCAATGATTAATTGGTAAATTTATTTTTGGGATGCCATTGAAAATTGTCTCAAACTTTACTAAATAGACTAACATAGTTTGTGTGAGAAATAAACAACATAATAACACAGTTATATGTGTTAAATTACAGCGTGTAATTGTATATTAAAGCAACCATTTGTTTAAGATTGCAACAATGAAAAAATGGCGCATACGTAGTGGTGAATAAATAAGTAAAAAAGTTTAATACAAATATGTCAAATGATAATAAGTGCTCCCTTCTCGAGAACCGCGAGTTTACCGTGCATGCAAAATCGCGATCTCGTCCCTTCTGTATCTCTTTTATGTTTTATGGAAGGGGTGTGAACATTACTTCTATCCTTCCACACTTGTAAAATTTAAACGTTTGAATTTTGACCCAAAAGTCCAGTTTCAGAAACGTTTCCACATCTGAGTTCCTAATGAAGAGAACTTCAAAACAAGAGTAATATTCAATATATTTTTACAATATTAGAAAATTGAATTTTGAAACTTGGTGCAAGTTTGAAAAACTTTGTAAAACCTGGTGATTTTTCTTGTTTTAACAAAACATGGTTCATTGTGTTTCAAACTTAGTTCATCATAGTTAGAAAATAAGGGTTGCATTCAAACAATAGTGACCACCCTCGGATACTTAATATTTTAATGTCGTTTCATTGGGTTTCAAAACCCAACATTATGTTTCATTGTGTTCCTAAATTTAGGTTTTCAATTTTGTTAAAATAAAACCTATTTTGACCTTGTTTAAAAAATATCGCTGAAATAAATACATATATCTAAATGGATTGTTAATTTTATGTGTAGTATGACACATGCATCACTTCTAAATCTAGGATAAAAATAACAAGAAGTGCTAATAGATGAGAGAGGGAGTAAGAGTGGTGCGCATACATAGTAGCATGACATAAAGTTATTAGACCATAATATGGAGATTCTATGCATGAAAGAATCTCAAAGCAATCCCAAAGTGCATGAACCATGCATGCATGCAAACTAGATAACATGCATGGAAGAAGAAAATTTCTCCCACCATATCGCCTCGCTTCCTTTAGAGCATTTCTAGCAGATACCGCATTCGGCCATTCCGCAAAACGCGTTTGCGGTGAACCATATCTCGTGTTTGCGGTGTGAAAAAAGTCGGGTGGAGCAGATCCCGCATAGTGTACCGTAAAACTGAGTAAAACTGAATATTCTTTTCTATGGGTCGGGTACAAAACAAATTTTATCTCAACGCACACAATTCAGTGTTTGAACGAGAAATAGAACATTATTTGGCCATAGATATTAGTAATTAGGCGACATAATTTAACCAGAAGCTTCTCAATAATAGTAATAACAAATGATTAAAGTAAAACCCTAACCCACGTTGTCACTTCCGCTGTCATCTTCCGCGCCGCCGCCCTCCGTCTCCTCCATGTTGCTTCCGTTGTCATCAATCTTGACGATTTCGGCGAGGTTCGCCTTCCTCTAGAACTCTTCTCGGCGTGCCTCGTCGATGACGGTGTAGATCGTGTGGTCACGAACTTCTTAATCGTGCCCTCCCTTTAGGGTTGCAGAGATCGGGGTGGACCTGCCGCCCGTAAACAAGGCAGAGGGCAAGTGTCGTCCTGTGCTCTTTCTTGAAACGCTTCCATCAATACGAGCTCGCAGGCGCGTATCAGGCCATTGCCCTTTTCCACTCCGGCAGTTGGCGACAGCAATGCTCGATCTAGCGAGCCAACTTAGCACCGCGCGGAACCGGCACCACCTGCACCCCGACGTAGTTGAGTTCCCAGCCGGCCAGAAGCATCGCGCGAGGCGGTACGAGGATGTCATAGTGGGTGAACATTGCGGCCTCGTAGAATTTTAAATTGGGTCTTGCCATGGCAGCGGGGAGTAGAGGGAGACTGATGGTAGGGAGGAGAGAGAGAAAGAGTAGGGGTGGTAGTGGCCTATGGCATCCCGCAAAAACCACTACTAGAAAATCGCGATGTTTTTGTGCATTGCATCATCATGACCGCATGCTCATGTCTCATGCCACATTGCATTTGAGCATCGTCATCATCTTGCATCTGTTCGCATAAAACTATTTTGGAAAAGTCTGGTTTTGTTTTCTAAACGTCCCGTCTTTGTTCAAACGCAAAATCCGGGTAGCCGGAATATTTTGTTTTGTCTGCTATCGGTTTGCAAAAGCCCGGTTTGAAATAAATAAAATAGTTAATTATTTTTAGTGGTGCAGTCGAACGGACCGATTCGATCCGAACGACCACCCCCAGTACAAATCGGTCCACCAAAATCCTAAAACTACCCAACCTAATCTACCCACCCTACCTCCACCTTACCCCCACCAATCCCTGGCTGCCACCTCACCCCTCTCTTCCCCTCTAACCTATCCTAAGCCGCCACCTCAGCCTACCCCACTCCCCACTCCCTCCACCCTGGACTCACACCCCCAACACAAACACACACAGACGCACGCCACATTAACCCACACCGCACCTGGAACCACCCCTCACCCGCCCTGGGCCCCACCGACCCCACCTGCGGGACCCTCTCTCTCTCTTCCTCCCTCAGCCCGCGTCCCCGACCTCCTCTTCTTTCCTCTCCTCTCCGTCGCTCGCCCAGGCCGACCTCGCCCCGACCCCGCGTCGCCGTCCCCCTCCCTTCTCCGCCTCCTGCAGCCCAGCCTCGGCACCGGACCGCCCCGCCTCCCTCCGCTCGCGTGCCGGCCGCCTCCGCCTCGAGCCGCCAACCTCCCTCTGCCTCCGCCTGCTCGCCGGCCCGACCTCGCCCCAGCCACGGCCGCGCCTCCTCCGACCGCCTCCCGCGCCACCGCTCCTCCTCCGGCCGCCCGAGCCCCGACGCTCCTGCTCCCCCGCGCCCAACCTCCGCTCCTCCTCCGGCCGCCCTGCTCCGGCCTCCACCGGGCCGCACCCTCTCCACCGCCGGCGACCGCCTCCCCGCCACCGCATGGCCCCAAGTACCGCCGCCTCCGCCGTCAGTCGCCTCCGCCCGCGCTCGAGCTCCGTCGGCCCGCTCACCTCCGGCCACCGCCCTCCGCAAGCTCCCGTCCCTCCGTCGCCCCCGAGCCGCCTCCACCCGTCGGCCTCCTTCCCGCCGTCGGCCACCTCGCCGGTGCCCTCCCCGAGCTCTGCCCGCCTCCGGCACGCGCGGTTCCGCCGACCCGAGCTCCGGCCCGAGCCCTCCTCTCCTCCGCGTCGTTCCTGCTCGCCTCCCCCCCCCGCAGAAGCTCCTCCAGCCGACCCCATCGCCTCCTCCGGCCGCCGCTCGTCGCCAGCGACCCCGCAGCACCCGCGAGGCCCGACCCCCTCGTCGATGCATCGCCGCCGTCTGCGTGGGCCCGACCGGCGCCGACCACCTTCCTCGTCGCAGGCGCCGCTGACCACCCTGCTGGATGTCCCTTGCAGCATGCGCGCGCTCATGTTGTCCCCTTCGTTGTGGTGTAAGCCTCCTGCAAATCGCCTCAGCGGAGCATTTGTTGCCCTGAGGGTTTGGCCCCGTGTGACCAAGGACGACACCGACAAGAACTCCTCAAAGCCGTAAACCAAGATCTGCATCGTTACGGGCTTCGTCGACCTATGCGCGAGGTGGAACCCGATGACGCCGGTATCACAAGATCTCCATCACGAACGCACCACGGACGCGGAGAAACCCTCGGACGCCAAGATCTTCTCCTCGGGACCCCGGGAACTCCCCCTGAACGCCAAGGTCGTCGACACGGATGCGACAAGACCTACCTCCGATATCCGAGAACGTTTCCGTCGAACCCCGAACCCCAGATCCGGACCCTGAGACCGACCCCGAACCCCGAACCAAGATCGTCGAACCCTAATGTGTGAACCTTTTCCCGAGCCCTATTTTATAAATATAATATCAAATTGTTGCATATTAAATTGTCATACTTGCATGCATATTGTCGTGTGGTTTGGGGGCCTTATGCCGATTCACCTCATAATTAAATATGGGGCCCATATGCGGGCAAATCCAGTCGTATATTGGCCTCATTTAAATTTGTGTAGCGAACCGGTGCTATTTTCTGCCATGTTAAGACAACAATTAAATTGCGGGGTTCTAAATAACTTGAACCGTTTAATTAAATGTCGGGACCCTGGTTCCGCTTAATATGACCTAATCGCATCGCACCTTTGTCATGCCATACATCATACATGCATCATGCCGATCTTTTGCCGTAGTATTAAATATTGCATCCGGTGTTTATTCTAGCGTTTTGCTTCTTCGCGGATAAGGCCGTTGAGTTGATGCGAGAGTCGACCCGATCTTCGGTTGTACCTTCGGCGATGTTTTCAGGCGAGCATCTCCCTCTTTCTACCTATCTTACTTTTATAGTATTTATTCCCTCCTGTTGATCTATTGCTATCTGTGTTGCGATGCTCTAGTTTTCGTACCCGAGATATCCCTTGCCGCCTTATATTGCCTTGGACACCTTCTATTACCTGTTGTTTGGTAGATAGTTGGACTTGCGCGTCGTAGTCGCTTGCTCAAGTGCCGTTGCGTGTCGTCAAGTGCCACAGTTGTTGGTGTATGGCCGCATGTTGATGTTGGAGATGATCATGGTTTTACTTATCGTTCATTTTAATTCCTGTTTAACAACTAAAATTGAAGTAAGTAAGCAGAGGCATCGGTGGATGATAGATAATATTTGGTTTCCGACCGCCCACTTGTGTCCCGTAGGACCCCGAGTGCTTGATACCTGTTCCTTGATTTATCGCGCTATCCACATACGGGGAATTATGGGACCCCCCTTAGCCAGAGCTTGATTCATTCTTATTTCTTGGGGCCACAAACTAGTTTGAGGTTTTATTTACGATCCTGTACTTATGCCATGCTTTACTGCTTTATTTACGATTGTGCGAGAAGCACACTGTACTGTTTAGGTAAGCGGAGTGTTTTCGCGGTATCGACAAATCCCGTTTAGGGTTTCCAGTCGTTTACAGCCATTGACGCAAACCTTGAGTCCGTCTCAGAGCTAGCTTACTTCGTTGCGGGTCTACTCAATGGGGTGGCCCCCTGAAATATTTCTGAATCCTGTGATTGCTTTATCGTGAAAGCCTCGTTGGGTTTTGATTTGGTTTTTCCGAGGTTGATCGTGTGTGTGTTGCTATTTGTGCACCCCGGCCGGGTAAAACTTTCTGAAAGCCGTGTTCGCGGTTATGGACGACTTGGAGCACAGTATCTCGATCATAGACAACTATAACTAAAGTAGTGCTATAAATTTGACTTTATAATGACTATTAATCAGCTCCACTATAATGGAATGGATAAATAATATTGCCCACAATTGCTTGCTTGGTTTGTCGCTTGCGACCATTGTACTTGACTAGTAAATAATGCAACTACAACGGAATGGCTAAATAAAAGTACCAACAACTGCTGGGTTTTTGGGATATCTCATGCTCTTTGTGTCTGACTAGTAAGTGCCGCAACTACAACGGAATGGTTAACTAAAATGGCCCACTGCTTATTTTATCAGGATGATTATCTATACCTGACTAGTAATTACTGCAACGATAACTGAATAAATAAAACTGCCAACTGTGTGAGTTCCTCGGTTGACTTCCTCGTTTGGTCTCGAGGGGGAAATACCAGGATGGGTTTGTTTGGTGGTAGTATCAAGTTGGTTCCGAATAAGTATTTCTTACCCCTCTCTGATTGCCGCCAGTTGTATCGAGTCTCTATAGGGTGTTCAGTGCATGCTGCCGCTGCTGCTTCAGTCCACCATACCTATGTAGGCGAGGACCGCCGAATTCTAGCCTCGCCGTGTACTGGCCTCAGTACTGACGCTCCTCTTTTTCCTTTGCCCTTTGTCGGCACCCCTTTTGTTTAAGCAGGTTTTGAGACCGACGTCGTTAGCAGGGTTACCCTTCCGGCTTGGCCTGGGCAGGGTTATGGACGCCATTGGTTATTCTTCAGGGCTCTTAGCCCCATTTGCATCTTGTCTGTAGTCGGACGCTCTATCATTTTCAAGGTGATTTGGATCTTTGTATATTGTATTTATAGTCTTGACTCATTGAGCCGCTGTTGTATATATATCTGTTCTGTGGGTCCCATCGAGGACTGTTGTGTAATGTTATTACTTCGTTTTCCACCCGCACGAAAGTGCTTGGTGGGCACCTTTGAATCGTTTCTATGCGGGTTTGGCGGGAATCGCTGAAACTTGCATAGGTCCGATTCTGAGGGTGTTACAGAGTGGTATCAGAGCTCAGCAGTTGCGATACCCCACAAGTCCAGCCTGTAGGATAACCTAGCTAACGGCCGAAGTAGAGTGTCAAAACTATTTTTGAAAATCGGTTGGATAGTTCTGATTAGGTCTGATTTTTACTCCTTACCCCCTCTGCTATTCTCCTCTTATCTCGACGTGTTTTGCACCTGCTCTCTTATCTTTTCTTCGAGTCCAGGAATTCTCGTGGTGGGGTTTTCCGTCGTATCTTTAGGGTTTCGCTTCCTCCTTTGGTAACGGTGTTCTACCATCCCGTGTTCAAGCTGCCTGAGGAATCCGTCTACTGTGGTACCATTCTTTGTTTCTTGTTTGTGCTATCCGGTGTTTCCCGACGCGACGACATCATATACGCCAGATCCGATGCAGAGTCTGCATCACTCCTTTGTTTCCGAACCTCGATTGTCGAGATCTTCAGTCTGATTCCGAGAATGGTTGCATGCTTTTCCACTGATTGTGCGGAGTAATAGTTTGGGTGCGTGATGGATTGGCCCCCATGCCGACTACCCCTTCTATTCGCTCCGGTGAATCGCATCGTGAGCCCTCCATACGGTATATATGCGGCAAGGAAGCGACCTTATGTGGTAAACCACAAAAATATTTCAGATGCGGTAGACGATGCAGTATCTAGAATGACCACTTTTTCCGCCTCGTACCTCAAACGGGCGTTTTTTTGTGGGACGGGGCCGGATGCGGTATTTACTAGAGATGCTCTTATAGGGTGGTCCTTCACCCCCCCATGTTCCATTCTTTCCTATATGGTAGTCTTTTAGACCATGTGTTTTGAAACTTCTGCACCTCTAATTGATGGCCACCTTCCTATGTTGTGTACTAAGATAATAGACAATTAGATTTTATATCATTTGTGTAGTGTCCCGAGACAAAAGATTGATAACTTTGATGAATATCATCACATGCTTCTTGGCTTTGGTTCTTCATTAAAGAACAATACTAAGTTGTGCCATTAGTTTGTCGTGGATTGATTAACAATGTTTTAATCACATTCAAGCACATTCGAAAATTTAAAAAAATGACCTCTCTTTCAAAATGTATGTTATGCAGTTCTGGCATTGTTTGCATAGACGTATTATTAACCCTAAAGTGCATGTCCACCCGATATAAAATTTCAAGTTTCACGAAGCAATTTTTAATTTTCTTAAATTATATGTATATATATGTCAAATTATAACACACACACCATAGCAATTTTTTATGTTGAATAACCTAGGCGTCTTTAAAGAATTAAGCAATGTCATTTGCTCTCAGTACATAACACTTTATTTGTTTCTACAAGACGTGTGCTCATATTTTTTTGCATTGGTAAATGTTATAACATGAATTATGTGCATGGATTTTTTTTGCATGGATTTTTTCTTAACTTGTTATGTATTCTAGATTTTGGGTTGACATCGGACAAATGAGTGAAAATACATTCATCCAATGTTTGTATATTGCCAACCCATACTTCACTGGCCAAAGAGTATCAGAATGTTGATTGCACGGCCATGTGACTTGCATTATTTATTGTTTTGTGCATGTTTTCAAACAAACAATATTTTTTTCTGTGGAATCAAGAAAGTTTACACACTTTCGCAAAAAAAAAATTACACACACTGTAAAGAAAATTCGTATCTAGATGTCATGTTTTGGTAAAATATTCTTATAAAGCATAGTTTTCAATAGGTTCCACAAAACTATACCATCTCAAATAACTCATCATTAAATTTATGACATCAGATGATTATTTCCAACTGAAAAATACATATAATGTTGCCCGCCCACCATGTTCTGTTTTGAAAACTTATTTTTCCTGTTAGCCGTTTGTTCGATATCGATGTTTGGCTTTGCTTAGCATTATTGCATAATCAAGAATATGTGAATGTATGCATCGATGCAGACGATGTGGTCATCCTTCTATTTGGAAGAAAATGCTCCCTCTGTCTAGAAATAAGTGACTTTGGTTTGTCTAGATTTGTATGTATCTAGACGTGTTTTATGTGTAAATATATTTGAATCTAGTCAAATCAAAGTCACTTATTTTCGGGCGGAGGAAGTAATATATTCTAAAACAAAATCTCGCATATAGTATTCCTTGCTCTATCGTTTCCCGCCAAATAGTTTGTTGCTTCGAAAACCAGACACGGTTCAAATTGCGCATGATGGATACCTATGTGTAACATGTGCCTGCGCATATAATATAAATATAAGATGTTTTAACTTTGTGAAAATAGGGTATATCTAGAATTTTTTTGTATATAGGTTCGGAATCTACACCCTAAAAGAGGCCTAGATACACTTTTTTTTTAAAAAGCTAAACCATCTTATATTATAAACCAGAGGAAGTACAACTTAAATAGACTAGCTGAATACCCGTGCGTTGCCACAGATCATCAAGATTTTTCTAACTACGCATAATCCTACAATTTTAGTGGCAGCATTTTTTTTTTCTTTGTAAAATAGGTGTCCTACCGAGACGAATACATCAAAATCCCAATCAAAGTAATGCCCTTTTACATGCGCCTAGCTAATAGGTACATCAAAATCCCAATCGAATCCCGAATTCACATGAGCACCGCTTGTCTGGGCCCGTTGACAAGGGTGTTCGAGGTGATCAATGGAACATGGCCTTCAAAATATGAAGGGCCCCAAATAGCAATTACTCATTTGTTAAGTGGGAAACAAGCACGTCGTCGTTTGGCTCTGAAGTTCAATCGGCTGCGACAGTAAGCAGTTGTGCCTCAAAGTAATTCGAAGGGCACCCAAAGTTTGATGCTTGTTATTCTCCTCCGTTCGGGAGACCCCCGAAGCCTTGATGTAGCTAACCGATGCCCCGACCTCCAAACGTTATTCAGTTCTGAAACTTGTTCGTCCTGCACCGATCTGCAATTTGATAACTGGTATGTCGGTACTCTATGGCGCCACCAAATCAATCAACCTCTTCATCAATCGATCAAATCAACGCCGTTCTATAATTACTATTGGAGCTCCGTGGCATGCCGGCTCACCGTTCACTCTTGTAAACAGCGAGCTTGTTCTCTCCATTTATTCCAGCTCAGTCTCTCACTCTCTCTACTCCTCGTGAATCTTGTGAGCCGGCCATGACGAAGAAGACGGTGGTCCTCTATCCCACTCATCTGAACCCCATGGTGCAGCTGGCCAAGGCCTTTCTCTGGCGTGGCGTGGCCGTCACCATCGCCGTCATCGATCCGCCGGGGAAGAACCCGTGCTGGAAGTGCACGTTGGTGCAGCCCGAGGCCACACACACACACACACTCTCTCTCTCTCTCTCTCTCTCTCAGAGCTTACGGATAGAGGTAGAAGAAAGCCACACAGATTTTTTTCGGGCCGGCGCACAAACGCCACCATGGGCGCCTCGACGCCCTAATGCTTTTATTTTCAGCTGGCTCACTAACCACCTTACGACTGATCAGTACATGGGGGGTATTTGTATCCAGGCTACCTCAGGCGCGCATACACGTACGCTGTCCACCTTCTCTCTGCATGCTCCGATCGCCCAGGACGCGCACTCACACGTCCACGATCCGCTTGCCCCGCGTCGTACGCACGACGCGGCCAGCTTCCAACGGATCGCAACTGCTGCAGCTCCTCCATGCTACAACGCGGCAAGCCTCCAACACACCACATGTACGCCCCGCTACCAACGCCAACGGCCGTACATACACGCACACACGCGCTGGTCGACGCTGGCATGGCTTATTCCTAACAGTGCAGTCGCCCGCCTCGCCATCGCTTGCCCCTCCATGAGAGTCCGCCTCCTCCCCATCCCACCCGCGCGCGCCGACAAGCCGTACTCGCACCCCGCCATGCGCATGCTGGACGAGCTCCGCCTCGCAAGCCCGGTGCTCCGGGAGTTCCTCGGCTCGCTCCCCGCCGTCGACGCCCTCGTGGTCGACATGTTCTGCATCGACGCGCTCGTCGTCGCCGCGGACCTCGCCGTCCTCGCCTACATCTACTACCCGTCGGTGGTGGGCGACCTCGCGATCTACTCCAGGTCCCTGACTGCTGCCGCGCGACGCCTTGCTCGTTCAATGACATGGGCAAGACAACGCTATTTTTCTGCCTATTTTAACGCGAGAGCGGGGCGGGCACGATGGATTTTTTCTATACGGAACTATGAACCGGTATGTTTAGGCGGTGGCGAAGACTGTTATTTCTTCAAACTGTCAGGGGTAAAAGCGTCTTTTCAAGACAGACGGAAATTTTCTCAGAGGTGACCAACGGTCCCAATCTTTTTAATAGTATATAGATAAATAAGAAATAGACAAAAAAACAAAATTGAGACTTAATAGCACGTCAAAATGAACCGGCATGGGTGCTTGCTAAATATGATGTTATCATATAAATTCATCTATCTGTACATGTTCTGAGGACATAGTACAAATTGGCGAACAACCCCGGCTGTTGTGCAGTACTTGTGCTAGCAGCCATGGCACGGATCTCCGTACCCCGAGCGCGTTTTTTTGCTTGTGCCGATCAGTAGTTATTATAGGAGAATCGATAGAGCACACGATCGCACCAACCTGGCACGGCCTGTTCGAGCTGGCCAGGCAAAATTGCCATGGCTCAGCGACTCATGGTCAACAACTTGGCTGGCTGAACCGCTAGGCCGGCTAGAGTAAGCAGGAAGTCCGCAGGGAGAGCGGGAGGCAGCGAGGTCACTGGCACCTTTGCAAGCTTACGGCACACGGTTGATCAACATTCAAAGTAAAGCTGCTTCGGCTTCGCCCCCCATTGGCTATAAGGAATAAGGATAGAACCTCGGACGCACACGCCATTTGCTGACTCTCATATACTATCATATACTTATACCACACGCAACCATGCAACGGTGTTCTTCTAAAACACCTCCTCGGAGAACCAAAAGGTGCATATGACGAGGGCCCAAAACCAGCAACAAAGTCAACTGTATAATGGGAGGCATCTCAAACATGTCCAGGTGCATTTTTTAGCATTCTACTAATCATAGTCTTTTTCTCTCTCTCCCAAACACAAGGGATCTTATCTGGTTGTTCTTTAGCAATTATCTTTTCTGAAGCACCTCAGCATGCATGCTGGCTAGCTAAAATAGCCGTACCTGCATCATCGGCAAAAATAATCCTCAATTGGAGCACAAGGCAAGCCGATGCAATAGAGTTATTTGCAAGCCGTACCTGCATCATCTGCAGTTATTTGCAGCGCCAGCAATAGAGTTCATCGATCGATTACTTGCTTCCCCCCCCCCCCCCCCCCCCCCCCCCCTTTAGTACTGAGCAGTGAGCACCGGGCGCTGCAATCTGTTACCGTACCAGCATGGGTTAAACCTCCTCAAGGTATGCTGAAGCTGAATAGAGATGGGGCTTTCTTGGCTCAATCAGGACGGACGCGCTGGTGCAGGCATGATCTTGCGGCGAAGGCGCTTCTGCTCTTCTACCCTAGATTCAGAGATTAGTGCCAGGGTAACATTCTAGTGGAGACGGATTGCTTGGTGAGGGTGTCGAATAATGCCGACAGATCTTGCTTCGCTCATCTGTGGAGGATCTCCGGCTGTTATTTTCGTCACAACGAGCATTGTATCTATAACTAAAATTCCTAGGTTGCAGAATTTTGCAGTCACGAGTTAGCTAGGTTTGATATATATATTGGAGGCTCCAGATCCCTGCCAGGTAGTATCCTTCGGGATTATAACAACTCTACTACTGTACATATGATTAATATAATCCCATTTACCCCGGAAAAAGAATGATCTTATACGATGTTCACTTAGAGCATCTCCACTTGCCTACCCAGAACGCCGATCCGGACGCCGAAATTCAGTCTGGACGCGAAAATCGGCTCAGTCGTGTATTCAGGGACCTGTTTTCGTTCGGATTTCGCGTATTTTGGTCCGGCCTATCCAGGCCGAATCCAGGTTCCCGGGTACGTCCTAGGGACGCCGGACGCCGCAAAAAAGGGCGTGGGCCAGCTCTGTCGGCGAGACAGTCTCATTCCCACCCACTCCACTCGCCCAGACTGCCACGAAGAGCTATGTCGCCATGACTTCGCCGGCGGAGCTCCCCCGCGCCGAGACATGCCCACTGTAAGGAATAGTAATCCCGATAGGACACGGAACGGTGTCGTGTGCGTGTGTGTTCCGAGTAGGACTAGTAGTCCAACACCTATTCGTATTGACGTTGCGTCTTGCCGGGTATATATACACCCATATAGTAGCCATGTAAGACAACCGTGAGATTCAATACAAACAACAGGACCGAGAGGGCCCTGTAGCCATCAACATTTTTTTCCCGTACGTACTCGTGTGAGTTGAGAGAGAGAACAATTTGAGCTAGCTGATCTATTGATCGCTGGTCTAGCTAGCTAGCTGATCATTGTTGGCTTGTTCTTGTACGTACACGCGACTCTCGCCGGAAGTCTTTGTCGTCGTCACGTCGGACTGCACTCGGCGTTTGGGGCTGGGCCAACAATTGGTATCAGAGCCTCGCGGGGGATCTCCTAGTAACGGGAGGTCATGACGGACAAGGAGCTAGGCGAGTACTCCGGTGCGGCTGCGGGTGCATCGGTGTCGTCGCAGTACCCGCGGTATGATCGCGGCAACTACACGACGTGGGCGAAACGGATGGAGTGGGCCATGGAGGGCAACGACATCTGGGAGGCTGTCGATCCCGGCGGCGACGAATTCAAGAAGGATGCGTCGAAGTACCGCAAGGACCGACAGGCACTCACGGCCATCGGCTCCGTGGTGCCGGCGGACGTGATGCAGCACCTGATCTCGAAGGATTCTGCAAAGGCGGCGTGGGAGACACTCAAGACGTTGAATCTTGGGCACGAGCGCGTCCGCAGGGCGACCCTACAAACCTTGCAGAAGAAGTACGAGAACCTGGAGATGGAAGGAGATGAGACGCTGGACGCTTTTGCCTCGAGGGTAGCCACAATTGTCAACGGGATTCGCGCGCAAGGTTAGAAGCTGGAAGATATCTCAGTCGTAATGCGTTTCCTGCGCGTGGCGCCTCCGCGGTACATATCTGTGGTGTCGGCAATCGAGCAATGCGTTGATCTCACCACCCTCACGATGGATGACCTGGTTGGACGGTTCAAGGCGCATGACGAGCGGATGAAGATCACCTACGGCGACGCGAAACAAGATGAGCACCTCATGCTTACACGTGCCCAGTGGCAGGCAATGGTCGCCAAGGAGAGGAGCGATAAGGCATCTGGCAGTGGCAATGGTTCGGTCCCGGCGAAGAAGTCGGACAGCAAGCCGAAGAAGCCAAAGAAGAAATTCGACAAGAAGAATCTTCGCTGCCATAAGTGCAATCAGCTCGGGCACTTCAAATCGGAGTGTCCTAACCGTTTAAAGGAGAAGGCTCTCATGTCGAAGGAAGGAGATGATGGACCGATGATGATCATGCTCGAAGCTTGCGAGTTAATGACCACCAAGGAATCAACTCCTCAGGAGTCCGCTACGGAGATCGTCACGCTCGTGGAAGAGAAGGTCTTCCCGCGGAGGATGCAGACGGCTCACGACGTTTGGTACCTCGACACAAGCGCTAGCAACCACATGACCGGCGACAAGGCTCAGTTTTCTGAGTTGAACCTCACGGTTGGAGGCTCCGTTCGATTCGGCGATGGGTCGAAGGTGGAGATTGTAGGACGAGGCACTGTCCTGTTTGAGTTGAAGGATGGAGGTCACAAGGTACTCACTGACGTGTACTATATTCCCAAGCTTAAGACCAACATTATCAGTCTTGGTCAGCTCGCGGAGCGTGGATGCAAGATCGTGTTGGAGGACGAGTTCCTGTGGGGATATGACCGCCAAAGGCAGCTCATCATGAAGGTGGAGAGGTCAAAGAATAGACTCTACATCCTCAATCTCAATCGGACGGATCCAGTATGTTTGATGACAAGCATGGAAGACTCGGCGTGAAAGTGGCATGCTCGCTACGGACATCTAAATTTCCAAGCTCTACGACAACTTGGACAGAAGGAGATGGTACGTGGCTTACCGTGTGTTGATCATGTTGAGCAGGTGTGCGACGGTTGTCTCATTGGGAAGCAAAGGCGAGCCCCGTTTCCAAGGGAGGGACAATATCGAGCAAGTAAGGTTCTTGAGTTGGTGCATGGAGACTTATGCGGACCAATCACGCCGGCGACCCCCGCCGGGAACAAGTACTTTTTGCTCATTGTCGACGACTTCAGTAGATACATGTGGGTTGTGTTGCTGAAGAGTAAGGATCAAGCTTTGCAAGCGTTCAGGATTGTGAAGATGGCAGCCGAGGTGGAGTCCGAGGCAAAGTTGATGGCCCTCCGTACCGATCGGGGTGGGGAGTTCAAATCCAATGAATTCAAGGAGTTTTGCGAAGCTCATGGGATCCGGCGGTATCTCACCGCACCATATTCACCGCAGCAAAACGGTGTTGTGGAAAGAAGGAACCAAACCGTGGTGGCCATGGCACGCAGCATGATGAAGAGCAAAGGCATGCCAGGCAGGTTTTGGGGTGAGGCAGTTAGTACAGCTGTCTATTTGCTGAACAGGGCGCCAACTAAGAGTGTAGTTGGTATGACGCCGTACGAAGCATGGTACGGGCGCAAGCCCTCGGTTGATCATCTTCGCACTTTCGGGTGCGTGGCGCATGTGATGACGGTGACCGGACATACTAGCAAGTTGGCATATCGAAGTACTCCAATGGTCATGATCGGCTATGAATACGGTTCGAAGGCATATCGCGCGTACAATCTAGTGAAAAAACAGGTGGTGGTGACACGCGACGTCGTCTTCGAGGAGGAGAAATCATGGAATTGGGGCTCTGCGGAACCGGTACAATCAATTTCTGATGAAATATTTACTGTAGTCTACAGTGATTCGCATGCAGATGATCAAGAAACGGCGTCCCGTGGCCTTACGGATTTAGGCGCTGGTTCAGAAGATGGAAGTCCGGAAGTGAGCAGCAGCAGCGCTACGCCTGGAGAGGTATCTCCGCGTGGGAGTCCCGGCACGAGCAGCAGCTCACGCGCTGCACCTGGAGGCTCGACGTCGCCATCCAGTCCACGCGCGGACGAGAGCCCTGGCGCAAGTGGCCCATCAGCTGCACACTCCCATCCAGGAGGGACTAGCGGTAGTCCAGAAGTGGACGCGGGCGACGATGTCACGTCGCCAACATGCAGTACACCGATAGAAACTGCAGGAAATTCAGTAGACGCTGAAACAAGTACTACGTCAGTTTCCACGACTCCTCCAAGTGCACGGGAAGAAAGGAGACGGCCACCTACTCCAGAAAAATTCCGAAGTGTACTGGAGTTGTATCCGCCGGAGACCCTTCGTACAGCGCGTGCGCGAGGGAGAGGACAAGGTCAGTGTTTACTCACCGAGGAGCCGACGAAATTCGAGGATGCTAATACGGAGGAGTGTTGGCGTCGGGCTATGGATGAGGAGTTGGGGTCGATCCGCGACAACGATACATGGGAGCTTGTCGATCTACCCAACAATCACAAGGCCATAGGACTCAAGTGGGTGTACAAGATCAAGAAGGATGCCGAAGGGAAGTTGGTGAAACACAAAGCTCGGCTAGTGGCCAAGGGATACATGCAAGAGCAAGGTGTGGATTTCGAAGAAGTGTTTGCTCCCGTTGCAAGGATGGAATCGGTGAGATTACTTATCGCTCTCGCAGCTCAAGAATCTTGGAAATTGCATCACATGGATGTGAAATCCGCGTTTTTGAATGGGGAGTTAGAAGAAGTTTATGTGAAGCAACCACCGGGATACATCAAAGAGGGAGAAGAACACAAGGTTTTGATGCTACACAAGGCGTTGTACGGGCTACGACAAGCCCCTCGGGCGTGGAACATCAAGCTTGATCGTACATTGATCTCTCTCGGATTCGAGAAGAGCCCACTGGAGCATGTGATGTATAAGCGAGGTAAAGGAAGGGATCATCTACTAGTTGGCATCTATGTTGATGATCTATTGATAACTGGAGCGGATGAGAAGGAGATTGCAAAGTTCAAGCTACAGATGAAGGAGTTATTCAAGATGAGTGATCTAGGCTTGTTGAGCTACTACCTTGGGATCGAGGTACATCAAAAGCTGGGTGAGATCACGCTATGCCAAGAGGCATATGCAAAGAAGATACTCGAGAAGTGTGGCATGGAAGAATGCAATCCAACTCATGTTCCGATGGAACCTCGTCTTAAACTGAGCAAAAGGAGTGAAGCACCTGCGGTTGATGCAACAGAGTATAGGAGCGTTGTCGGAAGTTTGAGGTATCTCATCAACACAAGACCCGACTTGGCCTATTCCGTTGGCTATGTGAGTCGCTTCATGGAAGCACCCACAATGGAGCATTGGACAGCTGTGAAACATATACTCATGTATATCAAAGGTACTACAAACTTTGGTATTGTCTACTCGAAAGAGAAGGAGGAGGTGAAGCTACTTGGCTACAGTGATAGCGACATGACAGGAGATATTGACGACCGTAAGAGTACCTCGGGCGTGGCATATTTTTTGGGAAGAAGCATAGTAAGTTGGCTATCACAAAAGCAAAAGGTGGTGGCACAGTCATCCTGTGAAGCTGAGTATATTGCGGCTGCAACTGCAGCGTGTCAAGGTGTGTGGCTAAGAAGTCTACTTGGGCCCCCTTCTTTTCAGCTTATTGGCCAGCTTCTCCCAGAAGCTACCCTCGACCAGCTTCTCCCAGAATCTCATCTGCCAAAATCGTTTATACTTTTAAATTGACATTGAAACTACTAGTTAAGAAGTTTGAACGAATTTTGAAGATGAGATTCTGGGAGAAGCTGGTTGAGGGTAGCTTCTGGGAGAAGCTGGCCAAGAAGCTGAAAAGAAGGGGGCCTTGGTGATCTCACCAATCGAGAGGCGGAACAAGTGGTGCTCAATATTGACAACAAGTCTGCAATTTCATTATGCAAGAATCCGGTGCATCATGACAGGAGTAAGCACATTGATACGAAGTATCACTACATACGGCAGTGTGTAGAGGAGAGCAAGATTGAAGTCAACTATGTTTGCACCAATGATCAGCTTGCGGATATCCTAACTAAATCTTTGGGACGAGTGAAGTTTGCGGAGAGGCGAGGAAGGATCGGTGTCCAAGCTGTGAAGATGGGCACATCGTGCTTAGGGGGTGATTGTAAGGAATAGTAATCCCGATAGGACACGGAACGGTGTCGTGTGCGTGTGTGTTCCGAGTAGGACTAGTATTTCAACACCTATTCGTATTGACGTTGCGTCTTGCCGGGTATATATACACCCATATAGTAGCCTTGTAAGACAACCGTGAGATTCAATAAAAACAACAGGACCGAGAGGGACCTGTAGCCATCAACATTGTTTTTCCCGTACGTACTCGTGTGAGTTGAGAGAGAGAACAATCTGAGCTAGCTGATCTATTGATCGCTGGTCTAGCTAGCTAGCTGATCATTGTTGGCTTGTTCTTGTACGTACACGCGACTCTCGCCGGAAGTCTTTGTCGTCGTCACGTCAGACTGCACTCGGCGTTTGGGGCTGGGCCAACACCCACGCCTCTAGCTACGCTTGTCGTAGTTGCCGCCCACCTCCACGCCTTCTCCGCCGCCGCTTTCGCCGACCTAGCCTCGTCGTAGCTCTGCTTCGCTCCGTGCTCCCATCATCACGCCCGCCAAGTGTTCGACATTTGGCCGGATTCGGCTATGGACTCCGACGGCGACGAGATACTATCCACTGACTCTGACGAGGACGAGATACTCGTCATGGATTCCGACGACGAGGAGTTGCTCGTCGTACTCCTGGAGAGGAGAGCGCCGAGGTCGCCGAAGGTGAAGAGCACTTGCAGATCCTCGCATCGCTCGCCCAGTTGTATATGCAGATGGCGAAGCCGAAGCGCGGTGGTTCGGCGCCAGGTCGCATGAAGTGCAAGGCGAGACAGAGGATAGAGGGATATTGCATATTGTACGTCGACTACTTCGCCGACCAGCCACTCCATGGAGAGGACGTGTTTCGCCGCCGTTTCAGGATGAGCCGGAAGCTCTTCCTCAAGATCGTGCATGCCATCCGGAAGTTCGACCCATATTTCCTTTGCAAGAAGGACTGCACCGGCTTGGTTGGGTTTTCCTCGCTTCAGAAGTGCACCATGGCAATGAGGTTGCTTGCATATGGAGCGTCGGCTGATGCTGACGATGACTATCTCCGCATCGCCGAATCAATCGCCCTTGATTGCTTGTACAGGTCTGCAGGGCAGTGATTGTAGTGTTCGGGGAAGAGTACTTGAGATCACCCACTCTTGAAGACACTGCTCGGATCTTCGCAGTCAATGAAAATAGAGGATTTCCTGGTATGCTTGGAAGCATAGATTGCATGCATTGGGAACTGTCCATTTGAATAGCAAGGAATGTACAAAGACCACAAAGAAGGATGCACTGTAATACTTGAGGTAGTTTTTACACATAATCTTTGGATCTGGCACTCCTTCTTTGGCATGGCAGGATCGAACAACGACATCAACGTCCTCAACTCCTCAACTATATTTTCCAAGCTTGTTGAGGGTCATGCTCCCCCTGTGGAATTTGAGATCAACGGACATCACTACAACAAGTGATACTATCTAGCAGATGGCATCTATCCAAGATGGCCAACATTTGTGAAGACTATCTCAAGCCCAATGCTCCCCAAGCATTATCACTTTGCCAAGGAACAGGAAGCTTGCCGGAAGGACGTCGAGCGGGCATTTGGTGTGCTCCAGCAGAGGTTTGCAGTTGTCCGGTTCCCTGCTATGACCTGGTCGAAAGATCAGATGTGGGAAGTGATAAACTGTTGTGTGACCTTGTACAACATGATCATTAAGGATGAGAGGAAGGATCCAATGGGTTTGCTCAAGGAGGACGAGCCATACTACGGATAGGGTCCTCTTGCCGAGCCTGATCATCAGGTGCCTCCAACATGGGCTGCATTCATGGCAGTATGTCAGGAGATCCGAGATCCGGCAATGCATCAACAGCTGTAGGATGATCTTGTCGAGCACCTATGGATACGCAGGGGCAACACGACATAGATGCTGAGCATGAACTGACCGAACTTGGCTGAAATATGTTGTACTTTTATTGCAGGTCGAACTATGTTTACAATATGTTGGTCTTAAAGTGTTTTGTATTCATCGTATGACGAACTATGCCAAAATTTGGATGAACTTGAACCAAATTTGAGCGAAAACGGACGACCCGGGTACTCGGCCTGGGTACGTGAGTGGGGAACTGGGCATACCCAGGCCAAAAACTTGCGCCGTCCTGCCAAAGTTTGGTCCGGATATCGGCCTGGATTTGGCCAACGACAGGACGTTTTTTTTTTTCTTTCTTTTCTCATGCACATCGCCATAATTTAGGAGCACATGGCACAGAATGGAACCGGTATGAACATGTCTCAAACAGAGTGGGCTCCCATGCTGTTTTCTGTATGAAAGTTTTACTTATTCATAATCTACGTGTATGATGAAATAGTCTGGTACTGCTACTGCCATGCTCTTATGTTGACAAAAAATAAGATGTTTTAAATATCTGCATGGAGCCTTTGAACAGGAGACGCCTGCAACTCTGATTGCTGCAATATGACGAGCCTTTGCTAGGTTTCATGTAACCACCTTGTTGCTCTTGCATCAGATTGTAATTCTGGCAACTTGCAAGGATCAAGGTTGACTGAAGAAGAAGAATAGCGAACTTCTTACCCATGCAAATCTCGATCAACACCATACGTAACTTAACTTAAAGTTCACCAAAAGCTTGGCAAGAATTAAACTGGGTACACATAGGGCCAATCCTGCGACTAAAATACTGAGCAGTTGGCCGGAAGCTGCAGTGACTTTGTTCACTGTGGCGGTACAATCCCTAAACTACCAGCTGGTGTAGCATTCCATCAAACACACGTAAAAACAAAGCAAAGATTAGTCTTGCGGCACAATAGCAGCAGAATGCCGATCAGACCATGTACGTCATCCCCACACGCATGATGTTCGAGTGAGGGACCTTCAAGCTCGCGGTGCCAACCCTGCAGTTCCTCCTGAGGAAAGCGTAGAAGTAGTTGATGATGAACTTCTTTGTGAAGAATGATTGCTTCGTCGCCCTCACATCGCCGTGTGCCAAGAGATATGTGAACCCGGATGCTATGGCTTCTCTCAGTGCCGCAAGCTCGTACTCTAAGCTGGGGTCTTCTTCTGGGGAGATGGAGCTACAAGGGAGCACAGGAACGCTTCCTTCGGTGCCCGAAATTCGATTGTCATCACCCAATCGCTGATCAGAAAGCAGTGGAACATGCAGATCCCCAGCAGCAGTAGCAGGAGATGGACGTGCCTCGGACACATCAGAGACATCATCACGCTCTGCCTCCATTGTGCTCACCTCAAGAGCGAGTTCCTGGGCTTCCCTCCTCAGAAATTTCTCTAGGCTTTCAACCAAAAGATGCTCAAAGAAGCCATGGTCCTCTTTCCTGACATCCTTGTAACCATATCGTGCAACGCAACGGAACATGTGATAGTCTTTCTGGCCAACCCTTCTGAACAAGAACCTTTCTTCAAGTGGCACATATGGAATAGGAACATATTTGATGCAAACAAAGACGATAGTGGAGTGCATTGCTGGCAGCGTGACCAACATTTGGCCAAAGATCGATGGGATTCCCTGGACCAGCTCATTGTACACAAGTCCAATACCTGGAACTCTTACTGTGCCAAGTGTTGATCCCAGGTCAAGGATAAAGTCCAGTGATATCTTCCCACGCATCTCACTCTGGTACTTCAATACGCTTCCATAGTTCCACGTATACATTATGCAGAGAAACAATGATGAGAAAGCAAGCGGTAACCATCCTCCTTCTAGCAACTTTGACATAACGGCAGTCAAATAAATGAACTCTATTGCACCAAAAAGAATAGGGAAGCACAGAACAAGGAACAGATTGGTTTGCCATATTAGAAGCATCACCAAGGTTACCAGCGCAGTGCTAACCATCATGACTCCAACTTCAGCAATGCCTGGAATTTTTATAGAGAAAAAGATGAGATAGTCACTGATGATAAATAATATCATATGCAATGTCTATCGTGAAATGGAGCGGTAACTGTCCATCGGCTGATTGCTATGCACCATAATATGTAAAGCCCATGGCAAAAAGCTGAAATTATTGCTACAGTAGTTTATCAAGGATATAATTCTAGATTCTAAAACAAGAAAGATAATAATGTATATTTCCTAAAGACAAAAGCACTGACCATATGCATTGGCGATATCGTTCGTACTCCTGAAAGTGGCCACAATGATGATGCACATGACCATGAGAAACCAATTCATTACAGGTATGTAAATCTGACCCATGACTTTCTTGGAGGTATGGATTATTTTGATCCTAGGAAAGCAACCAAGAGCCATTGCCTGCTTTATGCAAGAGAAGGTTGCAGATATCATAGCTTGGCTGGCAATCATAGCAGCAAGTGTAGCAATCACAAATACTGGCCAGAACAGAACTTCTGCATTGCAAATAGAAAAAATGGACTTGAGCTCCAAAGGACATAAAATGGACAATTGTTTACAATCGTGTTAACTTAGACAGTCTGATGTTTATGGCATCTGAACACCATACCTGGTACAGAATCATAAAATATTCTTTCTACAGCAAGTGGATGCTTCATCAAATATGCAGCTTGGCCCATGTAAGCAATAAGCAGGCAAGGGAATACCACAGCAGTAAATGCTAACTGGGACAAACAAAAGGGAATACCAATTTAGCTCTGATAAAAAGGGATACACAAATATCAACTAAATAGTGCAGTAAAATCAGGAAAAGATGTATCTCAGTTGACTAATAAATATCTTAACCTGTATTGATTTGACAGTGAAATGACCCAGATCAGCAAACATTGCTTCAGCTCCTACAATTACAATAGGAAATGAGTGTACTTGGCCATATGCAGCAGAATCACTTTCAGTTGTAGGATTTATAAATGGTCAAATCAACAATCAATCATCCCTAATAGATCACTCAGCATCAGTTTCAAGTTCAATTTGTAAGTAGCAAAACAAGTGCTGCGCTGCCATCCAAAATATGGCAAAAATTATCATGATACACAAAATACTGCGTTGCACAGAAAGGCAGAAGAAGGGTCATTTTCATCCCTCTGTAACATTCTTATAGTTCCAATGTAATATTCTTGGTACTGCTAAACATAGGGGTTCTCAAAACATTACAACAATCAATATGACTGTAAACTCTGTATTTTGTCGTATTGGCGCTTGCTTCAAGGGGTATGGGAAAACAAAAATAGAATTAAGAAACCAGCCAGCGTTGGAGTAAGGTGGTACCCATGAGTTTCATTCCTGTGTAACATACTAACTTTTTTTTTTTTTGAGGGAACATATTATATGTAACATTTTTGGTACTGCTAAAAACAGGGGTTCCAAAAACATTACAAGAATCAATGTGACTGTAAACTATGTATTATGCAATAATGCCGCTTGCTTCAAGGGCATGGGAAAACCAAAACTGAACTAAGAAACCAGAGAGCGCTGGAGTAAGGTGGTACCTGTGATGCACAAGACACAACCACCAAGAGCTGACCATGCCTTTACGCCATTCATCTTGAAGAAGTAGTAGATGTACATTGGATTGAATGCTTTCACGACTGACATGTCATACTTAATTATGTTGTATATTCCGATGGAGCCCAAATTAATAAACCACAGAGCCAAAACAGGAGCGAACATAACCCCGACTTTGCCAGTTCCAAACCTCTGGACGCTGAACAATAGCAGAAGAACTAGGATTGAAACAATTACAACAGCATCTGCAAAAAAGATGAATAAAAACATTCATCTTGTGGCCTTGAAAAGTAGGATTGTATGAAAAAAAGATACTCCCTCCGTCTCAAAATAGATGTCTTAGGTTTATTAAAATTTGGATGAATCTACATACTAAATAGTATCTAGATTCATTCAAATTTTGACAAATCTGCGACATCTATTTTGAGACGGAGGGAGTACTAGTTTAGTATTTCAGCAATGATCTAATGACAGGACATAAGCAGACTGTTGTGATCTTCATGGAGGGCATATGAAATACCATACCTGTGTCAAATCCAGCAACTTGACCCTGAAGACCACTGACAGCAGACATAACTAAGCATAATTTAAAAGAAAAAGGAGGGTCAGCAATAATATATTTTCGAGGTGAATATAAATTGCAGAATCTCTGTTGGTAGAAAAAATAAAGACAAAACAGGGTTTGCATATGAAGCACCTGACATTGATGGAGTGAGGATGCCATCTCCAATCACCATGGAAGTCCCCATCAGAACCAAGAACAGCAGAATGTTTTTGAAGATCGCGTTCTTTTCTAGATATTCTTTGACAGACAGAGCACGTTCAAGCTCAGGAGTAGGTAACTTGAGTCGAAAACTAGAAATATCTTCATCCACACGCTGCTGATTTGGCAACCGGCTAACTTTCGCATACCTGCAAATCAACGAATACAATGCAAACGTGCCCCCTGCAAGAGATACATTCAGTTACCGAACCAATTTAGACAAGAGCATGCGTATCCGACAGTCTAGAACCAGCATTTACTGAGCCAGTGTTGCAAGTTGCGCATCTTACCTTCGCCATTGTCATTAGCTTTCAGCACTATAAATACGTATTTCGCAAAAGGGATCAACGCAATGGTGTACATGACCAGTGAGAGCGCTCCCAGGATCTCCACCTCCGACTTGATGGGAACTTTGCTGAAGACATCGCTGAAGACATAGAGAGGGCTTGTACCCATGTCACCGTAGACAACTCCGAGCGTTTGAAATGCCATGGCGACGGTGCTCATCCACGACACATCCTGGCCCAAGGTGCAGCTAAGAGGGGTCAATCATAGGGTCCAATTGATTCATGTCATGTGGTAGAAAAAGTATCTGACTAGCACATGTGCCCTGACTCAGGCAGAGTGACAGACAGAGGCAGTGAATAAATGTAGGCATGCTCTTAGCCGATCATAATGCCCAACCAAAACGTTCATCCTGATTCAGGACTAACCCTCCGGCGACCGATCCATCTGTCCTATGATGCTTCCGCTAATCGATGGATAGTCAAAGCTTTACACTCTAAATAAACAGCTTCAGTTCGCCAAAAAAACAAAAAATGGCTCGAAATCCGTCCGCGGGATTACCACCAGGACGCGTGGGAATTGAGAGACGCACCGTGTCACCGTGCCCGTGGGCGCCGCGCACGGTCATGGCCTCGACGTCGAGGGAGTCCACCCTCTTGGGCCGCTTCCCCAGCCTCCGCCTGAACGAGGAGGACTTCCGCGACAGCACGGCCCCTCCGGACTCGGCGTCGTCTGCGGCGTAGGCGCCCCGGAGCGACCGCTCGTCCTCGTGGGACCAGTGCGTGGACTCGGAGGAGTCGACCTCGCTGCCGTCCACCCACCGCGAGCTGGCCCCCGACCTCGTCGGCTTCAGGAACCGCGCCGTCGCCCCCGCGGACGAGGGCGGCTCCTCCTGGATCCCGCCGTCGTCCATTCCTCTGTCCTGGCGGCCTGGCGCCGGCGTCCGTCGGATCGGATGAGGAGGAGGAGGCCGGAGGCGGGCTGGTCCTGGACCTGGACAGGGACTGACTGATTGACTGGGCGAGCGCGCGGGCGAGGCGAGGTGTGGCGTGGCGCTTCGGGTTTGGGCTCGCTTCGGGTTTCTATGATGATGGCGATTCTGGGATTTTTTCTACTGCCGTGAGACTCTTTTCTCCGATTTGATTATGTGATCACCAGGATCACGTTTGGCATTTAGTAGTGGGTCAGTTGCGCACCTGCGCTGTCTGTTGGCGGAACTGCATGCAGCAAACGTACGGTCCTGCTCAGCGCCTTGCAGTAAGTTGTGAGTGTAAGTTGTAACTGTATGGACTTTGTGCTGCAGTTGAGCGTGCCACGCTGAAACAGGCTAAGAGCATCTTCACTGGACACCCACAAACGGCGCCCGGCAAGCTGCCGCCTGCCAGGATGGTGGATGGAGGGGTGGAGGCGTTGAGGACGGCCATCGGGTTGTCTTGACCACTTCCTGTCCTTTGCACATGTGATGCCTCCATCTGCACGCGCGGCTAGCTGGCCTGCCTCCAGCCTCCAGGTCATGGCCATTGACTCCGGTGTCGAGGAGCTATGGCCAGGAGCCAAGGCCGAACCGCGGCGAAGCTGCGGCCGAGGGTCGTAGTGGAGCGTGGCGGTGGTGCTGGGTGGTGGTGGTTGGTGAAGGTAGGGGCGTGGGGCGTGGGACGGGCGGTTGCGGAAGTGGCGTGGTTAGGAGCGGTGGTGAGAGAGAGAGAGAGAGAGGGGGTAGGTGGGAGTAGAATGGCTAACAGATGGGCGCATGGGCATCTGCTGAGTTGGCCTACACTGTTAGCGCCCCAAGAGAGCCCCTTTCCGCAGGGGTGGAGCGGGGCTGCCAGCACGTTTTTGGGAAGTGCCCTTGTTGTCGACAATGTTTGGGGTGCACCGGTGTGGGGCGTTTTATGGCTGGCACTCCCCAACCGCTTTGGGGGCTAGTTTGGGGGGCGCCGGTGGAGATGCTCTAAGAGCGTCTCCAGCCCTCCAGCAAAAGCAGCACCAGATCAAGTGATTGGGGAACATCGGCGTGTGGTGCCACTCATGGGATGTCGGTTCCAAGCCACATCCTCTAGATGATGTCCCAAAATGTTTTTCTCATGGAATAAATATAAGTTTGGATACACAGGAATTTAAGTTTTACAACAATGAAAAACAATTCATACAATTCAAATAATTTGAAGTTTAACTTGATCAAACGGATGGCGCAGTGGCCTCTTCTTTGAGCCTTCACAAATGCTATGTGAGATCATTTTGTAGTTGCTGATGACCATGTAGGTCATGAATTTCTACATGTATAGCGAGAAAGTTTGCAGACTCTACGGGCACCTAGTGATCAATAATGGCAAGAGAAATCTAGGTGTGATACGGTTCAATATCATTCACCGGATGCTTGCGCTCACTTTCGATGATCATGTTATGCATGATGACATAACCATTCATCATATCCCACGTCTGATATTGGGACCAAGTAAGAGCGGGGTACCTGAAAATTCCAAATCGAGATTGAAGCACACCAAATGGACGCTCAACATCCTTCCTGCAACTCTCCTGGCACGAAGAAAAGTGAGACTTTGCCAGACTAAGGACCGGGGATTGTCTTCACAAATATCAACCATCTTAGATAGATGCCATCGGCTAGGTAGTACCGTTTGGTATATGCGTGGTCATTGATCTCATAGTTGCAAGGGGAAGCATGCCTTCAACCAGTCTTGTAAATATTGCCGAGCCTTGTGGCACATTGATGTAATTATGACGTCCCGGCATGCCAAGTAAAGCATGACAAATATACATGTATTTGTCTACCAAAACCTCAAGGACCACACTACACTGTCCGTGATGTCCTTGGTACAAACATTATCAAGCAAATGGATAATTTTTTCATGACCAGTGCATGCAATCGATGTTTTCAAGCATCCTAAGAAATCCTCTTGTTGCGTTATGTTTCATGATCCTAGCATTATCTGCTTCATTTGGTCATGTCAAGTAGTCTGCATCAAACATCCCCCACCACCGCTCTACAGAAAATATACATGCACTCAATGGCTATGGACTCACCCATGCGTAGATACACACGTTTTGAATCTCCGGGTGCTACATATGCAAGCATCCTCATGGCAGTAGTGCATTTCTGAATTGTGGAGAAACAGATCGTGTCGATGTAGTCCTTCTTCAGCATGACCTTATCATCGTATTCTCTCACACCATGAAGAATCTTCATGAACTCCTCAGTGTTCATCCTATAACAGCCCCAGAAATCTTTCGGAGTATATGTTGGTGCATTGGCGAAGTAGATCGTATATAGCACGACCCCTCGAGTCTCTGCATTGGCTTGTGTTTCCTTCTCCCATGCTTTGATCTTCCACGCTATGAAACAACCCTCTTCTCCTCTTCGGCTTGTGGTTGGAGAAGACAATCTAGGATCATCAGTTTCTCTTGGTCGTTGGTGTCCCCGGCAGCCTCCTCCACTAACAACGATTTGATCATCATCTCGTCGTCGTTGTTCATGTATACGATTTAGAACCAACGAAATCATTAGTAAAACGACCGGCAAATGGCATGAAAGAAGTTCGAACATATAGTCTATTGAAGCAAACGGCCGAACACCTGGCGTGCAAGGCGGGCACGCGAGGTGGCCACCGCGTCAGGTGCAAGTGATAGATGCCTACAACACAAAATTGTTGGAGGGGAAGAGGAGGTGATAGGGAGGCACCCAGAGGCAATCTACCGGTGTCGAGATGATCGGCGGTGACAACACATTGGGAGAGGTGGGAGGCGTTGAGCAAGCGAGGCGCATTGGAAATGTGGAGAGAATTGGATGTGCTGCTAGCAGGTGACGCACGACTGGCTCTTTCCTACGCCACGTTCCCAGCAGTTGCATCTGGTGTACCCGCAAGGAGCCCAGTGGGACGGGAATGGTCTCTGTGCGTCAGACACACTATTGGGTCGCGCCGTGTGGAAACGACCATTGAGGCGCACAGTTGGACGTGCCTTTTTATCCGATGTGCCTAACAGCCTTTTGAAGCGTCGTTTGGGGAACATGACTAGAGATGCTCTAAGCTCTCTACATGAGGCAAGCATTAGGGTTTTGAGACGAATCTTCTCAGGCCAAGTGTGTTACCACCAAAGTTAGTCAATAGGGAGAACATTTGTCACGATGCAGTCTTTTCCCGTTCTCCTACTCAAGTACAAGTACGTCATCTAGGCAGCAAGAGTAACTGACGAAAAACCACCATATTTAAGTCCCACCAAAATACATGTTTTCGATACTTCCTTGGATCCATATTAATTGATTTAGATTTGTTAAAAATTGGATGAATCAAAACATTATTTAGTATATATGTTTATTCAAATTTTGATAAATCCAAATCAATTAGTATGAGTAAAAGGGAGTAGTTTTTTTGTGAAGAATTGTTACTAGCCTTAAATGTATAGTTTTGCACCATTTTCTCATACGGCAATGGTGGATTAGACACGTTGACTGGAGCATGCACAGAACGTACAGGATGATTTGTTTGGGTGGGGCCGGCAATAATCAGCAGTGATGATGTTGATCCGTTGGTGTGTTGTTCGCAACCGGGGACGGCTTGTTCTGATGCCGGTTGGGCTGTGAGATAGAAGCGGAAGCGAAGCGGCTCAGGTCGCTGTCGCACGCGGCGTCTACTCGAGGATGGACAGGCAAGGTGACGTGCGATCTTCGCGTCGCAACAACATGCGCGGTTGTGAAGGGCGAAAGCAGCAGTTCAAGGACAGACGTTTACGAAAAAAAAACTACTCTCTTTCATCCATATTAATTGATTTGGATTGTTAAAATTTAGATAAACTTATATACTAAATAATATTTAGATTTATTTAAATTTAAATAGATTTAAGTCAACTGATATATGTCGGAAGAAGTATAATATAAAATAATCCATTAAATGCCGCATGAAGATATTTTTTTCTAAGGGTATGGGAATGCATACCAAATAGAAGAGGAGACATATCATTTACAAGCGGTGTCGGAGCTAGCCAAGAATAGCAGGGGGCACACACGAAAATATAGATATTTGGGGTCAACTCGATTGATGGTTCCTTTAGCAAGAAGAAAGGAGGTGCTGGATGTTGAAGTGTATAAGTGGATTGTACTAGTCTTTTTCATCAGTTCGGACTTTTGGTTGTGTTGGCTAGTGCATGAAGCTTGACATGGTATCAGAGCCCAAGGCCTCGAGTTCGAGTCCTGACTTTCGCAATTTATCTTAAAATTGATGTAGACCCTTCTGTGTTCACGTATAGACCTCTTGAGTCATACTTGAGTTTCGCGCGCCGTCGCTCTCTTCCGGTTGCACGTGCTGACTTCTCCCCGTCACACGTAAGAGGGGGTGTTGAAGTGTATAAGTGGATTGTGCTAGCCTTTTCCATCAGTTTGGTTTTTGGTTGTGTTGGCTAGTGCATGAAGCTTGACACTAGAATGACTCTTCGAAATGCCGAAGGAGGAAGGACGTTTCATTCCGATTCTTACCTGAATGTGATGAAACTTTAGAAGGTGAGATTCGGGCGTGCACTGAAAGTCTTGAACTGTCGCTGGCACAAACTCAACTCCTGATAGTCATTGAAACTGATTTTGCCCACTTAATCCAGGAAACTACTTCAGCAACAGTATATCGGTCTCCTTATAGTAATCTCGTTTCAGATATTAGATGGTTCTTAGTCAAAGAATTGAGTGCACAAATATAAATGTGAATCGTGAATTAGGGTTAGACACAGAACATATAGTAGAACTTTTGGTTTGGCTGGCTGCTGCTCCTCACTTCGCACTGTTAGGAGGCAGAGCATGAACATCTTGTAATCCCTATTTCTTAATGAATTTCCTTTTACCCACAAAATATGACACTACTATTTCCTCCTATCCAAATTAATTGACTCGGATTTGTTTAAATTCATGCATTTTAGTGTTAGATACATCAAAATCTAGCCAAATCCAAATCAATTAATTTGGATAAAAGGAACTAATTCTTTTCTAGATCACTAAAAAATTTATTTCAATGATTTCTAAAAATACACACATGCATGTAGCTCCGCCAGTGTTCACAAGAAACCGAGCTCAAATGTGAGTAAAGGGTTCAACTCACACGCGGAGGAGAAAATTATTAAAAAACCATCACAATTGGGGTTAGGGTTTTAAAAGATCATCATTTTTTATAACAAGCACCAGATTTGGGGCAAAATGTTGCATATGTCACTGATCTAGCTTTGACGAGATTCTAATGATGAATCTGACGGGTGGGACCAGGTGGTCAGGCTGACGTGGCCTCGTTTATTTACCAAAATACCTCCACATATTATAAGTTCTAATCTTAGGTATTTCTTTTCTATTTTTTCAATTCCTTTCTTATTTATTATATTTCCTTATTTTCCTAATCATTGAGGAGGCCGCCGCCGTGGCACGCTAAACGCCGGGAGCTGGCGCGCGGCGTCACGGACGCGGGAATTGGCGAGCGCAACATGTAGGGGCGCGCAGCCGGCCACCGGCAGGGAGCATCCACAGAAGAGCGCTGAGCGCCGGACGAGCAGCCACCGTCGAGCTCCAGCCACGGCGAGCGTTGAGCACCAGACTAGCACACGAGCGCAGTCCGACGCGGCCGAGCACAGCAGGGCGGAGGCCGAGAAGCATGGGCACGGCGGAGCCGCGTTGACTCTGGCCAAAGCTCGTCGGCGACTCCACCTGGTCGGCGCTCGCCCGCGCCCCCTTTTGGCCGAATGAGAGGAGGACGGGGTGGCGGCTCGATGGTGGAGCGGCCAGCGAGGTCGCGGGCGGGCGGAGGCCGAGAAGCGCGGGCATGGAGGAGCTTGCGTTGAACCTGGACGGAGCTCGCCCGTGCCCCCTGTTAGCTGGAGGAGAAAAGGACGGGGTGGCGGCTCGACGGTGGAGCGGTCGGCAAGGTCGCGGGCGGGCGGAGGCCGAGAAGCACGGGCGCGAAGGGCCCTGGCTAGAGCTCGCCGATGGGGAGAGTGGGGATAGATTGAAGATGTAAATTTACAAAAAAAAACTAAAGTTTAGAACTTCTAATATGTAAGTACCTATTGGTTGTTACCTTTGCCACGTCGGCCTGACCACCAGGTCTCGTCCATCAGATTCGTCATTAGAACCGCATCAAAGACAGGTAGGTGCTATCCGCAACCTCTTGCCCCAAAATCCAGTGTTTTTAAAAAAAATTATAATTTTGGGTGGTTTTTTAAAATCCTAGCCTCCGAGACTGCCAACACTCACAACTCGTTTTCAAAAACCCGTGCATTCATCTGCTTCCAAGAATGAAGATACTTAAATAGAAATTTTCATCTATAATATAATATAACTCTATTTGTAGATGCTAACCTGGTTCTTCCTAGTTCTCAAAGTATATCAACACTTTCTCAAAATTGTCACCTTCATACATTATTTAAAAAGGCAAACTAGCTCTCATTCTCTGAATAGGTGAAAAAAGGAGTATGCAATTGAGATGAGTCACAACAAATATCATGCGAAATCTATTGTCTTGAAAAACAAATCAAATAAAAGCAAATTCAGAAGTATTTAAAACTTGTGGATCATGAGTAACTTAGTAATCTGCACAGAAAGACTATTATTGTCTCCGCAACTTGTCCTGGGTGCGGACATTCCATGGAAATCCGAGATCACCTCTTCATCATTTCCTCATGCACATGAGGTATGGAATAAAATCAACATTCAACCGGCTTCCAAGATTTCTCCGACTTGTGGACCACTCTGATACCTGCTGGGCTTGACTCCTCTGTTTGGCCGTCTATCGCTCTCATCGTTTTATGGAAAATTTGGCATGCCAGAAATATTATGGTCTTTAGAAACATTGATCAACTCTCTTATATAACTATTTCTAAAACTATGAGTGACATCACTCTATGGTCTCATCGTTGTAGGGATGTGGCTCAAAAAAGTCACGCTGGCTTGTGGCGTGACTACCTCTTGTCACGATGCTCGTGAAACATGTTGTTGATCTTTTGAAGTAATATATTCAGGTGGGGATCCTCTCCCCCTGGTGATTGTTTCAAAAAAATGGTGATTTTCCTCTAACTCCTCTACCCACTTCGTCGAACCCACTATTTTTATTTTTTATTTTCTTGTTCCTATTTCTTCTTCTTTCGACCTTCTATATTAATTTTGTATTTTCACCTCTCTTTTTCCGGGTTTAGCGTCTTTTTTACACTTCATTATTTGTTGTTTTTTTGTATTTTAAATTTATCTATGTGTATTTTTTTTCCAACGTTGGGTAAATAATACCTTGAATAAAAATGTTGTGTTGAAATATATGAACATTTTAGGTGGACGATGTTGGAGATATTTTAGAAAATGATATTACTAATACGTTCAAAACGTATCTACTTTTCCGAACACTTTTGCTATTGTTTTTCCTATAAATTTGTGTAATTTAGATACAACTAACACGGACTGACGCTATTTTCAGCAGAATTGCTTTGGTGCCTAATTTTTGTGCAGAAAATCAACTTTCAGGAAAAATCCCAGAAAATATGTCAAAACTCCTATTTTACCAGAAGACTCACGGAGCCAGAAGACGAGACGGAGGAGGGACACGAGGGGCCAACACCCCTGACCGCGCAAGCCAGCCTAGGCTGCGCCTGGGAGGGGTGTGGCCACCTCGGGCACCCCCTCGGCCTCCCTCTTCTCCTACATAAAGCCTTCTGACCGAAAAACTCCGGGGGGGGGGGGGGGGTCGACGTTTTTCTAGAAAGAGTTCCGCTATGCCGCCACCACCAGAAACCATGATTCGGAACCAGAAACTCCGTTCTGGCACCCTGCCGGGACGGGGATTTGGAGGAGATCATCGTCATCATCATCACCGATGCCTCTCCATCAACCATCCGTGTTTCCCCCATCCATGAGCAATCCCCCGTTGTAGGCTATGGGGATGGTAGGGATTGGATGAGATCAATCATGTAATCGAATAAGATTGTTAGTGCATGGTGCCTAGTATCTTTATTAGTGGTATTTGACTTTGTTGCAACTTGTTGTGCTTAATGCTTGTCACTAGGGTCCGAGTGCCATGATCTCATATCTGAACATGTTATTGATTCATGATGATAGTATTATTTGTGATCTTATTTGCAAGTTGTTTACACATATTATTGTCCGGGACCAAAGGCCCCAAAGTGACAGAAATTGGGACAACCGGAGGGGATGACTGTGATATGAGGATCACATGTGTTCACAGAGTGTTAATGCTTTGCTCCGGTGCTCTATTAAAAGGAGTACCTTAATTGCCAGTAGATTCCCTTGAGGCCCCGCTGCAACGGGCTGACAGGACAAAAGATGTTGTGCAAGTTCTTATTGCGAGCACGTATGAGTATATATAGAACACATGCCTATGATTGTTTAGTACTTGGATGCTTTATCTTATTTATCTGCAAATGTCCTAAATCTTTGTATTACATGAATAGTCTCGTCCATGCAACGCCCGTCCATCCATCCCTATGTCTACCGCACTCATATCCTACTGTTTGCTACTGTTGTTACTACTGCTTTTGTTTTACTGCTACTATTGCTTTGATGTTGCTACTACAAAACTATTGCTACTGATAAATTACTGTGAGCAAGACTATTTCTAGGTGCAGCTGAATTGACAACTCAGTTGTTAAGGCTTATAATTATTCTTTGGCTCCCCTTGTGTCGAATCAATAAATTGGGTTATACTACCCTCAAAGACTGTTGTGATCCTCTATACTTGTGGGTCATCAAGACTATTTTCTGGTGCCGTTGCCGGGGAGCATAGCTTTATTTGTAAGTTCACTTGGATTTATTATTATTAGTTGCTATACTTTTAATCATGTGGAAGTCTCGTGATGGAAAGTTTCCTATTTTACCATCCACTACAAGAAGAGGTATAGTCCTAAACACCTCTATTGCTCTTGATTCACCATTTGTTACAAGTAAGCTTGTTACACCACCACCACATACACATGCTACACACACTGCTACTACTGCTGAATCTGAAATTGCTTCTGATGCTCATGATGTTACTTATATTGTGCTTGATGAGAGTGGTTCATTAGGTCCTTTCCTAGATGCTACAATTGCTAGAACTATATTGGGAAACACTGAAACTCCTAGTGAAGACACTATTACACCTGTTACCTCACCTAAGTCTAGAGAAAGCTATGATATTAATGATGGTTACATTGAAATGATGATGAATTTATTGAAGAATATCGAAACTGTAGGGTTCGCAGCATAGAAAATAAAAAAATTCCTACGATGGGAACAACTATGTATCAAGATCTATCTACTAGATACAAGCAACGGGCGGATGTATATCCGTAGAGAACATACCCTTGAAGACCGACAAAGCTTAACGAGTCCAAACTCGTGGTTGATGTAGACGATCTCTTGCCGATCTCAAGATCGAGAGGAAGTCCTAGCACCGCAAAATAGTAGCGCATCCGTGCTCGCACACACGTACAAGACATCGAGCAACCTCCGCCTCCTCGCTCCAGCGATGCAGCGGAAGCACAACCCTTTCTTGCCGAATAGCCACCGGGAACATGTATCTTGCTAGTCCAAAACCATGGGGGATAAATTCTAGAGGGGGAGAGAGATCCTTCACGAGGAGGTGTGAGTGAGAGAGAGGGAGGGGGCTCCTTTTATAGGGAGAGGGTGGCACCCAAGGGGCCATTCGCCCCGCCATGGGGCTACCCCCTCCCCTCCTTTCATTCATGTGGGTGGACACTCCACTCAAACAAAAGCCTTTCAATTTCCTCCACTAAAAAACCCACTCAAATTCCCATTAAATTTCCACCAAATATAATGCAAACTCTCATTAAATAAAACTCCTTTTATTTATTCAGAATTTTGTCAATTACTTTAATGACAAACATTCACATATAACCCATTGCTAGTATTTCATTTCACATGCAGAAACACTTTATGCAATTTCACCCGAAAACCCGTTTCAGTATCTAGTGAAATAAATTCCTGCGCTTGTTATTCTTTCCGGCATGAAACTTTTGCTCCAATTGGATGTCAGTGTCCCTTAAGTGTTCCACCCTATGGTTCGCGAATAATGAGGACATGATCGAGACCCTTCTCCGATCAATAATCAGAAGCGGGACCTAGAGATCCACACATTCAACGATGACTTTCCCGTGATCGTCGGAACCTTTTACGCTAGTATCTTAATCCCTTTGTTTCACGATATATTACATGTCCGAGATTCGATCATCGGTATCTCCATACCTAGTTTTATCTCGTTACCGACATGCACTCTTTTCTCGTTCCCGTGATATAACATTCTAGTGATCAAATCACTTGCTTGCAAGCTAGTCAATGTGATATCACCGAGAGGGCCCAAAGCATATCTATCCATCATCGGGATGAACAAATTCCACTCTCGATCCATGGGCCTCAACATAACACTTTAGTAGTGTAACATCCCTAAATTCATATTCCAAAACTCATTCATATCATCCATGCATCCATCATCATTTAGGGTTTCAAAATCAAAACCATTTCAGAAAAACAGAAACTTGATGCTATGATTTCATGTGAGCAAATTTAATTCGAATGGCCATCACCCTTTGAAACTTGAATGTTTAGGAACTTGTTTGCTTGCCTCCATTGTTGGAAAGTTTAGGTGTAAAAGTTTGACCAAAGTATTTCAACTTGGGAATAAATTCAAAACCCTATTTTTAAACATTTGCAAACCAGAGGCAAAGTCTCTGATTGTTTTAAGTCCAAGCTTGACCAAGCCCTTGCAGGGTAACCACATGGTTAAATAACTAATTTTTGAAACCACAGTACCCTGCAAAAATCCCCAGAATTGTTTGAATTCAAAAAAATTTGAATTCATATCTAAATCATTCCTGAAAACCAAAATAGAAAAGGAAAAGGAATAAACAAAATAAAAAGGCCGCGCGCCAGGTTTCTGGCCCAGCATCGAATCGAGCCCAACTAGCCCACCCGGGGGTTTTATTTTTCTCTCTCACGCGCGAGCGCACGCACTCAGTCGCTGACAGCCAGACCCCACGCTCCCTCCGATTATTTCGCTGACCAGCGGGCCCCGTCCACGTAGCCCTCGTCCTCCCCAAACCGCGCCCGCGACCACGTCGCTGCTACAGTCAAGTCCGGTAATGGCGCGGTGTAATTGACCATTAATCAGCAGGCGTTTCCTGTCGCACCTGAGCCTATTTAACCCTCTCTGCCTCGCGAGCATTCTCCCCCATTCACCTCGCTCACTCCGCCGCCAGGCTGCGCGCAATTGCCTTCGAAGCTTCGCAGAACCGAGAACTCCGGCGACCAAATACGGTGAGCCTCGACCATCCCTCCCTCTCTGGTTCAAACGAGGATGATCAGAATGTTCTTGCGCACCCTCTGATACTTTTATTTTGGCCGCTAGTGACCCAGGTTGTCATCTCCGTCCACCGCCGAAACCACCTGCGCCGCCGACAAACTTCGGCAACCAATTAAGGTAAATCCAGACCGCCCCTTGCCTCCTCCCTCACACGAGCCTGTTCGCCTGTGTCTTGCGCATGTACTGATGCCACTCGTTCGTGCTAGGGCGACGCCAAACCTCGGCAAGGACCACGTCTGCAAGCTACTGTCGCCGCCCGTAACTCCGACGAGCTCCAGAGACCGTCTCCACGCGCCCCTTCGCAAGCCAGCACCACGTCGAGTTTCAGCACGCCACTGCGATTCCGGTAAGCATCTCCCTTCCTCCCCGGGCGACCTAGAACGCCGGCGCCACCGTAGTCAGACGCGCCGCCGCCAGTCAACGCCGCTAGCGCCGCCAGTTTGTGGCTTGATGGTTGTGTCCGTTGGATCCAGATCGTAGGGCTAGGATAGATTGTAAATGAAGGGGTAAGCGCGCATCTGAGCCGCCAGATCCCACTTAGATCCTACGGTCCGCAGAGCGCGATCCAACCGAAACGGTATGCGCCAGTGAGACTGCGACACGTGGCTAGAGTTTCAAATCAAAAACAGAATTTAAACCAGATTTGATCCAAACTTCAAACAGCTATAACTTTTGATTGCCACGTTGGAATTTTGCAAACTTTATACTGTTGGATTCAGTGAATCAAGGCCTTTCTGATTATGCAAAGTGTTTAACAAATAGTAACCATTAAAATGACTTTGTTTGTAGAAACAAGTTTAGGCCCCTTTTGATTATAGTTTTTGTTTAGCAATTTGTTTTAGGGTTAAATAAGTTTAGTTGGCAAACTTGTGAATTGTTAAGTTTCTGTAAACATGTACATGCTTGGTAGAGTTTTTAAAATCACCACTTAGTAAATTCTTGCATGCATGCATTCATATTATTTTTTATTGTATATAAATTGTGTGTAATTGTATGCCACAAATCTTTGTGTAGATTTTGCTAGTGACTGTGACTGTGAAGAGTGCTACTCTCCCCATTACCAAGGCAAGTGATATTTCATGAATATTTCATTCCTATATTTTGTACTAGCATTAGATATTTTGCTAAGTCTTGCATGCTACTCTTGCCAAATAAAAGATTGGGAAATCCTATGTAGATAGAATGGTAGAATTGATAGGAATTTTCCTAAGTTAAGTTACCATGCCATGCTTAGACTAGCTACTAGCAAACAAGGGTTGGTATAATTTATTCATGCTATAATGACTATATTTCTAAGTCATGAGACTTTTGTTTTCTTAATAAAACCACTAAGTCAATAAACCTCCTGGGTGGAATGGAAAGATTGGGTTATGTTGAGTGGTTACACAAGGCCATGGACTTGGCTTGTGTATCTCACTTGTGGTATGCCACCCAGGCACAAAGGGATTTGGAGGCCAAGTGTTGAGAAAGCTTACAGTGCAACCACTTAGCAATATGGGCTCTGCCTTGATCATATAAGTTGCTAGAACTTAGTCTTTTGGACAGTTGGTGGTAGTGGGATGATAGGATGGAACGCGTCCATTTGACTAAGGAAAGGCTTCTGAAAGGTCCTGTCTTGGGAAACCAAGTCTGGTGGGGAAAGTGCACAACCTATGCAGATGGAAAACCTAAGTACTTAGCCTAGTCCAAGGCAATGGACAACTTGAGCATCAAGACATGGAAGCTACAAGAATCTCATCACTCCAATTTCTAAGTAAAACTTGTGGGTGAACAAGGGTAAAGGACCCCAATGTCTATTGGTGGTTTCTTGGGAAAGTTTTTGACAAAGAAAAACTTAGCAATTTCAACTAATAGGAAAAACCTATTTTCAAGCAAAGCAAGCCAAGCTACACTTAGCCAAAATGCATATAGTAATATAGTCCACTTAAAATTTACTAAGGTATCACTTGCCAATACTATTCCAAAGTATTGACCCTCTGTGGCTGTAACTTGTGATGTTGCAGGTTACTCCGATGATGAGTAGGAGTCGTGAGTGTACACTCAACATGCTTGCCTGTGGCACATGAAGATGAGGACTTGTGTTTATTTACTTATTCCTTAAACTCTTGTATTAGGCCTTTGGCCCTGAGTTGTAAAAGACTATGTTTTATCTCTGGAATGAATGTAATAAATGACCTTTGTATCTGTGTACTTCATCTTAAACTGTGGATGCTAGCAATGATCCAGGGACTAGCATTGCAATCACAGGGATCCTTTTCCTTTCAAAGGAGGGGTCTAACAGATGGTATTAGAGAACTGTGTTGCTGTAGGATTATGACCCTAGGATTGGAAACCACTAAGGAAAAAATTTCAACTACTTCTACACTTGTCTATTCTTCTCGTAAAACTTTTCTAATATTCTCATTCTCATCTCCATTTGTAGATGAACTCCATCAACGAAGCCGTGAAGAAAGGACCACTCATGACCATGACCTTGGAGTGTGAAATTGAGTTTCTCAAAATTCTCAAGGACCTCATGGTGACAATGGAAGCACATGGTGCAGCTATTTACAAAGGCTTTCCAGTGATGGATGAAGGAGTGGAGTATTGGTGGGTGCAACTTCACTTGTACAAAAACAAGGAAGACAACCACAAAGAAAGAGGATTCTGCATGTACACCAACACTGTGATGCACACCACATTCTTTGAGTCAGCAAGAGAAGCAGCTTGGAGGACTATCAAAGAACTAAGTGCTAGAGTCAAGTGCAGAATGCTCAACCTCCAAAAAGACTTAGAGAAAGAGAAGGAGCTTACCCAAGAGTTGGAAGCCACCAACCAAGAATTAAGGGGAGATATTATAGACTTAGTGATGGAATCAAGTGAACAAGATAGGTGGATTGCCTCTAGGAACATTGTGTTTGCCAATAGATCCAGTGAGATAGGATTGTAAAAGCACTTCGTTAGTTGGACCACCACTTATCACCTTATTTTTCCAAAATGATACCTTAAATAAGTTTGGACCTTGATTGATGTAATGGATTCATGTATGCATGACTTGTGTGATTTTGTGTTCCAAAGATGTGTACGTGATGTTTGTCTTTGTTTATCTTAAATTGTGTTGTTCTAACTTTTCAATCTTATAAATAGATGCCTATTACCATCAGCACTGTTGAGGAGTTCCAGGTTACCCGTTTTGGTCCTCGTATCGTTGAGCTTACTACTTTGCTCGATCTCCCTCTTCCCACCATCATGGTGCACCCACTCACCAAGTTTGAGAGGAAGGATCCCTGGGGCTTCAAGGTGAACCAGCCCGGACGTCAGACAGAGCCTACTACAGAGGCCATCGTCTTCAAGCTGATGCACGATGACAGGGAGAGAGGCATGGAGGTAGTCATGCAGGACCTGATAGGACGTCTGTTAGGCCGTCACTCCCGACAGGTTAGAGGCACCCACTTTCACGTCTTCGGAAGACGTGATGATGATGGAGAGTCCATCGACTTTGAGGACGACTCGAGGGACACAGCAGAGCCGATACGCCTCTATCTCCAGGACTTAGAGTCTCTCATCAGGCACGTGGACACGGACAGGACCAACGTCATGCTCAACAATGACCAGCTCCAGGTGCAGCTTCGCGAGAAGGACAAGCTTTTCGCCCAGCAGGACGAGATGGCCAAGGAAATGGAGACGAAGTTCGAGGCCCAGGACCGCAAGTTCAATAGTCAGGAGAAACGCGTCTAGGATAGGAACTGATGGGGGAATACCAATCGGGGTATACCCACGAAGTGGATTTGCCAGCTGGATCGAGCCGACTGAAGCCAAGCCCAACGCGGGTCGACTCGCCCAATACGGCGACTAGCGCTTGCTGGACCTAGGCGACTGGCGCCGACTGGAGGCCCGAGACGGCGACTTCAATACAAAGCCCACCAAATACTTGTAAACCCTAACCGGCTGCATATATAAAGCCACCAGGGGCACCCCCACGGGGTATCCGGTCTCACAATAGATTAGATCTAGTCTCTCCCTCCGCCTACGGCGGCTCCCATGTAAACCAATCTATGATCATATACTAGATTGATAGCAGGACGTAGCGATCCTCCACCGAGGGGACGTGAACCTGGGTACATCGTGTGCCAATCTCGCTCCCGGATTCTCCTACGTCGCCTTGATCCCTCTACGTAAGCTACCCCCAGTAGCATCTGCCGTGCAATACCACGACAGTTGGCGCCCACCGTGGGGCAAGCGATGCTTGGAGGGTGATAATCTGGGCGGGATCCCTCTTCATTGCCGGCGACCAGATTGCATCTGTCAAGGCTGTCTGCATCAGACGGGATCTTCATGGCGGCGACCTGAGTCACCGAAGCGCCCAACGATTTCTCTCTCTCTTATTACCATTGCTTATTGATTATTATACGTTAACTAATGATCTCCGTATACTGCATGACAAGAGCAATCGCCGAGGATTTTGCTACACACGTCAGTTGAAAACAACTCGTGCCGTACTAGTCGGCCTCATCGGGCAGCCAAGTTTCATTGATCCAGTCCAGAGGCAATCTAACTAGTTTGGAATAAAATAGCTAAATCGGAGACGGCTGTCATCATATTAGCAGGGAGATGAAGCGATGCCATCAGAGAACAAGACACATATGGCCATGTGTCCGCGAGTGTCTATATTTAATCTAAATACCTGTCACTGGTTATTCCATTGATTTATTATTTAATTAAGATTATACTAATCTTTCCTACATGGTTTTTCATGTACATACCGCGGAGAATCAATCTATGGAGACGAGTTGACATGCTGGTTTACATCTGCCACGGACTCGCTCCTCGCGATTCGCTAGGCTCGGCGATTCACCCGCCGCATAGTCGCCATGCTCCGGAACTTGCCTAAATGCGGACACGCATAAACGCGAACTCGCTAGGCTCGGCAACTCGCCTGCCACGGATCGCCATCGTGACCTCTCACTCGCGGCCCCGCCATCGTCAACTTCGCCAAAGCGCGATCCCTGTCCGCCGTGCGACCGCCTCTGCCGCGTCGACCCCGTGTCCGCCGCGTCGACTTCGCCATAGCGCGACCTCCGTCTGCCGCGTCGACTCCGTGTCCGCCGTGTCGACTTTTTCCGGCTAGACGCCGTGCGACCCTGTCCGATACGACAAATGCGTATGCCGCGCCTGCTAAGGGACCTTCATCGTCCGAGTCGCCAGAGAGGGTCGCATGTCACGCTGCATGGACTCACCACTGGGTGTCTCTTCCCTCCGGGAAAAATCAATTCTCCTTTGTCAACCTTTGAAAGAGCGACTCGCAATGGCCAAGTAGTGCGGACTAGGACTCGCAAACCGAGCCTCGGTTCGTCCACGAAAAACGCTAACCGAGAGCCATCATTGGAGTCGCCTTGCTCGACTGGCCTTCCGGGCCAAGACAAATGGTAGTGCTACATAAACAGCACCATGTCCTCCTCAACCTTAGATAGCGCGACTCGCACGGCCAAGTACTGCGGACGAGGACTCGCAAACCGAGCCTCGGATCGTCCAGGAAGAACGCCAAGTCGAGAGCCATCTTTGGAGTCGCCATGCGACTGGTCCCCCGGGCCAAGACGAGAGACTCGCTAACAAAACAGCGCAATCAACATCATCGCGGACTCGCAATCATCGCGGACTCGCCACGCTCGGGGACTCTCCCCTCGCGGACTCGCAATCATCGCGGACTCGCCACACTCGGGGACTCTCCCCTCGCGGACTCGCAATCATCGCGGACTCGCCACGCTCGGGGACTCTCCCCTCGCGGACTCGCTATCATCAACGACATGCCACGATCGGTGACTCGCCCGCCGTGGCCACACCATCATGGCCTCGCCATTGCGACCTCGCCCTCGCGGACTCGGCATGCTAGACCGCGCCACTCGCCACGCTTGGTCGTTCGGCGCTCGCCGGTAACTCGTCCACGCCGCTCTCCGCGCTCGGGGACTCGGCACCCGTCGGTCGTTCAACCTCGTCGGTCGCCGCACTCGGGGATTCGGCACTCGCCGGTCGCTCGACCTCGCACCTCGCCGCGCTCGGGGACTCGACGCTCGCCGGTCGCTTGATATCGCCACTCGCTACGCTCGGGGACTCGGCGCTAGCCGGTCGCTCGACCTTGCCACTCGCCGTGCTCGGGGGCTCGGCGCTCGCCGGTCGCTCGACCTCGCCACTCGCCGCGCTCGGCAGCAACCACTACTATTTCCAAAATATGCATCTCTATAGAGCCTCAAGTCGCCTCTACAAGCCAACTCGAGCATCGGGGACTACTCCTAGGCATGCTGCGTGTACGCGTGGTTCCACGACCATGGACTCGCCCTCGCGTACTCACCACTGCGGACTCCCCCCTGCGTACTCAACACCTCGGGGACTCGCCACCGTGGACTCGCCCTCGCGTACTCACCACTGCGGACTCCCCCCTACGTACTCAACACCTCGGGGACTCGCCACCGTGGACTCGCCCTCGCGTACTCAACACGCTCGGGGACTCACCACCGCGGACTCCCCCTTGCGTACTCAACGCGCTCGGGAACTCGCCGCTGCGGACTCGCCCTCACGTACTCAACACGCTCAGGGACTCACCGCTGCGGACACTCGCCCTCGCGTACTCAACGCGCTCGGGGACTCTCCACCGCGGACTCGCCCTCGCGTACTCAACACGCTCGGGGACTCGCCACCGCGGACTCGCCCTCGCGTACTCAACACGCTCGGGGACTCGGCGCGCTACAGACAGCTCCACTCGCCGGTTGCCCGACCTCGTCACTCGCCACACGCTCGGGGACTCAGCGCGCTATAGGCAGCGCCACTCGCCGGTCGCCCAACCTCGCCACTCGGCGTGCTCGGGGATTCGGCACTCGCCGGTCGCTCGACCTCGCCACTCGCCACGCTCTGGGACTCGGCACTCGCCGGTCGCTCGACCTTGCCACTCGCCGCGCTCGGGGACTCGGCACGTTCCGCGCTCGGATACTCGTGCAACTGGCGGCTTCACCGACACCCTGCGTCTTTCGCCAACTGGCCATCACCGACTGGCTCACGCCGACCGCCTCCCGCTTCATGGTTCTTTTCTCTGTTCAGGAGCTCGTTGCCGATTCGCCACGACCCATCGTCAAGACTCTCCGCGCCCTTCCTCAAGCCCGCGTCGAATCAACAACGCGCTCGGGGACTACTGATGGGGGAATACCAATCGGGGTATACCCACGAAGCGGATTTGCCAGCTGGATCGAGCCGACTGAAGCCAAGCCCAGCGCGGGTCGACTCGCCAAATACGGCGACTAGCGCATGCTGGACCTAGGCGACTGGCGCCGACTGGAGGCCCGAGACGGCGACTTCAATACAAAGCCCACCAAATACTTGTAAACCCTAACCGGCTGCATATATAAAGCCACCAGGGGCACCCCCACGGGGTATCCGGTCTCACAATAGATTAGATCTAGTCTCTCCCTCCGCCTACGGCGGCTCCCATGTAAACCAATCTATGATCATATACTAGATTGATAGCAGGACGTAGCGATCCTCCACCGAGGGGACGTGAACCTGGGTACATCGTGTGCCAATCTCGCTCCCGGATTCTCCTACGTCGCCTTGATCCCTCTACGTAAGCTACCCCCAGTAGCATCTGCCGTGCAATACCACGACAGGAACAAGAAGATCCGGGACATGACCGAGGAACTGAAGTCCAAGGATTTCGAGCTAGAGCAGCAGCAGATGGTGATCGAGAGGCTTCGCTCCCAGAAGAGGGCTCTCAAGGCCAAGATCGATTCTTTGACCACTACGATTGAGGAGAACAAGACCGCGATGGAGAACGCAGGTCTTACTTTTGTCGAGGAGGAGATTGATGCTGATGAGTAGGCTTGACTACTCGTTTATCTTTCATATTCGTACTTGTTATTATGGACTTGTTATTGGACCATCCGACATGTGGATGGCTTGCCACTTGTGTGTTTTACTTCATGAACTTATTATCTGGTTGTTGAACTTTTATTCTTGTGTTGCTTGCTATGTGTTTGCTTGTGATGAATTGTGCATAAAACATCTATGGGTATCTTATTCTTATCTCTTTTTGAACAAACCACAGATGCCTCCCCGTCGCGCAAACCCCAACCCCAACAACATCACTCCAGAAATGCAACAGATGATGAATTCTCAAACACAGCTTATGCAGATGATGACAACATTCATCTAAAACCAGAATAACAACAACAACAACAACCCCAATAACAACAACAATAATAACAACAACAACAATAACAACCCTCCGGGTTTTGATATGCTCACCAGATTTCTGCGCCTGAGGCCAGCTAAGTTTTCGGGGACAACTGATCCCATGGTGGCCAATGATTGGCTACGTTCTGTGAACAAGGATTTAGTGACCGTCGGCTGCACGGATGCTGAAAAGGTCAGGTTCGCAGCGCATCTGTTGGAAGGACCAGCCGCCACATGGTGGGACAACTTCCAAATCACCACTCCTTTAGATGAGGTGACTTGGGCTATCTTTGAAGATGGCTTTCGCACTGCTCATATCTCACCAGGAATGATGAGCCTGAAAAAGAAGGAGTTTCACAACCTGAAGCAGCGCCACCGCAGCGTGGCTGAATACATAGAAGAGTTCAACAATCTGGCGCGCTATGCACCGGATGAGGTTGACACAGATGCCAAAAGAAAGGAAAAGTTTTTGGAAGGCTTGAATGATGAGCTAAACTTACAGTTGTCTGTGGCATATGTTCCAACTTATCAGTCTCTGTGTGACAAGGCTGCTATTTTGGAGAATAAAATGAAGCAAGTCGAGAGTAGGAAGAGGAAACACTCCGACAAGCACAGCTCGGGATCGTCTCACAAACGATCTCACTATGATGACAGTGGAAGCTCAGGATCCCATAAGCATGGGAAATTCAACAAGCACCACAACCACAACCGTCATGACAACAAGCATCACCGCAGTCATGACAACGACAAGTACAAGAACCACAAGAGTGGACATAAGATCCACCACAGTGGGAATGGTAGTGGAAGTGGAAGTCAGCCTGCTAAAAAGGACATCAGTCAGGTTGAGTGCTTCAAATGCAAGAAGCTGGGGCATTATGCTAATGAGTGCCCTGAGAAGAAAGTTGAAGGACCTAACAAGCCCAATCCTTTTCAAAAAGGTCAGGTGAACCACATTAATGTGGAAGAGGTCTATGGGGAGCCTGACGCTGTTGCTGGTAAGTTCAGACTCAATTCCATTTCAGCATTTGTACTCTTTGATACTGGTGCATCTCATTCATTCATATCAAGAGCATTTGTTGAAAGAAATGAATTGCCGGTAGAAACTATTGGGTGTCCTATAAAAGTAAGTTCTCCTGGTGGAGAAATGATAGTGAATTCAGGATGCCATGACCTAGTCATAGAATTTGGGAAGTATAAGTTTCCCGTTAACTTGATTATATTAAACTCCCAAGGTTTGGATGTCATTCTGGGAATGGACTGGATGACTAAGTACAAAGGAGTGATAGATTGTGCCAGCCATACTGTCTCACTCACCACTCCGGAAAATAAAAGGATCATATTTAAGACCAGCTTTGGAGCAAAGAAGAGTATGCTAAATTCTCTTAAGGGGGTTAGCATGGACAGTGTGCCAATTGTATGTGAGTATCCGGATGTGTTTCCGGAAGAATTGCCAGGAATGCCACCAGATAGGGATGTGGAATTTCTGATAGATTTGGTACCAGGATCGGGACCAATAGCCAAGAGACCGTACAAAATGTCAGTTGATGAACTGAAAGAGCTCAAGAAGCAACTAGGAGAACAATTGCAGAAAGGATTCATCCAGCCAAGTTCTTCATCTTGGGGAGCCCCAGTATTGTTCGTAGAAAAGAAGGATAGAACACAAAGATTATGCATTGACTACCGTTCTCTCAACGAGGTAACCATCAAGAACAAATATCCTTTGCCAAGAATCAACGACTTGTTTGATCAACTAGAAGGAGCATGTGTGTTCTCGAAGATTGATCTCCGGTCAGGTTATTTTCAACTCAAGATAAGAGAGCAAGACATACCTAAAACAACATTCACCACAAGGTATGGATTGTATGAGTACACTATGATTCCTTTTGGTTTAACCAACGCTCCAGCATACTTCATGAATATGATGAACAAGGTGTTCATGGAATTCCTTGACAAGTTTGTGGTCGTTTTCATCGATGACATCTTAGTCTACTCCAAGAGCAAGGAACAACATGAAAGACACTTACGCTTGATACTTGAGAAACTGAGGGAACATAAACTTTATGCCAAATTCAGCAAGTGTGAGTTCTGGCTAGAAGAAGTTGGTTTTCTTGGTCATGTTATGACAAAGGATGGTGTAGCAGTTGATCCTGCTAAGGTTTCAGCTGTGACAGAATGGGAATCTCCCAAGAATGTGAAAGAAGTTCGTAGTTTCCTCGGCTTAGCAGGTTACTACAGAAGATTCATTGAAAATTTCTCAAAGGTTGCTAAGCCAATGACTGAATTGTTAAAGAAGGACAAGAAATTTGCTTGGTCTGAAGGTTGCGAAGTCAGCTTCCAAGAATTGAAGAAGAGACTTGTGTCAGCACCAGTTCTATGTCTGCAAGATTTGGAAAAGGATTTCCAAGTATATTGTGATGCGTCTCATCAAGGTTTGGGTGCCGTACTTATGCTAGACGGTAAAGTTGTGGCCTATGCCTCGAGACAACTCAAAACTCATGAAGTAAACTATCCTACTCATGATTTGGAGTTAGCCTCTGTCGTCCATGCGCTCAAAACATGGAGACATTACCTTTTGGGAAAGCGTTGTGAAGTGTTCACGGACCACAAAAGTTTGAAGTATATCTTCACCCAAAAGGAAATCAATATGAGACAAATAAGATGGTTAGAGCTTATCAAGGATTATGACTTGAGTTTGCAATACCACCCCGGTAAAGCAAACGTTGTAGCAGATGCTCTAAGTCGTAAGGTGTTTGTAAATGGCCTTACCAAAGGAGAATTGCCAGATGATTTGTGTAAACAATTCAAAGAACTCAGATTGGAGATTGTACCTGAAGGACATCTCATGTCTTTGGATGTTCAACCCACTTTGTTGGACAAAATTCGAGAAGCTCAGAAGTCCGATAAGGAAGTTGAAGAGATTAAGAAAAATATTGATCTGGGGAAAGCTAAGAATTTCCATGAAGACGAACAGGGTACGTTATGGCATGGGAAACGTATCTGTGTACCACAAGATCCGGAGCTACGGAAACTGATTTTACAAGAAGCACACAACTCTCTGTATTCTATTCATCCAGGTAACACCAAAATGTACATGGACATGAAAGAAAGATTTTGGTGGAACAATCTCAAGAGAGACATCGCCGAACATATTGCCTTGTGTGATGTGTGTAGTAGAGTAAAGGCGGAGCATCAGAAACCAGCCGGTTTGCTTCAACCACTACCTATTCCTGATTGGAAATGGGACAAAATTGGTATGGATTTCATCACCGGATTACCAAGGACCAGATCAGGATATGATTCCATATGGGTAGTAGTGGATCGCCTAACTAAAGTGGCACATTTCATACCCGTGAAGACAACCTATACAAGTGCCAAGTTAGCTAAAATCTACATGAGTAGAATTGTATGCCTTCACGGTGTGCCTAAGAGTATTGTGTCCGATAGGGGAACCCAATTCACTTCCCACTTTTGGAGACAGCTACATGAGTCATTGGGAACGAGGTTGGAATTCAGTACTGCTTTTCATCCTCAAACTGATGGACAAACAGAAAGGACTAACCAAATCCTTGAAGACATGTTGAGGGCATGTGCCCTAGATTATGGAGTAAGTTGGGATGAAAGTCTGCCTTACGCAGAATTTTCTTATAACAACAGCTATCAAGCCAGCATTGGGATGGCACCGTTTGAGTTTCTCTATGGAAGAAAATGTACCACCCCATTGTTATGGAATGGTGTGGGAGAAAGAAGTTTATTCGGGCCAGATCTTATCAAAGAAGCCGAAGAGAAGGTCAAATTGGTTAAGGACAGATTGAAGATAGCACAGTCCCGACAGAAAAGCTACGCAGATCCTAAGCGTAGAGAAGTCACCTACGAAGTTGGTGATAGAGCCTATCTTAGAGTATCACCACTTCGTGGAGTGAAAAGATTCGGAGTCAAAGGAAAGTTGGCACCAAGATATGTTGGCCATTCAAGATTCTGAGTCGCAAAGGAGAAGTTGCTTATGAAATTGAACTGCCAGCGTCTCTATCAGCAGTCCACAATGTATTTCATGTGAGTCAGCTTAAGAAATGTCACCCAGAAATGGAAGAGTCTTCTTTGAAGGATACCATACCGTTGGAAGAAGTTCAACTAGAAAGTGACCTCACCTATGAAGAAAAGCCTGTCAAGATTCTTGAGACTGCAGAAAGGGTCACAAGGACAAAAACTATCAAGTTTTGCAAAGTGCAATGGAATCATCATTCCTCAGAGGAAGCAACATGGGAAAGAGAAGATGATCTTCGGAAAGACCACCCTCACCTATTTGCTAGCCAATCCGAATCTCGAGGGCGAGATTCATCTTAAGGGGGTTAGATTTGTAACATCCCTAAATTCATATTCCAAAACTCATTCATATCATCCATGCATCCATCATCATTTAGGGTTTCAAAATCAAAACCATTTCAGAAAAAAAGAAACTTGATGCTATGATTTCATGTGAGCAAATTTAATTCGAATGGCCATCACCCCTTGAAACTTGAATGTTTAGGAACTTGTTTGCTTGCCTCCATTGTTGGAAAGTTTAGGTGTAAAAGTTTGACCAAAGTTTTTCAACTTGGGAATAAATTCAAAACCCTATTTTTAAACATTTGCAAACCAGAGGCAAAGTCTCTGATTATTTTAAGTCCAAGCTTGACCAAGCCCTTGCAGGGTAACCACATGGTTAAATAACTAATTTTTGAAACCACAGTACCCAGCAAAAATCCCCAGAATTGTTTGAATTCAAAAAAAATTTGAATTCATATCTAAATCATTCCTGAAAACCAAAATAGAAAAGGAAAAGGAATAAACAAAATAAAAAGGCCGCGCGCCAGGTTTCTGGCCCAGCATCGAATCGAGCCCAACTAGCCCACCCGGGGGTTTTCTTTTTCTCTCTCACGCGCGAGCGCACGCACTCAGTCGCTGACAGCCAGACCCCACGCTCCCTCCGATTATTTCGCTGACCAGCGGGCCCCGTCCACGTAGCCCTCGTCCTCCCCAAACCGCGCCCGCGACCACGTCGCTGCTACAGTCAAGTCCGATAATGACGCGGTGTAATTGACCATTAATCAACAGGCGTTTCCTGTCGCACCTGAGCCTATTTAACCCTCTCTGCCTCGCGAGCATTCTCCCCCATTCACCTCGCTCACTCCGCGGCCAGGCTGCGCGCAATTGCCTTCGAAGCTCCGTAGAACCGAGAACTCCGGTGACCAAATACGGTGAGCCTCGACCACCCCTCCCTCTCTGGTTCAAACGAGGATGATCAGAATGTTCTTGTGCACCCTCTGGTACTTTTATTTTGGCCGCTAGTGACCCAGGTTGTCATCTCCGTCCACCGCCGAAACCACCTGCGCCGCCGACAAAGTTCGGCGACCAATTAAGGAAAATCCAGACCGCCCCTTGCCTCCTCCCTCACACGAGCCTGTTCGCCTGTGTCTTGCGCATGTACTGATGCCACTCGTTCGTGCTAGGGCGACGCCAAACCTCGGCAAGGACCACGTCTGCAAGCTACTGTCGCCAACCGTAACTCCGACGAGCTCCAGAGACCGTCTCCGCGCGCCCCTTCGCAAGCCAGCACCACGTCGAGTTTCAGCACGCCACCGCGATTCCGGTAAGCATCTCCCTTCCTCCCCGGGCGACCTAGAACGCCGGCGCCACCGTAGTCAGATGCGCCGCCGCCAGTCAACGCCGCTAGCGCCGCCAGTTTGTGGCTTGATGGTTGTGTCCGTTGGATCCAGATCGTAGGGCTAGGATAGATTGTAAATGAAGGGGTAAGCGCGCATCTGAGCCGCCAGATCCCACTTAGATCCTACGGTCCGCAGAGCGCGATCCAACCGAAACGGTATGCGCTAGTGAGACTGCGACACGTGGCTAGAGTTTCAAATCAAAAACAGAATTTGAACCAGATTTGATCCAAACTTCAAACAACTATAACTTTTGATTGCCACGTTGGAATTTTGCAAACTTTATACCGTTGGATTCAGTGAATCAAGGCCTTTCTGATTATGCAAAGTGTTTAACAAATAGTAACCATTAAAATGACTTTGTTTGTAGAAACAAGTTTAGGCCCCTTTTGATTATAGTTTTTGTTTAGCAATTTGTTTTAGGGTTAAATAAGTTTAGTTGGCAAACTTGTGACTTGTTAAGTTTCTGTAAACATGTACATGCTTGGTAGAGTTTTTAAAATCACCACTTAGTAAATTCTTGCATGCATGCATTCATATTATTTTTGATTGTATATAAATTGTGTGTAATTGTATGCCACAAATCTTTGTGTAGATTTTGCTAGTGACTGTGACTGTGAAGAGTGCTACTCTCCCCATTACCAAGGCAAGTGATATTTCATGAATATTTCATTCCTATATTTTGTACTAGCATTAGATATTTTGCTAAGTCTTGCATGCTACTCTTGCCAAATAAAAGATTGGGAAATCCTATGTAGATAGAATGGTAGAATTGCTAGGAATTTTCCTAAGTTAAGTTACCATGCCATGCTTAGCCTAGCTACTAGCAAACAAGGGTTGGTATAATTTATTCATGCTATAATTACTATATTTCTAAGTCATGAGACTTTTGTTTTCTTAATAAAACCACTAAGTCAATAAACCTCCTGGGTGGAATGGAAAGATTGGGTTATGTTGAGTGGTTACACAAGGCCATGGACTTGGATTGTGTATCTCACTTGTGGTATGCCACCCAGGCACAAAGGGATTTGGAGGCCAAGTGTTGAGAAAGCTTACAGTGCAACCACTTAGCAATATGGGCTCTGCCTTGATCATATAAGTTGCTAGAACTTAGTCTTTTGGACAGTTGGTGGTAGTGGGATGATAGGATGGAACGCGTCCATTTGACTAAGGAAAGGCTTCTGAAAGGTCCTATCTTGGGAAACCAAGTCTGGTGGGGAAAGTGTACAACCTCTGCAGATGGAAAACCTAAGTACTTAGCCTAGTCCAAGGCAATGGACAACTTGAGCATCAAGACATGGAAGCTACAAGAATCTCATCACTCCAATTTCTAAGTAAAACTTGTGGGTGAACAAGGGTAAAGGACCCCAATGTCTATTGGTGGTTTCTTGGGAAAGTTTTTGACAAAGAAAAACTTAGCAATTTCAACTAATAGGAAAAACCTATTTTCAAGCAAAGCAAGCCAAGCTACACTTAGCCAAAATGCATATAGTAATATAGTCCACTTAAATTTTACTAAGGTATCACTTGCCAATACTATTCCAAAGTATTGACCCTCTGTGGCTGTAACTTGTGATGTTGCAGGTTACTCCGATGATGAGTAGGAGTCGTGAGTCTACACTCAACATGCTTGCCTGTGGCACATGAAGATGAGGACTTGTGTTTATTTACTTATTCCTTAAACTCTTGTATTAGGCCTTTGGCCCTGAGTTGTAAAAGACTATGTTTTATCTCTGGAATGAATGTAATAAATGACCTTTGTATCTGTGTACTTCATCTTAAACTGTGGATGCTAGCAATGATCCAGGGACTAGCGTTGCAATCACAGGGATCCTTTTCCTTTACAAAGGAGGGGTCTAACAGATGGTATCATAGCACTGTGTTGCCTGTAGGATTATGACCCTAGGATTGGAAACCACTAAGGAAAAATTTTCAACTACTTCTACACTTGTCTATTCTTCTCGTAAAACTTTTCTAATCTTCTCATTCTCATCTCCATTTGTAGATGAACTCCATCAACGAAGCCGTGAAGAAAGGACCACTCATGACCATGACCTTGGAGTGTGAAACTGAGTTTCCCAAAATTCTCAAGGACCTCATGGTGATAATGGAAGCACATGGTGCAGCTATTTACAAAGGCTTTCCAGTGATGGATGAAGGAGTGGAGTATTGGTGGGTGCAACTTCACCTGTACAAAAACAAGGAAGACAACCACAAAGAAAGAGGATTCTGCATGTACACCAACACTGTGATGCACACCACATTCTTTGAGTCAGCAAGAGAAGCAGCTTGGAGGACTATCAAAGAACTAAGTGCTAGAGTCAAGTGCAGAATGCTCAACCTCCAAAAAGACTTAGAGAAAGAGAAGGAGCTTACCCAAGAGTTGGAAGCCACCAACCAAGAATTAAGGGGAGATATTATAGACTTAGTGATGGAATCAAGTGAACAAGATAGGTGGATTGCCTCTAGGAACATTGTGTTTGCCAATAGATCCAGTGAGATAGGATTGTAAAAGCACTTCGTTAGTTGGACCACCACTTATCACCTTATTTTTCCAAAATGATACCTTAAATAAGTTTGGACCTTGATTGATGTAATGGATTCATGTATGCATGACTTGTGTGATTTTGTGTTCCAAAGATGTGTACGTGATGTTTGTCTTTGTTTATCTTAAATTGTGTTGTTCTAACTTTTCAATCTTATAAATAGATGCCTATTACCATCAGCACTGTTGAGGAGTTCCAGGTTACCCGTTTTGGTCCTCGTATCGTTGAGCTTACTACTTTGCTCGATCTCCCTCTTCCCACCATCATGGTGCACCCACTCACCAAGTTCGAGAGGAAGGATCTCTGGGGCTTCAAGGTGAACCAGCCCAGACGTCAGACAGAGCCTACTACAGAGGCCATCGTCTTCAAGCTGATGCACGATGACAGGGAGAGAGGCATGGAGGTAGTCATGCAGGACCTGATAGGACGTCTGTTAGGCCGTCACTCCCGATAGGTTAGAGGCACCCACTTTCACGTCTTCGGAAGACGTGATGATGATGGAGAGTCCATCGACTTTGAGGACGACTCGAGGGACACAACAGAGCCGATACGCCTCTATCTCCAGGACTTAGAGTCTCTCATCAGGCACGTGGACACGGACAGGACCAACGTCATGCTCAATAATGACGAGCTCCAGGTGCAACTAGCGAGAAGGACAAGCTTTTCGCCCAGCAGGACGAGATGGCCAAGGAAATGGAGACGAAGTTCGAGGCCCAGGACCGCAAGTTCAAGAGTCAGGAGAAACGCGTCCAGGATAGGAACAAGAAGATCCGGGACATGACCGAGGAACTGAAGTCCAAGGATTTCGAGCTAGAGCAGCAGCAGATGGTGATCGAGAGGCTTCGCTCCCAGAAGAGGGCTCTCAAGGCCAAGATCGATTCTTTGACCACTACGATTGAGGAGAACAAGACCGCGATGGAGAACGCAGGTCTTACTTTTGTCGAGGAGGAGATTGATGCTGATGAGTAGGCTTGACTACTCGTTTATCTTTCATATTCGTACTTGTTATTATGGACTTGTTATTGGACCATCCGACATGTGGATGGCTTGCCACTTGTGTGTTTTACTTCATGAACTTATTATCTGGTTGTTCAACTTTTATTCTTGTGTTGCTTGCTATGTGTTTGCTTGTGATGAATTGTGCATAAAACATCTATGGGTATCTTATTCTTATCTCTATTTGAACAAACCACAGATGCCTCCCCGTCGCGCAAACCCCAACCCCAACAACATCACTCCAGAAATGCAACAGATGATGAATGCTCAAACACAGCTTATGCAGATGATGACAACATTCATCTAAAACCAGAATAACAACAATAACAACCCCAATAACAACATCAATAATAACAACAACAACAATAACAACCCTCCGGGTTTTGATATGCTCACCAGATTTCTGCGCCTGAGGCCAGCTAAGTTTTCGGGGACAACTGATCCCATGGTGGCCAATGATTGGCTACGTTCTGTGAACAAGGATTTAGTGACCGTGGGCTGCACAGATGCTGAAAAGGTCAGGTTCGCAGCGCATCTGTTGGAAGGACCAGCCGCCACATGGTGGGACAACTTCCAAATCACCACTCCTTTAGATGAGGTGACTTGGGCTATCTTTGAAGATGGCTTTCGCACTGCTCATATCTCATCAGGAATGATGAGCCTGAAAAAGAAGGAGTTTCACAACCTAAAGCAGCGCCACCGCAGCGTGGCTGAATACATAGAAGAGTTCAACAATCTGGCGCGCTATGCACCGGATGAGGTTGACACAGATGCCAAAAGAAAGGAAAAGTTTCTGGAAGGCTTGAATGATGAGCTAAACTTACAGTTGTCTGTGGCATATGTTCCAACTTATCAGTCTCTGTGTGACAAGGCTGCTATTTTGGAGAATAAAATGAAGCAAGTCGAGAGTAGGAAGAGGAAACACTCCGACAAGCACAACTCGGGATCGTCTCACAAACGATCTCACTATGATGACAGTGGAAGCTCAGGATCCCATAAGCATGGGAAATTCAACAAGCACCACAACCACAACCGTCATGACAACAAGCATCACCACAGTCATGACAACGACAAGTACAAGAACCACAAGAGTGGACATAAGAGCCACCACAGTGGGAATGGTAGTGGAAGTGGAAGTTAGCCTGCTAAAAAGGACATCAGTCAGGTTGAGTGCTTCAAATGCAAGAAGCTGGGGCATTATGATAATGAGTGCCCTGAGAAGAAAGTTGAAGGACCTAACAAGCCCAATCCTTTTCAGAAAGGTCAGGTGAACCACATTAATGTGGAAGAGGTCTATGGGGAGCCTGACGCTGTTGCTGGTAAGTTCAGACTCAATTCCATTTTAGCATTTGTACTCTTTGATACTGGTGCATCTCATTCATTCATATCAAGAGCATTTGTTGAAAGAAATGAATTGCCGGTAGAAACTATTGGGTGTCCTATAAAAGTAAGTTCTCCTGGTGGAGAAATGATAGTGAATTCAGGATGCCATGACCTAGTCATAGAATTTGGGAAGTATAAGTTTCCCGTTAACTTGATTATATTAAACTCCCAAGGTTTGGATGTCATTCTGGGAATGGACTGGATGACTAAGTACAAAGGAGTGATAGATTGTGCCAGCCATACTGTCTCACTCACCACTCCGGAAAATAAAAGGATCATATTTAAGACCAGCTTTGGAGCAAAGAAGAGTATGCTAAATTCTCTTAAGGGGGTTAGCATGGACAGTGTGCCAATTGTATGTGAGTATCCGGATGTGTTTCCGGAAGAATTGCCAGGAATGCCACCAGATAGGGATGTGGAATTTCTGATAGATTTGGTACCAGGATCGGGACCAATAGCCAAGAGACCGTACAAAATGTCAGTTGATGAACTGAAAGAGCTCAAGAAGCAACTAGGAGAACAATTGCAGAAAGGATTCATCCAGCCAAGTTCTTCATCTTGGGGAGCCCCAGTATTGTTCGTAGAAAAGAAGGATAGAACACAAAGATTATGCATTGACTACCGTTATCTCAACGAGGTAACCATCAAGAACAAATATCCTTTGCCAAGAATCAACGACTTGTTTGATCAACTAGAAGGAGCATGTGTGTTCTCGAAGATTGATCTCCGGTCAGGTTATTTTCAACTCAAGATAAGAGAGCAAGACATACCTAAAACAACATTCACCACAAGGTATGGATTGTATGAGTACACTATGATGCCTTTTGGTTTAACCAACGCTCCAGCATACTTCATGAATATGATGAACAAGGTGTTCATGGAATTCCTTGACAAGTTTGTGGTCGTTTTCATCGATGACATCTTAGTCTACTCCAAGAGCAAGGAACAACATGAAAGACACTTACGCTTGATACTTGAGAAACTTGATAGTTGATCCGGCTAAGGTTTCAGCTGTGACAGAATGGGAATCTCCCAAAAATGTGAAAGAAGTTCGTAGTTTCCTCGGCTTAGCAGGTTACTACAGAAGATTCATTCAAAATTTCTCAAAGGTTGCTAAGCCAATGACTGAATTGTTAAAGAAGGACAAGAAATTTGCTTGGTCTGAAGGTTGCGAAGTAAGCTTCCAAGAATTGAAGAAGAGACTTGTGTCAGCACCAGTTCTATGTCTGCCAGATTTGGAAAAGGATTTCCAAGTATATTGTGATGCGTCTCATCAAGGTTTGGGTGCCGTACTTATGCAAGACGGTAAAGTTGTGGCCTATGCCTCGAGACAACTCAAAACTCATGAAGTAAACTATCCTACTCATGATTTGGAGTTAGCCTCTGTCGTCCATGCGCTCAAAACATGGAGACATTACCTTTTGGGAAAGCGTTGTGAAGTGTTCACGGACCACAAAAGTGTGAAGTATATCTTCACCCAAAAGGAAATCAATATGAGACAAATAAGATGGTTAGAGCTTATCAAGGATTATGACTTGAGTTTGCAATACCACCCCGGTAAAGCAAACGTTGTAGCAGATGCTCTAAGTCGTAAGGTGTTTGTAAATGGCCTTACCAAAGGAGAATTGCCAGATGATTTGTGTAAACAATTCAAAGAACTCAGATTGGAGATTGTACCTGAAGGACATCTCATGTCTTTGGATGTTCAACCCACTTTGTTGGACAAAATTCGAGAAGCTCAGAAGTCCGATAAGGAAGTTGAAGAGATTAAGAAAAATATTGATCTGGGGAAAGCTAAGAATTTCCATGAAGACGAACAGGGTACGTTATGGCATGGGAAACGTATCTGTGTACCACAAGATCCGGAGCTACGGAAACTGATTTTACAAGAAGCACACAACTCTCCGTATTCTATTCATCCGGGTTACACCAAAATGTACATGGACATGAAAGAAAGATTTTGGTGGAACAATCTCAAGTGAGACATCGCCGAACATATTGCCTTGTGTGATGTGTGTAGTAGAGTAAAGGCGGAGCATCAGAAACCAGCCGGTTTGCTTCAACCACTACCTATTCCTGATTGGAAATGGGACAAAATTGGTATGGATTTCATCACCGGATTACCATGGACCAGATCAGGATATGATTCCATATGGGTAGTAGTGGATCGCCTAACTAAAGTGGCACATTTCATACCCGTGAAGACAACCTATACAAGTGCCAAGTTAGCTCAAACCTACATGAGTAGAATTGTATGCCTTCACGGTGTTCCTAAGAGTATTGTGTCCGATAGGGGAACCCAATTCACTTCCCACTTTTGGAGACAGCTACATGAGTCATTGGGAACGAGGTTGGAATTCAGTACTGCTTTTCATCCTCAAACTGATGGACAAACAGAAAGGACTAACCAAATCCTTGAAGACATGTTGAGGGCATGTGCCCTAGATTATGGAGCAAGTTGGGATGAAAGTCTGCCTTACGCAGAATTTTCTTATAACAACAGCTATCAAGCCAGCATTGGGATGGCACCGTTTGAGTTTCTCTATGGAAGAAAATGTACCACCCCATTGTTATGGAATGGTGTGGGAGAAAGAAGTTTATTCGGGCCAGATCTTATCAAAGAAGCCGAAGAGAAGGTCAAATTGGTTAAGGACAGATTGAAGATAGCACAGTCCCGACAGAAAAGCTACGCAGATCCTAAGCGTAGAGAAGTCACCTACGAAGTTGGTGATAGAGCCTATCTTAGAGTATCACCACTTCGTGGAGTGAAAAGATTCGGAGTCAAAGGAAAGTTGGCACCAAGATATGTTGGGCCATTCAAGATTCTGAGTCGCAAAGGAGAAGTTGCTTATGAAGTTGAACTGCCAGCGTCTCTATCAGCAGTCCATAATGTATTTCATGTGAGTCAGCTTAAGAAATGTCACCCAGAAATGGAAGAGTCTTCTTTGAAGGATACCATACCGTTGGAAGAAGTTCAACTAGAAAGTGACCTCACCTATGAAGAAAAGCCTGTCAAGATTCTTGAGACTGCAGAAAGGGTCACAAGGACAAAAACTATCAAGTTTTGCAAAGTGCAATGGAATCATCATTCCGAAGAGGAAGCAACACGGGAAAGAGAAGATGATCTTCGGTAAGACCACCCTCACCTATTTTCTAGCCAATCCGAATCTCGAGGGCGAGATTCATCTTAAGGGGGTTAGATTTGTAACATCCCTAAATTCATATTCCAAAACTCATTCATATCATCCATGCATCCATCATCATTTAGGGTTTCAAAATCAAAACCATTTCAGAAAAACAGAAACTTGATGCTATGATTTCATGTGAGCAAATTTAATTCGAATGGCCATCACCCTTTGAAACTTGAATGTTTAGGAACTTGTTTGCTTGCCTCCATTGTTGGAAAGTTTAGGTGTAAAAGTTTGACCAAAGTTTTTCAACTTGGGAATAAATTCAAAACCCTATTTTTAAACATTTGCAAACCAGAGGCAAAGTCTCTGATTGTTTTAAGTCCAAGCTTGACCAAGCCCTTGCAGGGTAACCACATGGTTAAATAACTAATTTTTGAAACCACAGTACCCTGCAAAAATCCCCAGAATTGTTTGAATTCAAAAAAAATTTGAATTCATATCTAAATCATTCCTGAAAACCAAAATAGAAAAGGAAAAGGAATAAACAAAATAAAAAGGCCGCGCGCCAGGTTTCTGGCCCAGCATCGAATCGATCCCAACTAGCCCACCCGGGGGTTTTCTTTTTCTCTCTCACGCGCGAGCGCACGCACTCAGTCACTGACAGCCAGACCCCACGCTCCCTCCGATTATTTCGCTGACCAGCGGGCCCCGTCCACGTAGCCCTCGTCCTCCCCAAACCGCGCCCGCGACCACGTCGCTGCTACAGTCAAGTCCGGTAATGGCGCGGTGTAATTGACCATTAATCAGCAGGCGTTTCCTGTCGCACCTGAGCCTATTTAACCCTCTCTGCCTCGCGAGCATTCTCCCCCATTCACCTCGCTCACTCCGCCGCCAGGCTGCACGCAATTGCCTTCGAAGCTCCGCAGAACCGAGAACTCCGGCGACCAAATACGGTGAGCCTCGACCACCCCTCCCTCTCTGGTTCAAACGAGGATGATCAGAATGTTCTTGCGCACCGTCTGATACTTTTATTTTGGCCGCTAGTGACCCAGGTTGTCATCTCCGTCCACCGCCGAAACCACCTGCGCCGCCGACAAACTTCGGCGACCAATTAAGGTAAATCCAGACCGCCCCTTGCCTCCTCCCTCACACGAGCCTGTTCGCCTGTGTCTTGCGCATGTACTGATGCCACTCGTTCGTGCTAGGGCGACGCCAAACCTCGGCAAAGACCACGTCTGCAAGCTACTGTCACCGCCCGTAACTCCGACGAGCTCCAGAGACCGTCTCCGCGCGCCCCTTCGCAAGCCAGCACGACGTCGAGTTTCAGCACGCCACTGCGATTCCGGTAAGCATCTCCCTTCCTCCCCGGGCGACCTAGAACGCCGGCGCCACCGTAGTCAGACGCGCCGCCGCCAGTCAACGCCGCTAGCGCCGCCAGTTTGTGGCTTGATGGTTGTGTCCGTTGGATCCAGATCGTAGGGCTAGGATAGATTGTAAATGAAGGGGTAAGCGCGCATCTGAGCCGCCAGATCCCACTTAGATCCTACGGTCCGCAGAGCGCGATCCAACCAAAACGGTATGCGCCAGTGAGACTGCGACACGTGGCTAGAGTTTCAAATCAAAAACAGAATTTAAACCAGATTTGATCCAAACTTCAAACAGCTATAACTTTTGATTGCCACGTTGGAATTTTGCAAACTTTATACCGTTGGATTCAGTGGATCAAGGCCTTTCTGATTATGCAAAGTTTTTAACAAATAGTAACCATTAAAATGACTTTGTTTGTAGAAACAAGTTTAGGCCCCTTTTGATTATAATTTTTGTTTAGCAATTTGTTTTAGGGTTAAATAAGTTTAGTTGGCAAACTTGTGACTTGTTAAGTTTCTGTAAACATGTACATGCTTGGTAGAGTTTTTAAAATCACCACTTAGTAAATTCTTGCATGCATGCATTCATATTATTTTTGATTGTATATAAATTGTGTGTAATTGTATGCCACAAATCTTTGTGTAGATTTTGCTAGTGACTGTGACTGTGAAGAGTGCTACTCTCCCCATTACCAAGGCAAGTGATATTTCATGAATATTTCATTCCTATATTTTGTACTAGCATTAGATATTTTGCTAAGTCTTGCATGCTACTCTTGCCAAATAAAAGATTGGGAAATCCTATGTAGATAGAATGGTAGAATTGCTAGGAATTTTCCTAAGTTAAGTTACCATGCCATGCTTAGCCTAGCTACTAGCAAACAAGGGTTGGTATAATTTATTCATGCTATAATGACTATATTTCTAAGTCATGAGACTTTTGTTTTCTTAATAAAACCACTAAGTCAATAAACCTCCTGGGTGGAATGGAAAGATTGGGTTATGTTGAGTGGTTACACAAGGCCATGGACTTGGCTTGTGTATCTCACTTGTGGTATGCCACCCAGGCACAAAGGGATTTGGAGGCCAAGTGTTGAGAAAGCTTACAGTGCAACCACTTAGCAATATGGGCTCTGCCTTGATCATATAAGTTGCTAGAACTTAGTCTTTTGGACAGTTGGTGGTAGTGGGATGATAGGATGGAACGCGTCCATTTGACTAAGGAAAGGCTTCTGAAAGGTCCTATCTTGGGAAACCAAGTCTGGTGGGGAAAGTGTACAACCTCTGCAGATGGAAAACCTAAGTACTTAGCCTAGTCCAAGGCAATGGACAACTTGAGCATCAAGACATGGAAGCTACAAGAATCTCATCACTCCAATTTCTAAGTAAAACTTGTGGGTGAACAAGGGTAAAGGACCCCAATGTCTATTGGTGGTTTCTTGGGAAAGTTTTTGACAAAGAAAAACTTAGCAATTTCAACTAATAGGAAAAACCTATTTTCAAGCAAAGCAAGCCAAGCTACACTTAGCCAAAATGCATATAGTAATATAGTCCACTTAAATTTTACTAAGGTATCACTTGCCAATACTATTCCAAAGTATTGACCCTCTGTGGCTGTAACTTGTGATGTTGCAGGTTACTCCGATGATGAGTAGGAGTCGTGAGTCTACACTCAACATGCTTGCCTGTGGCACATGAAGATGAGGACTTGTGTTTATTTACTTATTCCTTAAACTCTTGTATTAGGCCTTTGGCCCTGAGTTGTAAAAGACTATGTTTTATCTCTGGAATGAATGTAATAAATGACCTTTGTATCTGTGTACTTCATCTTAAACTGTGGATGCTAGCAATGATCCAGGGACTAGCGTTGCAATCACAGGGATCCTTTTCCTTTACAAAGGAGGGGTCTAACAAGTAGTTTTGAACCCATCTTTATAATCACCCTATTACGGTGTGACGTTTGATGTTATCAAGAAACTCTTCCGGTGTTAGTGATTGACATGATCTCATGGTCTAAGGATTAGGATCACTTCGTAAGTTGTTATAGCAATATAAACTCAATGACTTTGATCATAATGCTATACTTCGGATGAATGTTCATCACATCATTACACTAATGTTGTGACCTCGTTATTAACAACATCCAATGTCCATGATCAGGAAACCTTGATGATCTTGTTAATCAACGAGCTTGTTTATAAGAGAGGCATAACTAGGAACTTCATTTTTGTTTATTAAACACACATGTATTAACGTTTCCATATTAATACAATTATAGCATGCAAAATAAATATTTATCACAAATAAGGAATACGATAATAACCACTTTATTATTGCCTCTCGGACATATTCCCTTCAGTCTCCCACTTGCACTAGATACAATAGTCTAGTTTGAAAACTTTGCGTATTGAACATCTTATGGCTTTCTGGTGTTCCCTATACGCAACTGCAAGTGGTTAAGATAATCTATGGATCTGACACTTCAGGTCCGTGTGTATTTGCATGTCTTTGCGTCTCCACGCATCACTTATTGTCCAATGAGATGGCATTGTATAAATTTGATCTTTTGGTGAGAACTTTAGTTCCTTGGGGTTAAATCATGTCGATACAATTGTCATACAATATATCTTTAGTGTTATCCCGTTGTGAACCACGCCTTAGTTTGATAACAAACTACTTGACACAAATAACCTCCTTTGCTGCTACTATAGCAGTCATATACTTAGCCTTATTCTTGTAGTATTTGTCACAATGTTTTAACTTTGGAATACATCCAAATCCATCATGGAATCTCGTTTCCATTACATTGTGCCACCCATAGTTTAAATTGAGATAAACTTAATTTGTATCTTGTGACAAAACTAGTATCAATGTAACGCTTTACAGTGAACTATTTGTAATTTTTTGTCACCTCTACACAAATATATTCTTAGTTCTTCCAAAAGGTCATAAGAATATCCTCACTATCGTCCAATGATCATTTTATGATTCATTTTGGTATATGCTCATAACACTTAGAGCATAGGACATATCTGGATGTGTACATATCATGGTATGATTGATCAAATCATTCTTGTGATTTCACTCATCAAGTATCAAAGCACTTGAATCTTGTTTCACTTATCAAGTGTCGATACACTTGAATCTTGATTCAATTATTTTCCATGCGACAAGAACCGTTTCTTGTCGTTTCTATATTGAACTCCTTCAATATCTCATATATATATGTTTGGCACAACCATATTAGCGTCACAGTCTATCCACTATAGACATTCATGCTAAATATTCGGGTTTTGCCTAAGTCTTTCATCAAAATAAAATTCTTAACCTTTGTCAATAAAAATTACATCATTTATAATCAACAAGATGTACTCCACATAATGTATTAGAAATATATCTCAACTCTCCCACTTAATTTCTTGCAAATGCAAGCATCTTCATCGTCTCCTGATGAAAACTCATCATGGTGAAGATTCCAACTCTGCGATGCTTACTTCAACCATTGAAGTTTGCATGCCCTTTCAGAAACACACATGCTTACTTCAACATTTATCATAAATAAGTAATACGATAATAACCAATTGCTGACATGGTTATACCCTACGGGTACGTGATCTCAGCATACCTGGTCCAGCCCAAGGAAGGCCCACGGCAGATGTACGCCGGCCCATGAAGATTTTCGGGTGGCCAAGGCCCATGACGCCTTCGGATCCTTGGAGAGCAAGACTAGCGTAGATAGGAAATTCAAAGGGGTAAAACCCTCGAACTTGTAACCGACTAGGTCTATGCCCGGGACCTGCCTGAGTCTATATAAAGGCTAGGAGGGCACGACCTAGATATATCTCTCTCTCATACTTTCGCATACACACCTCCACGCCAGATTGCATCTGCACACCCCTGTAACTTTCGGTTCCGCCGTAATCAAGAGCAGACAAGCAGGAGTAGGGTTTTCCCTCCGGGGGCCTGAACCTGGGTAAACCTTGTGTCCCCGTGTTGCTTGTTTGCTAACCGTTCCACGATCTCCAGCATCCCCATCTTCTCCAAAACCCAAGTCCATAACAATGGGCATTGATGAGATCAAACCTCGTCAATTGGCGCCGTCTGTGGGAACTGGGGACGCTGATTGTGCGGTCGTGATGGTCCCAACCCGATCGATCTACAACTCTGTGGCGACGGAGAGTAACCTCCTCTTCAGCGCTTTCGACTTCACCGCCCACTCACCGACCACCATGAAGGACTTCGAGCCCGTAGGCGACAGACTCGAAATCTTGTTCGGGAGCTTCTGCTTCCAGGTGGGGCAAACTAGAACTCTCCGCCTCCCTGAGCGGGTGTCCCTACCATCAATCAGGCCCGCTTCATGGACCCCACACCCCGTGCTACGCACAACATCATCAGCAGATGATTCCTATGACAGCAGCAACTGCAACTCCGATATGTGCGAACCGCCGTTGGATGAAGGGACCTACGGTTCCGGATCTGAAAGTTGCGGTAGCAGAGGGCCAATCTACGAGCGCTACCAATGCGCCGTAGTCATACAGGCCGATGGGGATCAGCAAACACCCAACCCGCCGCACAACCCACCACCTAACCCGCTAGATCGAAACAACGGGAATAGAAGAAGCCAGTCTCCCCCACCCGAAGGGGAAAACAACGGCCATGTCATCTGCCTTAGCAAAGAAGGATGGGCCCAGGCCCGCAACACCGTGGCAGGCAACATAGTCCTGCCTGCAGACTCCTCTCGAGATCTGCTGATGGCCTACCATCTGCTCCTGATCGAGGAGCACAAGAAGCAGGTCAAGATGCAGGAGGTGCTTGACAAACGCAAGCAAGCAGCCTCAGAGTCCAGCGCGCGACGAGCCGCGCTCTCCGCCATGGGCATCGGCTCCAGCTCGAACGACAACCAAGGCAACAAGCACCGCTCTCGGATGGAGAACATGGATCCCCAAGAGCGCCGTGAGGTGACCCGAACCCTCCACACATCCTTCATGGAGATGGACGCCGACGACAACGCCATCCTGAAAATGCCGCAGGCTGCGATCATGGCAGCCACTGCGTACCTCGCGGCCCACCCACCACCGGAGGGGGACCCGAAGAGGGACATGCACAAGTCCGCACTTACCGGACTCGGACTCATCGGAGCTGCGCTCCACCAGGAAGCTCCCACGGAGCCGAAGAAGAAAGCTCCGGTCAGGTTCGACCGCAGCCCCACCCCTTCATCCGAAGAAGAGGAACATGACCTTCCTCGAAGGAAGAAGAGTTCGCGCCACCGCAACCGCGACTACGACGCCAGAGACTCGCTCACACAGCGCAAAATCGATAAAGCACGAGCCAAGCGCGCATGCTCGTCTGAATCCGAGATGGACGAAGACGAAGGAGAACTCTGCGGAGCCCGATGCTTCAGCAGATCCGTCCGACGGACATGGATGCCGCGAAATTTCAAGCTTCCTTCGGATACTCTGAAGTTCGACGGCACTCAAGACCCAAAAGCTTGGCTCAGCGACCACTTATCATCCGTCAAACTACACGGTGGAAACAAAGAGACTGCCATGCAATGCCTTCAACTGCAGCTGACAGGCGTAGCCCGGATCTGGCTCAGCAGCCTATCTTCAGGGTCCATCCGAAGCTGGTATGAGCTAGCTTACAGCTTCATCCGAAACTTCAAGGGCACCAGCAAGAGGCCCGCCTCAATCGAAGAGTTGCGAGCCTGCACTCAACGAACTGGCGAATCCATTCGCTCGTACATACTATGCTGGTCCAACACAAAAAACTCCACAGCGCACATCTCCGAAGAGAGGGCCATCGACGCCTTCAGGGACGGCGTCAAGTGCCAAGATTTCAAGCAGGAACTTGGGCGCGTAAAGCCCAAAACACTCGACCACCTCATGGACATCGCCAACAGGTGGGCTGACAGAGAAGACTCCATTCACCGAGCACAATCGGAAGAAGAAGACGACTACGGTCGACGACGAGAGCGCCGTAGCAAGAGAAGATCGCGCGTCTATGACGATCGCGACGAACCCGACATGGTCGCGGCCGGCTACGCCGATCGCCGCAACGATGCCAACCGCAACAGCGGAGGAAACTTCCACGACGGGGGACGCCCAGCGCAGTCATGGCAGCGCCGCGACCGCGATAACGGACCCTCAGCATACGAAAAGCTTTCGGGTCCATGCACTATCCACTTCTACATCGACAAGCAGGATGGCGAAAAGAAGGCGAGCCACATGCTCAAGGACTGCCGTGAGTTCCAGAAGCTCAGCGAAAGCATGGTGCAGATGAGGCAGCAAGCCCCAATCCCTGCGTTCGGAAACGCACCCGCGCTAGGTGAAATAGCGCATGGAGCCCCTCCACCGCCACCTGTAGGAGGCCCGAACCAACTAGTCGCACCAGCACAGAACAACGCTGGGAACGGGTATCCCCAGCCTAGAGGAGCACTGATGATCCAAAAGGGGCGCCCCAAGAATAGGGTGCAGAAGAAAATCACCCGACAGATCAACCTGGCCGTGGCAACTCCACCCGCCATCCCTGAGTACCTCAGCGGATCGGAGTCCTACATCACGTTCAGTCGTTCGGATCACCCTTCCCAGATCCCTCGCCCAGGTCATGCTGCCCTGGTGCTGGAGGCGCAGATCGGAGGTTTCGAGATGAGTCGCGTCTTCATGGACGGCGGCAGCGGCATCAACCTGATGTTCGCAAGCACTCTAGCAGCAATGCGGATCCCGTAGTGCAGCCTGGAACAATCAGACACAACGTTCCACGGCATCGTTCCAGGGAAGGGCATATTCCCCCTGGGCAAAATATGGCTCGACGTCATCTTCGGCAAGCCGGACAACTTCCGACTGGAACGGCTCGAATTCGAAGTGGTGGACTGGCCATCACAGTACCACGCCATCCTCGGGCGTGTAGCATTCGCAAGGTTCTTGGCTGTCCCACACTATGCATACCTGCTACTCAAGATGCCAGGGCCGAAGGGCGTCATCACAATCCACGGGAGCTTCACCCGATCGGACCAATGCAACAGAGATTTCAACAGAATCTCCCAATCATTCGGCATGCAAGAGGAACTCGTCAGGCTCCGCGAGGTGACGGACAATGGGGCACCCCCAGTCGCACGACAAAACGCACCTGACATGTCCTTCGACTCCACCGTCAACACGAAGAAGGTGCAAGTCCATCCGACGGATGCCTCCAAGATGGCGCTGATCGCCAACGACCTCAGCCCCGCATAGGAAGGCGCGCTCGTCGAATTCCTCCGTGAGCGCTGGGAAATCTTCGCCTGGTGTCCTGCGGACATGCCAGGAGTTCCCAGGGAATTCGCCGAGCACGCACTCAACGTCTTTCCAGACACCAAGCCCGTCAAGAAGTCCATCTGGAGACTGTCCGAGCCACGGGCCGAAGCTATCGGCAAAGAAATCAACATAGTACTCGCTGCAGACTTCATCAGGGAAATCAAAGAAAGCGAGTGGCTTGCAAATACAGTGATGGTCCCAAAGAAGGACACGGACATCCTGCGGATGTGCGTGGATTTCACGTCGCTAAACAAGCATTGCCCAAAGGACCATTTCCCTCTTCCTCGGATCGATCAGATCATCGATTCGACTGCAGGTTGCGAGAAACTCTCCTTCTTCGACGCCTACTCAGGCTACAACCAGATTCGACTCAAGGTCGAAGATCAGGAGAAAACGGCGTTTATCACACCGTTCGAAGTGTTCTGCTACAACACAATGCCATTCGGTCTAAAGAATGCAGGTGCCACGTACCAGCGATGCATGCAAGCATGCCTCAAGGACCAGATCGGTCGCAACGTTCAAGTCTATGTCGACGACATAGTCATAAAAACCAGGGAGGCGAGGACACTTATCGACGATCTCCGCGAGACGTTCGACAAACTAGATCGCTACAGGATCAAACTCAACAACGAAAAGTGCGCCTTCGGCGTCCCATCGGGTCAGCTGCTTGGGTACTTCATCTCTCAGCGAGGGATCGAGGCAAACCCGAAGAAAATCAGAGCCATCATGGCGATGGAGAAGCCAAAAAACCTCAAGGGTGTCCAGCAGCTCGCAGGACGAATAGCGGTGTTGAGAAGATTCATCAGCCGCATGGGCGAGAAGGCCCTGCCATTCTACCAGCTGCTACGCAAGGCAGATAAATTCGAGTGGACGCCCGAAGCCGACGATGCGTTCGAAAGCCTCAAACGGCTACTCTCCACCTCGCCCGTCCTGGTTACGCCAAAGGAGCGCGAGCCTCTGCTGCTGTACATAGCAGCCACACACCAGGTGGTCAGCACCGTGCTAGTGGTCGAACGACCCGAAGAAGGCAAGACCCACGGGGTCGAACGCCCAATCTACTACCTCAGCGAGGTACTGACGCCAACAAAGCAGAGGTACCCTCACTACCATAAACTCGCCTACGGCGTGTTCATGACGGCTCGACGGCTGAGCCATTACTTCCAGGAGCACCAGGTGATGGTCGTCAACGAGGCACCCCTGAAGCATCCTGAATAACCCAGAGGCCACAGGACGCGTGGCCCTGTGGGGCATTGAGCTGTCACCTCTGGACATCGTCTACGAGAAGCGACTCGCCATCAAATCTCAAGTCCTCCCGGACTTCCTCGTACATTGGATGGAGCTGCAGCTGCCAGACACCCCAGACATGTCGCAGTCATGGACAATGCACTTCGACGGCTCCAAGCGTGAAGCTGGAGCAGGAGCCGGGGTCATACTGACCTCCCCGCAGGGCGACCAGATGAAGTACGTCCTCCGGATGAAATTCCGAGCTTCCAACAACGAGGCCGAATACGAAGCCCTCATCCACGGCATGAGGATGGAAAAGATCTGCGGCGCAACGCGCCTGGTCATCTACGGTGACTCCAACCTCTTCGTCTAGCAGATGATGAACGAGTGCGACGCACACGCTGAAAACATGATCGTGTACCGCGCACTCTACAACGCACTCGAAGGAGAATTCGATGGCTTCGAGCTTCGGCACGTTGGAAGAGAAAGCAACGAGGAAGCCGACAGACTCGCCAACATCGGCTCCACGTGCGCAAAGGTGCCACCGGGTGTGTTCCTCGAACAGATCTACGTGCCATCCATCAAGTGGAAATTCCCCAAGGGATCACCCGAAGAAGCAGAACACTCGGGGGCTACGCTGCCCGAAGGACACGGAGGACCCGAGAAACTGGACATAGAGGTCGCTATGGTCAACCTGATGCAGGTCATGGCAGTCAAAGAAACTTGGACGCGACCGTACCTCCAGTTCTTGATAAACGGAGAACTGCCTGACAGCCCGATAGATGCCCGGCGCATATCTCGTCGGTCAAAAGCCTTCACCATCATCAATGGTGAGCTGTACAAACACAGTATTACGGGTGTACTACAAAGGTGCGTCACCATCAGTGACGGGAAAGCCATCCTCCAAGACATCCACGAGGGCATCTGCGGCCATCACGCAGGCAACTGCTCCCTTGTCGCCAAAGCTCTACGAGCCGGATTCTACTGGCAAACGGCCATGAGCGATGCAAAGGACATCATCCGAAGATGCAACGGATGCAACGGTTCGCTGATAAACCACACGCACCCGGGTCAGATCTCAGACCCATACCTATAGCCAGGCCCTTTGCTCAATGGGGCCTCGACATGATCGGCAAACTGCCAAAGTCCCAGAAAGGGGGGCACGTTTACCTCCTGGTCGCAGTCGATAAATTCACCAAGTGGGTCGAGGCCATGCCGGTTACCAACCAAAAGGGCAAGACCACCGTCAAGTTCTTCGAGTCCATTGTCTATAGGTTCGGCGTACCGCACAACATCATTACCGACAATGGATCGAATTTCATCTCCAAAGAATTCCAAGACTTCTGCGAAGGCCTCGGGATCAACATCACATACGCCTCAGTGGCTCACCTGCAAACAAACAGGCATGTCGAAAAGGCCAACGGCCTAATCGGCGCCGGCATCAAGAAGCGCCTCATGAGCCCACTCGAACGAAAGGCCGGAGCCTGGACGAAAGAGCTGCCATCCGTCCTATGGAGTTTGCGTACTATGCCAAACAGCTCCACCGGCTACACACCGTTCTTCATGGTGCATGGAGCCGAAGCTGTGCTACCAGCCGAAGTACGCCACCAGGCCCCCCGGGTCGTCGCTTACAGCGAAGCCGAATCCACGGCTGCACTCGAAGACGCCATCGACACACTCGACGAAGCAAGAGACGTAGCAGCAGCTCGATCAGCGGTGTACCAGCAGAGTCTCCGCAACTAACACAGCCGCCGGCTGTGCCCAAGGTCCTTTGTCGAAGGAGACCTCGTCTTGCGACTCAAGCAAGAGCGACCAAAGAAATTTGAGTCACCATGGGAAGGACCCTACATCATGACCGAGGTCATCCCAGGTGGCGCCTATCGCCTCAAGCACGTGGAATCTGGAGTCGCATACTCCAACCCATGGAACATCGCGCACTTGCGACGATTCTACCCCTAGCTACCTACCCGTTTACTTTCAATAAGGCTTTTCAGCCAAGGCTATTCAGCCGCACAATGTACTTACTCCACTACGATATAAATAAAGCTAAGTGTCTCGCCCCAAAATTTCGTTTCGCTATCTGCAACCTTACTTTATACTACAAACGCACTCGGGGGCTCCCCCCACGATTTCATCGACTAGGAATCACACATGTACACCCTGAGTAGCTGACAACGTCAGGCAAACGAAAAGGACACGTACCCAATCAAAGCACTGCGTGCTCAAACCACAAACAAACCTTTATAACAAAGGGCACAACACGCCCAGTCGAAATATACAAATTTTACATCTATCTATTTTACAGGTACTACCTATTCTGGAGAATAACTTGAGCACGCTGCTCAAACAAATCTACAACCTGTTCGGCATACTGCCTTACAGCCGCATAATGCGGACGCATATCCCACTCGCCACCATCCGGCCGAAGAGGTGGCCCAGCTGCTACAACAGACATATCTACATCAGGACGATGCAGCCTAACAAGGGACAACGCAGCCTTCACCCCTGCGACGAGCTGCTGCCTCACCAATTCCTGGACACGGGTCACGCTTCGAAATCTAGACAGAAGGCCGGAAAGGGTTGTTGGCACAACATCCAGGGGAAACATCACATGCAGAACCGATGAGAGCGAAGTCTGCACTTAACGAAGCACCCGCGACACTTGGTGAACGCGATCCTGCACCGTTGCTAGAGCCATGGCACGGTCACGATCCATCCAGAAGAAACCGCCAGCTTCCATGTCTTGTTGAGTCAAGGAATTGACCCGAACAACGACACACTCCTTCTCCTTCCTCGGAGCAAGGTTAGCACCTGCGACACTCGCACAAAATAAGACGCAAGGCCAGCAGGCGCATCCGAAAAATTGAGCTGCAGCTCGAAACAACGAACAACTTACATTGAAGCTGCTCAGATAGCCGAAGCAGTTCCGCCATCAAGTACTCCTCCCTGGCTGCACCACGATCTGCCTTGGACTTCCAAACATCGGCGTGGCCACGCACCCCAAGCAAGTCCTTCTCAAGACTACGAACACGGTCTCAAAGAAAAGCAAGTTGCGATGAATCATCCAAAGATGACCGCCGCCGCATTGCAGGCGAGGTGTCAATGGGATCAGCACCCGAAGGAACCTAGAGCAGCAGAAAAGAAAAGGACATAAACATTCAGACGGAGAAGCGAACGACTCAACAAAATTCATTAAGCATATAAAGGCCACTACGTGGCACAATGATTTTTGTTCCTCAACATAATTACAAGCAAAAGAAGATTACAAACTATCCTACGGCTACAACGCCTAAGACGTGGCACCCTGAGTAGCCTCGGAGCCGGATTGCCTCGCCTTGGCCTCCCCCTGTTGCCGCAGCGCATACTCGGACAGCAGATGACATGGTTATACCCTACGGGTACGTGACTTCAGGATACCTGGTCCAGCCCAAGGAAGGCCCACAGTTGATATACACTGGCCCATGAAGATTTTCAGGTGGCCAAGGCCCATGACGCCTTCGGATCCTTGGAGAACAAGACTAGCGGAGATAGGAAATTCAAAGGGGTAAAACCCTAGAACTTGTAACCGACTAGGACTATGCCCGGGACCTGCCTAAGTCTATATAAAGGCCAGGAGGGCGCGTCCTAGATCCCTCGACTCATACTTTCGCACACGCATCCACGCCAGATCGAATCTGCGCACCCTGTAACCTTCGGTTCCGCCGTAATCAAGAGCAGACAAGCAGGAGTAGGGTTTTCCCTCCGGGGGCCTGAACCTGGGTAAATCTCGTGTCCCCTGGTTGCTTGTCTGTTAACCGTGCCACGATCTCCAGCATCCCCATCTTCTCCAAAACCCAAGTCCATAACAATGGGCATTGACGAGATTAAACCTCGTCAATTGGTGCCGTCTGTGGGAATTGGGGCTGCTGATTGTGCGGTCGTGACAGTTCCGACCCGATCGATCTACAACTCCGTGGCGACGGAGAATCACCTCCTCTTCGGCGCTTTCGACTTCACCGCCCACTGGCCGGCCACCATGAAGGATTTCGAGCCCGTAGGCGACGGACTCAAAATTTTGTTCGGGAGCTTCTGCTTCCAGGTGAGACAAACTGTCACCCTCCGCCTCCCTGAGCGGGTGCCCGTGCCATCAATCAGGCCCGCTACGTGGGCTCCACACCTCGTGCTACGCACATCACCATCGACAGATGAGTTCTACAGCAGCAGCTGCTGCAACTCCGATCTGTGCGATCCACCTTCGGATGAAGGGACCTATGGTTCCGGATCCGAAAGCTGCGGTAGCAGCCGACCAATCTGCAAGCGCTATCTGTGCGCCGCAGTCATCCAAACCGACGAGGAAACGCCTAACCCGCCGCCCAATCTAAACGGTGAAAACGGCAAAAACAGAAGAAGCCAGTCCCCCCCACCCAACAGGGAAAGCAACGGCCACGTCATCCAACTTAGCAAAGAAGGATGGGTCCAGGCTCGCCGTGCCGTCGCAGGCGACATCGTCTTACCTGCAGACGCCTCACGTGATCTACTGATGGCATACCACTACCTCCTCATCGAGGAGCACAAGAAACAAGTCAAGATGCAGGAGACGCTCGACAAACGCAAGCAAGCAGCCTCCGAGTCCAGCGCGCGACGAGCTGCGCTCTCCGCCATGGCACCCGGCTCTAGCACAAACGGAAACCAGGGAAATAAGCACCGCTCTCGGGTGGAAAACATGGATCCCAAGGAGCAGCGTGATGTGACCCGAACTCTCCACACATCGTTCATGGATATGGATGCCGACGGCAACATCATCCCGAAGACGCCACAAGCTGCGATCATGGCAGCCACCGCGTATCTTGCAGCTCACCCACCTCCGGAAGGGGACCCGAAAAGGGCCATGCATAGGTCCGCACTTACCGGACTAGGACTTATCGGAGCTGCGCTCCACGAAGACGCTCCTGCGGAGCCGAAGAAGAAAGTTCCGGCCAGGCGCGACCGGAGCCCCACGCCCTCATCCGAAGAGGAAGAGGAGCACGATCTTCCTCGAATGAAGAAGAGCTCGCACCGCCATAAACGCGACTACGACGCCAGAGACAAGCTTACACAGCGCAAGATCGACAAAGCACGCGCTAAACGCGCATGCTCGTCCGAATCTGAGATGGATGAAGACGAAGGAGAACTCTGCGGAGCTCGATGCTTCAGCAGATCCGTTCGGCGAACACAGATGCCACGCAACTTCAAGCTTCCTTCGGATACTCCGAAGTTCAACGGCACGCAAGATCCAAAATCCTGGCTCAGTGACCATCTGTCATCCGTCAAGCTTCACGGAGGCAACAAAGAAACTGCCATGCAATGCCTTCAGCTGCAGCTGACAGGCGCGGCGCGAGTCTGGCTCAGCAGCCTATCATCAGGATCCATCCGAAGCTGGGAGGAGCTTGCTTACAGCTTCATCCGAAATTTCAAAGGCACCAGCAAGAGGCCCGTATCAATCGAAGAATTGTGAGCCTGCACTCAAAGAACGGGTGAATCTATTCGCTCGTACATACTACGCTGGTCTACGACCAAGAAATCCGCAGCACACATCTCCGAAGAGAGGGCCATCGACGCCTTCAGGGACGGCGTCAAGCGCCCAGACTTCAAGGAGGAACTTGGGCGTGTAAAGCCCAAGACACTCGACCACCTCATGGAAATCTCCAACAGTTGGGCAGACGACGAAGATTGCATCCAGCGAGCGCAATCAGATGAAGAGGACGACTACGGCCGAAGACGCGAACGCCGCAGCAAGAGGAGATCGCGCGTCTACGAGGACCGCGACGGACCCGACATGGTCGCGGCCGGCTACGCCGACCGCCGTAACGACAACAGCCGCAACAGCGGAGGATACCGCAGCGGAAACTTCTGCGACAACGGACGACCAACGCAGTCGTGGCAACGCCGCGACCGCGACAACGGACCCTCAGCATTCGACAAACTTTCGGGTCCATGCACCATCCACTTCTACATCGACAAAAAGGATGGCAAAAAGAAAGCCAGCCACATGCTCAAGGACTGCCGCGAGTTCCAGAAACTCAGCGAAGGCATGGTGCAGATGAGGCAACAAGCTCCAATTCCTGCGTTCGGAAACACACCTGCGCCAGGTGAAATAGCACACGGAGCTCCTCCACCGCCGCCTATTGGAGGCCCAAATCAACCAGTCGCACCAACGCAAAACAACGCCGGGGTCCCATACCCCCACCAAAGGGAGCACTAAATATGATCCAGAAGGGACGCCCCACAAACAGGATGCAGAAGAAAATCACCCGACAAATCAACTTGGCAGTGGCAACTCCACCCGCAATCCCCGAGTACCTCAGCGGATCGGAGTCCTGCATCACATTCACTCGCGCGGATCACCCTTGCCAGATCCCTCGCCCAGGTCATGCTTCCCTGGTGCTGGAGGCGCAGATCGGAGGCTTCGAGATGAGTCGCGTCTTCATGGACGGCGGCAGCGGCATCAACCTAATGTTCGCAAGCACCCTAGCGGCTATGCGGATCCCGCAATGCAGCCTGGAACAATCAGACACAATGTTCCACGACATTGTCCCAGGGAAGGGCATATTCCCCCTGGGCAAAATAGGGCTCGACGTCATATTCGGGAAGCCGGACAACTTTCGGCAGGAGCGCCTAGAATTCGAAGTGGTGGACTGGCCGTCACAATACCACGCCATCCTGGGGCGTTTAGCATTCGCAAGATTCCTGGCCGTCCCACACTACGCATACCTACTACTCAAGATGCCAGGACCAAGGGGCGTCATCACAATCCACGGGAGCTTCACCCGATCGGACCAATGCGACAGGGATTTCAACAAAATCTCCCAGTCTTTCGGCATGCAAGACGAGCTCGTAAGGCTCCGCGAGGTGACGGACAATGGGCTACCCCCAGTCACAAGGCAAAATGCACCTAACATGTCCTTCGACTCCACCATCAACACCAAGAAAGTGCAGGTCCATCCGACGGACGCCTCCAAGACGGCGCTGATCGCCAATGACCTCAGCACCGCATAGGAAGGCGCGCTCGTCGAATTCCTCCGTGAGCGCTGGGAAATCTTCGCCTGGTGTCCTGCGGACATGCCAGGAGTTCCCAGGGAATACGCCGAGCACGCACTCAATGTCTTTCCAGACACCAAGCCAGTCAAGCAGTCCATCCGAAGACTGTCAGAACCACGAGCCGAAGCTATCGGCAAGGAAATCAATAGACTGCTCGCTGCAGACTTCATCAGGGAAATCAAAGAAAGCGACTGGCTGGCAAACATGGTGATGGTCCCGAAAAAGGACACGGACATCCTGCGGATGTGCGTAGACTTCACGCCACTAAACAAACACTGCCCAAAGGACCACTTCCCTCTTCCTCGGATCGACCAGATCATCGATTCGACTGCAGGTTGTGAGAAACTCTCCTTCCTCGACGCCTACTCATGCTATAACCAGATTCGACTCAAGGTCAAAGATCAAGATAAAACGGCATTCATCACACCGTTCGGAGTATACTGCTACAACACAATGCCCTTCGGGCTAAAGAACGCGGGTGCCACGTACCAGCGATGCATGCAGGCCTGCCTCAAGGACCAGATCGGTCGCAACGTCCAAGTCTATGTCGACGACATAGTAATAAAAACCAAGGAGGCAAGGACACTTATCAACGATCTCCGCGAGACGTTTGACAACCTTGATCGCTACAGGATCCAAATCAATCCAGAAAAGTGCGCCTTCGGCGTCCCCTCGGGTTAGCTACTCGGGTACTTCATCTATCAACGAGGGATCGAGGCGAACCCGAAGAAAATCAAAGCCATCATGACAATGGAGAAGCCGAAAAACCTCAAGGGCTTTCAGCAGCTCGCAGGGAGAGTAGCGGCACTAAGCAGGTTCATCACCCGCATGGGCGAGAAGGCCCTACCATTCTACCAGCTGCTGCGCAAGGCATACAAGTTCGAATGGACACCAGAAGCCAACGACGCATTCGAAAGCCTCAAGCGGCTCCTCTCCACCTCGCCCGTTTTGGTCACGCCAAAGGAGCGCGAGCCCCTGCTGCTGTACATAGCAGCACACCAGGTGGTCAGCACCGTACTCGTGGTCGAACGACCCGAAGAAGGCAAGACCCACGGGGTCCAGCGCCCAATTTACTACCTCAGCGAGGTACTCACTCCAACAAAACAACGGTACCCGCACTACCAGAAGCTAGCCTACGGCGTGTTCATGACGGCTCGACGACTGAGCCACTACTTCCAGGAGCATCAGGTGATGGTCGTCAACGAGGCACCCCTGAACAGCATCCTGAATAACCCAGAGGCCACAGGACGTGTGGCCCTATGGGGCATTGAACTATCACCCTTGGACATCGTCTACGAGAAGCGACACACAATCAAATCTCAAGTCCTTCCGGACTTCCTGGTACACTGGATGGAGCTGCAGCTGCCTGACACTCCAGACATGTCGTAGTCCTGGACAATGCATTTCGACGGCTCCAAGCGTGAAGCCGGAGCAGGGGCAGGAGTCATACTGACCTCCCCACAAGGTGACAAGATGAAGTACGTTCTTCGGATGAAATTCAGAGTCTCCAACAACGAGGCCGAATACGAAGCCCTCATCCATGGCATGAAGATGGCAAAAATATGCGGCGCAACGCGCCTGGTCATCTACGGTGACTCCAGCCTTGTCGTACAGCATACGATGAATGAGTGTGACGCACATGCCGAAAACATGATCGCGTACCGCGCGCTATACAACGCACTCGAAGGAGAATTCGACGGCTGCGAACTTTGGCATGTTGGAAGAGAGAGCAACGAGGAGGCCGATAGACTCGCCAACATCGGCTCCACTTGCGCAAAGGTACCACCAGCTGTGTTCCTCGAACAGATCTGCTTGCCATCCATCAAGCGGAAATTCCCCACGGGATCACCCGAAGAAGCAGAACACTTGGGGGCTACGCTACCCGAAGGTCATGAAGGACCCGAAAAGATGGATACCGAAGTTGCCATGGTCAACCTGATGCAGGTCATGGCAGTCGAAGAAACTTGGACACATCCATACCTCCAGTTCCTGATAAACGGAGAATTGCCTGACAGCCCGACAGATGCCCGGCGCATATCTCGTCGGTCAAAAGCCTTCACCATCATCAACGGCGAACTGTACAAACGCAGCATCACGGGTGTACTACAACGGTGCGTCACCATCGACGACGGCAAAGCCATACTCCAAGACATTCACGAGGGCATCTGCGGCCACCACGCAGGCAGCCGCTCCCTCATCGCCAAAGCTCTGCGAGCAGGATTCTACTGGCCAACGGCCATGAGCGACGCGAAGGACATCGTCTGAAGATGCAACGGGTGCCAACGGTTCGCCGACAAACCACACACACCTGGGTCCGAACTTAGACCCATACTCATAGCTTGGCCTTTTTCCCAATGGGGCCTCAACATGATCGGCAAACTGCCAAAGTCCTCGAAAGGAGGACACGTCTTCCTCTTGGTCGCAGTCGACAAATCACCAAGTGGATCGAGGCCATGCCAGTCACCAACCAGAAGGGCAAAACCGCCGTCAAATTCTTCGAATCCATCGTCTACAGGTTCGGCGTACCGCACAGCATCATCACCGACAACGGATCGAACTTCTTCTCCGAAGAATTCCAGGACTTCTGCGAAGGCCTCGGGATCAATATCACGTATTCCTCAGTGGCACACCCGCAAACAAACGGGCAAGTGGAAAAGGCCAATGGCCTAATCGGCGCCGGCATCAAGAAGCGCCTCATGAGCTCACTCAAGCACAAAGCTGGAAACTGGACGAAAGAGCTACCGTCTGTCCTGTGGAGCTTACGGACTACGCCAAACAGCTCCACCGGCTACACACCGTTCTTCATGGTGCACGGAGCTGAGGCCGTTCTACCAGCCGAAGTACGCCACCAGGCTCCACGAGTCGTCGCTTACAGCGAAGCCGAATCCATGGCTGCACTCGAAGATGCCGTCGACATGCTCGACGAAGCACGGGATATAGCAGCAGCTAGATCAGCGGTGTACCAGCAAAGTCTCCGCAACTACCACAGCCGCCGGCTGTGCCCAAGGTCCTTCGTCGAAGGAGACCTCGTCTTACGGCTCAAGCAAAAGCGACCGAATAAATTCGAGTCACCATGGAAAGGACCCTATGTCATCACCGAAGTCATCCCAGGTGGCGCCTATCGCCTCAAGCACGTGGAGTCTGGAGTCGCATACTCCAACCCATGGAACATCTCGCACATGCGACGATTCTACCCGTAGCAACCTACCCCCCTTTTACTTTCAATAAGGCTTTCAGCCAAGGCTGCTCAGCCGAACCATGTACCTCCTCCATTACGATATAAATAAAGCTAAGTGTTTCGCCCCCAACCTTCGGTTGACTATTTTTCTGCAACTTTACTACATGCTACAAACGCACTCGGGGGCTCCCCCCACCTCACGATTTCATCGACTGAGGACCAAACGTGTACACCTGAGTAGCTGACCACGTCAGGCAAACGAAAAGGACATGTACTCAATCAGAGCACTGCGTGCTCACAAACAAGAAAACTTTTACAACAAAGGGCACAAATACACCCAGCCAAAATATACAAATTTTACATCTATCTGTTCATTTTCAGGTCCTACCTATTCTGAAGAATAACCTGAGCACGCTACTCAAACAAATCTACAATCTGTTCGGCACACTGCCTTACAGCCGCGTAATGCGGACGCATGTTCCACTCGCCACCATCCGGTCGAAGAGGCGGCCCAGATGCCACATCAGCCAAATCTACGTCAGGGCGGTGCACCCTCACAAGAGACAAGGCAGCCTTCACTCCTGCCACGAGCTGCTGCCGCACCAGCTCCTTGACATTGCTGGCACTCCGAAACTTCGACAGAAGACCTGCAAGGGTCGTCGGCACGGCATACAAAGGAAACATGACGTGCAGCACCGAGGATAGTGATGTCTGCACCTGACGGAGCACCCGCGAAACTTGATAAACACGATCCTGCACCGTTGCCAGAACCATGGCACGATCGCGGTCCATCCAGAAGAAGCCGCTGGCCTCCATGTCCTGTTGAGTCAAGCAATTGATCCGAACAACGACACGCTCCTTTTCTTCCCTCGGAGCAAGATTGGCGCCTGCGACAATCGCACAAAATAAGAATAAGTCTAGCAGGCTCACCCGAAGAACTAAGCTACAGCCCGAAACAAGGATCAACTTACATTGCAGCTGCTCGGACAGGCGACCCAGCTCCGCCATCAAGTACTCCTCTCTGGCTGCACCACGATCTGCCTTGGATTTCCAAACGTCGGCGCGACCACGCAACCCGAGCAACTCCCTCTCCAAGCTACGCACGCGATCTCGAAGGAAAGCGAGCTGCGAGGAATCGTCCAACGATGGTCGCAAGGGCCTTGCGGATGAGGGGTCAACTGGGTCAGCACCCGAAGGAACCTATAAGCAACAGAAAAAAGAAGGCACACAGACATTTCAGCCAAGAATAGGGATCAACTCGGAGGAATTCATTAAATATATCAGGCCACTACGTGGCACAAGGATGGTACTACAAAAGATATTTACAACAAAAGTAGACTACATACTACCCTACGTCTACTATGCCTAAGGTGCAGGACACTGAGTCACCTCAGAGCCAGACTGCCTAGCTTTGGCCTCGCCCTGCTGCCGCAGCGCGTACTCAGACAGCAAGTCAATGAGCTTGGGCCCATATCGTCTGCAGCGAGCGGAGTAGGAAGCGAAGGCTACCTCGGATCCATCCGCAGCCGTCGGCATCCGAGAAGTGATCTGGGGCAAGTCCAGCTCCGCCCCAGTCGCCATGGCCATCGCCAGCCCGACGGACGCGCCGATGCCCTTCTGCTTGCGCTTGTACGCCGCAGGCGCTTCGGCTGAGAGAGCCTCTGCCAGGGCATCCACATCTTCAAGGGCTGCGCCCTTCGGGAAGAGCTCCTGGTAGAAGTAACCAAGGACCTCTTTCGCCTTGGCAAGGGAGTTGACGACGGTGCCGCAGCGGTCTTCGACCGCCACAGTGGCATCATCTAGAGCACTGCCGTGCTCCAGAGCACCGCGGTTGAACTCGATGCCTGCGGCATCTGAGACAAAAATGAAGAAAAGCATGAAGAAAGGCAGCATCGAAAAAGACTCGTAGAAATAAAAACAAGTGAAAAAATTAGCACTCACCCAAAATAGCCTTGGCAGCAGCCATGAGCTTCGACGCCACCCCTCTTTCACGAGCAGCCGCAACGGTGGCCAGCTGCTCCTCACGATCTGCGGCCTCCTGCTGCAGACGCTCCTTCGCTTCGGCTGCTTTCGTCAGCTCCAGCTCAAGGCGCTCTTTCGCACCAGCGGCGGCTTCGGCCTTCTGCTCCGATTGGCCAAGGCTCTTTTTAAGAGCGTCGACCTCACGGAGAGAGTCGTTATGATCCTCTACATTTAAGACAAGCAAGCGTCAAAGAACAGGACCAGGATAAACAAGAGAGGTACTAAAAGGCAGACGTATACCTTGGAGCTGCCGCAGCTTCGCCTCCAGCGTCAGGCGCTCCTCCACCAGCCGCTTGGCCTCTTGGACAAAAGGCTGCAGAAAAAGCAATAGCAGTAAGAACAGGACTTGGGGGGCTACGCCCAACACAAAGAAGCAAAAACAACATCAGCACACGAAGACACTCGGAGGCTCCCCCGTGACATGAAGCAGAAAAACTTACATGCTCCGATGGCGACGCCGAAGGCCCGCCTGCGAAATTCTGAGGCGCAACCACCAGCCCCTCCCGCACAGGAGGAACTAGAGCGGCGTCACCCGAAGTCGCCACCATCTAAGGAGGAGGCGACGCAATGTTCGACTCCCCCATCATCTCCCGCCCACCATCACTAGAGCCGTCGGAGGATTGCCTGCATACGAATCCAATCAACATAGGTGCAAACACCATCAAGGAAAAAGGGTAACAGTACAACAAGAAAACTTACGAGCCCAATGCGCTCAGGTCGAAGATGGGAGAAGCCCTTCGGGCCCTCTTCTCCTCTTTCTTCTCTTCCTTCTTCTCCTCCTTCTTTTCTTCCTTCTTCCGCTTTGCTGGCGGGTGCGGCGCGACAGCCCGCACAAGAATGGCAGGAAGGGGAGAGGAAGAACCCCCATGACCATCATCATGACGCTCAAGGCCTAGAGGATTCCTGGGAGTCGGAGGAGTTGAGGCATCCGAAGACTCGCTGGAGCTCCGTGATCGCTTGCGCTAATGGTCCTCACTCGACTCGTCGGCATCCTCCGCTGGAGATCGCGCTGACGGTAGCTCAGACACGGAGTCCACCACTTCATTATCCGGGGCATTCGGATACCTCTCGAGCAACGGTGGTACCATGCCCGGTATAGGGTTCGCAGCATAGAAAACAAAAATTTTCCTACGATGTGAACTATATACCAAGATCTATCTACTAGATACAAACAACGGGCGGATGAATATCCGTAGAGAACATACCCTTGAAGACCGACAAAGCTTAACGAGTTCAACTCGTGGTTGATGTAGAAGATCTCTTGCCGATCTCAAGATCGAGAGGAAGTCCTAGCGCCGCAAATCAGCAGCGCATCCGTGCTCGCACACACGTTCGAGGCACCGAGCAACCTCCGCCTCCTCGCTCCAGCGATGCAGCGGAAGCATAACTCTTTCTTGCCGAATAGCCACCGGGAACATGTATCTCGCTAGTCCGAGACCATAGGGGATAAATTCTAGAGGGGGAGAGAGATCCTTCACGAGGAGGTGTGAGAGACAAGTGAGGAGGGGGGCTCCTTTTATAGGAGGAGGGGGGGCACCCAAGGGGGTGGCCGCCGGCCATGGGGGCTGCCCCTCCCCTCCTTCATTCATGTGGGTGGACACTCCACTCACAAAATGCCCTTTAAAATCCCTCCACTCAAAAGTCCACTCAAATTCCCATTAAATTTCCACCAAATTTAATGCAAACTCTCATTAAATAAAACTCTTTTATTTTATTCAGAATTTTGTCAATTACTTTAATGACAAACATTCACAAATAACCCCTTGCTAGAATTCTATTTCACATGCATAACCACTTTATGCAATTTCACCCGAAAACCTGTTTCGGTATCTAGTGAAATAAATTCATGCGCTTGTTCATTCTTTCGGCATGAAACATTTGCTCCAATTGGATGTCGGTGTCTCTTAAGTGTGTCACCCTACGGTTCGTGAATAATGCGGACATGATCGAGACCCCTCTCGGATCAATAATCAGAAGCGGGATCTGGAGACCCATACTGACTCCCACACATTCAACGATGACTTTCTTGTGATCGTCGGAACCTTTTACGCTAGTATCTTAATCCCTTTGTTTCACGATATATTACATGTCCGAGATTCGATCATCGGTATCTCCATACCTAGTTTGATCTCGTTACCGACATGCACTCTTTTCTCGTTCCTATGATATAACATTCTAGTGATCAAATCACTTGCTTGCAAGCTAATCAATGTGATATCACCGAGAGGGCCCAGAGTATATTTATATGTCATCGGGATGAACAAATTCCACTCTCGATCCATGAGCCTCAACATAAAACTTTATTAGTTCCGAATCCATCTTTATAATCACCCTGTTACGGTGTGACGTTTGATGTTATCAAGAAACTCTTCCGGTGTTAGTGATTGACATGATCTCATGGTCTAAGGATTAGGATCACTTCGTAAGTTGTTATAGCAATATAAACTCAATGACTTTGATCGTAATGCTATACTTCGGATGAATGTTCATCACACCATTACACTAATGTTGTGATCCCGTTATTAACAACATCCAATGTCCATGATCAGGAAACCTTGATCATCTTGTTAATCAACGAGCTAGTTTATGAGAGAGGCATAACTAGGAACTTTCTGTTTGTTTATTAAACACACATGTATTAACGTTTCCGTATTAATACAATTATAGCATGCAAAATAAACATCTATCATATACTTGGAATACACATAATAAACACTTTATTATTGCCTCTCAGGGCATATTCCCTTCAGTCTCCCACTTGCACTAGAGACAATAATCTATTTACATAGTGATAAATCTAACACCCATTGAGTTCTGGTGTTGATCATGTTTTGCTCTAGGGAGAGTTTTAGTCAACGGATCTGCTACATTGAGATCCGTATGTACTTTACAAATCTTTATATCTCCATCCTTGACATGCTCGCGGATGGAGTGAAACCGGCGCTTAATATGCTTGGAATGCTTGTGAGACCTTGGCTCTTTGGCATTGGCAATGGCACCATTGTTGTCACAATAGATCACCATTGGGTCCAACGCGTTTGCCACCACTCCTAGTTCGGATATGAACTCCTTCATCCAAACTGCTTCCTGAGCCGCTTCTGAAGCAGCAACATATTCGGCCTCTGTTGTTGATCCCGCTACCACAGGTTGTTTGGAGCTCCTCCAACTAACCGCTCCGCCATTCATGAGAAATACGTATCCGGATTGAGACTTAGAGTCATCCGGATCGGTGTCAAAGCTAGCGTCGACATAACACTTAGCGATGATCTCTTCTTCACCTCCGTATACAAGAAACATATCCTTAGTTCTTCGTAAGTACTTAAGGATATTCTTGACCGCTATCCAGTGTTCCGAACCTGGATCCGATTGGTACCTACTAGTCAAACTAATAGCATGTGCCACATCCGGTCTTGTACATAGCATGGCGTACATTATAGAGCCTATGGCTGAAGCATAGGGGACTTTGTCCATTATCTCTCTTTCTTCCGCCGAAGCCGGACTTTGAGTCTTACTCAATGTCTTGCCTTGCAACATAGGTAAGAACCCTTTCTTACTTCCGTCCATTTTAAACTTCTTTAAAATCTTATCAAGGTATGTACTTTGCGATAGCCCTATTAGGCGCCTAGATCTATCTCTATAGATCTTTATGCCTAATATGTATGACGCTTCACCTAGGTCCTTCATTGAAAATTTGCTGTTTAGATAACTTTTAACACTGTTTAAAAGATCTATATCATTTCCGATCAGTAATATGTCATCCACATATAATATCAGAAATGCCACATTGCTCCCACTCACTTTCTTGTAAATACAAGCTTCTCCATAAGTTTGGACAAATCCAAACTCTTTGATCACCTCATCAAAGCGGAGATTCCAACTTCGTGATGCTTGCTTCAATCCATAGATGGATCGCTGAAGCTTGCACACCTTGTTAGCATCCTTAGGATCGACAAAACCCTTTGGTTGTATCATATACAAATCTTCTTCAATATTACCATTGAGAAACGCGGTTTTGACATCCATCTGCCATATCTCATAATCGAAATATGCAGCAATTGCTAACATAATCCTAACTGACTTTAGCATCGCTACGGGAGAGAAAGTCTCATCGCAGTCAACTTATTGAATTTGTTGAAACCCCTTTGCGACAAGTCGAGCTTTATAGACGGTCACATTACCATCAGCATCAGTTTTCCTTTTGAAAATCCATTTGTTCTCCACGGCCTTTCGGTCGTGAGGTAATTCCACCAAGTTCCAAACTTGATTTTCATATATGGATTCCATCTCGGATTTCATGGCTTCTAACCATTTGTTGGAATCCGGGCTCATCATCGCTTCTTCATACGTCGCAGGGTCATCATTTTCATCAACCATGAAATTCATGACAGGATTTCCGTACAGCTCGGGAGCTGCACGCGTCCTGTTTGACCTGCGAGGTTCGGTAGTACTCTCTTTCGGAGTTTCTTGATCATTATCATTAGTTCCCTCTTCAACAGGTGGAGCCAACTCCGGAACAACTTCCGGCGCTGCGCTACTCGCCATACTTTGAAGAGAAGGTTCCACAACCTCTTCGAGTTCTACCTTCCGACTACTCACACCTTTCGCGAGAAACTCTTTCTCTAGAAAGGATCCATTCTTGGCAACAAAAACCTTGCCCTCGGATCTGTGATAGAAGGAATACCCAATAGTTTCTTTAGGGTATCCTATGAAGACGCATTTTTCCGCTTTGGGTTCGAGTTTATCCGGTTGAAGTTTCTTCACATAAACATCGCATCCCCAAACTTTAAGAAATGACAGCTTAGGTTTGTTTCCAAACCATAATTCATACGGAGTCTTTTCAACGGATTTAGATGGTGCCCGATTTAAAGTGAATGCAGCAGTTTCTAGTGCATAACCCCAAAATGACAACGGCAAGTCCGTCAGAGACATCATAGATCGAACCATATCTAATAAAGTACGATTACGACGTTCTGACACACCATTTCGCTGTGGTGTTCCGGCAGGTTTGAGTTGTGAAACAATTCCACACTCTTTCATGTGAGTGCTAAACTCGTAACTTAGATACTCACCTCCACGGTCGGACCGTAGAAATTTGATCTTTCTATTACGATGATTTTCCACTTCATTCTGAAATTCCTTGAACTTTTCAAAGGTTTCAGACTTGTGTTTCATCAAGTAGATATAACCGTATCTACTCAAATCATCCGTGAAAGTAACAAAATAACGATATCCACCTCGCGCCGACACACTCATTGGACCACATACATCAGAATGTATGATTTCCAATAAATCTGTCGCCCGTTCCATTGAACCGGAAAATGGCGTTCTAGTCATCTTGCCCATAAGGCATGGCTCACATGTATCAAATGATTCATAATCAAGTGATTCCAAAAGTCCATCTGAATGGAGCTTCTTCATGCGTTTAACGCCAATATGACCTAGACGGCAGTGCCACATATATGCGGATATATCATCATTAAGTTTAATCCTTTTAGCATCAACATTATGAATATGTGTAACATTATCATCGAGATCTAATAGAAATAAACCATTCATCATCGCTGCATGACCATAAAAGATTTCATTCATATAAATGGAATAACCATTGTTCTCGGATTTAAATGAATAACCACTTCGCATCAAACACGATCCAGATACAATGTTCATGCTCAGTGCAGGCACCAGATAACATTTATTCAAGTTTATAACTAATCCCGACGGTAAGTGGAGAGGCAGCGTTCCGACGGTGATCACATCAACGCTTGATCCATTGCCGACACGCATCTTGACCTCACCCCTTGCTAGAGGTCGCTTGTTCCGCAGCCCCTGATTCGAGTTACAAATATTAGCAACTGAACCGGTATCAAATACCCAGGTGCTACTGCGAGCACTAGTCAAGTACACATCAATAACATGTATATCATATATACCTTTGTTTGCCTTGCCGGCCTTCTTGTCTGCCAGATACTTGGGGCAGTTGCGCTTCCAGTGGCCAGTCCCCTTACAATAGTAGCACTCGGAATCAGACTTAGGTCCAACTCGGGGTTTCTTTTCAGGCGCGGCAACAGGCTTGCCGCCCTTACTTCCCTTCCGTTTTCCCTTCTTGTCTTTCTTGAAACCAGTGTTCCTATCGATCATCAACACTTGATGTTCCTTTTTAATCTCCACTTCTGCAGTTTTAAGCATTGATAGAAGCTCGGGGAGAGACTTCTTCATGCCTTGCATATTATAGTTCATCACGAAGCTCTTATAGCTAGGTGGCAGAGACTGCAGAACACGATGGATGCCTAAGTCAATGGGAATCGATATTCCCAAGGACACAAGCTTATCGGCGTAACCCGACATCTTGAGTACATGCTCACTAACGGAGCTGTGCTCTTCCATCATGCAGCTAAAGAACTTTTCTGAAGCGTTGTAGCTCTCTACAGCAGCATGTGTGTCGAAAATCATTTTCAACTCACCCATTGTATCAAATGCATTTCCGTTTTCGAAACGCTTTCGAAGTTCTGGCTCTAGCCCATACAATATGCCGCAATGAACTAAGTTGTGGTCCTCCTGACGAGTCTGATAGACATTCTTATCCTCGTCAGGGGCATCATCAAAAGGTGGGGGGCCTAACGGCGCTTCTAGCACATATTGCTTTTGTGCAGCAGAGAGGAGAATCCTCAAATTCATGGCCCATTCGGTAAAGTTGCTACCGTTCGTTGCTAGTTTCTCTTTCTCCATGAACTCATTGAAATTAAAAGCAGGTGGTGCCATCTACAACAGAATTTGTAAAGTTTAGACTAAGTGTATGATAGATTGAGTTCAACTAATCTATATTACGAATGAACTCCCACTCAAAAACGACATCCCTCGTGCCTTTTTGGTGATTACATGAACCAAATCCACTACACCAAGTCCGATCATCACGTGAGTCGGTATAGCTTCAAAGGCGAGCATCAAATGGGCATCATATCAACTATATGACTCATGCTTAACCTTTCGGTCTGTGTTCCGAGGCCATGTCTGTACATGCTATGCTCGCCAATTTAGAACCTTAGTATTCGCGTGTGTAACTGTTTTACACCCAAAATATGGTCGTGGATCCAAGAACACCCGATCATCACGTGATGTCTTGGAGCGACGAAAACATAATCGGTGCATACTAAAGGAAGAACACATTCTTATCTTGATATTTAAATGACGAATCATCTTATTATGCTAACAAAGCGCTAAACAAGCAATATAAGATGCAATCAAACATCATATGTTTATTAGTGAAATTATATGGTTCCCGCAGATGATCTCTATCATGTGCATCGTGGTATGATCACTATCATACCTATATGTGTAAATCCAATGTCTATGGATTTTACACGCTATGTGTGTTGTAAGAGTATCATCTCATACTTCTACTTACAACACTACCATATCATAACACTAGCCCAGCAACAATCTAAACTAGACGCCTCTAATTTATCCATTGCAAGTTTTACGTGGCTTAGGGCTTTCGAGATAGAACCGTTCTTACCTACGAACAAGAACCACAACGAGGATAATCAAATTGTTGACAACTCGCTTGCAAAATAGATATTGACTATAGTAGGAGAGACAGACACCCGCTAGCCACTTATGCAAACTAGTTGCATGTCAAGCGTGGAACAGGTCTCATGTGCGAGGACATGTAAAGTTTGTCCGGGCCGCTTCATCCCACTATGCCACCAATATCCAAAATTACAACAAAGGAGCAACAACATGATCATTATCGTCCAGATACTTGTGGCATCCCGCAAAAACCACTACTAGAAAATCGCGTTGTTTTTGTGCATTGCATCATCATGACCACATGCTCATGTCATCATGCCACATTGCATTTGAGCATCGTCATCATCATGCATTTGTTTTTCTAAAACTATTTTCTAAAAACCTCTCTTTGTTTTCTAAAATACCCCATCTCTTAATTCAAATCAAAACCTGGTCTTTCCGGGTATTTTATTTGTCTGCGACATAGTTGCAACTGTTTTAATTTGAACAAAACAAAATAAATATATTATAATATTAAAACCCTATTTTATAAACCCCGGAGGAGACCGCCGCCCGCCAGGCCCAGCGGCCCAGCTAGCAGCAGTCTACAACTCCGATAAACCCAAACCCTACCCCAAATCTTTTCTACCCTATCCTAACCTACCAAGCCACTCCCAATCCTCCACCTCACCTCCCCAGTCCACCTCACCCCCTGGACCCCCAATCTCCACCCAACCCTGCCACCTCACCAATCCCCTACTCCCCTACCCCAGCACACACTCAGCGCGCGCACACCACCCACACAGCCGGCGCCCCTGCCTCTCTCCCTATCCGGCACCTACCCCGCGGATCCCACCCAACCACTCAGCCCCACCAGATCACCCCGGGTCCCACCCTAGGCCCGCAACGCTCACCCACCCCCAATCCCCCTCGCTCGCTCCTCTCTCCCCGCGTCCCTCGTTCATCCGCCGCGAGGCCACACCCTCCTTGCACGCACCGAGCTCCGCCGGACCGCCGACCCCTGCGCCTCCTCGCGCCGGCCTCCCTCTCTTCGCCTCACCCCCGCAGCGTCGACCCCGCCGCCTCGGGTCCCTCCGCCAGATCCCGGCGCCGACCCCGCCGCCTCCGGCTCGGCCAGCGCTGCCGCGTCGGTCAGCCTCGCCTCCTCCCGCGTGAGCGTCACCTGCGCCGCCGGCCTTCCTCGGCCCGGCCCGCCCTCTGCTCCTCGGCGGCCCCGCTCGCCGTCCCCGGCTGCCAGACCGTCCCTCGCTGGATCCCCGCGCCGCCGCCTCACCCCTCTCTTCTGCCCCGGCCTCGTCTTGCTCCGCCAGGGTGCACCGCCGTCCGCCTCCTCGGGAACCTGCCTCCCCGCTGCTTCTGCAACCCGCGTGGCCGCGTCGGCTCCCCGTCGAGCCGCCCAGGGTACCGCGCGTGCGCCTGCCGTCGCTCGCCCCGAACCTGAGCTTCCTCCGCCGGCCTTCCCTCCGTGTCGCCTGCGTGGGCGTCGTCGTCTTCTTCGAGCCGTGGATGCTCCGCCGCACGTCACTGTGACCTCGCCACCGCCGGCTTCCCCCGTCGACCTCCGTGTCTTGGTCATGCTCCTGGCCCCAACACTTGATCCCATGCGGACAAGTATTAAATCGGGCAATGACTTCAGTGATGCATGAATGACCACCTTGACCAGCAATCGAAGAGGGAACCCGAACATGTCCAACGCGGACGCCGAGACCCCCGACCCCGAAGACCGATTCCGCCTAGGCCCGAACCCGTTGAACCATCAACGTCGAGCCCTCGACACGACAAGACCTTCCGCATGGGAACCGAAGGCAATGACGCCGGATCCTCAAGTTCTCCTTCACGGACGCCAAGTACTTCCCTTGGACGCCAAAACCCGAATCGGAAGGACGCCAAGATCTCCACAAGGACGACAAGTTCTACTTCCGAACGACAAGACCGGCCGATCCGTGGACCCGACAAGATCGACCGCTTGGAACCAAGATCTCCGGCACGTCACGACAAGTTCTCTACCTTGTATCCGATCCCGCTGATCCCGTCGAACTCTGAACCCTGAGACCGGACCCCGAACCCCGGAACCAAGATCTCTGACCCCCTAATGTGTGATTCCCCTCCCGAGCCCTATTTTTATAATAATATATAAAACTTGTTGCATTAATTGTTCATCGCACATGCATCTCTTGTGGGTTGGGGGCATTATGCCGATTCACCTAAATTAAATATGGGGCCATATGCGGGAAAATCTAGTCTTATATTGGCCTCATTTAAATTTGTGTAGCGAACCGGTGCTATCTTTTGCCTTGTTAAGACAACATTTAAATTGCGGGGTACCTAAATAACTTGAACCATCTAAATATTTGTCGGGACCCCGGTTCCGCTTAATGTGATCTAATTGCATTGCACCTTTGCCTTGTCATACATCATACATGCATCATGCCCGATCTTCTGTCATAGTATTAAATAGTGCATCCGGTGTTTATTCTAGTGTTTTGCTTCTTCGCGGATAAGGCCGTTGAGTTGATGTGAGCTTCGCCCCAATCTTCAGTTGAACCTTCGGCAATGTTTTCAGGCGAGCATCTCCCCCTTTCTACCTATCTTACTTTTATAGTATTTATTTCCTCCTGTTGATCTATTGCTATCTGTGTTGCGATGCTCTAGTTTTCGTACCCGTGTTATCCGTTGCAGCCTTATATTGCCTTGGACACCTCCTATTACCTGTTGTTTGGTAGATAGTTGGACCTGCGCGTCGTAGTCGCTTGCTCAAGTGCTGTTGCGTGTCGTCAAGTACCACAGTTGTTGGAGTATTGCCGCATGATTAAGGTTGGAGATGATCATGGCTTTAATTATCGTTTAATTTAATTATTGTTTAATAACTAAAATTGAAGTAGGTAATGCAGAGGCACCGGTGGGCAATAGATGTTATTTGGTTGTTAACCGTCCACTTGTGTCCCGTAGGACCCCGAGTACTTGATACCTGTTCCTTGAATATTCGCGCTATCCACATCCGGGAGGATTATGGGACCCCCCTGAGCCAGAGCTTGATTCATTCTTATTTCTTGGGGCCACAAACTAGTTTGAGGTTTTATTTACTATCCTGTACTTATGCCATGCTTTACTGCTTTATTTACGATTGTGCGAGGAGCACCTGTACTGTTTAGGATCGGGACACGTTTTCGCGGTATCGACAAGCCCAGTCACACTTTCGGGTTCCCAGTCGTTTACAGTCGTCCACCCAAACCTTGGGTCCGTCTTGGAGTCAGCTAACTTCGTTGTGGGTGTACTCAATGGGGTGGCCCCCTGAAATATTTCTGAATCCTGTGATTGCTTTGTCGTGAAGGCCTCGTTGGGTTTTGATTTGGTTTTTCCGAGGTTGATCGAGTGTGTGTTGCTATTTGTGCACCCCTGCAGGGTAAAACTTTCTGAAAGCCGTGTCCGCGGTTATGGACGACTTGGAGCACAGTATCTCGATCATAGACAACTATAACTAAAGTAGTGCTATAAATTTGACTTTATAATGACTAGTAATCAGCTTCACTATAATGGAATGGCTAAATAAAATTGCCAACAAATGCTTGTTGGGCTGTCGCTTGCTGCCAATTCTACCTGACTAGTAAATATTGCAACTATAACGGAATGGCTAAATAAAAGTACCAACAACTGCTGGGTTTTGGGTTATCTCATGCTAATTGTATCTGACTAGTAAGTGTTGCAACTACAATGGAATGGTTAAATAAAAGTGCCCACTGCTTATTTTATCAGGATGACTATCTATACCTGACTAGTAATTGCTGCAACGATAACTGAATAAATAAAACTGCCAACTGTGTGAGTTCCTCGGTTGACTTCCTTGTTTGGTCTCGAGGGGGAAACACCAGGACGGGTATGTTTGGTGGTAGTATCAGGTTGGTTCCGAATAGGTCTTTCTTACCCCTCTCTGATAGCCGCTATTTGTATCGAGTCTCTATAGGTTGTTTAGTGCATGCTGCGCTGCCGCTTCAGTCCACCATACCTATGTAGGCGAGGACCGCCGAATTCTAGCCTCGCCGTGTACTGGCCTCAGTACTGATCGCTCCTCTTTTTCCTTTGCCCTTTGTCGGCACCCCTTTTGTTTTAGCAGGTTTCGACGTCGTTAGCAGGGTTACCCTTCCGGCTTGGCCTGGGCAGACGCCATTGGTTATTCTTCAGGGCTCTTAGCCCCATTTGCATCTTGTCCGTAGCTGGACGCTCTATTGTTTTCAAGGTGATTTGGATCTTTGTTTTGTATATCTGTATTCTTGACTCATGGAGTCGTGTTGTTGTATATATCTGTTCTGTGGGTCCCATCGAGGACTGTTGTGTAATGTTATTACTTCGTTTTCCACCCGCACGCAAGTGCCTGGTGGGCACCTTTGAATCGTTTCTATGCGGGTTTGGCGGGAAGCGCTGAAACTTGCATAGGGCCGATTCTGAGGGTGTTACAGAGTGGTATCAGAGCTCAGCAGTTGCGATACCCCACAAGTCCAGCCTGTAGGATAACCTAGCTAACGGCCGAAGTAGAGTGTCAAAACTATTTTTGAAAAATTGGTTGGATAGTTCTGAGTAGATCTGATTTTACTCCTTACCCCTCGGCTGCTCTCCTCTCACCTCTGCGTGTTTTGAATCCGCTCTCTTCTCTCTCTTCGAGTCCAGGAATTCTCGTGGTTGGGTTTTCGTCGTACCTTCAGGGTTTCGCTTCCTCTTTTGGTAACGATGTTTCTACATCCGGTCCTCCTGCTATCTGAGTGGTCCTTTATCTGTGGTACCATCCTTTGTTCCTTGTTTGTGCCTCCCAGTGTTTTCCGATGTTACGACATCATCTACGCCATATCCGATGCAGAGTCTGCATCACTCCTCTGTTTCCGAACCTCGTTTGTCGAGATCTTCAGTCTGAATTCCGAGAGTTGGTTGCATAATCCGCCTATTCGTGTGCAGAGTAATGGTTTGGGTGCGCGATGGACTGATCACCATCCGACTACTCTTATCATTCGCTCTTGTACATCAAATCAGTGGATCCAGCAATTTTACTCCGTCCACGGAAGCTAGAGGTGGCTTCATTGTTGATACCCCTACCTTCGACCTTTTGTTCCCGGAGTGTTCCCTCGACGATCACAGACAACGACCCTTGTTAGTGGTGTCGCGAGGATCTACACGAAGCGAGAAGATGCAGATCACCGACCTTCTTTCAGGTACCATGAGGCGGATCTCGAGGGTGAGATCCATTGTTAGTGGTGTCGAATTGTGGCATCCCGCAAAAACCACTACTAGAAAATCGCGTTGTTTTTGTGCATTGCATCATCATGACCGCATGCTCATGTCATCATGCCACATTGCATTTGAGCATCGTCATCATCATGCATTTGTTTTTCTAAAACTATTTCTAAAAACCTCTCTTTGTTTTCTAAAATACCCCATCTCTTAATTCAAATCAAAACCTGGTCTTTCCGGGTATTTTATTTGTCTGCGACATAGTTGCAACTGTTTTAATTTGAACAAAACAAAATAAATATATTATAATATAAAAACCCTATTTTATAAACCCCGGAGGAGACCGCCGCCCGCCAGGCCCAGCGGCCCAGCTAGCAGCAGTCTACAACTCCGATAAACCCAAACCCTACCCCAAATCTTTTCTACCCTATCCTAACCTACCGAGCCACTCCCAGCCCTCCACCTCACCTCCCCAGTCCACCTCACCCCCTGGACCCCCAATCTCCACCCAACCCTGCCACCTCACCAATCCCCTACTCCCCCACCCCAGCACACACTCAGCGCGCGCGCACACCACCCACACAGCCGGCGCCCCTGCCTCTCTCCCTATCCGCCACCTACCCCACGGATCCCACCCAACCACTCAGCCCCACCAGACAGCCCCGGGTCCCACCCTGGGCCCGCAACGCTCACCCACCCCCAATCCCCCTCGCTCGCTCCTCTCTCCCCGCGTCCCTCGTTCATCCGCCGCGAGGCCACACCCTCCTTGCACGCACCGAGCTCCGCCGGACCGCCGACCCCTGCGCCTCCTCGCGCCGGCCTCCCTCTCTTCGCCTCACCCCCGCAGCGTCGACCCCGCCGCCTCGGGTCCCTCCGCCAGATCCCGGCGCCGACCCCGCCGCCTCCGGCTCGGCCAGCGCCGCCGCGTCGGTCAGCCTCGCCTCCGCCCGCGTGAGCGTCACCTGCGCCGCCGGCCTTCCTCGGCCTGGCCCGCCCTCTGCTCCTCGGCGGCCCCACTCGCCGTCCCCGGCCGCCAGACCGTCCCTCGCCGGATCCCCGCGGCGCCGCCTCACCCCTCTCTTCTGCCCTGGCCTCGTCTTGCTCCGCCGCGGTGCACCGCCGTCCGCCTCCTCGGGAACCTGCCTCCCAGCTGCTTCTGCAACCCGCGTGGCCGTCGGCTCCCCGTCGAGCCGCCCAGGGTACCGCGCGTGCGCCTGCCGTCGCTCGCCCCGAACCCGATCTTCCTCCGCCGGCCTTCCCTCCGTGTCGCCTGCGTGGGCGTCGTCGTCCTCTCCGAGCCGTGGATGCTCCGTCGCACGTCACTGTGACCTCGCCACCGCCGGCTTCCCCCGTCGACCTCCGTGTCTTGGTCATGCTCTTGGCCCCAACACTTGATCCCATGTGGACAAGTATTAAATCGGGCAATGACTTCAGTGATGCATGAATGACCACCTTGACCAGCAATCGAAGAGGGAACCCGAACATGTCCAACGCGGACGCCGAGACCCCCGACCCCGAAGACCGATTCCGCCTAGGCCCGAACCCGTTGAACCATCAACGTCGAGCCCTCGACACGACAAGACCTTCCGCATGGGAACCGAAGGCAATGACGCCGGATCCTCAAGTTCTCCTTCACGGACGCCAAGTACTTCCCTCGGACGCCAAAACCCGAACCGGAAGGACGCCAAGATCGCCACAAGGATGACAAGTTCTACTTCCGAACGACAAGACCGGCCGATCCCTGGACCCGACAAGATCGACCGCTTGGAACCAAGATCTCCGGCACGTCACGACAAGTTCTCCACCTTGTATCCGATCCCGCTGATCCCGTCGAACCCTGAACCCTGAGACCGGACCCCGAACCCCGGAACCAAGATCTCCGACCCCCTAATGTGTGATTCCCCTCCCGAGCCCTATTTTTATAATAATATATAAAACTTGTTGCATTAATTGTTCATCGCGCATGCATCTCTTGTGGGTTGGGGGCATTATGCCGATTCACCTAAATTAAATATGGGGCCATATGCAGGCAAATATAGTCTTATATTGGCCTCATTTAAATTTGTGTAGCGAACCGGTGCTATCTTTTGCCTTGTTAAGACAACATTTAAATTGCGGGGTACCTAAATAACTTGAACCATCTAAATATTTGTCGGGACCCCGGTTCCGCTTAATGTGATCTAATTGCATTGCACCTTTGCCTTGTCATACATCATACATGCATCATGCCCGATCTTCTGTCGTAGTATTAAATAGTGCATCCGGTGTTTATTCTAGTGTTTTGCTTCTTTGCGGATAAGGCCGTTGAGTTGATGTGAGCTTCGCCCCGATCTTCGGTTGAACCTTCGGCAATGTTTTCAGGCGAGCATCTCCCCCTTTCTACCTATCTTACTTTTATAGTATTTATTCCCTCCTGTTGATCTATTGATATCTGTGTTGCGATGCTCTAGTTTTCGTACCCGTGTTATCCCTTGCAGCCTTATATTTCCTTGGACACCTCCTATTACCTGTTGTTTGGTAGATAGTTGGACTTGCGCGTCGTAGTCGCTTGCTCAAGTGCTGTTGCGTGTCGTCAAGTACCACAGTTGTTGGAGTATTGCCGCATGATTAAGGTTGGAAATGATCATGGCTTTAATTATCGTTTAATTTAATTATTGTTTAATAACTAAAATTGAAGTAGGTAATGCAGAGGCACCGGTGGGCAATAGATGTTATTTGGTTGTTAACCGTCCACTTGTGTCCCATAGGACCCCGAGTACTTGATACCTGTTCCTTGAATATTCGCGCTATCCACATCCGAGAGGATTATGGGACCCCCCTGAGCCAGAGCTTGATTCATTCTTATTTCTTGGGGCCACAAACTAGTTTGAGGTTTTATTTACTATCCTGTACTTATGCCATGCTTTACTGCTTTATTTACGATTGTGCGAGGAGCACCTGTACTGTTTAGGATCGGGACACGTTTTCGCGGTATTGACAAGCCCAGTCACACTTTCGGGTTCCCAGTCGTTTACAGTCGTCCACCCAAACCTTGGGTCCGTCTCGGAGTCAGCTAACTTCGTTGCGGGTGTACTCAATGGGGTGGCCCCCTGAAATATTTCTGAATCCTGTGATTGCTTTGTCGTGAAGGCCTCGTTGGGTTTTGATTTTGTTTTTCCGAGGTTGATCGAGTGTGTGTTGCTATTTGTGCACCCCTGCATGGTAAAACTTTCGGAAAGCCGTGTCCGCGGTTATGGACGACTTGGAGCACAGTATCTCGATCATAGACAACTATAACTAAAGTAGTGCTATAAATTTGACTTTATAATGACTAGTAATCAACTTCACTATAATAGAATGGCTAAATAAAATTGCCAACAAATGCTTGTTGGGCTGTCGCTTGCTGCCAATTGTACCTGACTAGTAAATATTGCAACTATAACGGAATGGCTAAATAAAAGTACCAACAACTGCTGGGTTTTGGGTTATCTCATGCTAAATGTATCTGACTAGTAAGTGTTGCAACTACAATGGAATGGTTAAATAAAAGTGCCCACTGCTTATTTTATCAGGATGACTATCTATACCTGACTAGTAATTGCTGCAACGATAACTGAATAAATAAAACTGCCAACTGTGTGAGTTCCTCGGTTGACTTCCTCGTTTGGTCTCGAGGGGGAAACACCAGGATGGGTATGTTTGGTGGTAGTATCAGGTTGGTTCCGAATAGGTCTTTCTTACCCCTCTCTGATTGCCGCTATTTGTATCGAGTCTCTATAGGTTGTTTAGTGCATGTTGCGCTGCCGCTTCAGTCCACCATACCTATGTAGGCGAGGACCGCCGAATTCTAGCCTCGCTGTGTACTGGCCTCAGTACTGACCGCTCCTCTTTTTTCCTTTGCCCTTTGTCGGCACCCCTTTTGTTTTAGCAGGTTTCGACGTCGTTAGCAGGGTTACCCTTCCGGCTTGGCCTGGGCAGGGTTATGGACGCCATTGGTTATTCTTCAGGGCTCTTAGCCCCATTTGCATCTTGTCCGTAGCTGGACGCTCTATTGTTTTCAAGGTGATTTGGATCTTTGTTCTGTATATCTGTATTCTTGACTCATGGAGTCGTGTTGTTGTATATATCTGTTCTGTGGGTCCCATCGAGGACTGTTGTGTAATGTTATTACTTCGTTTTCCACCCGCACGCAAGTGCCTGGTGGGCACCTTTGAATCGTTTCTATGCGGGTTTGGCGGGAAGCGCTGAAACTTGCATAGGGCCGATTCTGAGGGTGTTACAATACTCATATGTGTACTACCCGTGTAAAGTATCTACGCATAGATCCGGCTCTGATACCACTGTAGGGTTCGCAGCATAGAAAACAAAAATTTTCCTACGATGTGAACTATATACCAAGATCTATCTACTAGATACAAACAACGGGTGGATGAATATCCGTAGAGAACATACCCTTGAAGACCTACAAAGCTTAACGAGTTCAACTCGTGGTTGATGTAGACGATCTCTTGCCGATCTCAAGATCGAGAGGAAGTCCTAGCGCCGCAAATCAGCAGCGCATCCGTGCTCGCACACACGTTCGAGGCACCGAGCAACCTCCGCCTCCTCGCTCCAGCGATGCAGCGGAAGCACAACTCTTTCTTGCCGAATAGCCACCGGGAACATGTATCTCGCTAGTCCGAGACCATGGGGGATAAATTCTAGAGGGGGAGAGAGATCCTTCACGAGGAGGTGTGAGAGACAAGTGAGGAGGGGGGCTCCTTTTATAGGAGGAGGGGGGGCACCCAAGGGGGTGGCCGCCGGCCATGGGGGCTGCCCCCTCCCCTCCTTCATTTATGTGGGTGGACACTCCACTCACAAAATGCCCTTTAAAATCCCTCCACTCAAAAGTCCACTCAAATTCCCATTAAATTTCCACCAAATTTAATGCAAACTCTCATTAAATAAAACTCTTTTATTTTATTCAGAATTTTGTTAATTACTTTAATGACAAACATTCACAAATAACCCCTTGCTAGAATTCTATTTCACATGCATAACCACTTTATGCAATTTCACCCGAAAACCTGTTTCAGTATCTAGTGAAATAAATTCCTGCGCTTGTTCATTCTTTCGGCATGAAACATTTGCTCCAATTGGATGTTGGTGTCTCTTAAGTGTGTCACCCTACGGTTCGTGAATAATGCGGACATGATCGAGACCCCTCTCGGATCAATAATCAGAAGCGGGATCTGGAGACCCATACTGACTCCCACACATTCAACGATGACTTTCTTGTGATCGTCGGAACCTTTTACGCTAGTATCTTAATCCCTTTGTTTCACGATATATTACATGTCCGAGATTCGATCATCGGTATCTCCATACCTAGTTTGATCTCGTTACCGACATGCACTCTTTTCTCGTTCCTGTGATATAACATTCTAGTGATCAAATCACTTGCTTGCAAGCTAATCAATGTGATATCACCGAGAGGGCCCAGAGTATATCTATCCGTCATCGGGATGAACAAATTCCACTCTCGATCCATGAGCCTCAACATAACACTTTATTAGTTCTGAATCCATCTTTATAATCACCCTGTTACGGTGTGACGTTTGATGTTATCAAGAAACTCTTCCGGTGTTAGTGATTGACATGATCTCATGGTCTAAGGATTAGGATCACTTCGTAAGTTGTTATAGCAATATAAACTCAATGACTTTGATCGTAATGCTATACTTCGGATGAATGTTCATCACACCATTACACTAATGTTGTGATCCCGTTATTAACAACATCCAATGTCCATGATCAGGAAACCTTGATCATCTTGTTAATCAACGAGCTAGTTTATGAGAGAGGCATAACTAGGAACTTTCTGTTTGTTTATTAAACACACATGTATTAACGTTTCCGTATTAATACAATTATAGCATGCAAAATAAACATCTATCATATACTTGGAATACACATAATAAACACTTTATTATTGCCTCTCAGGGCATATTCCCTTCAGTCTCCCACTAGCACTAGAGACAATAATCTAGTTACATAGTGATAAATCTAACACCCATTGAGTTCTGGTGTTGATCATGTTTTGCTCTAGGGAGAGTTTTAGTCAACGGATCTGCTACATTGAGATCCGTATGTACTTTACAAATCTTTATATCTCCATCCTTGACATGCTCGCGGATGGAGTGAAACCGGCGCTTAATATGCTTGGAATGCTTGTGAGACCTTGGCTCTTTGGCATTGGCAATGGCACCATTGTTGTCACAATAGATCACCATTGGGTCCAACGCGTTTGCCACCACTCCTAGTTCGGATATGAACTCCTTCATCCAAACTGCTTCCTGAGCCGCTTCTGAAGCAGCAACATATTCGGCCTCCGTTGTTGATCCCGCTACCACAGGTTGTTTGGAGTTCCTCCAACTAATCGTTCCGCCATTCATGAGAAATACGTATCCGGATTGAGACTTAGAGTCATCCGGATCGGTGTCAAAGCTAGCGTCAACATAACACTTAGCGACGAGCTCTTCTTCACCTCCGTATACAAGAAACATATCCTTAGTTCTTCGTAAGTACTTAAGGATATTCTTGACCGCTATCCAGTGTTCCGAACCTGGATCCGATTGGTACCTACTAGTCAAACTAATAGCATGTGCCACATCCGGTCTTGTACATAGCATGGCGTACATTATAGAGCCTATGGCTGAAGCATAGGGGACTTTGTCCATTATCTCTCTTTCTTCCGCCGAAGCCGGACTTTGAGTCTTACTCAATGTCTTGCCTTTCAACATAGGTAAGAACCCCTTCTTACTTCCGTCCATTTTAAACTTCTTTAAAATCTTATCAAGGTATGTACTTTGTGATAGCCCTATTAGGCGCCTAGATCTATCTCTATAGATCTTTATGCCTAATATGTATGACGCTTCACCTAGGTCCTTCATTGAAAATTTGTTGTTTAGATAACTTTTAACACTGTTTAGAAAATTTGTTGTTTAGATAACTTTTAACAGCGCGCGAAGAGCCTTGTCAAGTTCCACCTCGGAGATTTTCTCACTCGAAACCCTCGTCGGATCACGGCGCCCAGAATAAAGAAACATCGGGTGCGCCCTCGCTTGGAGAGGCTGCACCCGACGCTCACGAAACGTTCGAATGATGTCGACACCGTTCACCTCCTTCTCAGGAATCAGTTGGAGATCCTCCACCCGACGATACAGGGCCTCTATCTCTGCCACCTCATCGTCTAAGATTTGGTTTTTCCAAGACCTTTTCTTTCCAATCATTTGGGAGGGGTCAAAGGGAACAAGACCAAAATCTTGCTCGGGCACTACGGAGTCACGGATATAAAACCACCGCCTCCGCCAGTATTGGACAGATTCGGACATGGAAAAGGAAAAGAATTGCAGATTGGGACTGAGGGAGATGATGAAACCCCCAATGGGATACACACCATCCGAACCAGATTGCCTCTTCACGGAATAGAGCTTCCGGAAGAGGCCAAAGTGCGGCTCAATGCCAAGCCAGCACTCGCAAAAAGTGATAAAACAAGCAATGTGGAGAAGAGAATTGGGAGACAGATGATGCAACTGAACCCCATAGAAGAAGAGCAGTCCACGAAGGAAGTCATGGATTGGGTACGAAAATCCACGCAAGACGAAGGCGAGAAACATAACCCGGTACCCAGATGGGGGACGGGGGATTACCTCATTGCCGGGGAGTTTGACGGCCGTCGTATCCTGCGGGATCAGGCCCCGCTCGCGCAGTTTGCGGAGATCGCTCTCCCGCGTCTCTGATCGCCGCCAGCCACCATCGGTGACGCGAGCAGCGGCGGTGCCCTTCTTGCCTCCGGCGGCGCTGGTCCCAACCGCAGATGAGGACTTCTTTGTTTTCCCCATGGCGCTACGGCGGTGGTGGCGATGCCAACGCAGAAAGAACGAAGGAAATGTGGAAGGAAAGCTCAGTGTGCAGCAAGAATCGCTCAAGAACAAGGAGGCAGTGAACAGATGAACTGGTGCGGTGAAAAACAAACCACGATTTCACCAAGGATTATAACAGCGAAGACAACGCACGCTGGCGTCCATCGAGAAGACCTAACGCCAACAATAGATCTGGCCGTACACGTGTCAACACCACAACGAACCTTCGTTACCACGCCATCCACTACGCGCGGAAATCGAGGAGACGCCGTAATCATCTCCACGCCGCGCGTGACTGGTCAATTCAAAGTCAGAAAGTGGGACCCACGCTTCGTCCAGTCAAGTCATCTCTGGCGTAGCAGACGCTTGAGGTCATCAATCGTCAGCACTGACGTCATCAAAAGCTTTACTAGCACCAACTTCGGCTCCACACCTAAGAGTACTCACTCGAATCTACGATTCAATTACATACTCGGGGGCTACTCCTATCAGGAGCGCTGGTCGCGCACCCGACAGACAAATGAGGACAAAATTACTTCTCTGAGTCCTACGTCGAGTCTACGACTCCACTACGGACTCGGGGGCCACTCCCATAGGGAGGATGGATTTAAGCATCCGAAAATTTTCGAGTCCTTCGGACTGAACGACTGGAACAACGCTTGAACAAAAGTCTCCGTTCGAGTCTACGACTCGAACAGACACTTGGGGGCTACTCCCATAGGGAGCGCTGGCCGCGCACCCTATGAAATCTTCGACTACGATCTTCCGGATGTGCACGCAAAAACTTTTTTGGCAACTCTGCCCCAACAAAACGCTAAGTGAGTGACAATCTCCTTGGCCACCCGAAGCACCTCCGAGGTGATAAATGTTTGGATGCTGCGTCTGCGATGCAAAGATAAGACCTGCGGATATCATCTGATGTCCTGGCAATGCACCTGACTGCGCTCTGCTGGTATGAATCCGTACCAGCAGGTACGATGAAAATCCCGACGGACGCGTTGGGTACACCGATTAAAACCACTGGAATTCCACTCCTGTAAGTCCTCCGTGGCCTGAGTCGAATTACACCAGCATATGTTCCAGGTCCGGGTTGAGGGACCCGAACCTGAAGAAGATCGTGTTGTTTCATCCTAAGACAGTTAACTGACCCTGATCCGTCGGGTGAGTCAGGCACACGCATCAACAATCCCAACACACATATACTATTAATATATAGCTGCACCCGAAAGATGGAAGAGTCCTCAGCCGAATCTACGATTCGACTGATCACTCGGGGGCTACTGACATGGTTATACCCTACGGGTACGTGACTTCAGGATACCTGGTCCAGCCCAAGGAAGGCCCACAGTAGATATACACTGGCCCATGAAGATTTTCGGGTGGCCAAGGCCCATGACGCCTTCGGATCCTTGGAGAACAAGACTAGCGGAGATAGGAAATTCAAAGGGGTAAAACCCTAGAACTTGTAACCGACTAGGACTATGCCCGGGACCTGCCTAAGTCTATATAAAGGCCAGGAGGGCGCGTCCTAGATCCCTCGACTCATACTTTCGCACACGCATCCATGCCAGATCGAATCTGCGCACCCTGTAACCTTCGGTTCCACCGTAATCAAGAGCAGACAGGCAGGAGTAGGGTTTTCCCTTCGGGGGCCTGAACCTGGGTAAATCTCGTGTCCCCTGGTTGCTTGTCTGTTAACCGTGCCACGATCTCCAGCATCCCCATCTTCTCCAAAACCCAAGTCCATAACAATGGGCATTGACGAGATTAAACCTCGTCAGCAGATCAATGAGCTTTGGCCCATATCGCTTGCAGCGAGCAGAATAGGTAGCAAAGGCTACCTCAGATCCATCCGCGGTCGTCGGCATCCGGGAGGTGATCTGGGGAAGGTCCAGCTCCGCTCTAACCACCAAGGCCATCGCTAGCCCGACGGACGCGTCGATGCCCTTCTGCTTGCGCTTGTACGCCGCAGGCGCTTCGGCTGACAAAGCCTCCGCCAGAGCGTCAACATCATCAAGGGTCGCGCCCTTGGGGACAAGCTCCTTGTAGAAGCGGCCAAGGACCTCCTTCGCCTTGGCAAGGGAGTTGACGACGGCGCTGCAGCGATCTTCGACCGCTGCAGTAGCATCATCTAGAGCACTCCCGTGCTCCAGAGCGTCGCGGTCAAACTCGATGCCTGCGGCATCTGAGACAAAAAAGACAAGAAAACAAAAAGAAAGGAGCAAAAATAAGGTACTCACCTGAAACAGCCTTGGCAGCAGCCATGAGCTTGCCCGCCACCTCTCTTTCACGCGCAGTCGCAGCCATGGCAAGATGCTCCTCGCGGTCCGTAGCCTCCTGCTGCAGATGCTCCTTAGCCTCGGCTGCCTTGACCAGCTCCATCTCAAGGCGCTCTTTCGCACCAGCGGCGTCCTTGGCCTTCTTCTCCTCTTGACCAAGGCTCTTCTTGAGAGCATCAATCTCACGGAGGGAAGTGTTATGCTCCTCTGCATTCAAAACATACAAGCGTCAGAAAGCAAGACAATAATGCAAAAAGAAAGAAGCACCAAAGCATACAGGTACCTTGAAGCTGTTGGAGGTTGGCCTCCAGCACCAGGTGCTCCTGCACCAGTCGCTTGGCATCCCGCACAAAAGGCTGCAGGAAGAAGAACTACCAGTAAGGAAAAGGACTTGGGGGCTGCGCCCAACACGAAGGAACAAAAGCAAAATTCGCACACGAAAACGCTCGGGGGATCCCCCTGAAGACTCGAAGAAAGAACAAGACAAGAAAAAATTTCAGACGCTCGGGGGCTCCCCCCGTGGCAGGAAACAGAAGTACTTACATGCTCCGATGGTGACTCCGAAGGCCCGCTCGCAGCCTTCTAAAGCACAACCACCTGAGCTTCCTGCGGAGAAGGGACCGGCGCAGAACCCTCAGAGGTAGCCACCATCTGAGGAGGAGGAGGAGACGCAAACTTCGACTCTCCCATCATCTCCCGAGCACCATCGCTGGAGGAGTCGTGGGAGGAATGCCTGCACAAGAAATAATTAGCACAAGCACAAAAGTCAACAGCAAAAAGACAGCAGTATAAAAGAAACTTACGAGTCCAGTGAGCTCAGGTCGAAGACAGGAGGAGTCCTTTGGACTCTCTTCTCCCCCTTCTTCTCTTCTTTCTTCTCTTCCTTCTTTTCTTCCTTCTTCCGCTTTGCTGGCGGGTGCGGAGCTACAGCCCGCACAAGAATGGCAGGAATAGGGGAGGAAGAGCCTCCATGCCCGTCACTGTGACGCTCAAGGCACAGAGGGTTTCTGGGAGTCGGAGGAGTCGATGCATCTGAAGACTTGCTAGAGATCCGTGACTGTTTGCAAGTATGGTCCTCGCTCGACTCGTTGGCCTCTTCAGCCGGCGATCGTGCTGAAGGTAGTTCGGACACGGAATCCACCACGTCATTATCCGGAGCATTCGGAAATAATTCGGGCAATGGCGGCACCATGCCCGGCATCTTGAAGCTCTGCAAAAAAGAAGGAACTTTGTTAGCAAACAAAGGAAAATAAATATGCAGTCGACGAAAAGCGCTACACGCACGAATCTACACCTGTGGAACGGCCAGCGTCGAAGAAAATGGCGGAGTCAACGACTTCCCCGGGATATCCTCTCCAGCCTTGTACTTCAATAACGTATGAAGGGCCCTGTCGAGATCACCCTGGGAAAGCTTCTCGGCCGAAACTCTCGTCGGATCACGGCGCCCAGCATAAAGAAACATCGGGTGCGCCCTAGCCTGGAGGGGCTACACCCGATGCTCGAGAAACGTGCGGATAATATCCACGCCATTCACTTCTTTCTCAGGAGTCAACTGGAGATCCTCCACCCGACGGTAAATGGCCTCTATCTCCGCTGACTCGCCATCCAAGATCTGGTTTTTCCAGGACCTTTTCGGCTCAATTATCTGGGAGGGGTCGAAAGGAGCAAGACCAAAATGCTGCCCAGCCACTGTGGAGTCGCGAATGTAGAACCATTGGCTCCGCCAGTACTGGACAGATTCAGACATAAAGAAAGAAAAGAAAAGAATATTGACCTTGAGGGAGATGATGCAACCCCCAATGGGATACACACCATCCGAACTGGATTGCCTCTTCACGGAATAGAGTTTCCGGAAGAGACCAAAGTGCGGCTCGATGCCGAGCCAGCACTCGCAGAAAGTGATAAAACAAGCAATGTGAAGAAGAGAATTGGGGGAAAGATGATGCAGCTGGATGCCATAGAGAAGAGTAACCCACGAAGGAAGTCGTGGAATGGGAAGGAAAACCCACGAATAACGAAGGCAAGAAACATAACCCGATACCCAGCGGGGGGACGGGGGATTACATCGTTGCCGGGGAGTCTGACGACCTCCCTATCCTGCGGAATCAAGCCCAGCTCGCGAAGCTTGCGGAGGTCACTCTCCCGCGTCTCTGATCGCCGCCAACCACCGTCGGTGACACGGGTAGTGTTGGCTCCTTTCTTCCCTCCGACTGTGCTGGTACCAACCGCAGATGAGGACTTTTTCGGTTTCCCCATCGCGCTATGGCGGCGCCGGCGGTGAGAGCGCAGAAGGGAAGATGGAAATGTGGAAGGATATTCCAGCACGCAGCAAAAGCTCCTGGAGCACAAGGAGGCAGTGAAAACAAGAATCGATGCGGTGAAAACAAACTGCAGCTTTCTCCAATGATTATAACGGCGAAGACGACGCACGGCAACCGTCCATCAAGAAGACCTAACGCCAACGGCAGATCTGGCCATACACGTGTCAGCATCACAACGAAACGTCGTTACCACGCCGTCCACTACGCGCGGAAATCGAGGCGACACCGTAATTATCTCCACGTCGCGCGTGACCGGTCAATTCAAGGTCAGCAAGTGGGACCCACGTTCGTCCAATCAAGTCATCTCTGGCGCAGCAGACGCTTGAGCTCATTGATCGTCAGCACTGATGTCATCAAAAGCTATACTAGCAACAACTACAATTTCTTCGGCTTCAAAGCTAAGAGTACTCACTCGAATCTACGATTCGACTAAATACTTGGGAGCTACTCCTATTAGGAGCGCTGGCCGCACACCCGAAAGATGAATAAAAATGAACTATTTCTTCGAGTCCTACGTCGAGTCTACGACTCCACTTCGGACTCGGGGGCTACTCCCATAGGGAGGATGGATTTAAGCATCCGATTTTTTTTGTGTCCAACGGACTTAACACTGAACAATGTCCGAATTAAAGTCTCCGCTCGAGTCTACGACTCGAACAGACACTCGGGGGCTACTCCCATAGGGAGCGCTGGCCGCGCACCCTATGAATTCTTCGACTGCGATCTTTCGGATTAGCATGCAAAAAACTTTTCGGCAACTCTGCCCCAACAAAACGCTAAGTGAGCAACGTTCTCCTTGGCCACCCGAAACACCTCCACGGTGATAAACATTTGGATGCTGTGTCTGCGACACAAAGATAAGACCTACAGATATCATCTGATGGCCTGGCAACGCACACGACTGCGTCCTGCTAGTATAAACCCGTGCCAGCAGGCGCGATGAAAATCCCGACGGACGCGTTGGGTACATCAGTTAAAATCACTGGAATTCCACTCCTGTAAGTCCTCCGCGGCCTGAGTCGAATTACACCAGCATATGTTCCGGGTTCGAGTTTAGGGACTCGAACCTGAGGAAGATCATGTTGTTTCGTCCTAAGACAGTTAGCTGACCCTGATCCGTCGGGTGAGTCAGGCACACGCATCAACAATCCCTATACACATACAGTTAATATATAGTTGCACCCGAAGGATTGAAGAGTCCTCAGCCAAATCTACGATTCGACTGATCACTCGGGGGCTACTGACATGGTTATACCTTCGGGTACGTGATCTCAGCATACCTGGTCCAGCCCAAGGAAGGCCAACGGCAGATGTACGCCGGCCCATGAATATTTTCGGGTGGCCAAGGCCCATGACGCCTTCGGATTCTTGGAGAGCAAGACTAGCGTAGATAGGAAATTCAAAGGGGTAAAACCCTAGAGCTTATAATCGACTAGGTCTATGCCCGGGACCTGCCTGAGTCTATATAAAGGCTAGGAGGGCACGACCTAGATCTCTCTCTCTCTCTCATACTTTCGCATACACACCTCCACGCCAGATTGCATCTGCGCACCCCTGTAACTTTCGGTTCCGCCGTAATCAAGAGCAGACAAGCAGGAGTAGGGTTTTCCCTCCGAGGGCCTGAACCTGGGTAAACCTTGTGTCCCCGTGTTGCTTGTTTGCTAACCGTTCCACGATCTCCAGCATCCCCATCTTCTCCAAAACCCAAGTCCATAACAATGGGCATTGATGAGATCAAACCTCGTCAATTGCCTCTCGGGCATATTCCCTTCAGAAACACACGTGGTGCTAGTGCTATTAGGAGTCTCCTTGAGAAACATACTATTATACCTAAATTCTCTCCTAATGCAAAGTTTGCTACTTCTCCCATAGACATTAAAGATAAAGATTATGATTTCTCTCTTGATTTATCCTATATAAACATTGTTGAGAAATAACCTTTCTGTGGGACTGAGAATGAAAAGGCTATGGCACATATGAATGAGCTTTCCACTATGAGTGCCTTATTTTCTGATGATGTTAAGATGCGTACCTACTTTGTTGCTAAAATCTTCCCTTTTTCACTAAAAGGAGAAGCTAAATCTTGGTTTAACAGTTTACCTCCTGGATCAATTGATAGCCCTGATTGCTTGATTGCTACTTTCTTTCAGAAATATTTCCCTCCTAATGCTAGACATGCTGCTTTGCAAAAACTTTTTGATTTTAAACAGGGAGAAGAGGAGAAATTGCCTGAGTCATGGACAAGGTTTTGTGCCTTGATTCATGCACATCCTGGATGTCCATTAGCTAAAAATGAGCTTCTTGATATCTATTATAATGGACTAACTAATGAATCTAGGACATACCTAGATAGTTTTGCTGATTGTGTTTTCAGGAAAAGAACTCCTGCAGAAGCTGAAGAATTAATGGCTAAAATTAGCAAGAATTATGATGATTGGACTTCAACTGAGCCATTTACACCTGAGCATACTACACCTGAACCAATTGTGTCTGAACCAACTCCAACACCAACACCAAAGAAGAGGGGAGTGATTGAATTAAATGATGAAGTGATGAAAGAAGCTAAGAAATGTCTTAAGGAGAAGGGTATTAGATCTGAAGATGTGAAGAATTTACCTACTATAGAAGAATTATGTATGCCAATCTCCCACTCATCCACTATTGAGGTACAATCTTTCCAACATTTTGATGAAGGTGATATTCCTTATGGTAAACCTCCTGATCAATGCTTAGAGGAACTTGACATTTTTATTGTTAAACGAGGTAATTTTAATAAACAAGTTTAGAATCATTTATTGGAAAACTCTAGAGCTATTAATGAGTTGAAAGATATTGTGGAAAGATCTGCTAATGATGTTAAAATGCTTGTTAAACACTTCTAAATGGTTCAAACTCAAATTGATCAACTTGCTAAGGAACAAAAAGATATGCTAGTTAATTCTTCTGGAGATAAACATGCTTATGGAATTAGAACTAGGAGTGGTGCTGCCACTCAAGATACTTTATATCCCGAGGGACACCCCAAAAGAAATGAGGAGGATTCTCATCAAGTTGAAAATAGTGGTAGTCCTCATAATATAAAGAAAAATAAACATAAAACAGTTGCGGAACCCTCTGAACCTGATGTAGATCCTAATAGTATATATGTCTCTGATGATGAAACTGAAAGTGGTAATGATAAAAATGATGCTCCTGATAAGGAAGAAATTGAAGAAGAACCCGAGTAGCCCACTAAGAACCCTAGGTACACTAAGGAAGATTTTATTGCTAATAAACATGGTAGTCAAAGAGAACCTTGGGTGTAGAAACCAATGCCTTTTCCTAATAAAAACACAAGTCAAAGGATGAAGAACACTATAACAAGTTTTGTGAGTGGATGAAACCTTTATTTTTGCAAATTCCTTTGACTGATGCTATTAAGTTGCCTCCTTATTCAAAGTATATGAAGTATATTTTCTCTAATAAAAGGAAGATTCTGATACGTCGGAAACGTACCTATAATTTCTTATGCTCCATGCTTGTTTACTATCTACTTTGCTTTGCTTTGTCCACACTTTGAGGTGTTTTTATATGTTTTCTGGAACTAACCTATTAACAAGTTGCCATTGTGTCAGTTGCCTGTTTTCTGCCGTTTTTGGTTCCAGAAAAGCTATTAAGGAAATATTCTGGGAATTGGACGGGACAAAAGCCAAAGTCAATATTTCACCGAGGAGAACATGGAGTCTAGAGGAGAGACAGAGGGGCGCCACAGGGTGGCTACCACCCCCAGGCATGGCCTAGGGTGGGCCCTCGACTGGGCAGGGTGTGGGCCCCCTGGCCGCCTCCTAGCCTCGCCCCTTCGCCTATAAAAAGCCCCCGATGCATAAACCCTAGGCACCCGATCAAAACTCCACGAAACCGTTTGTAGCCGTCGCCACCATCGTCCCTAGATCGGGGGGATCTGAAGTCCTTCTCGGCACCCTACCAGAGGGGAGATCATCCCTGGAGGCCTTCTTCTTCATCATGTCAGCCTCCGGTATGAAGCATGAGTAGTTCCACCTTGGACTACGGGTCCATGTAGTAGCTAGATGGTTGTATCTCCTCCTTTGTGCTTTCATGTATAGATCTTGTGAGCTCCGTTCATGATCAAGATCTAATCTATTTTTAATCATGCATGTTGTGTTTGTGGGGATCTGATGGATATTGAGATTACTATGTCAGATTGATTAATGGTTTTTTCTATTTGATTTTATCATGTCGGTGTTGTTTGTGATCTTGCATGCTCTCCGTTGTTAGTAGCTATCTTGGCCAAGTAGTTGGTAGTGACTCCAAGAGGGGGTATTTATGCTCGATAGTGGGTTCATGCCTCTAGTTTCCAAGGGAAGTGACAGAAATCTCTTCGGTTGTAGATGTGATGTTTCCACTAGGGAGAAACAACGGTGTCTTGTTCATGGAACAAGTGGATTGTTTACCTTACACACTTTGCTTAAAGCGGTTGTCTGTTGCTTGCAACTTAATACTGGAGGGGGTTTGGATGATAACCTGAAGGTGGACTTCTAGTCATAGATTGCCCAATCGAATCTCATAGGATATTTTTTGTCTAGTATTGCATTGTTATGCCTTGCTCGGTTCCTGTCAATTGCCCTGTTGTAATTTGTTTACCCATCATGCCATGGTTGTTTATCTAAGGAGAACACCTCTAGTGAATTATGGAACCCGGTCTAATCTTTACCATTGATACATCTTCCACTGTTACTGTTTACTTGCTGCAAACCATCATCACCTTCCACACCATACAGTTAATCCTTTGTTACAGCAACCGGTGAGATTGACAACGTCACTGTTAGTTGGGGCAAAGTCTTGAGTTTGTGTTGTTCAGGTTTCCACGTTGCTTGCAACACCTTTGAGGCATTTACTTCCTCATACTGGTTCTATAACCTCCGTTTCTTACTGAGGGAAAACTTGTTGATGTGCTGCATCATACCTTGCTCTTGGGGTTTCCCAACGGGGCGTTCAACACGCATCAATACTTTCTAGCGCCGTTGCCGGGGAGGCTGTGGACGTCTTCACAAGGGGAGTCCTCCTCAACCTTTCTCTTTACTTTGTTTTTATGTTTGCTTAGTTTCTTTTGCTTGGTTTTGCTTCCCTATTTTTGTCAAAAACTCCAAAAAAAAAAGTTTAGTTTGGTTTGCTTTCTTTATTCAAAAACATAAAAAATTAGTTCCTGCTCTAGCTGTTGCTGTTGTTTTTGGCTTGCTCCACTTTTGCCAAAATGAAGTCTGCTGAGAACACCAAGTTGTGTGAATTCACTAGCACAAACAATAATGATTTCCTTAGCACTCCTATTGCTCCGCCTGCTCCTGATGCTACCTTTTATGAAATAAAGCCAACTTTGTTGAATCTTGTGATGAGAGAGAAATTTTCTGGTGCTAGTTCTGATGATGTTGCTGCCCATCTCAATAGCTTTGTTGAACTTTGTGAGATGCAAAAGTATAAGGATGTAGATGGAGATATTATTAAGCTCAAGCTGTTTCCTTTCTCCTTGAGAGGAAAAGCTAAAGAATGGTTGCTATCCTAGCCTAGAAATAGTATTGATTCTTGGATTAAGTGCGATGATGCTTTTATTGGAAAGTACTACCCTCCTGCTAAGATTATATCTATGAGAAGTGACATTATGAAATTTAAACAACTTGATAATGAACATGTTGCTCAAGCTTGGGGAAAGAATGAAATCTTTGGTTAAGAATTGTCCCACTCATGGACTCACTGCTTGGATGATTATCTAGACTTTTTATGCAGGTTTGAACTTCTCTTCAATAAACCTGTTGGATTAAGATGCTTGAGGTACCTTTATGGGCATCACTTTGGGTGCTGCAACAAAACTCCTTGATAATATGATGGTTAATTACTCTGAATGGCACACTGAGAGAGCTCCACATGGTAAGAAGGTAAATTCTGTTGAAGAAGCCTCCTCTTTGAGTGATAAGATTGATGTTATTATGGCTATGCTAGTTAATGGGAAAGCTCCTTTAGATCCAAATAATGTTTCCTTAGCCTCTTTGGTTGCTCAAGAAGAGAAAGTTGATGTGAACTTCATTAGAAACAACAATTCCAACAACAATGCCTATAGGAATAATTTTGGTGGTAACAACTATAGGCCTTATCCTCCTAACAATGGCAATACTTATGGAAACTCCTACAACAATGCTAGAAGTGCCCCCTCTGAACTTGAAGTTATGCTCAAAGATTTTATTAGTAAACAAACCGCTTTCAACAAGACTGTGGAGGAAAAACTTTTAACTGTTGATAAAAATATTTCCTCTTTGTCTGAAGCACAGTCCTCCTTGATTAATAAAATGGTTGCTATACCTGAAACCATGGAAAGTACATTTGCTGCCACTCATGCCATACAAGTTACTATTGATGAAAATGTTAGACTGTTAGCCCAACTTCATGCTAGGTGGGAAAGGGAAGCTGAAATTGAAAGAAACAATAGTGTGTGCACCATCACTAGAATGGATACCACTAAACCACAAGAAGTCCCTATTCCTCCTCCTACAATGCCTAAGCCTAATTAGTCTACTACTAGTGATGCTAAGTTTGATTTTGATATAGATGGTTGCAATATTTTTTAAGTGATTATCCTACAAAAGCTTGCTAGAAGTCCTGATGCTAGTGATATGCATGTTGCTTTCACCAAACACATTACATATGCTCTTTTTAGGATTAAGGAAGAGAAGTTAAAACACAAAGCTTCTATTCCTAGGAAAGTAGAAGATAGTTGGGAACCCATTATTAATATGCAAGTGAATGACTTTGATCTCAAAGCTTCATGTGATCTTGGTTCTAGTGTCTCTATTATGCCTAGGAAGATTTATGAAATGCTTGATTTGCCGCCTTTGGAAGATTGTTATTTGGATGTCCCACTCAATGATAATGCTAAGAAGAAACTCATGGGGAGTATTAATGATGTTATCATTATGGTTAACAATGCTTATGTCCCTATTGATTTCTATGTTTTGGATGTTGAATACAATACTTCTTGTCCTATTAATTTGGGAAGACCTTTTCTTAGAACTATTGGTGCCATCATTGATATGAAAGAAGACACCATTAAATATCAATTTCCATTCAAGAAAGGTATTGAAGACTTCCCTATGTGGAGATAGAATTTGTTTTTTTCTCCTCCTTTGAAAGCAAGGTTTGATGTTAATTCTTCCACATTTTAAAATACTTGATTTCTTGCTTCTTGTGCCTAACTTAAAGGCGTTAAAGAAAAGTACTTGTTGGGAGATAAGCCAAGAGTTTACTTGAGTCTTGGAAGTTATTACTTCATTAATGACCTCTCCTTATCCTTTTTGTTTGCTTTTTGTGCCAAGAATGACCTCTAATGAGAGGAAAGTAAGATTTGGGGAGTTGTTGTCCCGAAACAGATTTCTGTCCTCCACTATAAAAATTCGTGAGGAGTCTCTGTAAGTCGAATTGAGCTGAAAATTTATGAATAAATCCCCCAGTATGTTATATAACTTTCTCTAGTTCACCACTTTTTTATTTGATTAACAGAAGAGTTTAGAAAAAATCGGTTTCTACCTGCTAGTCTGTTTTGACAGATTTCTGCCATTATTTGCATTTGTTTCTTATTGATTCCTTTTTGAGTTCTCTTTTGGCGAATTGAGATTTTGAAGGACTTTCTACAGTAGCTTGTGTTTTTAGTGAAAAGTTTTGTTGGTCTAAAGCTAAATCCAAAGGTCTATTATCTTTTGAATACACTACTGTTGCTAATGAAGATTGTGTGGAGTTTTGTATGAAGGAAAACATTTAGGTGTAGAAAAAGAATGATGTAATAAGATGAAAAATGGACAAAAGCTCAAGCTTGGGGATGCCACCTCGCTGTCACCCCAAGAAATATCCAAGAGGTACAATCGTCAAAGCTTGGGGATGCCCAAGGCATCCCCTTCATCAATAAAAATCTCAGGTCTTTCTAGACACTTCGTTTTTATTGTTTCATGCACTGTTGTGTTGTTCTTGGTGTTGGAGATATGCCTTAGAGGCAATAATAAAAGCGGTTATTATTATATCTTTGTGTTTATGATAAATGTTTACATTCATGATATAATAGTATTAACCGGAAACATTAATACTTGTGTGATTTGTAAACTAAATTAGAGTCCCTGGTAAAGCCTCTTTGTAATACTAGCTTGTTGCTTAATAGATGATCATAGTTTCTGGATCATGAACATAGAGATGTTGTTAACAACAAGATCATATCATTAGGAGAATGGTATGATGGACATACTCCTATAGATAAGCGTAGCATAAAGATCAAGTCATTCCAATAGTTCGTTTGATATAAGCTTTCTGATACATAGTAACCTAATTCCTTCGGCCATGAGATCATGCTAATCACCATCACCGGAAGGATGTTTTGATGACATTAAACACCACACCGTAACTTGGTGGCTATAAAGGTGGCATTGAGTGTTCGGAAAGTATGTGTTGATGCACATGGATCAAGAGTGGGATTTGTCCATCCATATGACAGATAGATATACTCTGGGCCCTCTCAGTGGAATGTCATCCAATTAGCTTGCAATCATGTGACTGGCTCACAAGGGATCACATATCACGGGAACGAGAAAAGAGTACTTATCAGTAACGAGGTTGAACTAGGTATGCAGAGATACCAACGATCAAACCTCGAATAAGTAAACTATCGCGAGATAAAGGGAAATTGGTATCGTATGTAAGTGGTTCATTCGATCGCAAAGTAATCATAGAAATATGTGGGAGCCATATGAATTTCCAGATTCCTCTATTAGTTATGGATCGGATAAGAGTCTCGGTCATGTCAGCATAATTCACGAACCGTAGGGAGACACACTTAAGGATTCGATGTTGTTTAGTAGATATGGAATGTAAGTAGGGAGACCGAATGTTGTTCGGAGTCTCGGATGGGATCTGGGATATCATGAGGAGATCCAAATTAGTCCGGAGAATAGGATTCATATAAGGAAAGTCCAATTCCGGAGTTCGGGAATGATTCTGATGATTTCATCGGAGTGGTTCTAGAAGGGTCTAGAAGGTTCACCGGACCGGAAGGGGAAGGGTACATGAATATGTCATGGATAAGTGGAATGATTGAATCATGTCCTAGGTCACTTGGTTGGGCATTAGTAAGAAAGAAATCAAGCTCCAAACTGAAAGTCAAAAGGCAAGTTTGAAAAGTCAAACTGGGACAATGTATCCTAGTGGAGGAAGGAAAGAATCCTTCTTTCCCTCCACCACAAGCCAACTAGGAGAGGGAGTTGGGCAAGGATTCAAATTCCCCTCTCCCAAGCTGACCTCCCTCTCATAAATAGAGGGGAGGGGTGCCCCAAGGACACACAACCAGCCCCTCCCACCTAGCTGTGCCACCGCCGCCCCACCCCCCGCAGCACTGCCGCCAGTCGCCGCCGCGCCGCCACCTCTCGTCGCCGCCGGCCACGCCTCCTCCTCTCCGACTTTATAAACCATAGATCGTCGGAAACCATAGATCCACCATAACCTGCTCCGGCTTAGGCGAAGCCCTGCAGGATTTTCCCTCTACTTCTGACACCACGCCGTCGGGTTGCCGGAATCGAGAGGGGAGAACTACAACCTCCGCTGCCTGCTGGAACAAGGGAGAGGAAGGTCTTCATCGAGTACCGAACGTGTGACCGACTGCGGAAGTGCTGCCGGAACGCAGCGCCGGCAGGATCGTCTACGCGATCTTGAGATCGGCAAGTGTACGACTACATCACCCACGAGAATCTGCTCTCGTTAACCGCTTTGGAATCTTCAAGGGTGAGTACTCTAATCGACTCGTTGCTACAATCTAGTAGATAGATCTTGGCTTGTGTGTGCATGCGGTAGAATTTTTTGTTTTTCATGCTACGAATCCCTTCACTTGGAGCGTCTTAGTTTTCATTTGCTTTGCTTAGTTTGTTTAGTTTGCTTGAATAAAGTAGTTTGGACCCCCGTTCTCGCTATGTTGTTTCAAATAAATTGATTGGTGTTGGAAAGGAGTAGAAAGTTCTTGCTTAAAAGTACAAGAGGAGCTTGCACTGACTGTGATTTAGACTTTAGCATGACATGCTAGGTGTTGTTTGACCTTATGCTTAGTGATTATTGTTGTAGCATGTCTTGTTCCAAAAAATTGGGATTCCTTAGTGTGCCTTGAAAGAATCATGCGTTGTTTTAGCATACAAAAGCATAGTATTGTGGTATTCTCCTTTGATGCTTTGTTTGGTTTGACTTGGAACATGCTCACACCATGTTATTAATATGAACAAGTCACCATAGCCTCTATGATCATTTAGTCCTTGACTTGTAGTACCACTCTATGCTTTGATTAGTAATGTTTTGTCACTCTGCATGATTATGGCCATTATTGCTCTCTTAGATGGTTGCTCCCAGTCTTTTGCTAGCCTCCACTTGTATGATTAATCTCTACTCATGCTTCCAACTCCCAAGAAACCAAGTTATTCCAAAGTGTCCACTATAAACTCCTATGCATGGTGTGTTACACCATTCCAAGTATATTCCTGTTTTCGGCTATCTTCCAATTAAAAAGTATTTTGTTATGTGAAAACAGAGTGATTAAAGCCCTCATGAACTTGATGGCACACTTTATATTCTTTGCCCCTAATAAACTTGAACCATTGTGTCATCTATGTTGTATATTATTGCACTTATACGTTGGAATTAGCAGAACCATGCTGTCATGGGGAACGTTTTCATCATTGCACTTGTACTTTGTACACAGTTGATATCATGCTCTTTTGTCTATGGATGTCGCCGATATGAAATAAAGAGGGAACTTGTAACTCCATGGAGTTATGTATTTTGTGTTAGAGAACCGCCTGGGCCGCTAGCCTAAGCCATGCCTAATCATGGTGGAAACTTGCAGCATCACCATAATGAGCATTTTGTGAAGCATCCTCAATAAATAGCTATGCACATAGTAAATAAAAAGATCGCTAAGGTGCTCATTGTCTGCTTGCCTTGTCATTTTGGTTATGGGATAGCTCCTGTACCATGTGCAAGGGGTACCCCGTTGGCGGTTCTCTATGATACACATGTACTTACTATGACAAGAACTTACAAGTGACTAAAGTTGAGTAGCATGCGGTGTGGCCCTCGTATTCAAAGGACATGAGATTGTCAACTTATACTTTGTCAAGCATATACTCCATCTTTGTTCACTTTAACTTTAATCACTTCAAGATGCTTATGATACGGGCAATGAGGGCTGAAAGCTAACAAGTACCATGTTTTTTGGAAGCTCTTTTTGAAACTTGAAATCCCTGTTCCCTTTATGTAGGGCCTTTCTTCCACTATTATATTGAGTCTCCACCTTATACCTTTAGGAACCATTAAGAGAGCATAGTTGTCATTCTTAGTTCTTTGTGCAGTGTCCCAAGACTTATTGATTGATGCATATTTTTTATATTGCTTGTTCTTGTGCTACTTGTATCTACTCACTCTTATGAACTTTGAAGGTGTCCTATGCATATATTTGCTACTCTATGAGGGACAAGATGAATGCCACTATGCCATGTTTTCTGTATGTGAAACAAATAAACTTTTTTCAATGCATGTTATTCATGATCTTTGTTTGTAGCCATTCATGTTGCATGCATAGTTACTTTGTCTTATTGTTAGAACTCCATCTTTCATGCACATGTTTAGAGTTCTTTGATCCTAGCTTTCAATGCTTGCAAATGGTTTGATCTTGGTTTTGATGGTGCATGTCACCTCAGAAATTATTCTTTTATCACTTACCTACTCGAGGACGAGCAGGAGTTAAGCTTGGGGTGCTTGATACGTTGGAAACGTATCTATAATTTTTTATGCTCCATGCTTGTTTACTATCTACTTTGCTTTGCTTTGTCCATAATTTGAGGTGTGGCCAAAGTCAATATTTCATCGAGGAGAACACGGATTCCAGAGGAGAGATAGAGGGGCGCCACAGGGTGTCCACACACCCCCAGGCGCGGCCTAGGGTGGGCCCGCGCCTAGGAAGGGTGTGGCCCCCCTGGCCGCCTCCCAGCCTCGCCCCTTTGCCTATAAGAAGCCCCCGATGCAGAAACCCTAGGCACCCGATCAAAACTCCACGAAACCGTCTATAGCCGCCGCCTCCCTAGATCGGGGGGATCTGAAGTTCTTCCCGGCTGCCTGCTAGAGGGGAGATCATCCCAGATCCCTTCTTCTTCATCATGTCAGCCTCCGGTATGAAGCGTGAGTAGTTCCACCTTGGACTACGGGTCCATGTAGTAGCTAGATGGTTGTATCTCCTCCTTTTTTCTTTCATGTATAGATCTTGTGAGCTCCGTTCATGAACAAGATCTAATCTATTTGTAATCATGCATGTTGTGTTTGTGGGGATCTGATGGATATTGAGATTACTATGTCAGATTGATTAATGGTTTTGTCTTTATGATTCTATCATGTCTGTGTTGTTTGTGATCTTGCATGCTCTCCGTTGTTAGTAGCTATCTTGGCCAAGTAGTCGCTAGTGACTCCAAGAGGAGGTATTTATGCTCGATAGTGGGTTCATGTCTAGTTTTCAAGGGAAGTGACAGAAATCTCTTCGGTTGTATATGTGATGTTGCTACTAGGGAGAAAAAAACGGTCTCTTGTTCATGGAACATGTGGACTGGTTACCTTACACACTTTGCTTAAAGTAGTTGTCTGTTGCTTGCAACTTAATACTGGAGGGGGTTCGGATGATAACCTGAAGGTGGACTTCTAGTCATAGATGCATTTGTATGGCGATCTATGTATACTGTTGTATTGCCCAATCGAATCTCATAGGATCTTTTTGTCTAGTATTGCATTGTTATGCCTTGCTCAGTTCCTGTCAATTGCCCTGCTGTAATTTGTTTACCTAGCATGCCATGTTTGTTTATCTAAGGAGAACACCTCTAGTGAACTATGGACCCCGGTCCAATCTTTACCATTGATACATCTTCCACTGTTACTATTTACTTGATGCAAACCATCATCACCTTCCACACCATACAGTTAATCCTTTGTTACAGCAACCGGTGAGATTGACAACATCACTGTTAGTTGGGGCAAAGTCTTGAGTTTGTGTTGTGCAGGTTTCCACGTTGCTTGCAACACCTTTGAGGCGTTTCCTTCCTCCTACTGGTTCGATAACCTCTGTTTCTTACTGAGGGAAAACTTGTTGTTGTGCTGCATCATACCTTGATCTTAGGGTTTCCCAACGGGGCGTTCAACATGCATCATATTCCTAATGAGTAAATTTCTACTTTGCTTGCTAATTATTCCTTCAATGGTAAGGTTCCAAATAAACTTGGTGATCCAGGTATTCCAACTATTCCTTTCTCTATTAAAAATAATTATGTTAGAACTGCTTTGTGTGATTTGGGAGCTGGAGTTAGTGTTATGCCTTTTTCTCTCTACAAGAGACTTCAACTAGAGAAATTGATACCAACTGATATATCTTTGCAAATGGCTGATAAGTCTACTACTATTCTTGTTGGTATATGTGAGGATGTTCCTATTAAAGTGGCTCATAATTTCTTGGTTTTAACTAATTTTGTTGTGCTTGAGATGCCTGAAGATGATAATATGTCTATTATTCTTGGGAGACCTTTTCTTAATACTGCAGGTGCTATCATCAATTGTAATTAAGGAAAAATAACTTTTAATATTAATGACCTAGAGCATACTGTCTATTTCCCCAAGAAGATTGATAAGACTTATTGCCTAAATTCAGTTGAAAATATTGAAGGCATCAAAGTTGGAGAAATATATTGTCCCATTCCACAAGAAAGTTTTTAAACTATTATGATTGGGACTATTGCTATCAAGATTGAGGTAACATAATCATTTTGTGAAATGCAAAGTTTTATTTCATATAAAATTGTTTTGGTAAGAAGACTTGATCAACCTTGTTAACAAAGGGATTTTAATGAACAAAAAATGCATTCACCATGGTTATACTTGCTCACCTTTATTTTTATCCTTTTTAATCTTTGCTCTTTGTCATGCCTAACTTAAAGGCGTTAAAGAAAAGTACATCTTGGTAGATAACCCAACAGTTTTCTTGAGTCTTAGAAGTTATTACTTCTGTAATAACCTCTCCTTATCCTTTTTATTTGATTTTTTGTGCCAATAATAACCTCTAATGAGATGGAAGTATGATTTGGGGAAGTGCTGTCCCGAAAAAGATTTTTGTGCTCCACTGTAAAAATTATTGAAAAATCTCCGTAAGTCGGATTGAGCTATAATTTTCTGAATAAATCCCCCAGGTTGTTAGATAACTTTAGTTACTTCAACACTTTTTTATTTGAGAAACAGAAGGTCTTCGACAAAATCAGTTTTTACCTGCTAGTCTCTTTTGACAGATTTCTGCCATTATTTGCATTTGCCTCTTTATTGATTTCCTTTTGAGTTCTCTTGGTAAAATTGAGCTTTTTGAAGGAATTGCTACAGTAGCTTGTGTCTTTAATGAAAGTTTTGTTATTTTGAAACTAAACCCAAAGGTCTATTATCTTTTGAATGCAGTAATGTTGCTAATGAATATTGTGTGAAGTTTTGTATGAAGGAAAAAATTTCAGGTGTAAAGGAAGAATGATGTAATGAGATGAAGAATGGAAAAAATATCAAGCTTGGGGATGCCACCCCGTGTCACCCCAAGAAATATTCAAGAGGTACAAGCGTCAAAGCTTGGGGATGCCCAAGGCATCCCCTTCTTCATCAATAAAAATCTTAGGTCTTTCTAGACACTTCCTTTTTATTGTTTCATGCACAGTTATGTTGTTCTTGGAGCGTCTTAGTTTTTGTTTTTGGTTTTCGTTTACTTTGTTTGCTTTTTATTTGAGTGCTTTCTTTAAAAAAATAGAAAACACCAAAAATATTTGTTGTTCTTCTTTGGTTTTGTGAAGTTCATTGCAGGGTTTAGCGGTCCTTTGGAGTTTGGTTTCATGTTATTATTCAAGCCACACAAGTGAAAGGCAATAATGATGATTAAGTTCAATTTTGTACATATACTCATCATTGTGGGCATGCTTAGTCTATTAATGTAAGGTGTATGTTATTTATTGGATGCTTAGTAGTTCTTGCTCTCTTATGATTAGCTCCAACTTGCTAATAGTTTGTAGCATTTCATATGAATGTTTGCATGCATTGTTCTATTTATAACTTGGTATGACATTGTGGAATCCTCCTCTGAACGTTTCATTTGAATCAACTTGGCACATGCTCACGCATGCATATGACTGAACCAAAGTCAGTTAAGCCTCGATGATTTATTTTGCCTCAGAGTTCTTGTATCACTTTTATGACATAATTAATTATGTTTTGTTGGAAGCATGATTATGACAGTTACCGCTCTCTCGTTTATTGCTCCCTTTCTATTGCTAGCCTTCACTTGCACTGAGTATGAGCTCTACTCGCGCTTCCAACTCTCCAAAACCAAAATCATCAAAAGTGTCCACCATATCTACCTATTAGCATCATTTGATATTCTGTGCATATTGATTCTGCCTCGTTTTCTTCCAAATAAAATGTTTGCTTGTTATGAGAAATTTGGTTAGTAAAGATCTAACGAACTTGATGGCACACTTTATTTCTTGCACTTAATAAACCTGAACCATTGTGATTGTCCATAAAATTTATATGCTTGCAGATTATAGGCTGGGAGTTAGCATAACCGTTATGTCACGGGGAATGCTTTCAACACCTGTAATTATATACCCAGTTGATATCATACTCTTTTGTTTACGGATGTTGTCGGTGTAAAATAAAATGGGAGCTTGTAAGTCCATGGAGTTATGTATATGTGTTAGAGAAATGCCTGGGACACTAGCCTAAGCCATGCCTAATCATGGTGGAAACTTGCAGCATAACCATAATGAGAAATCTGTGAAGCATCCTCAATAAAAACCTATGCAAATAGCAAATAAAAAGATCGCTGAGATGCTGATTGTCTGCTTGCCTTGTCATTTTGATATGGGATAGCTCCTGTATCATGGGGCAAGGGGTACCCCTTTGGCGGTTCTCTATGATACGCATGTATTTACTATGACAAGAACTTACGGGTAACAAAAGTTGAGTAGCATGAGGAGCGGCCCTCGTACTCAATGAAGGAAATATCCCCTAGAGGCAATCATAGAGATGATTATATTTCATATGTATCCATGAGTTATTGTAATGTTCCTTAAATATGCATATCAGGCAACTTGTATTGATTGGCAAATATGTGAATTGTTTGTGAAACTCTTTACTTGTATGGTTATTTAATAGTTGTCCCTAGTCAGAGTTCATGTGAGGACACACGTGAATATTAGACTAGCACATAGATTGGTTGATGACTATGTTTCGCAAGTCATAGACATGGAGATGTCAAACCAATTATGTGGACACATGTTATGAACATGGGGTTGGACTGACCCAACCTGAGACTGGCAATTAGTTGCAGCTCTCTCTCTACACATCGTGTACATTTTGTCCTTAGACCTGAGATTGTCGCGTGTACTTGAGATGTGGATCGACCTACTTTGGGGCTATGAAACGCTGCACCGTAACAGGGTAGTTATAAAGGTAGCTTTTGGGTTTGTCCTGAAGCATGCTGCAAGGCATGGTCAATCAAGATGGGATTTGCCCCTCTCTACTTGAGAGAGATATCTATGGGCCCCTCGAGTGATCGGATCCAGAAATGCATGGTCGTGCTACATATGGTTAAGAGATAACCTAGTAAAGGGATTCTGAATCACAGTATCGAGAAAGAGAGGTCAGCTTGGAGCTAGACCAAATATCGTGAGGCAAAGGGAAAGACATGTACTAAACATTGTGATGGTTCGTCCGATATGATCTTTGTATGCGTTTAGGAGTTGGCACGTCTTGCTAGAGGCCGCTACCAACTATTGACAGAATAAGTGTATTCGTGTCATATCTATACGCATATGAACCTATAGAGTCACACACTTAAGGGGCTGGAAGCCTAATGAGGATTGGATCCGAATTAGAACAGGCTTAGGCTACTAATGGGTTGCTAATGTAGAATCCCACTAGGGACGCCTATATAAGAGAGGGTGGGGCGAGATGACCAGGGTTAGACCTTAGACCATTCCACCCAGCCGCCACTCCTCACGCCTATGTTGCACGCGTGGACCTAGCAATCCGGCGTCTGACGCTTCCACCCCACACGTGTGGATACCTTGGAGGTGCTGCATCTGTGGCACTTGGACGAGCCGTGCAAGGGGACTTGCTCGTGGGACAATAACAAGGAGGAGACGTGGAACGTCTGCACTGCCTCGACGCGCTTCATCAATTCCGCAACTGCACGTCTAGTGGTAATCCCGTGATCTATGACAACAGTATTCCTAGTTTACGCGGTAGAAAATTTTGATTTGCGCTAGTGTAGCCTACCCGTATCCCTTCACTCAAGGGACATGAGATTTTTAGTTTATGGTCCGTCAAGCATATAACTCGTATTAGACCTCACTTTCACCTTAACCATCTAAAGATGCCTATGATAGGGGAAATGAGAGCTCAAAGCTATTGAGTGCCATACTTTCAGCATGTGGAAGCATTTCAAACTTTCCAAAACCTTTTCACTTCCTTGTTGAGTCACCACTTATTCTATGAGCACCTTCTTGAGAGCATAGTTGTCATTCTTAATGTAACGTGCTTGTCTCAAAACTTGGTTAATTATGTCATGACTTTGATGCTTGTATATCTAATATCTTTACTTCTAGTCTTCACTTGAACTTCAGAGGTGCCTTGGCATTTATGGTTTGCTCCACAATCAAAGGCAAGCGATATACCACTCTATCATACCTTCTTATGAGCATTGCAATGTTGCTTATATTTATGTCTCATGCTACTTATTATTTTTGTGTTTGCTCTTCATAGCTTTCATTGATTATTGAGTGGACTTAGTTGCATACTCCTTATTATGAATTGTCTAAGTACTGATCATATGTTGAAAATATATCATTACATGAAGCAAATGTGTTCGTGAAAGTTTCTTTTATCGCACTCAGTTTTCAACTCAATTGCTTTAGGACAAGCAATAAGCTAAGCTTGGGGAGTTGATACGTCCAAAACGTATCTACTTTCTGATACATCCAAAACATATCTACTTTCCTGAATACTTTTACTATTGTTTCTCCTCTAAACTTGTGTGATTTGGATACAACTAACACAGTCTGTAATTGTTTTCGGCAGAATTGCTTTGGTGTCTAGTTTTTGTGCAAAAAATCACTATCAGGAAAAATTCCGGAAAATATGCCAAAAATCCTATTTCACCAGAAGACTCATGGAGCCAGAAGACGAGAAGAAGGAGGGCCACGAGGGTCCCACACCCCCTGGTCGCGCGGGCCAGCCCAAGCGCGCCTGGGAGGGGTGTGGCAACCTCGAGCACCCCCTCGGCCTCCCTCTTCGCCTATAAGAAGCCTCCTGACCTAAAAAGGGGGTCGACGTTTTTTCAGAAAGAGTTCCGCTGCACCGCCACCCCTAGAAACCGCGATTTGAAACCACAAACTCTGTTCTGGCACCCTGTCGGGACGGGGAATTTTGAGGGGATCATTGCCATCATCATCATCACCGACGCCTCTCCATCAACCATCCATGACTTAGTAATCCCCCACTGTAGGCTATGGGGATGGTAGGGCTTGGATGAGTTCTATCATGTAATCGAATAAGATTGTTAGGGCATGGTGCCTAGTATATCTATTAGAACTATTTGACTTTGTTGCAACTTGTTATGCTTAATGCTTGTCACTAGGGCCAGAGTGCCATGATCTCAGATCTGAACTTATTATTGATTCATGATGATAGTATTGTTTGTGATCTTATCTGCAAGTTGTGTACACATATTATTGTCCGGAACCAATGGCCCCGAAGTGACAGAAATTGGAACAGCCGGAGGGAATGGCTGTGATATGAGGATCACATGTGTTCATAGAGTGTGAATGCTTTGCTCCGGTACTCTATTAAAAGGAGTAGCTTAACTGCCAGTAGATTCCCTTGAGGCCCCGCTGCAACGGGCTGGCAGGACAAAAGATGTTGTGCAAGTTCTCATAGCGAGCATGTATGACTATATATGAAACACACGCCTATGATTGTTTAGTACTTGGATGCTTTATCTTATTTATCTGCAAATGCCCTAGATCTTAAAGTTACATGAATAGTCTCGTCCATGCAACGCCCGTCCATCCATCCCTATGCCTACCGCACTCATACCCTACCGTTTGCTACTATTGTTATTACTGCCTTTGTTTCACTGTTACTGTTACTTTGCTATTGCTACTACAAAACTGTTGCTACTGATAAACTACTGTGAGAAAGACTATTTCCAGGTGCAGCTAAATTGATAACTCAGATGTTAAGGCTTATAAGTATTCTTTGGCTCCCTTTGTGTCGAATCAATAAATTGGGTAATACCACCCTCAAAGACTGTTGCGATCTCCTATACTTATAGACCATCAAGACTATTTTCTGGCGCTGTTTCCGGGGAGCATAGCTTTTCTTGTAAGTTCACTTGGATCTATTATTTTTCACTGCTATTATTTTCATCACGGGGAAGTCTCGTGATGGAAAGTTTCCTATTTTACCATCCACTACAATAAGAGGTACAGTTCTAAACACCTCTGCTCCTCTTGATTCACCGTCTGCTATAAGTAAAATTGTTACACCACCGCCACATACACTTACTACACACACTGCTACTCAGCGGCGGGCCTAGGATTTATAAAGTGTGTATTCAAAGTTTAAAGGGGATTTTTTTCAACATTCTAAAGCCTAGTTTTTAGCACGTATATCATGATTATAGAATCATCCAGTTTTAACTGTATAATACATATCCCCCAAAAAAGAACTGTATAATATAAAGAATATATGAAATAAGTTGGAACCATGACGTGTGTACAATGTACATGAAGATTGGTGTTAAACTAATTGTATTAAGTTCTAGCGACTTAGGCAGACGTACACCTGGCTAAGAAAGTTGGATGTGCTTCTATTGTAGTTGCTAGCAATAGTCGTTCATATCTAAGAGTATATACATATTTTTTATTCTGTTCATTTTCTTAAAATCTGTCCTAGATCCTTTTTGGAATGAAAATATGATCAAAGATTTCTAATGCAATTTTGCATTTCCAGGCAGCCAAATGGGGAAGTACATAACATGAAATTGATAAAATTATATAATTTCCAACTATTCAACCGAATAAAGAAGAAAAACCTAGAATATATAGAGGATAGAAAATATTAAAATGAATAGAAAGCTTACAACTTTTAGGGTAACTTTCTGATCCTATAAGGCTTGAAAACTAGTGATAATGTCTTTATCCTTAACTTGCAAGAAGAATTTCCTCTCAATGAATGTTACCAAGCAACCATTCAAAAACCTCTGGCCCATCTTGCTTCTTAGCTTGTTTTTGATAAAATCCATTGAAGAAAAGACTCTCTCAACACCAGCAGTTGCAACAGGCAAAAATAGCACCAATTTCAGAAGTTTGTAAACTATGTCATACCGAAGGACCCGATGTTTAAAAAGCATCATAGAAAGCTGTGCCAGACTACTCAAATTTGCGAAGTTTTCATCCTTACTCACATCATTAATATAGCGGTTCAGTTGAAAAGGAAGTTGGATCAATTCTTCAAATTCAAAATCGTAGGGATAGAATTCAGCAAGCCTAACCAAATTATCAACATTGAAAGCAGAGAATGACTTGGCTGGACTAAATGATGCCATGCATCTAAGTAGCTCCATGTTTACCTCATCAAATCTGCTATTAAGCTCCTGAAGTTGCCTATCAATGACACCCAAAAACATACCAGCATGAAACCGATGGTAATTAATGGCATCTTTATAGAATCTCTTTGCTCTTTGTATAGGTTTGTACTTCACATCCATGTCAACAACTTTGAGATGGTGCTTCACACAAAAAGAAGTGACTGTATCAAGAAATTCATTCCATCCAACATCATCTTTCAAAACATCCAATTCTACCTTTGTGTCAGCAAGAAGGTCCATTGCATTCACAATATCTCGATCCCTCCTTTGCAAAGCATTGCAAAATCCATTTGTGTATCCAAATATTTCATTCATCAAGTGCAACAAGAAAACAAATTTAAATGACTCAAATACTTCCAACATAGTTTGAGCTCCTAAAGCTCCAACCCCCTTACTTTCTTTCCCAACCCTGAAAAGAACTTTCTTGATAGCAGGATATAAATGCATAACATGAATTACAGTTCTATGGTGAGATCCCCACCGCGTATCACCTGGTCTAGATAAGCCCATCTCTTGATTCAAACCTTGGCCACTTTCAATTTCACCCAGTTTCAATGCTTGAATCATATACTCAGCTTGAGCTATGCGAAGCATGCGAATCTTTTTATAGGACATCCCGAGGACATTCAACAAATATGCTAGTTGTCCAAAGAACCATTGGCAATCAATATTCTCCTTAGCAACAAGGGTTAGTTGAAGCTGATGGGCAAAGCAATGAACATAATAAGCTGAAGGTGAATCTGCCATAATTAATTTTTTCAAACCATTCACATGACCCTTAATGTTGCTAGCTCCATCATACCCCTGCCCACAGACCTTAGATAAAGGCAACTGGTGTATAAGAAGTAAAGACTGAATTGCTTCTTTAAGAGTCAATGATGCAGTATCTTCAACTTGGACAAGACCAAGAAACCTCTCAACTAGATCTTCTGATTTATTGACAAAACACAAGCAAAGAGCCAATTGTTCTTGTTGATATGCATCACTAGATTCATCAGCAAGAATTGCAAAACACTCATCACCTAGTTCATCGATGATAAATTTAGTTGTTTTAGTAGCACAACAAGTAATGAGTTGTTTCTGAATTTTGTGGTCTATCATTTGACAATTAAGTGAAGCATTACCTAGAACCACCTTATTTACTTCTTCAAAGTTACCTGCCAGCCATTGCAAAAGTTCCTTAAAATTCCCTTTGTTTTTTGAATCTCTCGACTCATCATGACCAAGAAAAGCCAACCCCTGTCACAAGATATATCTTATGAACTTAAGTGACTAGGTCAAGCGAGCTAGATATTGAGCCTTCAACTGTGTGGTGTGTGAGGCAATGGACTCACGGATTGATGCTTTAGGTGTTATGAACATATTATATTTCTCTTCGGCTTCAGAATGAGCACTACTGATGTCACCTGCATGCCTACACAATCTAGCTTTCATGTTCCAATTTATAAATCCCCCATTGATGAAACTATCTCCACCAGCAAATTTAGTGTCATCTTAAAATAAATAGCAAATAAAGCAATATGCAGCATCTCTATCTACACTATATTCAAGCTACTTGAACTCATCAAACCACTTTGGTTGGAAGCGGCGCATACCTCCACACATATGTTGGGGGAAGTCCTCCTTCTTCATCTTGGGTCGACAAGGCCCCAATGCGATGTATGCCCTTCTAACTGAATCTTGGACTTTGACATCATACCTTGATATTGGAGTCCTCAATCCAGGATCATGCTCAATGTCATAAACACCATCATCATCATATTCACCACCATCACTTGATTCATCACCTTCTGATATTTCTCCATTCTTCTCTTCTGTGCTAGCAGATCTCTCTAATTCCGGTGGAATACTTGTCCCACTCCCACTGCCATCTTGCTCTTGAAATATCACCAATTGGTTACATTGATTTTTAGCTTGACTATCCGTTTGAAATTTAGACTGTTTTTTCTTCGCTGCAGCTTTTTCCAAAAAATCCTTCAAATCAACAATAGGACCTGACTTCCTCTTCATCTTTCAGAAAAAATGCAACCTATACAAAATTCAAAATGAAAATAACAATGAGATGGCTATTTAATTCAGATTTTAGAAACCAACTGTGCTCTTAAAGTTTTACTGTATCTCAACAACTGAACCAAAAAAACAGAGAAGAATTGAGCGGTCTAAATTACATACCTGATTCTGGAATATGGTGAGCTACTGATTGTGATCGAGGACTTGGCTGGAGAATGCAAACAAAGATGATGCGGGCAGTAGGCTTCCGGCTGCGGAGTGCAGCGGCCAGCCGGCCGGCCGGCGGCCGCGCTGGGGCGTGGAGACGCGGCGGCGTGAAGAGTGGAGACGCGGCGGCTGAATAGAGGGACGAGTTCCGCCTATCTTCCGTCGTCTCCGTCACAAACTTTCGTATAGGATTAGGGTTGAATGATAGCGGTTCTGGCCGGGGAATCAGGCGACGATCGGGAGGAGCTGGTTACAGGAATGAACGACTCGGACTTTTCTACCTTGTAGTCTGTACGTGTGGTATGGATACAACCAATTGGTCCAGATTGCTAAGTCAACTGGGCCAAATAGAGAAGTTGTCCTTTTTCACGTGAATACTCTGGTTGTGTCTTTTGTTTTTGATTTTTATCAGACGTATACCTCCTAGGTAGTATATATATGTAGTTTTTAGTCAAAAAATTTAGGTATGCATTTGAATACCTTTGACTTCAAGTGGGCACGCCCCTGCTGCTACTACTGCTGAATCTAAAATTGCTTCTGATACTCATGATGTTACTTCTACTGTGCTTGATGCAAGTGGTACATTAGGTCCTTTCCTAGATGCTACTATTGCTAGAACTATTTTCGAAAACACTGAAACTCCTAGTGAAGACACTATTACTCCTGTTACCTCACCTAAGTCTAGAGAGAGATATGATACTAATGATGGTTACATTGAGTTGACTGATGAATTTATTGAAGAGTGTCAAAACACACATGGTGCTACTGCTATTAGGAGTCTCCTTGAGAGACGTACTATTATACCTAAACTATATCCTGATGCTAAGTTTGTAACTTCTCCCGCATACATTAAAGATAAAGATTATGATTTCTCTCTAGATTTGTCCTATATAAACATTGTTGAGAAAGAACCTTTTTGTGGGACTGAGAATGAAAAGGTTGTAGCTCATATGAATGAGCTTTCCACTATCAGTGCCTTATTCTCTGATGATGTTAAGATGCGCAAGTACTTTGTTACTAAAATTTCCCTTTTCACTAAAAGGAGAAGCTAAAGCTTGGTTTAATAGATTATCTCCTGGATCCAGTGATAGCCCTGATTGCTTGATTGCTACTTTCTTTTAGAAATATTTTCCTCCTAGTGCTAGACATGCTGCTTTGCAGAAACTTTTTGATTTTAAACAGGGAGAAGAAGAGAAATTGCCTGAGTCATGGACAAGGTTCTGTGCCTTGATTCATGCACATCCTGGATGTCCATTACCTAAAAATGAGCTTCTTGGTATTTATTATAGTGGACTAACTGATGAATCTAGGACATACCTAGATAGTTTTGCTGATTGTCTTTTCAGGAAAAGAACTCCTGCAGAAGCTAAAGAATTAATGGATAAAATAAGCAAGAATTATAATGATTGGACTTCAACTGAGCCTACTACAGCTGAACCAATTGTGCCTGAACCAATTCCAACACCAACACCAAAGAAGAGGGGAGTTATTGAATTAAATGATGAAGTGATGAAAGAAGCTAAGAAATGTCTTAAGGAGAAAGGTATTAGATCTGAAGATGTGAAGAATCTACCTCCTATAGAAGAATTATGTAAGTCAATTCCCCACTCATCCACTATTGAGGTACACTCTCTCCAACACTTTGATGAAGGTGATATTCCCTATGGTAAACATCTTGTTAATGCTTAGAGGAACTTGACATTTTTATTGTTAAACAAGGTAATTTTAATAAACAAGTTTAGAATCATTTATTGGAACTAGAGTTATTAATGAGTTGAAATATATTGTGGAAAGAACTGCTAATGATGTTAAAATGCTTGTTAAACACTTACAAATGGTTCAAACCCAAATTGATCAACTTGCTAAGGTACAAAAAGATATGCTAGTTAATGTTTCTGGAGATAAACATTCTTATGGAATTAGAACTAGGAGTGGTACAGCTACTCAAAATCCTTTATATCCCGAAGGACATCCTAAAAGAATTGAGCACAGTTCTCAACAACCTGAAAATAGTAATAGTCCTCATAAGATAAAGAAAAGGAAACATAAAACAGTTGAGAAACCCTATGAACCTGTTGTAGATCCTAATAGTATATCTGTCTCTGATGCTGGAACTGAAAGTGGTGATAAAAATGATGCTCTTGATAAGGAAGAAATTGAAGAAGAACCTGAGAAGCACACTAAGAACAGTAGGTGCACTAAGGAAGATTTTGTTGCTAATAAACATGGTAGTGAAAGAGAACCTTGGGTGCAGAAACCAATTCCTTTTCCTAATAAGAAACACAAGTCAAAGGAGGAACAACACTATAACAAGTTTTGTGAGTGGATGAAACCTTTATTCTTGCAAATTCCTTTGGCTGATGCTATTAAGTTGCCTCCTTATTCAAAGTATATGAAGGATATTGTCTCTAATAAAAGGAAGATTCCTAATGAGGAAAATTCTACTTTGCTTGCTAATTATTCCTTCAATAGTAAGGTTCCAAAGAAACTTGGTGATCCAGGTATTCCAACTATTCCTTGCTCTCTTAAAAATAATTATGTTAGAACTGCTTTGTGTGATTTGGGAGCTAGAGTTAGTGTTATGCCCTTTTTGTTGGAGATATGCCTTAGAGGCAATAATAAATGTAGTTATTATTATATCTTTGTGTTTATGATAAATGTTTACATTCATGCTATAATAGTATTGACCAGGAAACATTAATACTTGTGTGATTTGTAAACTAAATTAGAGTCCCTAGTAAAGCCTCTTCATAATACTAGCTTGTTGGTTAATAGATGATTGTAGTTTCCCTATCATGAACATTGAGATGTTATTAACAACAAGATCATATCATTAGGAGAATGGTATGATGGACATAATCCTATAGATAAGCGTAGCATAAAGATCTTGTCATTTTAATAGTTCAATTGATATAAGCTTTCTAATACATAGTAACCTAATTCCTTCGACCATGAGATCATGCTTATCACCATCACCGGAATGATGCTTTGATGACATCAAACACCACACCGTAACCGGGTGGCTATAAAGGTGGCATTGAGTGTTCGGGAAGTATGGGTTGAGACACATGGATCAAGAGTGGGATTTGTCCATCCATATGACGGATAGATATACTCTGGGCCCTCTCGGTGGAATGTCATCCAATTAGCTTGCAATCATGTGACTGGCTCATGTCACATCCCAAAATTTTGCAAATTTTAAAATGTGAAAAAACTTAAACAAAATGAAAAACTAAGTCTTGGAAATTTGAGGAAACAAAAACCTTTTGACTATTTAATATAACTCCTTCAAAACAAAAATTAAATAAAACAATTTTGTTTGTGAAGTTGTATGCATGTTTTCAAAATCTCAAAATCATGAAGCATGCATGGTTGCATGCTAAAACTAAGAGAAATGACTTTCTTCTGAAACTTAAAATGACCACTTAATAATATGAAACTTTGGATATATTCCATATTTAAAATATACAAAAGAATTCCTAAGTGAGCTAAAAATATAAAGGGAAAAATTATAAAACCATAGAAATTAGTTTGACTCTATTTGAAGCTCTAGATAAAATGATTTGAAATTTATAAAAATATAGGAAGAAAAATAAACTCAAGTTAAGGCAATGACTAAAAACGAAATAAAAGTATTCCTAAATGTGTGATTATGATAAAGAATAAAATTATAAAGCTAAGGAAATTGGTTTGAACCTTTTTGGAGCTCTAAATCAAAAGATATGAAATAAACAAAAATTGAGAAAATATACTGTATAGAACTACGTGCCATGCTCAATTTATTAAAATAAATTATACTTTATTAAAAAAAATATTTTAAATATTCTAAATAGAGTAAACTATCAACTTATATTTTATATAAATTTTCTAAAAAGGTTTGATACAAATTTGAATCAAATTGAAGAGACAATTTGGAAACTAGAAAATAAAACAGAAAAAAAAAGAAGAAAACGTTGAAGGAAAAAAAAAAGACAGAAAGCAACAGTCCAGGCCCAGCCAGCCCTCCATCCCTATTTTTTTCCCTCTCATTTATTTTCTTGTTGGGCCGAATTCTGGCCCATCCTCCCACGATCCATCATCTTCTTCCTCACCCTTCACGTACACGTTATAGAAGCTTGTTCATGGCTGCAGATCTTCTTCTCCTCCCCCTATCAATTGTAGTGACCGTTTCTTCTCGACTTCAAAACGAAAAACGTTGGAATTAAGTGGAGGTTCCATTCAGGCCATTAATTTCTCACTTTATTGCCTTAATCTCTCAAATCAATACCGTGAACCAAATGTCATATAACGGCATACATCTCCCGATCTCCCTCCACGGACCACCTTAGCAAAAACAGAAGAGAGCACTGTATTCCCCTCCGTCTCCTCCATCATTTTCGTTCTCAAACATTCTCAAGAAGAGCTCTATAGAACACACACGGTCGATGCCAACTTCATCCCCAAAATTTGAGTTCATCGTCAGATCTTGTCTTCTACGGTGAGTCCCTCGTCGACTCCTTCTACCAGAGGACTAATCTTGATATTGCCTACCTCCAGGACATGATTGTTCATCCTATGGTTGCAGTTCTCCGCGCCGCCGACGTCGCACATTGCTCCAGCCGTGGATTGTCGTCACCATTGGAGACGAACGAGCTCTAAATCACGTCCAGTAGCATCGCCTCGACGTCATCTACACCGTCCACATTTTATTCAACTCCGGATACTTTCCTAGCAACGGGAACGGCAACGCCAAGCCCGTGTCCGCTATTCCGGCGAACTTTCCGGTGAGTTATTCCGGTGAGATCTTCTAGTCCGTCCGATCTTCATCTAACGATTGAAATCAGATCACTTAAACGAAGGGGTACCGGCCTATTAGAATCAGCCAATTGTCAATTCCTTTTCTATTTTCGTTCATATTGGGCAGATTTACATATGAACTTGCAAAAATCATATCTTTAGTTCGGTTTATCCAAATTTAGCAAATAATATGTCTATGGATTCATAAAAACGAGTAGAATACAATGGAGCCATAATTCGGTATTTTTTAGTCTGTTAAAATCACGTTTTATACAGAACCATTTGTGGAGTATTTTGAGTATAAAAATTGTTGTGTAAATTATTTTTAAGTGAATCCTTTTGCAGGTGGTTGTATATTGAACCCTCCGTACAGTAAGACCAAAATATAATTGTATTCTAGTATAAATAAGATCGTGGTAATTAATTAGTGAGAACGGCTTTTCCAAGTGTTAGAAAATATTGCTAATTGCTACAATTGCACAAATGGTTGCATTTGTAATATTGAAAATATAAAATGTTCAGAAATCACTTAGTAATGTTCAGAACATTGTTATAGCAATTTGTAAAATAGAATTGTCATCTTGCATGTTTGCATACTTTGCATGATTTTTGTGTTGTCGTTAGTATTGATCTTGTGATTGTTTTGTCTTGGTTGTTTTGCTTGTTAGATTGTGTTGATTGTCAAGTGTGTTATTGCGAAGAGTGTACCAACACCACCAACTACTAAGGCAAGTGACACTATCATCCATGTCCTACTATTTTCATTACATTCAGTGGATTTTTGTAACATGCATGATAAGGACTACTATATTTTATGCTATGCTAAATCCTAATAGGATACCCTTACATCTGCCTTAGTGGAAACATTATAGTTGTAGTAAGCTTAGCCCTGCTATATATTTGGGATGGGATACATGATATGATTATATGAAGTATTGAAAAGATATATGTTTTATATAAAAAAACAAGTACTCAATGAAACACCTGGGTGGACAAGGATACTCAAGTTTTTGGACAAGGTGGCAACAAAAGGAACCATGTTTATATGGCCATCTCTTTTTGTATGTGCACTAGAAGAAAACCACCCAGGGACTTAGAGATTGAACATGTTTATCGTACAGTGGCTTCCGTGTACAGCCACATGCTAAATGGGCTCTGGCTTAGTCAACTACATAGTGGAAGACCCATGCATTGGCATCTTCAGGTTAACTAGAATTGTGTAAGGGAACTTGAAACCCTACATTGGTGCCTGGATGACAAGCTAGCATTGTGTATTGGGAGGACTCCTATGGAAAGACTTTGTCACATTCTCAATCTGCCAGTACTCTATCTTGGTGAGTACTTATCCAGCAGCCACTGGTGGCATCAAGATGAGATTGTGTCATGTGGGTAAAGTGTACAACTTCTGCAGAAGATCAAAATTCTAAGTACTTAGCCGTGTCCCCGGTTATGGACAACTCTGAGCAACTAAGGCCTGAAGCTATGGAAGATCTCGACATTCCAATTTCTCAAAGTAAAACTTGATGGTGACAACAAGGGATTCGATGCACTTGGAGTTTTCCAAGAAGTTTAGAAATATTTTAACAAAATATCAAAACTATTTTGAAAAGATAGGATAAATCTATATTGCTTTCTGCAAATGATCCTAAACCCTACTTAGCCAAATATGCATGTAATGATAGGATCCACATATTTCTACATAGTAGTGAAACTTGCCAATACAATTCCAATGTATTGACCCTTGTGGCTGCAACTTATTATGTTGCAGGTTTGTTTGATGTTAGTGAAGTGTGTTGAATAGGATTACAAGTCTACAACCAACATGATTGCCTGTGGCACTTTGAAGATGAAGGACCCCATGCTTTATAGTTATTCTGCTGCAATGTAATGTGATAGCCAAATGAGCTATGTAAGATGTAATGGATTATTTTATTCCTGGTTATAAAGTTGTATTATGACCTTTGTTTCTTGATATTACATCTGAACTGTGGATGTTAGCTATTGATCCAGGGACTAGCATTGTAAACACAGGGATCTCTACCTTATTAAAGGTTGGTAACCTTATAGATGGTATTAGAGCACTGTGTTGCCTGTAGGATTGTAACCCTAGGATTGGACAAAACCCCTTAGAAAAATAGGAGTTGTTTTTGTTCCAAAACATATTTACAAACAATCTTGTAAACTCTTTCCTTAACCTTTTGGTTTTGATTCTACATCTCTTCTATTTCAACCTGATGGAAAAAGCCATGACCAATGACTTTAACTTTAGTTTCACCAAGGACTTCAACTTAGACATCACTAAGGACTACAAGTGAGAACCAAGAGATATTAGATTGCCTACCAACTATCTAAGACATTGATATCAAGTTAGAGTATGGATCATATTGACCTATGAGGTATGATTATACTAAGTTATATATTTCAAGAAAACTTGTTGTTTCCTTCAACTCATGAGTTAAGCTCATAAGTTGTTAAGTGGATACTTGCTTGTTGATTGTTTGATTGAACTTGGTTGTTTTGAGTTGTGTGTTAGAACTCTTAAAACCTATCTATCATTACTTATCCCTATAAAACCAACAGATGCCTCCCCGTCGTGCCAACCCCAACCAAAACAACAACATCACTCCTGAGATGCATCAGATGATGACATCTCAGACACAACTGATGTAGATGATAACCATGTTCATACAGAATTAAAACAACAACAACAACAACAACAATCAATCAAAATAATCCTCCAGCTCATGATATGCTCACCAGGTTTCTGAAACTTAGGCCTGCAAGGTTCTCTGGGACAACTGACCCAATGGTAGCCGATGATTGGTTACGTTCAGTGAAAAAAGACTTAGTGACTGTTGGCTACACCGATGAAGAAAAAGTTAGGTTTGCAGCATTTCTACTTGAAGGACCAGCAGCAACATGGTGGGACAACTTTCAGATCACCACTCCCCTTGAAGATGTAACTTGGGCTATTTTTGAGGATGGATTCAGAACAACTCACATCTCACCTGGAGTGATGTACTTGAAGAAAAAGGAGTTTCACAATCTGAAACAGCGTCACCTCAGTGTGGCTGAGTATATTGAAGAATTCAACAATCTGGCACGATATGCACCGGATGAAGTTGACACAGATGCTAAAAGAAAGGAGAAATTTCTTGAAGGACTTAATGATGAGTTAAACCTGCAGCTAGCTGTTTCCTATGTCCCAACTTATCAATCACTCTGTGACAAAGCCACCATTTTGGAAAACAAGATGAATCAAGTTGAGAACAGAAAGAGGAAACATAAACTCAAACAACACTCAGGATCATCAAAAAAGAAGCATTCATTCAAAAAGAGCAAGGAAGATTCTGAACCACATCAGTATCACCACAACAACAATGGAAGTGATAATAATGGAAATGATACTGACAATGGAGATGACCTTGGTCAGAACTGACATGACACTTTCAGGAAGAAAGACATTAGCCAGTTGCAGTGCTATAACTGTAAGGAAATTGGACACTATGCATCAGACTGTCCTGAGAAGAAAAAGAAAAAGGATGCTAGAAGAGCCAATGGAAATGACTCCAATGTGACCCATAAAGGACATGTGAACCACATTGACATGGATGGGAACTTTTAAGAGATAGAAGAAGTGGATGTCAGGAACTAGTTAATTCAGAAGAGTCAAATAAGGATTCCTTGTCTGGATATCAAGTGTTGAACCCATAGTCAAGTGAACCATCAATGTAACCCTATGAGAATTTCTTTTAAGGGTGGTAGTACCCTAGTTGTCTTCAAGCCAACTTGTAACCTCTAGCCTTCCCAAATATCGGGACGAGATTTCTTTTAAGGGTGGTAGTCTGTCACATCCCAAAATTTTGCAAATTTTGAAATGTGAAAAAACTTAAACAAAATGAAAAACTAAGTCTTGGAAATTTGAGGAAACAAAAACCTTTTGAGTATTTAATATAACTCCTTCAAAACAAAAATTAAATAAAACAATTTTGTTTGTGAAGTTGTATGCATGTTTTCAAAATCTCAAAATCATAAAGCATGCATGGTTGCATGCTAAAACTAAGAGAAATAACTTTCTTCTGAAAGTTAAAATGACCACTTAATAATATGAAACTTTGGATATATTCCATATTTAAAATATACAAAAGAATTTCTAAGTGAGCTAAAAATATAAAGGGAAAAATTATAAAACCATAGAAATTAGTTTGACTCTATTTGAAGCTCTAGATAAAATGATTTGAAATTTATAAAAATATAGGAAGAAAAATAAACTCAAGTTAAGGCAATGACTAAAACCGAAATAAAAGTATTCCTAAATGTGTGATTATGATAAAGAATAAAATTATAAAGCTAAGGAAATTGGTTTGAACCTTTTTGGAGCTCTAAATCAAAAGATATGAAATAAACAAGAATTGAGAAAATATACTGTATAGGCCTACGTGCCATGCTCAATTTTTTAAAATAAATTATACTTTATTAAAAAAATATTTTAAATATTCTAAATAGAGTAAACTATCAACTTATATTTTATATAAATTTTCTAAAAAGGTTTGATACAAATTTGAATCAAATTGAAGAGACAATTTGGAAACTAGAAAATAAAAACGAAAAAGAAAAGAAGAAAACGTTGAAAGAAAAAAAAAGACAGCAGTCCAGGCCCAGCCAGCCCTCCATCCTTATTTTTTTCCTCTCGTTTATTTTCTTGTTGGGCCGAATTCTGGCCCATCCTCCCATGATCGATCATCTTCTTCCTCACCCTTCATGTACACATTCTAGAAGCTCGTTCATGGCTGCAGATCTTCTTCTCCTCCCCCTATCAATTGTAGTGACCGTTTCTTCTCGACTTCAAAACGAAAAACGTTTGGAATTAAGTGGAGGTTCCATTCAGGCCATTAATTTCTCACTTTATTGCCTTAATCTCTCAAATCAATACCGTGAACAGAATGTCATATGACGGCATACGTCTCCCGATCTCCCTCCACGGACCACCTTAGCAAAAACAGAAGAGAGCATTGTATTCCCCTCTGTCTCCTCCATCATTTTCGTTCTCAAACATTCTCAGGAGGAGCTCTGTAGAACACACACGGTCAATGCCAACTTCATCCCCAAAATTTGAGTTCATCGTTAGATCTTGTCTTCTACGGTGAGTCCCTCGTCGATTCCTTCTACCATAGGACTAATCGTGATATTGCCTACCTCCAGGACATGATTGTTCATCCTATGGTTGTAGTTCTCCGCGCCGCCGACGTCGCACGTTTCTCCAGCTGTGGATTGTCGTCACCATTGGAGACGAACGAGCTCTAAATCACGTCCAGTAGCATCGCCTCGACGTCCTCTACACCGTCCACATTTTATTCAACTCCGGATACTTTCCTAGCAACGGGAACGGCAACGCCAAGCCCGTGTCCGCTATTCCGGCGAACTTTCCGGTGAGTTATTCCAGTGAGCTCTTCTAGTCCGTCCGATCTTCATCTAACAATTGAAATCAAATCACTTAAACGAAGGGGTACCGGCCCATTAGAATCAGCCACTTGTCAATTCCTTTTCTATTTTCGTTCATATTGGGCAGATTTACATATGAACTTGCAAAAATCATATCTTTAGTTCCGTTTATCCAAATTTAGCAAATAATATGTCTATGTATTCACAAATATGAGTAGAATACAATGGAGCCATAATTCGGTATTTTTTAGTCTGTTAAAATCACGTTTTATACAGAACCATTTGTGGAGTATTTTGAGTATAAAAATTGTTGTGTAAATTATTTTTAAGTGAATCCTTTTGCAGATGGTTGTATATTGAACCCTCCGTACAGTAAGACCAAAATATAATTTTATTCTAGTATAAATAAGATTGTGACAATTAATTAGTGAGAACGGATTTTCCAAGTGTTAGAAAATATTGCTAATTGCTACAATTGCACAAATGGTTGCATTTGTAATATTGAAAATATAAAATGTTCAGAAATCACTTAGTAATGTTCAGAACATTGTTATAGCAATTTGTAAAATAGAATTGTCATCTTGCATGTTTGCATACTTTGCATGATTTTTGTGTTGTCGTTAGTATTGATCTTGTGATTGTTTTGTCTTGGTTGTTTTGCTTGTTAGATTGTGTTGATTGTCAAGTGTGTTATTGCGAAGAGTGTACCAACACCACCAACTACTAAGGCAAGTGACACTATCATCCATGTCCTACAATTTTCATTACATTCAGTGGATTTTTGTAACATGCATGATAAGGACTACTATATTTTATGCTATGCTAAATCCTAATAGGATACCCTTACATCTCCCTTAGTGGAAACATTGTAGTTGTAGTAAGCTTAGACCTGCTATATATTTGGGATGGGATACATGATATGATTATATGAAGTATTGAAAAGATATATGTTTTATATAAAAAAACAAGTACTCAATGAACCACCTGGGTGGACAAGGATACTCAAGTTTTTGGACAAGGTGGCAACAAAAGGAACCATGTTTATATGGCCATCTCTTTTTGTATGTGCACTAGAAGAAAACCACCCAGGGACTTAGAGATTGAACATGTTTCTCGTACAGTGGCTTCCGTGTACAGCCACATGCTAAATGGGCTCTGGCTTAGTCAACTACATAGTGGAAGACCCATGCATTGGCATCTTCAGGTTAACTAGAATTGTGTAAGGGAACTTGAAACCCTACATTGGTGCCTGGATGACAAGCTAGCATTGTGTATTGGGAGGACTCCTATGGAAAGACTTTGTCACATTCTCAATCTGCCAATACTCCATCTTGGTGAGTACTTATCCAGCAGCCACTGGTGGCATCAAGATGAGATTGTGTCATGTGGGTAAAGTGTACAACTTCTGTAGAAGATCAAAATTCTAAGTACTTAGCCGTGTCCCCGGTTATGGAAAACTCTGAGCAACTAAGGCCTGAAGCTATGGAAGATCTCGACATTCCAATTTCTCAAAGTAAAACTTGATGGTGACAACAAGGGATTCGAAGCACTTGGAGTTTTCCAAGAAGTTCAGAAAGATTTTGACAAAAGATCAAAACTATTTTGAAAAGATAGGATAAAACTATATTGCTTTCTGCAAATGTGCCTAAACCCTACTTAGCCAAATATGCATGTAATGATAGGATCCACATATTTCTACATAGTAGTGAAACTTGCCAATACAATTCCAATGTATTGACCCTTGTGGCTGCAACTTATTATGTTGCAGGTTTGTTTGATGTTAGTGAAGTGTGTTGAATAGGATTACAAGTCTACAACCAACATTATTGCATGTGGCACTTTGAAGATGAAGGACCCCATGCTTTATAGTTATTCTGCTGCAATGTAATGTGATAGCCAAATGAGCTATGTAAGATGTAATGAATTATTTTATTCCTGGTTATAAAGTTGTATTATGACCTTTGTTTCTTGATATTACATCTTAACTGTGGATGCTAGCTATTGATCCAGGGACTAGCATTGTAAACACAGGGATCTCTACCTTATTAAAGGTTGGGAACCTTACAGCTTACAAGGGATCACATACCACGGGAACAAGAAAAGAGTACTTATCGGTAACGAGGTTGAACTAGGTATGCAGAGATACCGACGATCAAAACCTCGGATAAGTAAACTATCGTGAGACAAAGGGAAATTGGTATCGTATGTAAGTGGTTCATTCGATCGCAAAGTAATCGTAGAAATATGTGGGAGCCATATGAATTTCCAGATTCTTCTATTGGTTATTGTTCGGAGAAGTGTCTCGATCATGTCCGCATAATTCACGAACCGTAGGGAGACACACTTAAGGTTTCGATGTTTCTGAGTAGTTATGGAATGATGAGTAAGAGACCGAATGTTGTTCGGAGTCTCGGATGGGATCCAGGATATCATGAGGAGATCCGGAATGGTCCGGAGAATAAGATTCATATAAGGAAAGTCATGTTTCGGAGTTGGGGAATGATTCCGGTGTTTTCATCGAGAATGTTCTAGAAGGTTCCGGAAGGTCCAGCACTCCGGAGGGGAAGGGTACATGAATGTGTCATGACAATGTGGAATGGTTGCATCATGTACTAGGTATCATGGCTGGGCAAAATAAAGGGAAAAATCAAATCCTAGTTTGAAAAGTCAAACGCCAATTTGAAAAGTCAAACGGCAGTTTTGCTTGGTGGAGGGAGAGTAGGAAACCTACTTGGGGAGGACTCCTTCCCCCTTGGCCGCGCCCTCCCACCTATAAAAAGAGGGGCAGGGCTGCCCCTCTTCCCTACACCCAACACCACCAAAACCCTAACCCTAGTCGCCGGCCTCCTGCAAGTCGCCGCCGCCCTAGGGTTTCTCCTAGCCACCGAGTTGGGGCTCTCCCCAAGCCCTAGACGCCGGCCAAGCTTCCTCCCTTGGTGCCTCTAAACCCTAGATCACCAAGGCCTCTCTCATAGGCCACCATACTCGCTCTGGCTTAAGGCGAAGCCCTGCAAGATCTCACCTCTACTTCCGGTACCACGCCGTCGTGCTGCCAGAATCGCGAGGAGAGTGCTACAACCTCTGCTGCCTGCCGGAAAAAGGGAGAGGAAGGTCTTCATCGAGTACCGAACGTGTGACCGACTGCGGAAGCGCTGTCAGAACGCAGCGCTGGAAGGATCGTCTACGCGATCTTGAGATCGGCAAGAGTACGACTACATCACCCACGAGAATCTGCTCTCGTTAACCGCTTTGGAATCTTCGAGGGTGAGTTCCTTGTTGGAGATATGCCCAAGAGGCAATAATAAAGTGGTTATTATCATATCTTCATAATTATGATAAATGTTTACATACCATGCTATAATTGTATTAACCGGAAACATTAATACTTGTGTGATTTGTAAACATAAAAGAGTCCCTAGTAAAGCCTCTTGTTAAACTAGCTTGTTGGTTAATATATGATCATGGTTTCCTGATCATGAACATAGAGATGTTATTAACAACAGGGTCATATCATTAGGATAATATGTGATGGACATACTCCTATAGTTAAGCATAGCATAAAGATCAAGTCAATTAATATAGTTCATTTGCTATAAGCTTTCTGATACATAGTAACCTAATTCCTCCGACCATGAGATCATGTTAATCACCATCACCAGAAGGATGCTTTGATGACATCAAACACCACACCGTAACTGGGTGGCTATAAAGGTGGCATTGAGTGTTCGGAAAGTATGGGTTGAGGCACATGGATCAAGAGTGGGATTTGTCCATCCATATGACGGATAGATATACTCTGGGCCCTCTCGGTGGAATGTCATCCAATTAGCTTGCAAGCATGTGACTGGCTCACAAGGGATCACATATCACGGGAACGAGAAAAGAGTACTTATCGATAACGAGGTTGAACTAGGTATGCAGAGATACCGACGATCAAAACCTCGGATAAGTAAACTATCGTGAGACAAAGGGAAATTGGTATCGTATGTAAGTGGTTCATTCGATCGCAAAGTAATCGTAGAAATATGTGGGAGCCATATGAATTTCCAGATTCCTCTGTTGGTTATTGATCGGAGAAATGTCTCGGTCATGTCCGCATAATTCACGAACCGTAGGGAGACACACTTAAGGATTCGATGTTGTTGAGTAGTTATGGAATGATGAGTAAGAGACCGAATGTTGTTCGGAGTCTCGGATGGGATTCGGGATATCACTAGGAGATCCGGAATGGTCCGGAGAATAAGATTCATAAAAGGAAAGTCCTGTTTCGGAGTTGGAGAATGATTCCGGTGTTTTCATCGGGAATGTTCTAGAAGGGTCCAAAAGGTCCGGCACTCCAGAGGGGAAGGGTGCATGAATGTGTCATAACAATTTGGAATGGTTGCATCATGTACTAGGTGTCATCGCTGAGCAAAATAAAGGGATAAATCAAATCCTAGTTTGAAAAGTCAAACGGCAAGTTTGCTTGGTGGAGGGAGAGTAGGAAACCTACTTGGGGAGGAAGTCCTACTCCCTCCACCCGCCGGCCAAGGAGGAGGAGTTGGAGGAGGACTCCCTCCTCCTAGGCGCCTCCCTCCCACCTATAAAAGAAGGGGCAGGGGTGTCCCTCTACCCTACACCTCTCTCCTCTAAACTCTAGCCCTAGTCGCCGGCCTCCACCATGTCGTCGGCCCCCCTAGGGTTTCCCTAGCCGCGGAGTTGGGGCCCTCCCCTTGCCCTAGCCGCCAGCCTAGATCTCTCTCTCCTTGGTGCCTCTAAACCCTAGATCGCCAAGGTCTCTCTCATAGTCCACCATACTCGCTCCAGCTTAAGGCGAAGCCATGCGAGATCTCCCCTCTACTTCCGGTACCACACCGTCGTGCTGTCGGAATCAGGAGGAGAGTGCTACAACCTCCGCTGCTTGCTGGAACAAGGGAGAGGAAGGTCTTCATCGAGTACCGAACGTGTGACCGACTGCGGAAGCGCTGCCGGAACGCAGCGCCGGAAGGATCTTCTACGCGATCTTGAGATCGGAAGTGTACAACTACATCATCCACGAGAATCTGCTCTCGTTAACCGCTTTGGATCTTCGAGGGTTAGTACTCTATTGACTCGTTGCTACAATCTAGTAGATAGATCTTGGCTTGATCATAGATTAGATCTTGATTGTGTGTTCATGCGGTAGAATTTTTTTGTTTTCCATGCTACGAACCCCTACAATGGTATCAGAGCCGTGTCTATATATAGATCTGTTGCACGAGTAGAACACATTGTTGTCGATTGCTTCTTGTGTACTTTGCATCTTGCGGGATGGTGGGATGAAGCGGTCCGGGCTAACCTTACATGACATCGTTCATGAGACTTGCTCCACGCTTGACATGCAACTTGTATTGCATAAGTGGCTTTGCGGGTGCCTGTTTCTCCCAACATAGTTAAGATTCAATTTACAACGGGTGATTGACAATACTAGTATCAATGTTGTGGTTCTTGTTCGTAAGTTAGCAAGACACTTATTGAAAGCCCCAAACCACGTAAAACATGCAAGAAAATTAGAGGCGTCTAACTTTGTTTTGTAGGGGTGTGCTGTGATGTGATATGGCCATGATTATGATTATATATGATGTATGCAATGTTCCTTATTGTAAGTTGGCAACCGGCAGGAGCCATATGGTTGTTTCCATTAAGTCCTTCGTATCTATTATTCAAAGTAGTTGTAATAGTTGATGATGGTGGAAGACAACCATGAAGCGGCGCCATTGACCTTGACGCCACACCGGTGATGATGGAGATCATGTTCGTGCTTGAAGATGGAGATCGGAAGCACAAGAAGAAAGGCCATATCATATCACATATTATGAATTGCATGTGATGTTAATCCTGTTATGCATCTTGTATTGCTTAGTTCACGACGGTAGCATTATAAGATGATCCCTCAAGCACACAAATTTCAAGTTTTAAAGTGTTCATCCTTAGTAAGCACCGTTGCTAAAGCTCGTTGTTTGAAGCACCACGTGATGATCGAGTGTGTTAGATTCTGCGAGTGTATACAACGTGAGCAAGCCAGATTTTCTCATGCAGAAGCTAAGGTTTGATCTTGACGAGCCTAGCATGTACAGGCATGGTCTCGGAACACGGATCACCGAAAGGTAAAGCATGAGTCATATAGTAGATATGATGAACATGGTGATTGTTCGCCATTGAAGCTACATCAACTCTCGTGATGATCGGTTTTGATGTGGTGGATTTGGTTCGTGTGATCACTAAAACAATGTGAGGGATATTGTTTTGAGTGGGAGTTCAACAGCAATATGATTAAAAGTTGAACACTATTTATCATAAATTAAATCAAAGTGAATTTGCATAGTTGTTGTAGTCATTGGAATCCGTTTACCACCTTGCGCTTAGTTTTAATTGAGATGATAGAACTATAGAATTATGGTTAGTTACTTTACGAACTGGTATCGTATTGTTTTGAAGTGTTAATCTAAAGTTTAAAGTCCCATTGCAAACTTTCAGTAAGTTTCGATTACTCCGTGAAATTTAATAGTTGGTATTAAATCAAGAGTAACAATTCCAGTGTTAGTACATAAGTATCATGTTTATCTCCATGATTCTTGATAGTCGAAAGATAGTTTCAATATCAAGGTTATCTAGGAGTTGAAAGAGTTGTTTCAGAAACCATGATGTGTGGAAGATATTGTGATATCTGAAACGAAGTTTTGGTTGCAACATGATAGAGTATAATATGGCAAAAGTCATGTTCTCATATTTGATGAGAATTTGCAAAAGGTTGGAGACATTAGTTGTCCTAATCCTCCAAAAGGTTTTGGATAGCAACATTATACTCGCGATTCACCGCAATAAGCTAAATTAGCTTGATGATAAGGGTGAATATTTGATGTAGGTAAAATATTTACTACACCAAGAGATTACTAAAGAATGGAATTTGAAAGCACACCAAACATTTGATGATGGTGATCTACGTCAAAGTGCAAGTCCAAAGACATTGGTATTTAATTATACACGCTTTGGACTATGTGTCATATGTATGACTCCACTATCGATGTTGATAGATTCTTTCAATCAGAAAAAGAAATATTGAAAGAGAATCTCATAAATATATGGCAGAAAAGAAAAGACTTGAATTGTTCAGTTTAGGTATATAAAGGATATACGTGTTATGGCTATATTCTTTGCTTGTTAAATAATGTGGTTCTTAAGTATTGGATACTGAATTTGTTGGTATGAATCGTCATACAAAACAACAGAATTCATGAACTACAATGGCCTAAGTAACTAGCAAAAGAATATGTGATGATGTTCATCGAGAACAAATAAAGGGTTATTGTGTTGCTCGTTAAACATCAAAGCTTGCCTTCAAGATTTGTTTTATCAGGTATTATGAGAACAAAAGGGTTGTTCAAATAATTACCGTAATCCATAAAAGATGGATGATTCACAAATCTCGTTGGATAAATCACATGCATAAAACTAGTGCTAAAAATGTCTAAAGACAAATTGATTGAAAGATCACTTAGGAAGTGACATCGCCATTTAAAATTATATTGGAAAGAAAAACATGAAGAAACTCCATGTGGATGGAATTTTGGAGTCTTTTTTATTTTTGATCAAATGACGCTTGTGAAACTTTCCTAGAGATAATTAAAACTTCGTTCATAGGCCAAAAGGGAACGAATGACTAGCTTATTGGAACTTGTACATATTGTTGTATGAAATCCATTATGTGTAGTCAAGAGCGATGGATTTCAACTTCATATGCTTTCTCCGAAAATTTGAGTGAATATATGAATATTTACTTAATAAGGATGAAGTATGAAACATTTGAAAAGTTCAAAGAATTTTAAGATGAAGTGCAAAATCATTGTAACTAGAATATAAATAGTTTATGATAAGATCATAAAGGAAGATATTTGAGTTACAAGTTTAGCATAATACCTAAGATTTAAGGAATCGTTCCTTGGATTTACATTTCCCGAAACACCATAAGAGTATGGAGCATTCGAGATATGAAATTAAAACCTTGTTTGACATGGTAAAATAAAAGGTGTAATTCATAAAACTACCATTATATTTTAAAGATTAAAAGCTTTAGAGACTACCATTTTTTCCACTAAAAAGAGCTTCATCATAATCCGTTGAATTGACACCATATAAATTTATGGTTTGGGATAAAACCCAAGTTGTCCTTTCTTAAACATTGGTATGCTATGCATAAGAAAGATGTTTGGAACCAAAGTCGGATGAACCTATCTTTGTATGTTATTTCGAATAACTGTTCCTCCATAACATCGGAGACAAAAATGTTTGTCGCTTAGAACGTCAAGTTTCTTAGAGAAGGAATTTTTATTGAAAAGTTAAGTGGGAGGACAATAGAACTTTGACAAGGTTAAAAGAACCTTAGCTATATATGACCAAAGTTGCGCAGCGCCGAGAAATGTTCCGGAGGCAGCAACAATGCTCATGGCTCACGTGCCTCAAAGGTTGTGGTCACGGAGATCTAAGTTCCTATTGAAACAAGTAGGTCGGGTAAACAATCAAATACCAAGATTTGAGAGTTAAATCATTATTTGATAATAATTATCCGACTACATGCAAAGAAGCGATGATGAGCCCTAACTCTGTCAAATGGCTTGAAGCCATAAAATCCGTGATAGTTCCATACACGAGAAATCAAGTTTTGAACTTGAAGGACCCTCGATAAAGGTGTAAGACCTTATAGTTGTGTTTGGATCTGTAAAATAGACATGGATGTTTCACATCTATGAAATAGTCGACATGTTGGGAAAGATTTCACAACAATGTTCAAAGGTTGACTATGACAAGATTTGATCTTTCATAGCGATATTTAGTATAGATGGATTAATGTAGCAACCACTACATATAAATTTGTTATGTGGTAGTTGAATAAACAAAACAAGTTCTTCTAATAGAATTTTTACCTAGGACCTGTGCATAAAACGGTCCATAGGGTTTTGTTAATTCAAAGGATGCTAAAAGCATATGCAAACTTCAATGGTTGAAGTGAGCAACGCGGAGTTGGAATCTTCACTATGATGAAACTGTTAAAAGAGTTTAATTTCATCAAAGACAATGAAGATGCTTGCATTTGCAAGAAATTAAGTGGGAGCGCTAAGACATGTTTCTAATACATTATGTGGAATACATATTGTTGATTAGAAATGATGTATCTTTTATTAACACATTATGAAGAATTTCATCCCGATGAAAGACTTAGGCAAAACCCAAATATTTGGCATCAATAGACGCTAATATGGTTGTGCCAAAAGTGCATAGATGATGTATTGAATGAGTTCAATATAGAAACTACAAGAAAGATTCTTGTCGCACAGAAAGGATTGAATGAGTTCAATATTGATGATATATTCAAGTGTATTGACACTTGGTAAGTGAAACAAAGATTCAAGTATAGATTGATACTTGATGTATGAAATCACAAAGAGTATTTATATCAATCATACTGTGATATGTACAAATCCAGATATGTCCTATGCTCTAAATGTTATGAGCATATACCAGAATGATTCATAAGATGATCATTGGACGATAGTAAGGATATTCTTATGATCTTTTGGAAGAACTAAGAGTATATTATTTTGTAGAAGTGGCAAATAGATGGTTAGTTCATTGTAAAAGTATTACATTGATACTAGTTTTGTCACAAAGTACAAATTAAGTTTATCTCAATCTAAACTAAGGGTGGCACAATATAATGTAAAGTAAGTTCCATAATGGATTTAGATGGGTTCCAAAGTTAAAACATTGTGACAGATACTACAACAAAAGGCTAAGTATATGACTGCTATAATAGCAGCTAAAGAGGGCATTTGTGTCAAGTAGTTTGTTACCAAACTAGGTGTAGTTCACAGCGGGATAATACTATGAAGATATATTGTACGACAATATTATCAACGTGTTTTAACCCCAAAGAACTAAAGTTCTCACCAAAGGACCAAAATTATACAAATCCATCTCATTAGATAATGAGTGATGCGTAGAGACGCAAAGACATGCAATTACACACGGACCTGGAAGTGTCAGATCCGGAGATCAGTTGACCACTAGCAATCGTGTACATACGACACCAGAAAGCCAGGTGTTGAATACACAAAGGTTTGAAACTAGATCATTGACTCTAGTGCAAGTGGGAGACTGTTGGAGATATGCCCAAGAGGCAATAATAAAGTGGTTATTATCATATCTTCATAATTATGATAAATGTTTACATACCATGCTATAATTGTATTAACCGGAAACATTACTTGTGTGATTTGTAAACATAAAAGAGTCCCTAGTAAAGCCTCTTGTTAAACTAGCTTGTTGGTTAATATATGATCATGGTTTCCTGATCATGAACATAGAGATGTTATTAACAACAGGGTCATATCATTAGGAGAATGATGTGATGGACATACTCCTATAGTTAAGCATAGCATAAAGATCAAGTCATTTAATATAGTTAATTTGCTATAAGCTTTCTGATACATAGTAACCTAATTCCTTCGACCATGAGATCATGTTAATCACCATCACCGGAAGAATGCTTTGATGAAATCAAACACCACACCGTAACTGGGTGGCTATAAAGGTGGCATTGAGTGTTCGGAAAGTATGGGTTGAGGCACATGGATCAAGAGTGGGATTTGTCCATCGATATGACGGATAGATATACTCTGGGCCCTCTCGGTGGAATGTCATCCAATTAGCTTGCAAGCATGTGACTGGTTCACAAGGGATCACATATCACGGGAACGAGAAAAGAGTACTTATCGGTAACGAGGTTGAACTAGGTATGCAGAGATACCGACGATCAAAACCTCGGATAAGTAAACTATCGTGAGACAAAGGGAAATTGGTATCGTATGTAAGTGGTTCATTCGATCACAAAGTAATCGTAGAAATATGTGGGAGCCATATGAATTTACAGATTCCTCTATTGGTTATTGATCGGAGAAGTGTCTCGGTCATGTCCGCATAATTCACGAACCGTAGGGAGACACACTTAAGGATTTGATGTTGTTGAGTAGTTATGGAATGATGAGTAAGAGACCGAATGTTGTTCGGAGTCTCAGATGGGATCCGGGATATCACGAGGAGATCCGGAATGGTCCGGATAATAAGATTCATATAAGGAAAGTCCTGTTTCGGAGTTGGAGAATGATTCCGGTGTTTGCATCGGGAATGTTATAGAAGGGTCCGAAAGGTCCGGCACTCCGGAGGGGAAGGGTGCATGAATGTGTCATAACAAGTTTGAATGGTTGCATCATGTACTAGGTGTCATCGCTGAGCAAAATAAAGGGATAAATCAAATCCTAGTTTGAAAAGTCAAACGCCAATTTGAAAAGTCAAACGGCAAGTTTGCTTGGTGGAGGGAGAGTAGGAAACCTACTTGGGGAGGAAGTCCCACTCCCTCCACCCGCCGGCCAAGGAGGAGGAGTTGGAGGAGGACTCCCTCCTCCTAGGCGGCTCCCTCCCACCTATAAAAGAAGGGGCAGGGGTGCCCCTCTACCCTACACCTCTCTCCTCTAAACTCTAGCCCTAGCCGCCGGCCTCCACCAAGTCGCCGCCACCCCTAGGGTTTGCCTAGCCGCCGAGTTGGGGCCCTCCCCTTGCCCTAGCCGCCGGCCTAGCTCTCTCTCTCCTTGGTTCCTCTAAACCCTAGATAGCCAAGGCCTCTCTCATAGTCCAGCATACTCGCTCCGGCTTAAGGCGAAGCCATGCAAGATCTCCCCTCTACTTCCGGTACCACGCCGTCGTGCTGCCGAAATCGCGAGGAGAGTGCTACAACCTCAGCTGCCTGCTGGAACAAGGGAGAGGAAGGTCTTCATCGAGTACCGAACGTGTGACCGACTATGGAAGCGCTGCCGGAACGCAGCGCCGGAAGGATCGTCTACACGATCTTGAGATCGGAAGTGTACGACTACATCATCCACGAGAATCTTCTCTCGTTAACCGCTTTGGATCTTCGAGGGTTAGTACTCTATTGACTCGTTGCTACAATCTACTAGATAGATCTTGGCTTGATCATAGATTAGATCTTGATTATGTGTTCATGCGGTAGAAATTTTTTGTTTTCCATGCTACGAACCCCTACATTCCTCTATCGAATCGTTGCTACAATCTAGTAGATAGATCTTGGCTTGTTTGTTTGCATGCGGTAGAATTTTTTGTTTTCCATGCTACGAACCCCTACAGTGGTATCATAGCCGTGTCTATATGTAGATCTATTGCACTAGAAGAACACAATGGTCATTGTGGGCGGTGGTGCTTTTATTATGAATTGCTTCTTGTGTTTTGCATCTTGCGGTATGATGGGATGAAGCGGCCCGGGCTAACCTTACATGACATCGTTTATGAGACTTGCTCCACGCTCAACATGTAACTTGTATTGCATAAGTGTCTTTGCGGGTGTCTGTCTCTCCCATTATAGTATAGATCCAATTTAAAACGAGCACTTGATAGTTCAAACATCAACGTTGTGGTTCTTGTTCGTAAGTTAGATCGACACTTATTGAAAGCCCCAAACCACGTAAAATATGCAAAGAAAATTAGAGGCGTGTAACTTTGTTTTGCAGGGGTGTGCTGTGATGTGATATGGCCATGATTGTGATTATATTTGATGTATGCAAAGTTCCTTATTGTAAGTTGGCAACCGGCAGGAGCCATATGGTTGTCTTTAAATTCTGTTAAGACCCGCGTGTCTATTCAAAGTAGTTGTAACAGTTGGAGCTGGTGGACGGCAACCATAAAACGGCGCCATTGACCTTGACGCTATGCCGGTGATGATGGAGATCATGTTCGTCCTTGAAGATGGAGATCGGAAGCACAAGAAGAAAGGCCATATCATATCACATATTATGAATTGCATGTGATGTTAATCCTTTACGCATCTTGTATTGCTAAGTTAACGATGATAACATTATAAGTTGATCCCTCATGCACATAAATTTCAAGTTTTAAAGTGTTCATCCTTAGTAAGCACCATTTGTCACATCCCAAGATTTTCCAAATCTTGTAATGTGAAAATAAATGAAAAAAATAAAATTTTGTTTGATTTCCAGGGCCAGAAGAAACTTTTTGAATTTAAATGGATCCTCAAACCCATTTGAATTAAATAAAATTCTAAAGGAATTTAATGAGTTAAACATTTAATTAAAGAAAATTAAAAAATGTTTTGGAATTACTATTTTGGAATCATTTAATAAAAGATTTGGTATTCAAAAGAAAAGATGAGTTTATAAATAAAGAATATTTTATAAAGCCAAATTAAAAACTTGGCCAAGCTTTTAAATTAAAACATTTTGTTTTAAATAAAATTAGCAAAGATTTGATTAAATGAATTAATAAGGATTTAATATCTAACTTTATTTAAATAAAAGGTTTTACCAATTTAATTGAAACATCAAACTTATTAAAATTATTTAAAATAAGTTTTTCCAAATATTCTATATTCTCCAATAAACCCTACTAAAAGTGTTTTGGCTTTATTCTAGATTTCAAAATAAATATCTCAGTAAACAAAGCCTATTTGAATTAATAATGAAAGTCTATTATATTTAATTAATAGTGGACTCTAAATTAAATGTTATTTTGGTTTTAAAACAAGTTTCCAAGTAATCTGTATTTTCCAAATAAAACCTACTGATTTGGTTTTGAGAATATTTAGGTTTCAAATAAAGATTTTATTAATAAAATCAAACTCTATTGGATTTAATAACTAAGGCTCCTTGTATTTAATTATTAATGGATCCTATATAACCAAATGTTATTTTTATTTTAAACAAGCTTTCCAAATATTTCTTATTTTAAAAAACAACCTACTGAATGGTTTAAAATCATTTAGTTCTCAAGAGGAATTTTGAATTAAATCAAAACCTATGGAATTAATAATTGGAACATCCATTTAATTAAATAGTAATAGCCCCTATTATTAAAATTATTGATTTGAATTTGGATTTTGGCTCATATTACTAAATAGAACTAATTTCAATATTACAAAGTTTGAGTGTTGTTTGAATTGATTTGAACCTTGTTTGATTGTTTTGAAATTCAAAACAGGAAATAAATTAGAAAAAGGAAAAAGAATCAGAAACAGAAAAAAATAAGGATTAGACCAATCCAACCCAGCAGCCCACTAAGGCCCAGCGCCAGCCCAGCTCCTCTATCCACAGCGAAACGTTTTCCTACCTAAGCACTGACTCAAACAGACACTGACGGGTGGACCCTTTCCCTAATTTCTTTCCCACTGACGACTGGACCCCCTTTCCACTGTTCTTCCTCCTCACCCGCACGACCCTTCTCCCCCCCCCCTCGTCGCTGTTTCCTGCAGAGATTCTGCGGCCTTAATTCGCCATAATGCAGCCACCATTACTCGCCTTGACCATGATCGATAAAACGCCTGCGTCTTCCCCTCCGTTCCCCTCTGTCACCACGCCTCGACTCGCCCCCAGGCTGCTCCATTTCTCGCCGCACCACCCTCGGTCCGACGAGCTTCCTTTGTCAATTTCGGCCAAGCCACACCTCCCCGAGCCTCCCTGAGCACGCTGGCAGCTTCCCCATTCCCTGGCGCTTCTGCCCGTGCCCTCCGTTCAACCGCGGGCACCCCGAAGCGTCGGCTTTGACAAGTTCCGACGACGCCGCCGTCCGCAACCTCTCCGACGACGTTTACCAGGTGAACCAGACCGCCCCTTCACTTCTCGATCACGCACATAGCATTGTCTTGAGCCTGCACATCTGACCGCGCCTTTGTGTTGTCTTAGGGCGATCTCCAGTGACGTCCTCGACCTCGACCAGAGCCGCCCGTCGCCAGAACCAACTCCGGCGAGCAATTGCCACGGTACCCAAGCGCCCCTTGTCAAGCCAACAGCACGTCGAGCATCACCACAGCCCTGCGACTCTGGTGAGCATTTTCCCTCCCCTCTTTGCTTCCTGTAGCCGTCGTAGCGCCACCGCCTGGCCGTGCGCCGCCGCTAGCCGCCGTCGGCGCCGCTCACTTTTGGTCAAGCGAACCAGAGCCGTTCGATCTAGATCGGGCGAGCGAGATAGAATCACTTAGTCGCAAAGAGGTATGCACTCTGGACCACACGATCGATTAGATCCAACGCACCGCAACGCCGATCCGGCCGAACCGGTACCGTCCAGTTAAAACACGCCGCGTGTCACCTGTTTTGTTTAAAACAGATTTGAAATCTGATTGAGATTCAATTTTCAAACCCTTATAACTTTGGATCCACACGTCCAAAAATTACAAATTTTATGTCGTTGGATTCAGGAGATCAAGACCTAGCCAACCATGGCCTTAGTTTAGAAAATAGTATATGTTAGCTTGTTTGAATTTGCAGAAACATTTGTGTACTTGTTTAGAGTAGAAAAATTGTTTAAAATTTGTTTTAGGATTAAATCTTTAGCAAAATGGTTTGTAGTGACCATACTAACCCTAGGAACCAACCCATAGTTTTGAAAACGAGATTGGAAAAATTTAGAATGGATTAATTGAATTAGTCTAATTCTAGCCAAATAAAGATAATGGTTTTATTATGAAAAAGGATTTTGGAATAAAACTTTGAGAAAATATGTTAATTCAAAGCTACTGACCCAAAACAACAAATCTTGAAAGTTAGAAACTTTTGGTGAGAAACTTAAAAGATTTTTTGATTAATAACACCATTTTCCACCACATAAAATGTTGAATGGATTTTAAAATAGTTATTGGACAAAACTCTCTAACTAATGACTTTGCCATTTTGGTAAATGACCAATTTGGAACTTACAAAGTTTAGAAGCCTAGTGGAGACCATCCTTGCAATAGAACCAACCTTTGCATACTTATGCATGACATAAATTCCATTACTTTGGGTGTGTGAAAAATTGTTTGTTTGACTTTGGTTAGAATGTGAATTGAATTTGTGTTTGCTTGATTGATTTGTAGTGAAGTGTGATACTAGAAAGATCAAGGAGTGAACTACCATTCTCTTCCAAAAAGGCAAGTTACACTATCATACAAAAGTCCTACTATTTTCAATATACTTAGTGGATTTTGTAAACATGCATGAAAATGTTTTATACTTATGCTATGCTAAATCCTAATAGGATTCCCTAAACACTCCTTAGTGAAAATATTGAAGTTGTACATGCTTAGCCATGCTATGTTTGAAAAGAGATACATGTTGAGATTTTACAAAGGTTGAAAAAAAAGGACTTGGGTTTTACATAATAAAACAAGGACTCAATGAACCACCTAGGTGGTGGACACTTTATGTTTTGGAGAAGGTGGCAACAAAAGGAACCATGTTTGTGGCAATCACTTTGTGTTGTGCTCCAAATGAAAACCACCTAGGAAACTTAGAGATTGAACATGTTTCTCCAATTGTGGCTTTCGTGTGCAACCACATGCTATTATGGCTCTGGCTTAGTCAATTACATTAGGAAGACCCATACATTGTCTTTAGTTACCGGACATGGGGATCTGGAATGCTTCATGGGGGCTGAAGACAAGCTAGCAATGATGTATGGGAGGACCTTTTGGAAAGACTTCGTCACATTCTCAGTCTGCCAGTACTCCATCTTGGTGAGCACTAATCCAATAGGCCACTGGTGGCAACAAGATGGGATTGTGTCATGTGGGTAAAGTGTACTCCTTCTGCAGAAGTTAATAAAATCTAAGTACTTAGCCGTGTCCCCGGTTATGGACAATACTGAGCAACTAAAGTTTGAACCATGGGAGATCTCGACATTCCAATTTCTAATATAAAAACTTGATGCACTTGGGGGTACCAAGGAATTCAAAGAGATTTTGTTAAGCTTGTTGCACTTGGGGTTACCAAGGTGCTCAAGAGCATGATGTACTTGGGGTTACCAAGGAACTCATGAGATTTGATAAAACTTGTTGCACTTGGGGTTACCAGGTAGCTCAAGGGATTTTTGACAAGGACTTGAACACTTGTGTTTCTACCAAGGAGTTCAAGGAATTTGGAAAAGTGATTTGACAAAGGATAAAAACCATTTTGAAAAGATAGGATAAATATTGCTTTATGCAAATAAGCCTTAAACTCTACTTAGCCAAATATGCATGTAATAATAGGATCCACTCATAATACACAAAGTAGTGGAACTTGCCAATACAGTTCAAATGTATTGACCGTGTGGCTGTAACTTGTAATGTTGCAGGTTTGATTGTCTTTAGTGAAGATTGATTGATTTTGGATTACAAAGTCTACAACCAACATTTGCCTGTGGCACTTTGAAGATGATGGACCCCATGATTATAGTTATTCCGCTGCAATTAATGTAATACCCAAATGAGCTATGATTGATGTAATAAACTTATGTTATTCCTGGTTGTAAAGTTATGTTATGACCTTTGTTTCTTGATATTACATCTTAACTGTGGATGCTAGCTATTGATCCAGGGACTAGCATTGCAAAACATAGGAGGAATCTACCTTATTAGGTTGAGACCTCTACAGATGGTATCAGAGAATTGTGTTGCCTGTAGGATTTGTAAACCCAGGATTGGACAAAAACCCTTAGAAAATAGGAGTTGTCTTATTCCAAAAACTTATTTACAAAAACACTTGTAAAATCTTTCCTCAAACCATTTTGGTTTTAACTCTACTTCTCCTCTACTTCAACTCTAATGACTTCAACATCTTCAACTCTAATGACTTCAACATCTTCAGCTCTAATGACTTCAACATCTTCAGCATGTTCACCAAGGACTTCCAACATGGATACCACTAAGGACTACAAGTGAGACAAGGAAATCCTACTCAAGATTTAGAGACTGAGGGAATGCAAAATAAGAAGAAACCATCGACAACTTTGAAGTATTGTGACCAAGGGATTATCTCAAGGAAACCATGATCTCATGCAAGAAGAATCAACCAAGAATGATGGAAGGATCAGAAGAAAATCATATAGATGGACCACCATAATTTAGTTAAGTCAAACCACCAACTTATGTGGTGTAACAAAAATATTTTGTTGCCTAAGGTTGTGCTTGAACTTTGTTGTTTGAGTGCAAAGTTGTTTGTGAATGTTTGGTTTGTGATTTCATGCACATTGCTTGTGTAAATTGTAATGTGTGTGATTAGAAATATTTCCTTAGAAATATCCTGCTTATTCTAATCTCCCTTCAACCCAAACAGATGACTACTCCGAAAGACTCCAAGGTTGATGACACCAACACCAACCAAGCTGACAGCATGAAGGAGCTCATAGCAACCCAACACCAGTTGAACCAACTGACAGCTCAGTTCATAGCCAACAATAGTGATAAAGATCCAGCACTACAAAGGTTTTTGGAAGAGCAATCCCAACTGATGCTTAAGGTGACCAATCAAATGATCAGCATGGAAGAAAACTACCCCAAAGGAGTTTATGATAACAAGGATGACAGGAATATTATTCTAGATGGAGCCCCAGCTTGCATTATTTGTGGAGACAAGGATCATACTTCCAAAGAGCATGAAGGACAATGCCCCAATTGTGAAGAAGAACATCTTGTTGGACAATGTCCCATCTTTCAAGCCACTTGTTACCTTTGTGAAGGAAATGACCATGTTCCTAACCAATGCCCTATCTACTCCATGGTGGAGCAAAGGAAACAAGAAGGATCCAAGTCTACCAAAGGAAAAGGACCACTTATACCTCCAAACAAGACAACCCAATTCAAAGGACTAAAGAAACTTAAGAAGCAAAAGCAAGACATGAGCCTTGCACAATGTCGTAAATGTAAGGAAATGGGACACTACTCCAGTGGATGCCCAGAGAACAAGAAGAATAAAGAGATTGACCAAGTGTGGTGCAACAACTGCAAAGAGTTAGGCCACTATGTAGCAACTTGTCCACAAGAGCCACGTAAAGAACTCAAGGACATCCATTGTTTCAACTGCAAGAATTCAGGACATTATGCGAGCAACTGTCCCGAAAGGATGAAAAACAAGTTGAACCAGCCTATGGAGAAACTCAACCTTGGCCCATGAGTCAAGCATGGAAACCAAATACACCATGCAAATATTTGCTTAGAGAAAGTATTTCTCATGATCCCAAGAAGGACAAGATATAATTTTTGTTTGAAAATTTTTAAGGGTGGTAGTACCCTAGTGGTTTTGAACTTGTTTGTAACCTCAGCCTTCACAAAATCTCGGGACGAGATTTATTTTAAGGGTGGTAGCCTGTCACATCCCAAGATTTTCCAAATCTTGTAATGTGAAAATAAATGAATAAAATAAAATTTTGTTTGATTTCTAGGGCCAGAAGAAACTTTTTGAATTTAAATGGATCCTCAAACCCATTTGAATTAAATAAAATTCTAAAGGAATTTAATGAGTTAAACATTTAATTAAAGAAAATTAAAAAATGTTTTGGAATTACTATTTTGGAATCATTTAATAAAAGATTTGGTATTCAAAAGAAAAGATGAGTTTATAAATAAAGAATATTTTATAAAGCCAAATTAAAAACTTGGCCAAGCTTTTAAATTAAAACATTTTGTTTTAAATAAAATTAGCAAAGATTTGATTAAATGAATTAATAAGGATTTAATATCTAACTTTATTTAAATAAAAGGTTTTACCAATTTAATTGAAACATCAAACTTATTAAAATTATTTAAAATAAGTTTTTCCAAATATTCTATATTCTCCAATAAACCCTACTAAAAGTGTTTTGGCTTTATTCTAGATTTCAAAATAAATATCTCAGTAAACAAAGCCTATTTGAATTAATAATGAAAGTCTATTATATTTAATTAATAGTGGACTCTAAATTAAATGTTATTTTGGTTTTAAAACAAGTTTCCAAGTAATCTGTATTTTCCAAATAAAACCTACTGATTTGGTTTTGAGAATATTTAGGTTTCAAATAAAGATTTTATTAATAAAATCAAACTCTATTGGATTTAATAACTAAGGCTCCTTGTATTTAATTATTAATGGATCCTATATAACCAAATGTTATTTTTATTTTAAACAAGCTTTCCAAATATTTCTTATTTTCAAAAACAACCTACTGAATGGTTTAAAATCATTTAGTTCTCAAGAGGAATTTTGAATTAAATCAAAACCTATGGAATTAATAATTGGAACATCCATTTAATTAAATAGTAATAGCCCCTATTATTAAAATTATTGATTTGAATTTGGATTTTGGCTCATATTACTAAACAGAACTAATTTCAATATTACAAAGTTTGAGTGTTGTTTGAATTGATTTGAACCTTGTTTGATTGTTTTGAAATTCAAAACAGGAAATAAATTAGAAAAGGAAAAAGAATCAGAAACAGAAAAAAATAAGGATTAGACCAATCCAACCCAGCAGCCCACTAAGGCCCAGCGCCAGCCCAGCTCCTCTATCCACAGCGAAACGTTTTCCTACCTAAGCACTGACTCAAACAGACACTGACAGGTGGACCCTTTCCCTAATTTCTTTCCCACTGACGACTGGACCCCCTTTCCACTGTTCTTCCTCCTCACCCGCACGACCCTTCTCCCCCCTCGTCGCCGTTTCCTGCAGAGATTTCGCGGCCTTAATTCGCCATAATGCAGCCACCATTACTCGCCTTGACCATGCTCGATAAAACGCCTGCGTCTTCCCCTCCGTTCCCCTCTGTCACCACGCCTCGATTCGCCCCCAGGCTGCTCCATTTCTCGCCGCACCACCCTCGGTCCGACGAGCTTCCTTTGTCAATTTCGGCCAAGCCACACCTCCCCGAGCCTCCCTAAGCACGCTGGCAGCTTCCCCATTCCCTGGTGCTTCTGCCCGTGCCCTCCGTTCAACCGCGGGCGCCCCGAAGCGTCGGCTTTGACAAGTTCCGACGACGCCGCCGTCCGCAACCTCTCCGACGACGTTTACCAGGTGAACCAGACCGCCCCTTCACTTCTCGATCACGCACATAGCATTGTCTTGAGCCTGCGCATCTGACCGCGCCTTTGTGTTGTCTTAGGCGATCTCCAGTGACGTCCTCGACCTCGACCAGAGCCGCCCGTCGCCAGAACCAACTCCGGCGAGCAATTGCCGCAGTACCCAAGCGCCCCTTGTCAAGCCAACAGCACGTCGAGCATCACCACAGCCCTGCGACTCTGGTGAGCATTTTCCCTCCCCTCTTTGCTTCCTGTAGCCGCCGTAGCGCCACCGCCTGGCCGTGCGCCGCCGCTAGCCGCCGTCGGCGCCGCTCACTTTTGGTCAAGCGAACCAGAGCCGTTCGATCTAGATCGGGCGAGCAAGATAGAATCACTTAGTCGCGAAGAGGTACGCACTCTGGACAACACGATCGATTAGATCCAACGCACCGCAACGCCGATCCGGCGAACCGGTACCGTCCAGTTAAAACACGCCGCGTGTCACCTGTTTTGTTTAAAACAGATTTGAAATCTGATTGAGATTCAATTTTCAAACCCTTATAACTTTGGATCCACACGTCCAAAAATTACAAATTTTATGTCGTTGGATTCAGGAGAGCAAGACCTAGCCAACCATGGCCTTAGTTTAGAAAATAGTATATGTTAGCTTGTTTGAATTTGCAGAAACATTTGTGTACTTGTTTAGAGTAGAAAATTGTTTAAAATTTGTTTTAGGATTAAATCTTTAGCAAAATGGTTTGTAGTGACCATACTGACCCTAGGAACCAACCCATAGTTTTGAAAACGAGATTGGAAAAATTTAGAATGGATTAATTGAATTAGTCTAATTCTAGCCAAATAAAGATAATGGTTTTATTATGAAAAAGGATTTTGGAATAAAACTTTGAGAAAATATGTTAATTCAAAGCTACTGACCCAAAACAACAAATCTTGAAAGTTAGAAACTTTTGGTGAGAAACTTAAAAGATTTTTTGATTAATAACACCATTTTCCACCACATAAAATGTTGAATGGATTTTAAAATAGTTATTGGACAAAACTCTCTAACTAATGACTTTTCCATTTTGGTAAATGACCAATTTGGAACTTACAAAGTTTAGAAGCCTAGTGGAGAGCATCCTTGCAATAGAACCAACCTTTGCATACTTATGCATGACATAGATTCCATTACTTTGGGTGTGTGAAAAATTGTTTGTTTGACTTTGGTTAGAATGTGAATTGAATTTGTGTTTGCTTGATTGATTTGTAGTGAAGTGTGATACTAGAAAGATTAAGGAGTGAACTACCATTCTCTTCCAAAAAGGCAAGTTACACTATCATACAAAAGTCCTACTATTTTCATTATACTTAGTGGATTTTGTAAACATGCATGAAAATGTTTTATACTTATGCTATGCTAAATCCTAATAGGATTCCCTAAACACTCCTTAGTGAAAATATTGAAGTTGTACATGCTTAGCCATGATATGTTTGAAAAGAGATACATGTTGAGATTTTACAAAGGTTGAAAAAAAAGGACTTGGGTTTTACATAATAAAACAAGGACTCAATGAACCACCTAGGTGGTGCACACTTTATGTTTTGGAGAAGGTGGCAACAAAAGGAACCATGTTTGTGGCAATCACTTTGTGTTGTGCTCCAAATGAAAACCACCTAGGAAACTTAGAGATTGAACATGTTTCTCCAATTGTGGCTTTCGTGTGCAACCACATGCTATTATGGCTCTGGCTTAGTCAATTACATTAGGAAGACCCATACATTGTCTTTAGTTACCGGACATGGGGATCTGGAATGCTTCATGGGGGCTGAAGACAAGCTAGCAATGATGTATGGGAGGACCTTTTGGAAAGACTTCGTCACATTCTCAGTCTGCCAGTACTCCATCTTGGTGAGCACTAATCCAGTAGGCCACTGGTGGCAACAAGATGGGATTGTGTCATGTGGGTAAAGTGTACTCCTTCTGCAGAAGTTAATAAAATCTCAGTACTTAGCCGTGTCCCCGGTTATGGACAATACTGAGCAACTAAAGTTTGAACCATGGGAGATCTCGACATTCCAATTTCTAATATAAAAACTTGATGCACTTGGGGGTACCAAGGAATTCAAAGAGATTTTGTTAAGCTTGTTGCACTTGGGGTTACCAAGGTGCTCAAGAGCATGATGTACTTGGGGTTACCAAGGAACTCATGAGATTTGATAAAACTTGTTGCACTTGGGGTTACCAGGTAGCTCAAGGGATTTTTGACAAGGACTTGAACACTTGTGTTTCTACCAAGGAGTTCAAGGAATTTGGAAAAGTGATTTGACAAAGGATCAAAACCATTTTGAAAAGATAGGATAAATATTGCTTTATGCAAATAAGCCTTAAACTCTACTTAGCCAAATATGCATGTAATGATAGGATCCACTCATAATACACAAAGTAGTGGAACTTGCCAATACAGTTCAAATGTATTGACCTTGTGGTTGTAACTTGTAATGTTGAAGGTTTGATTGTCCTTAGTGAAGATTGATTGATTTTGGATTACAAAGTCTACAACCAACATTTGCCTGTGGCACTTTGAAGATGATGGACCCCATGATTATAGTTATTCCGCTGCAATGTAATGTAATAGCCAAATGAGCTATGATTGATGTAATAAACTTATGTTATTCCTGGTTGTAAAGTTATGTTATGACCTTTGTTTCTTGATATTACATCTTAACTGTGGATGCTAGCTATTGATCCAGGGACTAGCATTGCAAAACACAGGAGGAATCTACCTTATTAGGTTGAGACCTCTACACCATTGCTAAAGCTTGTTGTTTCGAAGCACCACGTGATGATCGGGTGTGTTAGATTCTGCAAGTGTATACAACGTGAGCAAGACAGATTTGCTCATGCGGAAGCTAAGGTTTGATCTTGACGAGCCTAGCATGTACAGACATGGTCTCGGAACACGAATCACCGAAAGGTAAAGCATGAGTCATATAGTAGATATGATGAACATGTCGATTGTTCGCCATTGAAGCTACATCAACTCTCGTGATGATTGGTTTTAATGTGGTGGATTTGGTTCGTGTGATCACTAAAACAATGTGAGGGATATTGTTTTGAGTGGGAGTTCACCTAGATTAATTTAACTATTAATTAGAACTCAATTTGTCATAAACTTAGTCTAAACTATTGCAAATATGTTGTAGATCAATGGCGGCCCCTACAATCAATTTTAATGCGTTCCTAGAGAAAGAAAAGTTAAAAAACAATGGAAGCAACTTCGCGGATTGGTTCCGCAATTTGAGGATTGTCCTCAATGCTGGTAATTTGACCTATGTGCTGGATGCACCGCTGGGTGACCCGCCTGCAGCTGATGCTACCGATGAAGTAAAGAATGTTTACATCACTCGGAAGAATCAGTACTCCACAGTTTAGTGTGCTATCTTGTATAGTTTGGAATTGGAACTTCAGAAAAGGTTTGAGAACCATGACCCACATGATATTGTCCGTGAACTCGAAATGATATTTGAGGCTCACGCGGAAGTTGAGAGTTATGAGGCTTCTGAAAAGTTCTTTAACTGCAAGATGGAAGAGGGCAGCTCCGTTAGTGAGCACGTGCTTAAGATGTCTGGGCACGCAAACAAACTCCAAAGCTTGGGTATAGTGATTCCTAATGCTTTGGGAATTTACCGTGTCCTCCAATCACTACCACCAAGTTACAAGAACTTTGTGATGAACTACAAAATGCAAAACATGAACAAGACGTTGCCAGAACTCTTTTTCATGTTGAAATCTGCAGAAGTGGAGATCAAGAAAGAGCATCAAGTGTTGTTGGTCAATAAGACCACCAAATTCAAGAAAGGCAAGTCTAAGCAAAAGGGAAACTTCAAGAAGGGTGGTAAGAAAGTTTCCGCATCGGTGAAGAAGACCAAGGCTGGACCTAAGCCTGATACTGAGTGATTTTACTGTAAGGGAGAGGGTCACTGGAAGCGGAATTGCCCAAAGTACTTGGCGGATTTGAAGAACGGCAACATCAAGAAGAAAGGGATATCCAATATACATGTTATTGATGTGTATCTCACTAGTACTCGTAGTAGTGCCTGGGTATTTGATAATGGTTCGGTTGCTCATATTTGTAACTCGAAACAGGTGCTGCAAAATAAACGGAAGCTAGCGAAGAACGAGGTGACGATGCGCGTTGGAAATGGATCAAAGGTTGATGTGATCGCGGTCGGCATGCTACCTCTTCATCTACCATCGGGATTAGTTTTATACTTAAATAATTGTTATTTGGTGCCTGCGTTGAGCATGAACATTATATCTAGATCATGTTTGTTGCGAGACGGTTACTTGTTTAAGTCCGAGAATAATGGTTGTTCGATTTATACGAGTAATATGTTTTATGCACATGCACCTTTGTTAGATGATCTATTCTTATTGAATCTTGATAGTGGAAATACACATATTAATAACATTGAAGCTAAACGTTTGAAATTAAGCGATAACTCGACCTATATGTGGCACTATCGTCTTGGTCACATTGTAGTGAAGCGTATGAAGAAACTCCATTCAGATGGACTTCTTGAATCACTTGATTTCGAATCACTTGAAAGATGCGAAGCATGTCTGATGGGTAAAATGACTAAGACTCCATTTTCTGGTATGATGGAGCGATCTACGGACTTGTTGGAAATCATACATACCGATGTGTGTGGTCCAATGAGTGTAGCATCGCGCGGTGGTTATCGTTATGTTCTTACCTTCACGGATGACTTGAGTAGATATGTGTATATCTATTTCATGAAATATAAGTCCGAAACTTTCAAGAAGTTTAAGGAATTTCAAAGTGAGGTGGAGAATCAACGTAACAAGAAGATTAAATTTCTACGTTCTGATCGTGGAGGTGAATATCTAAGTTACGAGTTTGGCGAGCATTTGAAGAAATGCGGAATACTTTCACAATTGACACCGCCAGGAACACCACAACGTAATGGTGTGTCTGAACGTCGTAATCGAACTCTCTTAGATATGGTTCGTTCTATGATGTCAATTACAGATTTACCGCTATCGTTTTGGGGTTGTGCATTAGAAACATCTGCATTCACTTTAAATAAGGCACCATCTAAATCCGTTGAAACGACACCATATGAATTATGGTTTGGGAAGAAACCTAGATTGTCGTTCCTTAAAGTTTGGGGTTGCGAAGCCTATGTAAAGAAGTTACAGCCGGACAAGCTTGAACCCAAAGCGGAAAAATGCGTCTTCATAGGATACCCGAAGGAAACTATTGGGTATACCTTCTATCATAGATCCGAGGGCAAAATCTTCGTTGCCAAGAATGGATCCTTTCTAGAGAAGGAATTTATCTCGAAAGAAATGACTGGAAGGAAAGTAGAACTTGACGAGGTTGTTGAACCTTCTCTCGAAATTGCGAGTAGCGCAGCACCGGAAGTAGTTCATGTGGCGCCTACACCAATAAGAGAGGAAGCTGATGATGATGATCATGAAACTTCGGCTGAAGTTGCTACAGAACCTTGTAGGTCAACGAGAACTCGTACCACTCCTGATTGGTATGATCCCGTTATGAGTGTCATGTTGGTGGAAAACACCGATGACCCTGCGACGTATGAGGAAGCGATGATGAGCCCAGATTCCAATAAATGGCAAGATTCCATGAAATCCGAAATTGGATCCATGTACGAAAACCAAGTATGGACTTTGGTGGACTTACCGGATGGCCGAAAGGCTATCGAGGACAAATGGATTTTCAAGAAGAAAACATATGCTGATGGTAATGTTACTGTCTATAAAGCTCGACTTGTCGCAAAAGGGTTTCGATAAATTCAAGGACTTGACTACGATGAGACTTTCTCACCACTAGCAAAGCTAAAGTCTGTGAGGATTATGTTAGCAATCGCTGCATATTACGATTATGAGATATGGCAGATGGATGTCAAAACGGTGTTCCTCAATGGAGACATTGATGAAGAGTTGTATATGATGCAACCCAAAGGTTTTGTCGATCCTAAAGATGCTAACAAGGTGTGCAAACTTCAACGGTCCATATATGGATTGAAGCAAGCATCCCGAAGTTGGAATCAACGTTTTGATAAGGTAATCAAAAGCTTTGGTTTTATACAAACTTATGGAGAAGCTTGTATTTACAAGAAAGTGAGTGGGAGCTCTGTAGCATTCTTAATACTATATGTAGATGGCATATTGTTGATTGGGAATGATGTAGACCTTCTTAATAGTGTCAAGGACTATTTGAATAATATTTTTTCAATGAAAGATCTTGGTGAAGCAGCTTACATATTAGGCATAAAGATTTATAAAGATAGATCAAGACGCCTAATATCATTGTCACAAAGTACATATTTGGACAAAGTTCTAAAGAGTTTTGGAATGGAAGATAGCAAGAAAGGGTTCTTGCCCATGTTGCCCAATACGACCTTGAGTAAAACTCAAAGTCCAGCAACAGCAGAAGATAGAGAAAGTATGAGTAAGACTCCCTATGCCTCAGCCATAGGATCTCTAATGTATGCCATGCTATGTACTATACCTGACATTGCATATGCTGTTAGTTTAACTAGCAGATATCAAAGTGATCCAGGAGTGGATCATTGGACAGCGGTCAAAAATATCCTTAAGTACTTGAGAAGAACTAAGGATATGGTTCTTTCTTATGGAGGTGATGAACAGCTCGTTGTTAATGGTTACACCGATGCTAGTTGGAACACTGATCCGGATGATTCTAAATCTCAATCTGGATACGTATTTACTTTGAATGGTGCAGCAGTTAGATGGAGGAGTACAAAGCAAAGCGTTGTGGCGAGATCTTCAACTGAATTGGAATACATAGCTGCTTCGGAGGCTTCACAAGAAGCGATATGGATGAAGGAGTTCATTACAGAGCTCAGTGTGGTTCCAAGTGCGCTGGACCCAATGTCTATCTACTGTGATAACATGGGCGCCATAGCCAATGCGCAAGAACCAAGGTCACACAAGAAGCTGAAGCACATCAAGCTACGTTTTCACGCTATTCGAGAACATGTCCAAGATGGTGACATAAAGGTTTGCAAAGTACACACAAATCTGAATGTGGCGGATCCGTTGACTAAACCTGTCCCGAGGGCAAAACATGACCAACACCAAACTGTCATGGGTGTTCGGTATATTACCATGTAATCTAGATTAGTTGACTCTAGTGCAAGTGGGAGACTGTTGGAGATATGCCCTAGAGGCAATAATAAATGTAGTTATTATTATATCTTTGTTTTTATGATAAATGTTTACATTCATGCTATAATAGTATTGACCAGGAAACATTAATACTTGTGTGATTTGTAAACTAAATTAGAGTCCCTAGTAAAGCCTCTTCATAATACTAGCTTGTTGGTTAATAGATGATTGTGGTTTCCCTATCATGAACATTGAGATGTTATTAACAACAAGATCATATCATTAGGAGAATGGTATGATGGACATACTCCTATAGATAAGCGTAGCATAAAGATCAAGTCATTTTAATAGTTCAATTGCTATAAGCTTTCTAATACATAGTAACCTAATTCCTTCGACCATGAGATCATGCTTATTACCATCACCGGAAGGATGCTTTGATGACATCAAACACCACACCGTAACTGGGTGGCTATAAAGGTGGCATTGAGTGTTCAGAAAGTATGGTTTGAGACACATGGATCAAGAGTGGGATTTGTCCATCCATATGACGGATAGATATACTCTAGGCCCTCTCGGTGGAATGGCATCCAATTAGCTTGCAAGCATGTGACTGGCTCACAAGGGATCACATACCACGGGAACGAGAAAAGAGTACTTATCGGTAACGAGGTTGAACTAGGTATGCAGAGATACCGACGATCAAAACCTCAGATAAGTAAACTATCATGAGACAAAGGGAAATTGGTATCGTATGTAAGTGGTTCATTCGATCGCAAAGTAATCGTAGAAATATGTGGAAGCCATATGAATTTCCAGATTCCTCTATTGGTTATTGTTCGGAGAAGTGTCTCGATCATGTCCGCATAATTCACGAACCGTAGGGAGACACACTTAAGGATTCGATTTTGTTGAGTAGTTATGGAATGATGAGTAAGAGACTGAATGTTGTTCGGAGTCTCGGATGGGATCCGGGATATCACGAGGAGATCCGGAATGGTCCGGAGAATAAGATACATATAAGGAAAGTCTTGTTTCGGAGTTGGGGAATGATTCCGGTGTTTTCATCGAGAATGTTCTAGAAGGTTCCGGAAGGTCCGGCACTCCGGAGGGGAAGGGTACATGAATGTGTCATGACAATGTGGAATGGTTGCATCATGTACTAGGTATCATGGCTGGGAAAAATAAAGGGAGAAATCAAATCCTAGTTTGAAAAGTCAAACGCCAATTTGAAAAGTCAAACGACAGTTTTGCTTGGGGGAGGGAGAGTAGGAAACCTACTTGGGGAGGAGTTCCTCTCCCTCCAACCGCCGGCCAAGGAGGCCGACTTGGGGGAGTACTCCCTCCCCCTTGGCCGCGCCCTCCCACCTATAAAAGGAGGGGCAGGGCTGCCCCTCTTCCCTACACCCAACACCACCAAAACCCTAACCCTAGCCGCCGGCCTCCTGCAAGTCGCCGCCGCCCTAGGGTTTCTCCTAGCCGCTGAGTTGGGGCTCTCCCCAAGCCCTAGCCGCAGGCCAAGATTCCTCCCTTGGTGCCTCTAAACCCTAGATCTCCAAGGCCTCTCTCATAGTCCACCATACTCGCTCCGGCTTAAGGCGAGGCCCTGCGAGATCTCCCCTCTACTTCCGGTACCACACTGACGTGCTGCCGGAATCGCGAGGAGAGTGCTACAACCTCCGCTGCCTACTAGAACAAGGGAAAGGAAGGTCTTCATCGAGTACTGAACGTGTGACCGACTGCGGAAGCGCTGCCGGAACGCAGCGCCGGAAGGATCGTCTACGCGATCTTGAGATCGGCAAGAGTACGACTACATCACCCACGAGAATCTGCTCTCGTTAACCACTTTGGAATCTTCTAGGGTGAGTTCCTCTATCGACTCGTTGCTACAATCTAGTAGATAGATCTTGGCTTGTTTGTTTGCATGCGGTAGAAATTTTTTGTTTTCCATGCTACGAACCCCTACACTTTTCTCTCTACAAGAGACTCCAGCTAGAAAATTTGATACCAACTGATATATCTTTATAAATGGCTGATAAGTCAACTACTATTCTTGTTGGTATATGTGAGGATGTTCCTGTTCAAGTGGCTCATAATTTCTTGGTTTTAACGGATTTTGTTGTGCTTGAGATGCCTGAAGATGATAATATGTCCATTATTCTTGGGAGATATTTACTTAATACTGCAGGTGCTTTCATCAATTGTAATCAAGGAAAAGTAACTTTTAATATTAATGACAAAGAGCATACTATCTATTTCCCCAAGAAGATTGATCAGAGCTATTGCCTGAATTCCATTGAAAATATTGAGAGCATCAAAGTTGGAGAAATATATTGTCCCATTCCACAAGAAAGATTTGAAACTATTATGATTGGGACTATTGCTATCAAGATTGAGGTAACATAATCATTTTGTGAAATGCAAAGTTTTGTTTCATATAAGATTGTTTTGGTAACAAGACTTGATCAACCTTGTTAACTAAGGGATTTTAATGAACAAAACAATGCTTTCACAATGGTTATACTTGCTCACTTTTATTCCCCCCTCTCCAGTCTTTGCTCTTCCTCTTGCTAGCTTTAGTTTTGTTAGTTGTTTGCTTGTTAGAGTGTCTTAGAACTTCTGTAGTTTTGGTTTTCTTTTGGTGTCTTTCAAAAGCCTTTTCTGCGAGAAAATCAATTTTCATAGCCTGAAATTGGCCAAAAATAAAGTTTCCTGGAAAATTTCAGAAAATTTATATTAAATTTTCCTCGAAAAAGGGGTAGAGCGGCACCTGGATTGGCCCAGGAGGACCCACCAGGCCAGCACACCCCTGGTGGCGCGGCCAGCCCTAGGGCACGCCTGGCCTGGGTGGGGCCCACCTGTGGCCCTCCAAGATGCCTCCTTCCAGCCACTTCTTTCTCTCTTCCAAAAAACACCGGAAAACTTTCTCAAGCAAGAGTTCCTGCTGTTCTTGCTCTTGATTTTCGATCTCCTTGCTGAGCTCATCTTTGCTGCTGATTTTTGAAGGGATTGCTCTCCGGTATGTGCCTCCACCGCTTGTCCAATTAGATTTTTGATTGGTGGATTGTATCTTGAGTATTTTTCTATTGTAGGTGACAGGTTATGTGAGCTTCCATGCTTATTCTATGCTTAAATATTTCATTGTGATGCATGTTTATCCCTCTAGAAAGTTACTATAATAGTTCATCATCATTTATCAACTTGGAAATTACTTGGTTTGATTTTTGTCTAAAAATTTCAGAAAACAAGATGAGTGCATACCAACTGAATCAACATGAATTGATGGTACTTAAGCCAATGAAAGTCCATCGTGAGGAGGAAGTCTTCCCTTCCATATATCCATGCCCTGAATTTATGAGAGTTGCGGGGATCTTTCAGGATTTCCAAACTATGATTTCTAATGCAGGATTTGAGCAATTAGTTGGATAAGAACCATATCAATATGTTAAGCTAACCATGGATGTGGTGCAGGACTTTCGGTTTAGTTGGTACTTTTCTAATCCCATGGTCCACTATAAAATTTACAATATAGCTGTCGACCTCCCTTTTGTTGATTTTTGTGCAACTATCAAACTGCCACAGTGGGGTTCTTGTGAGAAGATTAGAGAAAGGTCTAAGTCACTCATGGATTTATATGCTAAAATTTGCCAAGGTTTCGACTTCTCAAAGGAAAGTGGTAAAATTCGGAACATTCAGTTCCCATCCATTATATATTTGGCCTATTTCATTACCAAATGTGTCTTGCTAGAAAGACTGCTAGAAAATTATCTTCATTTGATCTAGCTTTTATCTCAGCTGCTTTGAATAGGGATAGAACTTATAACTTGGGTGCTCTGATTGCTTTCCGTCTTGCTACTAACCGCAAGAAAGGTGGAATTTGTGGAGGTATTATTGCCTCTCGTTTGCTAGCTTTTCATGGTTTAGAGCCTCATCATTCATATTTTCAGTTTCCCATAGAGAGACTAGATCTCAATTCCATGGTTCAGCATAATTTTGTTTCTTCTTGGGATACTTTGAGAGATTTACCGTATGATATATACTTTGTCAAGCGTGGTTGGAGAGGGGGTAGGTGTGAGAAGGTAGTCTCTTTGCCTGCACCTGCTTTGTTTAACTTTGATAACAGGCAAGGATGGTCACTCACGGAGGTAGAACTTGACACATACGTGGTGGAGCTCTCCCAGCAAGAGGAGAATGTTGGAGAGGATGCCGAAGATGATTTGATTCATCCCTCCAACATGGGGGAGTCTTCATACCAGCAACCCTCTTGTGATTGGAGCGCGTCCTCTTCTTCATCGCGAGGGCCAGATTATGATCATTCCTACGATGACCCACCAACTTATGGTTACTACCCGTGCTATTGAGCCTCACTTAGGCCAAAATCCTAAGCTTGGGGAGAGGTATACCGACATCACACTCATCTATATATCATGTTCCGTCCGTACTTTGTATATCCATGTTTCGCTTTCTTTTTGGTTTTTGTTTCTGCTTTCCCAAAACACAAAAAGACCAAAAATATTTTCGTTGTTTCTCTTGGTTTGTTTATTTGTTTTTTATCTTTGGTTTAACTTAAGAAAAATCCAAAAATATTTTGCTTTGTTTGTTTTTGCTTTGATTGCTTGCTTTATAAAAATCAAAAACACCAAAAAAAATTGTTGTTCTTCTTTGGTTTTGTGAAGTTTGTTGCAGGGTTCAGCGGTCCTCAGTGGAGTTTGGTTTCATGTTATTATTCAAGCCACATAAGTGAAGGGCAATAATGAAGATTAATGACAACTCGAGGTGTGGTAAGAGGCTGGTAATGAACTCTATTGTCTTCATTTTTGTACATATACTCATCATTGTGGGCATGCTTAGTCTGTTCATGTAAGGTGTATGTATTTATTGGATGCTTAGTAGTTCTTGCTCTCTTATGATTAGCTCCAACTTGATAATAGTTTGTAGCATGTCATATGGATGTTTACTTGCATTGTTCTATTCATAACTTGGTATGACATTGTGGTATCCTCCTCTGAACGTCTCATTTGAATCGACTTGGCACATGCTCACGCATGCATATGACTGAAACAATAGTCGGTTAAGCCTTGATGATTTATTTTGCCTCAGAGTTCTTGTATCTCTTTTATGCCATAATTAATTATGTTTTGTTGCAAGCATGATTATGACAGTTATTGCTCTCTCGTATGTCGCTCCCTTTCTATTGCTAGCCTTCACTTGCACTGAGTACGAGCTCTACTCGTGCTTCCAACTCCCCAAAACCAATATTGCCAAAGAGTCCATCATATCTACCTATTAGCATCATTTTCTATTCCGTGCATATTTATTATGCCTTGTTTTCTTCCAAATAAAATGTTTGCTTGTAATGGGAAAGTTAGTTAGTAAAGCTCTCACAAACTTGATGACACACTTTATTTCTTGCACCTAATAAAAATGAACCATTGTGACTGTCCATGAAAGTTATATGCTTGCAAATTATAGGCTGGGAGTTAGCAGAACCGTGCTGTCACGGGGAACACTTTCAACATTGTACTTATACATTCTACCTAGTTGATATCATGCTCTTTTGTTTAAGGATGTCGTCGGTTTGAACTAAAAGGGGAGCTTGTAAGTTCATGAAGTTATGTATATGTGTTAGAGAAACGCCTAGGCCGCTAGCCTAAGCCACGCCTAATCATGGTGGAAACTTGCAGCATAACCATAATGGGCAATATGTGAAGCATCCTCAATAAAAACCTATGCAAATAGAAAATAAAAAGATCGCTAAGATGCTCATTGTCTGCTTGCCTTGTCATTTTGATATGGGATAGCTCTTATATCATGTGCAAGGGGTACCCCATTGGCGGTTCTTTATGATACACATGTATTTACTATGACAAGAACTTACCGGTAACTAAAGTTGAGTAGCATGAGGATCGGCTCTCGTACTCATGGGACATGAGATTTCCAGTTTATGGTATGTCAAGAATATAACTCATATTGGACCTCACTTTCACCTTAACCATTTAAAGATGCCTATGATAGGGGCAATGAGAGCTCAGAGCTAATGAGTACCATACTTTTAGCATTTGGAAGCCGTTCACACTTTTCAAAACCTTTTCACTTCCTTGTTGAGTCACCATTTATTCTATGAGCACCTTCTTGAGAGCATAATTGGCATTCTTATTGTAATGTGCTTGTCTCAAAACTTGGTTAATTATGTCATAACTTTGACACTTGTATCTCTGATATATTTAATTCTAGTCTTCACTTGAACTTCAGAGGTTCCTTGGCATTCATATTTTGCTCCACCATCAAAGGCAAGCGAGATACCACTCTATCATACCTTTTTATGAGCATTGCAATGTTGCTTATGTTTATGTTTCATGCTACTTATTATTATTGAGTTGGAATCTCTGCATAGCTTGCAAGGACTATTAAGTACACTTAGTTGCATACTCCTTATTATGAATTGTCTAAATATCTACTCATGTGCTGAGAATATTTACATCATATGAAGTAAATGTATTCGTGAAAGTTCTTTTATCGAACTTAGTTTTATACTAAATTGCTTGAGGACAAGCATTAAGCTAAGCTTGGGGGAGTTCATACGTCCAAAACGTATCTACTTTCTCGAACACTTTTGCTATTGTTTTTCCTCTAAACTTGTGTGATTTAGATACAACTAACACGGACTGACGCTGTTTTTAGCAGAATTGCTATGGTGTCTAGTTTTTGTGCAGAAAATCAACTATCAGGAAAAATCCCAGAAAATATGCCAAAAATCCTATTTCACCAGAAGACTCACGGAGCCAGAAGACGAGACGGAGGAGGGCCACGAGGGGCCCACACCCCCTGGCCGCGCGGGCTAGCCCAAGCCGCGCCTGGGAGGGGTGTGGCCACCTCGGGCACCCCCTCGGCCTCCCTCTTCGCCTATAAGAAGCCTTCTGACCTAAAATGGGGGGGATCGATGTTTTTCCAGAAAGATTTCCGCTGCGCCGCAACCACCAGAAACCACGATTCAGAACCAGAAACTCCGTTCTAGCACCCTGCCGGGACGGGGAATTTGGAGGGGATCATCACCATCATCATCCCCGACGCCTATCCATCAACCATCCATGTTTCCCCCATCCATGAGTGAGTAATCCCCCGTTGTAGGCTATGAGGATGGTAGGGATTGGATGAGTTCTATTATGTAATCGAATAAGATTTTTAGGGCATTGTAACTACCTCGGTGAATTACGCTCCTAGTTACAAGCCTGGATGAGCGGAAATGGTTAAAATAGTACGGTGGGGCCCAAATGCCACTCACAGGTAGACCTTTCGGCCGTCCTAACCATTTCCAAGCATCGGGACAAGAACGGGCGGCGTAATCGGCAGGCGAAGGGATCAACTACATACACAAATGAGTATGTATGCAAGCCACCATACAACCGTCCTCAGAGCCATTCCACCTAAAAGAAATAGAAATATTGCAACGCCATACGGCAAGATCCAAATATCCTAGATAGATATATAGTTTAGGATATCTCCTCATACATCAAACATCAGAGTATCAGGCGGAAGCGGCAAACAAGATCCGAGTACGGATAAGAAGCAAATCGGCATAAGATGCCCCATAAATAAACACATCCCGCCCACAGATCTCACGGATCCCCGTTCCCGGAATCTCTACACAGAATGATCGTTGCCCACATCGTCCGTCTCCTCCACCCAGTATCCATCTTGTGAGTGTACCTGTTCATCTGAATCAAATAATTTATCGTGTGAGACCCTAGGGGTACTCAGCAAGTCTTTACGCCTCTAAAGGGGACACAACCTGGGGTGACGCAATTGTAGCAAAAGATAATACCTATCAATTCTATAGATACTCGCTAACCATCCGCCTAACCAAAGATAGACGGATGTCCGTGAATTAATAACAACAGTTATAACAGTAATATTAACAGATCCATCCTCCTCCTCGCTTACCAACGAGGAAGCGGACGAACACCCCCCCCCCCATCCGTTGGCAGTTTTATTATCCATTCCATGAGTGTTGCACTATTTACTAGTCAGTTACTTAGTCAAATTAAAAGCGGTACTTTAGTTATACTTGTCTATGATCGAGAAACTATGCTCCAAGTCGTCCATAACCGCGGACACGGCTTTCAGAAAGTTTTACCCTGCAGGGGTGCACAAATAGCAACACACACTCGATCAACCTCGGAAAAACCAAATCAAAACCCAACGAGGCATTCACGACAAAGCAATCACAAGATTCAGAAATATTTCAGGGGCCACCCCATTAAGCTACCCGCAACGAAGTTAGCCGACTCCGAGACGGACTCAAGGTTTGCGTCAGTGGATGTAAACGACTGGGAACCCGAAAATGTGACTGGGCTTGTCGATAACACGAAAACACTCCGCTTCCAAAACAGTACAGCTGCATTCCTCGCACAATCTTAAATTAAGCAGTAAAGCATGGCATAAGTACAGGATAGTAATAAAGCCCCAAACTACTTTGTGGCCCCAAGAAATAAGAATGAATCAAGCTCTGGCTCAGGAGGGTCCCATAAGCCTCCCGGATGTGGATAGCGCGAATATTCAAGGAACAGGAATCAAGTACTCGGGGTCCTACGGGACACAAGTGAGCATGAAAAACCAAATAGCAGATATTGCTCACCGGTGCCACTTTCGTTAGTTATCCCATTACTACTCAGGTTAAGTTGTTTAGGTACCTCCTTATCCATCAGACACTCACATACCCTACACATGTTGTTCTACGACTCGCATGGCTCAAACAACTCCTGTAGTAATGGCTCATGGGATGGAGGAACAAGCTTCGGTGGGCTTTAAAAGTAAAGGCTATGCAATACTTGGGATTCAGTTTAATGCAATCGCGACTCAATGATGCAAGAATAAGATAGAGGCAATAGGTATTATATGTATGCAAGCATGTGGTAGTGCTTGCCTGGAAGCTCAGTTGAAGCGAGAGAAGGATCTGGGTGGTGCTCCTGGGTTTCTTGATATATCCCCTGCTCAACGTCTATTAGAAGAAGAACCAAACAAACAAGGGCCAACATAAATAAAGTGCACAAGCATATGAATAAGATGCGACAAGCAAACAATCATTCCATGATGAATGATGCACAATTTGCATGGCAATAAAGTAGCATGGCATGGGTGAGATGTGGAATACAAGAATAAAGCCTTTTATTGAGTTTTGGACACATTTTATACTTCAATAAGTTGTTGTATTCTTTATATTTATATGATGCATGCTTCAATTCAGAACATGGAATGCATAAACAGAAAGGTCTCGTCGAGCTGATCAATTTAGACATATCATTTGTCAAATTTGGAGTTATAAAACAAAAGTTATTAATTATTTAAGGAAAGGGGGCATTTTATTGTAATTTTAACCAACTCGAAAATTAAAGTGTTCAAAATATATTTTGAATGGCATATTTGGAATCCTCACATTTTTCTGATTTCAAAACATATATTACATGTATTATTTGGATTTATATTTCAAAAGATATTTGAAAACAGATTTGAATTTGAATTTTTAACATTTTCTAGAATCATTTTTATTAAACAGATAAACAGGCAGATCTTTTATACTCAGCCAGAGCTAGCCCTAGTCGCTGACGGTGGGACCGATGCTGACTAAGCGGAAACAACGCGCAAGACTTTTTTTACCGCGAGTTGATCTAGCCGCAGCAACTGACCAGTAGGCCCGACGCGCGAGCGGACCCACGCGCCAGTGGTTGGACGCATCGGTGACACGCGGCGGACCCAGGGACTGCGGGTTGAGTACCGCAAAGTAGCGGTGCCTTTTTGTAAAACCGCACAGAGGCAGACAGGTGGGGCCAGGCTGGACCGCGGGTTGAAAAAGCTAACATGAAGGGGGGTATGTGCAAAAGGACAAGTGCTACTGTTTTTCTTCCCCCGTTTCTGACGAAACTGATAGAGAACGGCGACACGGCGCAGCAGGGCTCGAACTCGCGACCTCGCGCGCGCGCGGCGGCGGTTACCGCTGCGGCTCGAAGGGGTTGTTGGTAGGTTGCTATGGCGCGGCTAGGTAAGGTTCTCGCGACGAGAGGACGGTCCTCGACGACGCGAGCTCGCCGCACCGAGAGCGCTCGACGAAACACACAACGCGAACAGGCAGCAGATCGGCTAGCGGAGGTGTCTGGGAGGGTCGGGCGCTCACCGAGAGTGGGTCGATGGTGGCGGAACGGCTTGGAACGCAGGGTATCGGCGATGATGCAGACGGCCGGCGATTAGGGTTTGCTCATCGACATCGCGGATCGGTGGCAGGTCTGGGGCTTCTCCTCCTCGGCGACGTGGACAGGGGCGATGTAGGGGTTCTCCACGGACTTCCTCAACGCCTCAACGACCGCCCGCCTCCTCGAACTGGCGTAAGAGGTGGATGCCGACGGTGGGGTTGGTGATCGGTGGTGGAGAGGGAGGAGAGGAGCGGCAGGGCTCTGGGCGGATCTGGGAGAGGCAGAGGAAGGAGGGGAAGGGATAAGGGCGAGCCCAGAGGGAGGTGGTGCCGTGGGAGAGTGGGTTAGGGATAAAGGTGGCTTCGGCCACCTTTTCCTCCTCTCCTTCATGTGCGCGATCTGGGGCTCGGCATGGGCAGGTAGGGCAGCTGGCAGGTGGGGCTAGGACGAGGTGGGGGAGGGGACTGGCTCGGGGGCCCCTTGGTGGCAGAGAGAAAGGAGAGGGGGAGGCTCGGGTTTAGCTAGGGTAGGGTTAGATGGTGGCCTCGGGTTAGGTTAGATGGGTTAGAGAGAGAGGTGGCTGGGTGTGGGCTTAAGGTGAGAGGGTGGCCAGCTGGGGCCAGGGGGAGAGAGAGGAAGCTAGGTGCTCGGCATGGTGAGAGGAGAGGGCTCGGGCTAGGGTTTGGTTTAGGTTTGGGGTAGGTCATGGTGGTAGGGTTTAGAGATAGAAAAAGAGAGATGGGGTAGACGGAGATTAGGGTTTAGAAGAACTGGCTAGGAGAGAAAAGAGAGAAAGAAAAGAATAAGCCTCATATGATCATGCATAAGAGTTTTAAAGAAAAAGATATGGGTGAGAAGAGAGGGGGTGATGGCTTAGGGTTTTGAGTTAAGGATTGAATATGCCCACACATGGCTTGCATGGATGGGGATGGTGGTAGGGTTTTAACATGAACCAAACAAGATCAAGCATGAAGGGGGTAGAGAAAGAGATGGTGGTGAGGGATGTAGATGATCCCAAAAAGAGAAAACCCATTAAAAACCAAGAGTAAAACAAATGGCTAAAGGTGATGGTACTCTTGCATGGCCCATGCAAATTAATAAATGCCATGTATTATCCTTGTGAAAACAATAATGATGCTATGGCATTATTCTTATGCATTCCCAAGAAGTGGAATCAAGGCCAAGCAAAAGAATTTAGAATTGGATCCATCCTATCTCCCATGAGCTATATTAAATACCAAAAGAAAATAGAATACAAGCTCATGGATAATGGAATGGTGGAATTATAAGGTGGTGAAAGAAAGGGTGGTGGAGTAGAATAAAAGATATGCCCCCAACTCAACTTGGGCATTTAAACAATATATCAATATCCAAATACAATATCAAGAGGCAAATACAATTAATAATGCATATGAGATAAGAACCAAAACAAAAAGGGTTTTATATGATGCTCAAATGCAAGGTGGCATGATGACATGAGCATGATATAATTATGATGCAACAATTATATATATGAAGTAGCCATTATATTACTAGACCAAGTAGCATTACAATTGTTAGACAATTGGGATGCTACAACTCTCCCCCACTAAACAGGAATCTCGCCCCGAGATTCTAGGAAGAAGAAGAAGACACAAAGAGGGTAGGATACTTGGCACGGATCTCATCTTCACGTTCCCAAGTGGCTTCATCAACAGAATGGTGCGACCACTGCACCTTGCAGAACTTGATGGACTTGTTGCGAGTCCTTCTTTCTGCGACTTCAAGGATTTTTGTGGGGTGTTCTTGATAAGACAGGTCTTCTTGGAGATTGATAAGCTCATGGTCCACGGTCCTGCCGGGATCCTTGAAGCACTTCTTGAGTTGAGAGATGTGGAAAACATGATGGACCTTGAGTTTTTCCGGGAGCTCAAGAGCATAAGCAACTTCTCCTCTTCTTCCACGAATTTTGAATGGACCGATGTATCTAGGAGCCAGCTTTCCTTTGATACCAAAACGGTGCGTGCCTCTCATGGGAGTGACACGAAGGTAAACGAGATCACCAGGGACATACTCCATGTCCGTGTGCTTTCTGTCATAATTGCTCTTCTGGCGACTTTGAGCAATCTTCATATTTTCAAGAATGATGTGCACCTTCTCCTCCGCTTGAGTTACAATGTCAGGGCCAAACCATATTCTTTCTCCTGCACCCGACCAACCAATCGGAGTTCTGCATTTGCGACCATAGAGAGCCTCAAATGGTGCCATCTTTAGACTTTTCTGGAAGCTATTGTTGTAAGAGAATTCATCATAAGGAAGACATTCTTCCCACTTCATGCCAAAAGAGATGACGCAAGGACGAAGCATATCCTCCAGAATCTGATTGATCCTTTCAACTTGTCCTTGCGACTGAGGGTGGTAAGCTGTGCTGAAGTTCAACTTTGTTCCCAAAGCATTTTGGAAACTTTCCCAGAACTTGGAAGTGAAGATGCTCCCACGGTCTGAACTGATCTCAAGCGGAACCCCATACAGAGAGACAATTATGTTGATATAGAGCTCAGCCAACTGAATTCCAGAAATTGTTTCCTTGACGGGGAAGAAGTGAGCCACTTTAGAAAGCCTGTCAATGACAACAAAGATTGCATTGTTGCCCTTCTGTGACCTTGGAAAACCAGTGATGAAGTCCATCTCTACTTTCTCCCATTTCCATTCCGGGGGTTTCAATGGCTGTAGAAGACCGGAAGGTTTCTGATGGACAGCTTTAACTCTGCGGCAGACATCACACTCCGAGACGTACTTGGCACAATATCGTTTCAAACCCGGCCACCAATATTGTGTTTTCAAGTCCATGTACATCTTTGTGCTGCCAGGGTGAATAGAAAGAACAGAATCATGCGCCTCCTTGAGAACTTGCTCTCTCAAACCCGGGTAGTTCGGAACAAACATCCGGTGTTCAAAGAAAAGCGTGCCTTGGTCATCGATGTGGAAGGACTCATACTTTGGAAGCTGAAGTTTGGAGATGATCTTTCTGGTGTGCGGATCACCAAGCTGAAAGGAGCGAACCTTTTCTTTCAAGAGAGGAGTAGCCAGAAGGTTCAGGAGATACCCTTGTTCCACAATTTCAAGGTTGAGCTGACGGAATTCCTCGCACAAGAGAGGCTGTTGTTCTTCCATCATGAGGTTGTTGACATAAGCTTTGCGGCTGAGAGCATCGGCCATGACATTAGCTTTGCCCAGAGTGTAGTTGATGGTCAAATCGAAGTCATTGATTGCTTCAATCCACCTCCTCTGCCGAAGGTTGAGATCAGGCTGAGTGAAGATATACTTCAGACTCTTGTGATCAGAAAAGATTTCACAACGGTTGCCCAGCAAGTAATGCCTCCATAATTTCAAAGCAAAAACAACTGCTGCGAGTTCGAGGTCATGTGTAGGATAGTTGATCTCATGCGTCTTCAACTGTCGAGAGGCATAAGCAACAACTTGTTTTTCTTGCATAAGGACCGCACCCAATCCTTGCAAAGAGGCGTCACAGAATATCTGGAAAGGCTTGGATGTATCCGGAGGAACCAAGACTGGTGTGGAAGTGAGCTTCTCTTTGAGTGTCTCAAAGCTTGCTTGACATGCAGAAGTCCAAAGGTATTTCTTGCCTTTCTTGAGGAGATCGGTAAGAGGCTTCGCTATCTTCGAAAAGTTCTGAACGAAGCGACGGCAATAACTAGCCAAACCAAGGAAACTCCGCACTTCTTTGACATTAACAGGAGGAAGCCATTCAACAATTGTCTTTACAGTTTCCGGGTTGACTGCAATGCCCTTGGCAGAGATGACGTGACCAAGATAGGTTACTTGAGGCAGCCAAAACTCACACTTGGAGAACTTTGCATACAGGCGGTTCTCACGAAGCTTGTTTAGGACACACCGAAGGTGTTCTTCATGTTCTTCCTTTGACTTAGAATAGACTAGGATGTCATCCAGATAGACCACAACGAACTTATCAAGATACTCCATGAAAACCGAGTTCATAAGCCTCGAGAAGGTGGCAAGTGCGTTGGTGAGACCGAAAGACATAACCGTGTACTCATACAGGCCATAGCGGGTGGTGAAAGCTGTTTTAGGAACATCTTCCTTGCGAATCTTGATTTGATGATAACCACTTCTCAAGTCAAGCTTACAGAATACCACAGCTCCAGCTAGCTGATCGAAGAGATCATTAATCCGCGGAAGGGGATATTTATTCTTGATGGTTTTAGCATTGAGAGCCCGATAGTCAACACAAAGTCTATCAGTCATGTCTCGCTTCTTCACAAAGAGGGTTGGGCTACCCCACGAAGAAGTACTATGTTGAATGAAACCCAACTTCTCTTGTTCATCAAGCTGTCGTTTGAGTTCAGCCAACTCAGCAGGACCCATTTTATAAGGCCGCTTGGAGATAGGAGTCGTTCCAGGTTCAAGCTCAATTACAAACTCAACCTCACGATTCGAAGGCATACCCGGCAACTCTTCAGGAAATACATCTGGGAACTCACAGACCACCGGAACACTCTGAATAGCTTCCATAGCATCATCATTCAGAGCCGCCAAAGAGAAAAGCTGAATAGCAGGAGTCAGACTTGGAGAATAGACTATATGGCCTTCAGGAATCTTCAGAGAAACCGAGCGTTCAGCACAATCAATCACAACTGCATTTGCTATCAACCAATCCATGCCCAAGATAACATCAATGTCAGAATTGCCCAGAACAATTAAGGACGCCGAGAACGAAGAGCCACCAATCTCAATTTGATTGCCATGGCTGATTTTAGAAGCTGCCATATTTGCTCCAGGAGAAAGGACCATTAACCGCTTAAGGAGAGGATCCAACGCTAACTCATTTTCATTTGCAAACTTGTGAGAAACAAATGAATGTGATGCACCGGAATCAAACAAAACTCGTGCAGGGACTGAGTTAACGGATAGCATACCCATCACAACTCCAGGTGCATGCTCAGCTTGAGCGGCGTTGACACAGTTGGCACGAGCAACAGTAGACCCGGGCTTGGTGTTGATGTTGAGAGCCCGAGGTGGTGGTGCACGAACCATAGGAGAGCTTGCCGCAGATCTTGGAGGTGGTGGAGGAAGAGCTTTGTTTTTCATCGGGCAGTCCCAGCTTTGATGCCCAGTGTCTCCACAATTGTAACAAGCACCAGGTGGACGTGGAGCAACGTAGCCAGGGACTCCGCCAGGCGCTCCAGGGTAGTGGTGGTTGTAGCCCCTGGGAGCAGCAGTGAGGAAGTTTGGTGGCCTTGCCGCGTAGCTTGAAGGTCTTGGTGGAGCCGGGAGCGACGGTGGGGTGTTAGGAACCCAGACACGACGCTTAGAAGGCGTTGACATAGCTGAAGAGCTTGCTGCATCACGGTTGTGTTTCTTTGACTCCTCAAACACTTGCCTACTTGCTTCTTCCTGCAGAGTTGTATGCTGAAGTTCCAGAAAAGACGCCGGCCTTGCATGTGTGATTGCATATTTAATCGATGCATTGAGCCCTTGCCGGAACCTCTTTTGCTTCTTCTTGTCATCAGAGATCTCATCGCCACCATAACGAGAAAGGTTCATGAAGTTCCTGATGTAGGTATTGACATTATCATTGCCCTGCTTGAGGTTGAGAAACACTTCCTTCATCCTCTCCATGACAATTTCTGACAGATACTGCTCTTTGAAGGCTCCAGTGAACTGTCCCCAAGTAGGCTGAAAACCAGTGCAGTTTGCCTTCAGGTAATTCTCCCACCAGAGAGCTGCATCTCCCTTCAGAAGGTGAGTGGCACAGTTTACCCATTCTTGCTCAGGAACATCAGCAGTCGTCAGTAGCCTTGACATCTCACGCAACCAATCATCAGCATCAAGTGGTTGATCGGACACATCAAATTAGCGTGGGTTGAACTTCAGGAAGCTTTTGATGTCTCCTCGCTTGGGAGGTGGAGGTAGCGGAGCAAACTCATTCCTCCTGACACTTTCTTCAAAACGTTGCTGGTTCTGCTGCATTGCTGCCAAGGCATTGGCGATGCTTGACAACGCGGCCCCCAGTTCAGGTGGTATGTCCTCCTTAGAACGGCGTGGTGGTGCCATCCTGTTATTGATATAAAACACAAGTCAGTACTATAATGGAGAATAATAATAATCCAAAATAGTACCAAGATGGAATTAACCAATATTAAAGGATACAATTTACTAAGATGATATTAAAATATCAACGAAGTCCAAAGCACCTAGAAGATATTAAGCATATCGCACACGACTGAAAAGGAGTGTGGTACACAGATATATCAAAAAAAAATTCCGCAAATTTCGGCATTAAAATACCAATAGATGCGCAAAAACACTTAACGAGTCAAGATTAGTGACTCTACCAAATCAATATACAAGAGCGAATGATAAAAGTAGTGGTATGGTCGCGACTCCATCCCGCACTCAAATCATTACTCCGCACATGAATAAGTAAAACACATATCCCAACACCTTCTTCTCACGATGAACCTAAAGATTAGTAACTACGGAAACGAACACCCCAAACAAGATAACATCGGATAACAAAGAGTAAGACAGATCGCGGCGGTATACAACGAATCAGATAGATCGCGTCGGTTTGCAAAAGCCTGTCGGTATGGAATGTACCAACAGTTGATAACCAAAAGGCCGATTGTGATAACAACTTGGATGCAACAGATAGACAAGGAATTACACACACACACACACACACACATACAACCTATGGTACTACGGAAACCCAGAACACGTGAATCCCAGTTTGAATTTTTAAGAAGAGGATTGAAAACGTTACACTTCCTTACCAGAAAAGGGTGGGTGGGTGGGTAAGAAGAAAAGTGGAAGCAGTCCTACTCTCGCGTTTTGTTTTTCCCTAGTATACATAGCTACCAAAAATATTTGTTAGACTGACAACGACCATTTGGCTGAGACCCTGAAGGGCGGGATGGCTCTAATACCAATTGTAACTACCTCGGTGAATTACGCTCCTAGTTACAAGCCTGGATGAGTGGAAATGGTTAAAATAGTATGGTGGGGCCCAAATGCCACTCACAGGTAGACCTTTCGGCCGTCCTAACCATTTCCAAGCATCGAGACAAGAACGGGCGGCGTAATCGGCAGGCGAAGGGATCAACTACATACACAAATGAGTATGTATGCAAGCCACCATACAACCGTCCTCAGAGCCATTCCATCTAAAAGAAATAGAAATATTGCAACGCCATACGGCAAGATCCAAATATCCTAGATAGATATATAGTTTAGGATATCTCCTCATACATCAAACATCAGAGTATCAGGCGGAAGCGGCAAACAAGATCCGAGTACGGATAAGAAGCAAATCGGCATAAGATGCCCCATAAATAAACACATCCCGCCCACAGATGTCACGGATCCCCGTTCCCGAAATCTCTACACCGAATGATCGTTGCCCACATCGTCCGTCTCCTCCACCCAGTATCCATCTTGTGAGTGTACATGTTCATCTGAATCAAATAATTTATCGTGTGAGACCCTAGGGGTACTCAGCAAGTCTTTATTCCTCTAAAGGGGACACAACCTGGGGTGACGCAATTGTAGCAAAAGATAATACCTATCAATTCTATAGATACTCGCTAACCATCCGCCTAACCAAAGATAGACGGATGTCCGTGAATTAATAACAACAGTTATAACAGTAATATTAACAGATCCATCCTCCTCCTCGCTTACCAACGAGGAAGCGGACGAACACCCCCCCATCCGTTGGCAGTTTTATTATCCATTCCATGAGTGTTGCACTATTTACTAGTCAGTTACTTAGTCAAATTAAAAGCGGTACTTTAGTTATACTTGTCTATGATCGAGAAACTGTACTCCAAGTTGTCCATAACCGCGGACACGGCTTTCAGAAAGTTTTACCCTGCAGGGGTGCACAAATAGCAACACACACTCGATCAACCTCGGAAAAACCAACTCAAAACCCAACGAGGCATTCACGACAAAGAAATCACAAGATTCAGAAATATTTCAGGGGGGCACCCCATTAAGCTATCTGCAACGAAGTTAGCCGACTCCGAGACGGACTCAAGGTTTGCGTCAGTGGATGTAAAGGACTAGGAACCCGAAAATGTGACTGGGCTTGTCGATACCGCGAAAACACTCCGCTTCCAAAACAGTACAGGTGCATTCCTCGCACAATCTTAAATTAAGCTGTAAAGCATGGCATAAGTACAGGATAGTAATAAAGCCCCAAACTACTTTGTGGCCCCAAGAAATAAGAATGAATCAAGCTCTGGCTCAGGGGGGTCCCATAAGCCTCCCGGATGTGGATAGCGCGAATATTCAAGGAACAGGAATCAAGTACTCGGGGTCCTACGGGACACAAGTGAGCATGAAAAACCAAATAGCAGATATTGCTCACCGGTGCCACTTTCGTTAGTTATCCCATTACTACTCAGGTTAAGTTGTTTAGGTACCTCGTTATCCATCATACACTCACATACCCTACACATGCTGTTCTACGACTCCCATGGCTCAAACAACTCCTGTAGTAATGGCTCATGGGATGGAGGAACAAGCTTTGGTGGGGTTTAAAAGTAAAGGCTATGCAATACTTGGGATTCAGTTTAATGCAATCGCGACTCAATGATGCAAGAATAAGATAGAGGCAATAGGTATTATATGTATGCAAGCATGTGGTAGTGCTTGCCTGGCAGCTCAGTTGAAGCGAGAGAAGGATCTGGGTGGTGCTCCTGGGTTTCTTGATATATCCCCTGCTCAGCGTCTATTCGAAGAAGAACCAAACAAACAAGGGCCAACATAAATAAAGTGCACAAGCATATGAATAAGATGCGACAAGCAAACAATCATGCCATGATGAATGATGCACAATTTGCATGGCAATAAAGTAGCATGGCATGGGTGAGATGTGGAATACAAGAATAAAGCCTTTTATTGAGTTTTGGACACATTTTATACTTCAATAAGTTGTTGTATTCTTTATATTTATATGATGCATGCTGCAATTCAGAACATGGAATGCATAAACAGAAAGGTCTCGTCGAGCTTATCAATTTAGACATATCATTTGTCAAATTTGGAGTTATAAAACAAAAGTTATTAATTATTTAAGGAAAAGGGGCATTTTATTGTAATTTCAACCAACTCGAAAATTAAAGTGTTCAAAATATATTTTGAATGGCATATTTGGAATCCTCACATTTTTCTGATTTCAAAACATATATTACATGTATTATTTGGATTTATATTTCAAAAGATATTTGAAAACAGATTTGAATTTGAATTTTTAACATTTTCTAGAATCATTTTTATTAAACAGATAAACAGGCAGATCTTTTATACTCAGCCAGAGCTAGCCCTAGTCGCTGACGGTGGGACCGATGCTGACTAAGCGGAAACAGCGCGTAGGACTTTTCTTACTGCGAGTTGATCTAGCCGCAGCAACTGACCAGTAGGCCCGACGCGCGAGCGGACCCACGCGCCAGTGGTTGGACGCATCGGTGACACGCGGCGGACCCAGGGACTGCGGGTTGAGTACCGAAAAGTAGCGGTGCCTTTTTGTAAAACCGCACAAAGGCAAACAGGTGGGGCCAGGCTGGACCGCGGGTTGAAAAAGCTAACATGAAGGGGGTATGTGCAAAAGGACAAGTGCTACTGTTTTTCTTCCCCCGTTTCTGACGAAACTGACAGAGAACGGCGACACGGCGCATCAGGGCTCGAACTCGCGACCTCGCGCGCGCGTGGCGGCGGTTACCGCTGCGGCTCGAAGGGGTTGTTGGTAGGTTGCTGTGGCGCGGCTAGGTAAGGTTCTCGCGACGAGAGGACGGTCCTCGACGACACGAGCTCGCCGCGCCGAGAGCGCTCGACGAAACACACAACGCGAACAGGCGGCAGATCGGCTAGCGGAGGTGTCTGGGAGGGTCGGGCGCTCACCGAGAGTGGGTCGATAGTGGCGGAACGGCTTGGAACGCAGGGGATCGGCGACGATGCAGACGGTCGGCGATTAGGGTTTGCTCATCGGCGTCGCGGATCGGTGGCAGGTCTGGGGCTTCTCCTCCTCGGCGACGTGGACAGGGGCGATGCAGGGGTTCTCCACGGCCTTCCTCAACGCCTCAACGACCGCCCGCCTCCTCGAACTGGCGTAAGAGGTGGATGCCGACGGTAGGGTTGGTGATCGGTGGTGGAGAGGGAGGAGAGGAGCGGCAGGGCTCTGGGCGGATCTGGGAGAGGCAGAGGAAGGAGGGGAAGGGATAAGGGCGAGCCCAGAGGGAGGTGGTGCCGTGGGAGAGTGGGTTAGGGATAAAGGTGGCTTCGGCCACCTTTTCCTCCTCTCCTTCATGTGCGCGAGCTGGGGCTCGGCATGGGCAGGTAGGGCAGCTGGCAGGTGGGGCTAGGACGAGGTGGAGGAGGGGACTGGCTCGGGGGCCCCTTGGTGGCAGAGAGAAAGGAGAGGGGGAGGCTCGGGTTTAGCTAGGGTAGGGTTAGATGGTGGCCTCGGGTTAGGTTAGATGGGTTAGAGAGAGAGGTGGCTGGGTGTGGGCTTAAGGTGAGAGGGTGGCCAGGTGGGGCCAAGGGGAGAGAGAGGAAGCTAGGTGCTCGGCATGGTGAGAGGAGAGGGCTCGGGCTAGGGTTTGGTTTAGGTTTGGGGTAGGTCATGGTGGTAGGGTTTAGAGATAGAAAAAGAGAGATGGGGTAGAAGGAGATTAGGGTTTAGAAGAACTGGCTAGGAGAGAAAAGAGAGAAAGAAAAGAATAAGCCTCATATGATCATGCATAAGAGTTTTAAAGAAAAAGATATGGGTGAGAAGAGAGGGGGTGATGGCTTAGGGTTTTGAGTTAAGGATTGAATATGCCCACACATGGCTTGCATGGATGGGGATGGTGGTAGGGTTTTAACATGAACCAAACAAGATCAAGCATGAAGGGGGTAGAGAAAGAGATGGTGGTGAGGGATGGAGATGATCCCAAAAGGAGAAAACCCATTAAAAACCAAGAGTAAAACAAATGGCTAAAGGTGATGGTACTCTTGCATGGCCCATGCAAATTAATAAATGCCATGTATTATCCTTGTGAAAACAATAATGATGCTATGGCATTATTCTTATGCATTCCCAAGAAGTGGAATCAAGGCCAAGCAAAAGAATTTAGAATTGGATCCATCCTATCTCCCATGAGCTATATTAAATACCAAAAGAAAATAGAATACAAGCTCATGGATAATGGAATTGTGGAATTATAAGGTGGTGAAAGAAAGGGTGGTGGAGTGGAATAAAAGATATGCCCCCAACTCAACTTGGGCATTTAAACAATATATCAATATCCAAATACAATATCAAGAGGCAAATACAATTAATAATGCATATGAGATAAGAACCAAAACAAAAAGGGTTTTATATGATGCTCAAATGCAAGGTGGCATGATGACATGAGCATGATATAATTATGATGCAACAATTATATATATGAAGTAGCCATTATATTACTAGACCAAGTAGCATTACAATTGTTAGACAATTGGGATGCTATAGGCATGGTGCCTAGTATCTCTATTAGTGCTATTTGACTTTCTTACAACTTGTTATGCTTAATGCTTGTAACTAGGGCCCGAGTTCCATGATCTCAGATCTAAACTTATTATTGATTCATGATGATAGTATTGTTTGTGATCTTATCTGCAAGTTGTGTACATGTATTATTGTCCGGAACCAATGGCCCCAAAGTGATAGAAATTGGGACAGCCAGAGGGAATGGCTGTGATATGAGAATCACATGTGTTCATGGAGTGTTAATGCTTTACTCGGGTACTCTATTAAAAGGAGTACCTTAATTGCCAGTAGATTCCCTTGAGGCTCCGCTGCAACGGGCTGGCAGGACAAAAGATGTTGTGCAAGTTCTCATTGCGAGCACGTATGACTATATATGGCACACATGCCTATGATTGTTTAGTACTTGGATGCTTTATCTTATTTATCTGCAAATGCCCTAGATCTGGAAGTTACATGAATAGTCTTGTCCATGCGCGCGTCCATCCATCCCTATGCCTACCGCACTCATAACCTACTGTTTGCTACTATTATTACTACTGCCTTTGTTTCACTGTTACTGTTATTTTGCTATTGCTACTGATAAACTACTGTGAGCAATACTATTTCCAGGTGCAGCTGAATTGACAACTCAGTTGTTAAGGCTTATAAGTATTCTTTGGCTCCCCTTGTGTCGAATCAATAAATTGGATAATACTACCCTCAAAGATTGTTGTGATCCCCTATACTTGTGGGTCATCAACTGCATATGGAGCATTTTGTGTGATATACATCATATTTTCATGTTGTTTAGCATTTTATGTGATTGACATGAATATCTTTGCGCACCAACACAAAATTAATGAATTACAAACTTGTTGCTATGAAATTTTAGAAGTTTTTCCTATGTGATATTTTCACACCTAATCCGAGGAAGCAAAATGAAAGCAACGGTTGTGCACGGCAAAATAAGTTGTGCATGACGGTGTGGTGCGATCTCAAGCATGATGAAAGCAGTTTTGCACGACAGAAGCAACAGTTCAATTACTTGCACATCTCTATTTCTTCCTATTGTAGTGAACGTGACATAAATACGCGTAACAACCGGTATATTATCATTTTAGAATGATCATGGAACATCTTACTAACATTAAGATAGCTCATTGAACATGGGCAAACTGTATAAGCACTTAACATTTACATTCAAGACGACAGTGTTACCGTCAAATTTCGAATGGGTTAACCATTTATCTTAAGTCTTAACCGTCTCAAAACTAGTGAAATTTATGGAAGGAAAACCTAACCTTCGACAGTTGACCAAGAGTTTTAATATATCCCCCTCGCATGGGATGCGAGTGTGACAATGTCTATGTATATATGTCTTCATTTTGAAAGTAGAGAAATGAAGATGACAAAAGCACCTCTGTCAAAAGTCAATGTCACAAGGTATTTACTTGAAGGCATCTCTAGCGTTGTTGCTCTATAGTGCGATAAAATTGAGCGGCAACTTCCCCACCGGAACTCGCCTAGCATAAAATAAAAACATAATATAGCATAATTCAAGAAATATTGCATAAATGCACTTAAGTACTATTTTCCATCTACAAAAGAATCCAACTACTAGTTCCATTTTTTAGGAATTTATATTTGTAGAATGTTAGATCCTTCTTATTTCGCATAAAAATGGCAATACTTTCTCAAACTTTTCGCATTGATTCACCATTTTAAAATATGAATATACCTCATTCAATAAACACGTGAAAAAATTCCGAGAGGCTTAATGTACATACAAAAAATTTAACAATAAAAATCCTACAAAATGTGTTATCTAGAAAAGACAAATCAAAGAAATTGTTAGGTCCTTCATTGTGGCAAGTAGTGATGTGTCATGTAACCCCTTCATCCAATCCAGTAAGAATCTCGAGTCTTTATTTTTTATGTTTCTTTGTATGCTCTTATTTTTAGCCATTATGGCCTTCTATATTATTTTTGTATTTTTGTTTCTTTCTTCTGGTATTATTTAGTTTCTTTCTTACCCTTCATATTCTTGGTGTTTTTCCTGTCCTTTTTGTTTTCTCATGGGCATTACCAATAGATATTTTTGTATTATTTTAAGTTGGTAAAACAATATGTTAAGTAAGAGTACTCGATTAAAATACATGAACATTTTTTGTGGACATTGGAAGATATTTCAGAGAATGGTATTTACATTTGGAGCACTTTATGTGTGATGCACATGATAATTTTCATGTTGTTTGAAAATTTTATTATATGATAACAAGAAAACGTTTGCGTTTGGAGCAAAATTGGTGAAAACTTTTTGCTACGAAGTTTTTCATATATATATCTTTTGAAACGTGACCTCTACTGAACGCAAAAGCAAAAAAAAGAAGATCATACTATTAGTTGACGGACCCAATGGATCAGCTCATGCAGTAGCAGACTTTACGCACGACTGTTGGCATGCCCAGATAAATCCATTTAACTACATTGGTAGAATGGGCCATGATGTTATTGCACGGACACGTCAATTACTAGAAGCGTTGTTCTGGCCCAAGTAAAGCCCACATGGGTGCGACAAGGAAAACTGATTTTCCTTGTTTCCTATAGTATTATACTGTACTTCGTATAAGTGTTGTTTTGCACCCCAAAAAAGTGTTCCTGCTGAATACGGAGTATTTACTTCGGTCTCTACTTTCCCCTGCTACATTTGACATTTCTCTTGCTGCTTGACTAGGTAGTAGGTACGTACCGGCGGGCGGCCGATCAAAGCTGCGCTCGTCATATTACAGTTGTAGCGGATGAACTTGAATCGGCCGTGTCCGCAGTAATTAAAATGGTTAGTGCGAAGTACCTCACGGTCCTCACCTATCTGGAAATCCGTACGTAATATTGGAATTTAGTGGGTCTTCTTGACTAATTTTTGTGAAAACAATGTTGGCACATTCATGTATGACAAGAGATAGAACTAAATTTAGTCATACGTTTTAAGTTGAGAGAGAGTCGGACCTTTTCATATAATAAAAGGATGTTCTACCACTCACTGAGAATGAGAACAATCTCCACTCCTTGGCCGCCGCCACACACCTGGCTATGTTGATGTGCGAATGATCTAAGCTCATAATATTTATACTCTTTTCGTCTAGAAATATTTGATTTGGGTTTGTTTAGATTTAAATGTATCTATATACTAAAAAACATCTACATATATTTAAATCTAGACAAACTTAAATTAGTTATTTCTAGACGGAAAAAGTACATGTTTTCTGTTGTTTTTTGAAAACATAATAATATATTAATTACGAGTTAATAACGATCGAGAGTTAATCAATTTTCTGGACTTTTTGGATCGTGAGCCATTGCTAACTCGACCGTCATCATGGGCACGTCCTACCCAACTTATAGTATATAAACAGACATACCTAAACTCCCAGTCGTCACCTGCAGTCATATTGCATTTTCCTAAGGAACCGCATCCAGGAGAGGAGGCCTCTAGAATCCCCTCTCTATGATCTTGCATCAGGATAAAGATGATAATTAAGGGTTTGGAGAACGTCTCGGCGCGACCGCTCAAGTTCGCCTTCATCAACCCTCGTCCGCCTTCTTCTACTCCATCGCCATATCGGATGATGCCACTCTTGCTGCTAATGGTGGAGCGCCTCCCGTGTTGGTCATACTATCGTCCAAGGCGGTACGAGTGCTTCTTAATTTTCTACTGCTATTTTCTTTTGTGTACAAAATTACTGCTATTTTCTTTGATTATTATTACATATACAAAATGTGTACATGTGCTAGGTTATCACTTGCTTGACCGTTGCATGTCTATTATGGTTTGTTTGTTAATCTTGGAATTTGCATTGTCATTATTTATACTACTTGAATTAAATTAATGTGATTACAATTTGTGTACTACATGCGCTAGACTATCAGTTGGATGCACCGTTGCATGTCTAGTATACGTTTGTTTGTTAATCCTGTAATCTGCATTGTTGTCATTTATACTTAGACTAGATTAATGTGAAAACTGCCAATTACTTCAACACCGTACACGTACGTTCCTAAGTCTGTCCCCACGCATGCATCCCTACATGGCTACATGGATCTCGATCAAGTCACTGCGCGTCCACACACCCCTTTGGCGTACGTCCATCACGTACTACATAAATACGTGTATGGTGGCCGTTGCTTACGTGCTCGCAGCGGTACGTGGAGGTTCCGAGCTGAGCTAAGCCAAGGCCGTGGCGCTGTCAGCTTCTCCTACCCGCGACACGCGCTGAAACGACACAGGCTAGGCAGCTGAATGATTCTCCCGTCCTATGATTGTTCCGTCTCGCTCTCCCTCCGGACTCGAGAGTTTCCCAATCAAAAAGGATGGATCGGGCTCGCATAGTCCTGTCATTGCTGGACACGACGACGGGTATCTCGTGGCGTCGTCGTCGATGGCCTTTCGGGCCTCGGGGTCTAGTTCTACTCGATGGATTGTGGACGGGAAACTACACAGGTCGAAAGCGACGGGTGCAATTACGATACTTGTAAGAGCATCTCGTTAATCTTTATTAATTGTTAGAGATAGCAATAAAAGACAATGCATTGTATAAATTATATATTATGTCTTTTCTAAATAACGTGGAGTGCTAAGGGAAGGCATATTTTTTCTAGCATTGTACATGCCCTAAAACCGTTTCCTCCCCAAAAATTCGGTACTCGAAATGAAATATTCCGTCTTACGTGTATAAATTTAGTTTGCGGTATCTGTTTCGCGCGAGCGCGCATCTGAACCATACATTAGAATTCATAGTTTAAACACAAGCAAACGACGATGCGAAAGTTCAAGGTTTTACACCATATCTGCAATCATCCTACGCCACCAAAAGTTACATGGCGTCAACACGTAGAGCTTGGCCTCAAGCACGTCTTGGGTGCGGACGTTGACAATATTGAATTGATGCACTAGCCATCTGAACCAAAAGTCTGAACTGATGGAAAGGGCTAGGCGTGTATTATATTCATAACTAACAGGTGCGGGCGTGGGCCTGCGCGGAGGCACGATGGAAGTGCGGCGGCTGGTCACTATCTTTCTCGCCTTGACAACCGGCTTTTTCTTCTCCTTCTTTGCCGCGGGGATGCCGGCCGTGGCGACGGCCACGACAGTGGAGGCGGAGGCAGGCGCCAGTGCTCCTTCAAGGGCTGCGTGCTTCCACTTCGCTGCGGCGGAGCCCGGCTTCGGTAGCCCAACGGCATAAACACGAACAGTCGTCGGCGACGGCACCGATGGAGGGGAATAGGTCGATTGGGCCGCCGCAGCGTCTTCGATGGCCGTCGGGAGGTCGGAAGGATCCATTGCGGACAGATCAAAAGCCCGACAAGAAAAGACGGCGTCGAAGGAGGCAGATCTGGCGGCGACGAAGGCTGGAGGCGGGAACTGGTGGCGGTGAATCTTCCCTCCCGTCAAAGTGAAACACGTCTATGGATCGCGCTCGGTTCGGCCTTCCAACCCGGGCATTTGGGGCGCGAGGGAGGTTTTCTCGGAGACCCAGCAAATATTTTCGGATTCAACCCCGTTTTCGATATCTATTCTGGCAGTTTTTTACGACGAAAACTGAAAACAATGATTATTTTTCAATTGGATCGTGTTTTTGGAATATCTAGAGATGCTCTAAGGGGATGTAAGTTAGGTGAAAGCTGCGACGAAGAGCGATGGTTTCCTGCCCAGCCAGCAAGGCTGAGGCGGCAACTGCACGGGATTTTCTTTCTCGCTCTAGCTTTGACCCCGTCGTAGACGGACAGGCTTCCGCTCACCAGCTGACTATGCATGGGCGGATGGGCCTATCACTTTGAGGACGATCAACCATTTTAGACATGCCAAAAAACGACTTTTAGAGACACATTTTAGACATAAAAAATGGAAAATGATTGGGCTCCCCCGGGGGATTACTTACTTTTATCCCCCGGGTCGCACCACCGTTCGCTAGTCGCGTATGTACAGCAGGACCAATCTTATCTCTTCCCTGGCTCATTCTTCCACCTACCTCCGTCTTCCGTTGCCCAGCCGTGATGCCTTGCTGCGCCGCCGCCTACCCGTGACGCTGTTGTGCCGCCTCACTGCCCATCCGCCTCGCTGCGCCGCCGCCTATCCGCGACGCCGCTGCTCCGCCTCGCAGCCCTCCGCCTCGCTGCGCCGCCGCCCACCCGCGACGCTGCTGCTGCTGCTCCACCTCACTGCCCCTTCGCCTCTCTGTGCCGCATCGCAGCCCTCTACCTCCTCCACCCGCGACGGAGCAGCTGCGGGACAAGCGGACATGGCCAGCGTGCTACCTAAGACGACCGAGTTGCTTCTACGGTCTCCAGTATCAGTGTTTGCTACTCTAGCAGGCATATGTTGCTACTTATGTTGACCGGTTTTGCTAATTATGTTGTCAGTCGATGCTACAAGCATTTGCTACCTTATCATATTTTTTTGCTACATATTCGTATATTTTTTGCTACTTTCGCACAACCTTATTGCTACAACCAATCTCTACTGTTTTGCTACGATATCTCCGGCTGGAATCTCCGGCGATGTCTTCGACGATATCTCGTTTGCTACATTAGAAAAAACATTTTGCTACAATTGTTTTATGTTTTTGCTACAATAACGTAAATTATTTGCTACGAAGTCTCCGGTGAGGTCTCCGGCGAGTCTCCGGCGAGGTCCGTTTTGCTACATTAACATAACTTTTTTGCTACACGGTCGCCGGCGATGTCTCCGGCGAACTCTCCGGTGAAGTCCAGTCTAATTTTCTATTTTCTGGATCTAACCGTTTTTTGCTACGTTGTAGCAAAATCAGGACTATTTGTAGCAAAAACGAGTATGTCTGTAGCAAAAACGGGATTTTTGAACCAAAAAGAGACACGTGGTTGGCTTGGGACCCGGGGGATAAAAAACACAAATCCCCCGGGGGACGCGTAGTACTTGCCATAAAAAATTGTCTAAAACAGTCTTAAAGTTGTAAATGTCCATGGAAAATACAGGGTTGTAGGTCTAGCACCGCTGCTGGTGTGGAAAACACACAATAGTGCTTGTTTTTTATAGATCAGTTAGACCACATGGCCCACTAAAGTTTTTTTTGAGAGCTCACGCGTCATGGCCCACTAAAGTTGACTATTATGTTTGGACAATGTATTCCGACTGGATTTGTTATAATAGCAATTTTCGCAAAATCTGAACTGTTAGCGCTAAAGGTTCATAAAACCACAACCGAAGATTTTTCTTCTTCTTCTTAAGAAAACCACAACTGAGCTCGCGATTTAGTTAGTTTGTCAGAGTTTATGACAACCCGGGCCCACCATTTTTCACATCTTTCTTTGAGAAGTCATTAAAAGTTTGAACTTAAATAAAAAATCTGGAAAAATCGAATAATTCAAGCTACTTGTATTTAGTAAACTAGTTGGTTTTCATCTCATTTTGTCCAAACTACTTGAAGTTTCCATTGTTTTTGTAAATTTTGCCAAAATTTAAAAGTTCAAACAAATTTCGGAAGTTCACAATAGCTTAACCTAGTTTCACATAGGGAATGAACAATTGTCTATTTTTTTTAACTTTTTCAATAAGATCGATTGTTTAACTATTTTTGGCCGACCTTAAAAATGGAAAGATTCCATACAATTCAGTCGATATCCGATCCGGTCAGCATGAAAAAAGAGAGAAAACTACCGGAAATCCACTTTGGCTCATTGGTGTAAATACACCCAATGGCAAAACCGTATTTGAGAATATCAAAACAATTAAAAAAAATTTACATGTGCATCTGAACATTTTATGTTTGCACACAAGTTTGGGGTTTTTTTGTGGCATGCGTACAAAGATAATTTTTGATGCTTCAGCTGACTATTCAGAAGAATTTTTGTTGTCTTGCGTAGACATGCCATAAAAATTATTTTTTGGGCGAGACCACATGTTCCGATGTACACACGATTTTTTTTCAACATTGGAAAATACATTTTATACAATTAATAGGTGCATCTACACATATGTGTCAAAACATAGAGAAACTAGCCATATTTTTCACGTGGACCACACTAGAGACAAGACTGTTGGAAATTATCAATAGCTTAAATTGAATCTCACTGTATTATTTTTTTGCACAAATTTCATCAATCTATTAATAATCATCAACAATAGTACAAAGAGCCCTCAAGATAATAAAAATATGGATAAATCATTGGATCACCTAGCGAGGACTAAATACACTAATGCGAGCCTAAGGTGAGTAACCGTCCTTGCTCTTCCATCATTGGAGCCAGACAAAACTTGTCGTAAGACTAGTCACAATGGAAAGTATTATATAGTAGTATCATGCATATGATACTAGTATATGATACCATCTTCACAATACATAGTATCATGTAGTAGTATCATAGTCTTAGTATATTTATTGTTTTGTAGAATCTCAATGTAAATTTGTGTGCAAGATTTATTTGAGATTATTTTTTCTAGTTCTATGTGATATGATACCGTATCTACCTATGATACCAACACAATCTCTTTCATCATTAATTACAGTGACATATAAGCATTTTGCATGCATGTGGTGCATGATACTACCTATGATATCCCTATTGAGGCTAGTCTAATAGAGCTTGTTACAGTAGCCAGATGGAAAGTCGTCATGCTAAGACCAAGAGAGCAAGGATAAGGCGACAATGAACTTATTATGACTTCAAGGCACAACCGCGGCCTCAAAAGCCTGAAGAAGAAACCGCGAAAGACAAACTAAACAAAAAATGAGATCCCTCCTACTAATATGAGGCCACGGTCTGCTACGCCTTCAAGGCTCCAAGGTCACCGGAGGTGGAACGAACCGGTGGCAGCCTCGACGAGAGAGAGATGGAAGCCAAAGAAACCTGCCCTAGAAACTACATCACCGCCCCCAGACCTACTCCGGCCGGCTAATCCGACGGAGAGGTGCCAGGGGAGGCCCGGCGACCGACGGGGCGAGTTCAGTTAGTGTGGAGATAAGGTTGGAGGGAGAGACAGGGAGAGGACTACTAGTGCATTGGTCGGATGCGGGGATTACATTTCTACATAACATACCTAACCCTGACCTGTTAACACAATCGTGTGGACACAGTTCAGATAGAGGGTGACACCAACGACAGTAGCGAGAACCGAACACCGGGCCACCGAAATATCTCCATTGACGCAGTCTAGTTAGGCCATCAGCAGCGCAGCAGGTTACCGTGACGGAAACATTTGCATGGCCGGATGTCGCAGGACAGCTCCCGACGCGTTGGATCCAGTGCGCGCGAAAGGGAAAATTACGAGTAAAAACAGGATCCCATCCACGCCATCACGCATGCATGACCCACGTACGCGCCAAAACCCTCGCCATCCGCCGCCCAATTCCGCTCTCTCGCTGCACACTTGCATCACCTCTCGCGTACACCTGGCTCGATCTGGACTCTGACCGTAACCGGCCGTACGTACGTTGATAAATCCTTCAAACAGACATTCGCTTGCCCAGCCCTAATTAAACGGATTATTAATTAATTCCTTCAAACTCATGTTGGTCGGGTCGGAATCGGAAGGAAGGAAGAGAGTACGTACTACGTGTACGTAGTTGCGGGAGTGAGGCGCCAACGCCAAACCGTATCTCCTGTTCCCCGTCCGTCCCCTTCGCCACGTCTGACAGGGACGCCTCCTCTCTCTCCGCTCGCTTGACCCCTTCAACGTTCCTGCCAGTGCCAGGATTTTGACGAAATCAATCAATCATGCTGCCGTGTGGGGCCGGCGCTAATGCGTCCTGCACTGCAGGAGGAGGCCTCCTCCCTGGCTGGCTGGACGTACGTGCGTAAACGTAGCTGTCGGGGAAAGCTTGGCGCAATCGGGACGCGACGCGTGCCCTGTCGGCTGACACGTCGGCGGAACTTTGACACGCCAGGTTAAATAACGTACTAGTAAAACTAATATAATCGGCTCGTGTCCACGTCGCCGAATAGCCAGCGGATCACAACCGATTAACAGCTGCTTGGCGGCGTGCTCGTCGCGCCTCCTCCTTCCCGTCCCGCGCGTCACGGAGCGGAGCGCGAACGCGAATCTCCAGCGCCAGCGGAATGATGAAAACGCTGCCTGCTGTTCGCCGGCGAGCTGCCTCGCGGTTTCTATGTCGGCTAGGCGGGCCCCACAGTCCGTCAAGTCCATTCCCGCAAAAACAAAAGTCCATTCCCGGCCGGCCGAAGGGAGTGCGTCGCACACGCCACATACTCGCTGCCACGTGTCCATATTTGAGATTAACCCCACAGCTTGTTACGATCTCCGTGACCAAACCATCGACGTGATAATACGACGAGCCAATCGATCCATCATGCGACATTGCAACCGTACCGATATTTTTCCTTGTTGCTACGTCAGTTGCGTAGACCAAGTGAGATTTCCGCGGCCGACCAAAACCACTACGCCCACACAATTTCGGGTTGCTTCTCACTCTTCTTCACAGAGATTACTTGTTAACCAGACCAAGGGATCCGCCTCCTGTTTTTTTTAACGGGCCTGGCATTAAAAGAAACGTATGACAATACACAAAGCACCCAAAAAACGAAAATAACAACAGCCCTTCTTCTTCAACCTCCTTTAGACAGTGTCAACGGCACACCGTCGCTGCTGCTGCTTTCTGAGCCGGCCTGTCGTTGTTGGTTGCGGACGAAAAGTCGTCAAACGGGTCTAGAAGGCCCATCCGTTTGAAGACGAAGAGGAAGAATGAACAGCCGATAAATCTTCTTGACGATCTATCTGTAGATCCCAACAGCAAGAAGAATTTTCCTTGATAGACATACCAATAATCCAAATTGAAGAGAAACAATAGATCCGGTAACGCTAACCCTCAGGGTCCTTTGTTGCCACTGGATCGGACGCCCACGGGATAGAGAGGGGCCTGAGAGATCTTATTCCAACATGTCATCCTTGCTTTCACCTCGCCGATGCCGCTAGGGAGACGAAACCAAGAGAAAACGGACCTACAATAAAGCAAAAAATGAAGACGGGTCTCTACTCCTCTATCCGACGACGTGGCCGCCCTTCGAAGGAATGAGGGGGACTGAAAAAGCTGGATCTAGGGTCAGCGAGAAACACGACTCTGAAGGTTCCTTATTTGATTGTTTATGAATCTATGATCTAGAATCTGCTTTGCATCCGCTTTGTTCGTCTGAACCAGAAGATTGCATACCTTATAGATGGCTCACATACATCGTACATGGTCGCACTCACAACTCCCCAAGTCCAAGCGATCGATCCAGACATGCATGCATCAAAGCCTAGATCAAGACGTACAACGGCACAGAACCTGTAATAACAAACTGAAATTAATTCAGACTACTGTTTACAAACAAAACGCGCATAGCGTATGTAGGTCGAAATGTATATAGGTGCATCATAGACTAAATTTAGTCGAAGCTGCTATGTTCCTTCACGTCTCGCTTTCATCCTTCCATTCCTATCCACGATCGAGACAGTGAGGCTCCCATCGGCCTCCACGTGTCTCCCTGTACACGCGTCACGATCCTAGACCCTATGTTCCCTCCGCCGCAACACGTGTTCGGCCTCATCTATAAATACGGGCATCACCGTCCCTCATTACGAATTTACTTACGGCAGCTTCGCCTCTAAACTTCTCTTAACTATTCTATGCGCACACCACTAGCTACTTGGCTAGTAGTAGTATACGATGCTGCCGACGCGGAGCCAACCCAGACGCCGGCGGCTGCTCGCGCTTCCCGCTGTGTGCCCGTGCGAGGGCATCGCGCCGGAGCCCCTGCTCGCCTCCCTCGTCTCCCTCGCGGCCGACGTGGCGGGCCGCAAGGCCGGCGACGCCACCGCCTTCCCGGTGCTCCGCCGCGCCGCGCGCCAGGCGGTCCGCCTCGCCGGCCTCCTGCTCGCGTTCCTCGAGGAGGTTCAGGACGCGACGACGCCATCCAGGCTGCCGTACTCCGCCGTGCTCGGCCTCACGGAGCTGCACGTGGCCATGCAGAAGACGAGGTTCCTGCTCACGGACTGCGCGCGCCGGGGCGCGCGGCTGTGGGTGCTCGTCAACGCCGGACAGGTCGCGTCCGAGCTCAGGTTGTGTCTCGGGGCCGTCGCTGCGGCCATGGACGTCCTGCCGAGGAGCGTGCTCGATGCGTCAGTGGAGTCGGGGGAGCTCGGGCGCCTGGTGTCCGAGCAGGCCTGGCGAGCGGTGGTGCGGCCTGACGCCGGTGACAGGCTGGCGGTGCGGAGCGTGCGGTCCATCATGGACCAGTTCAAGAAAGGCGTCGCGCCGGAGGCCGAGGATGTGATGCGGGTGCTCCGCCGGATCGGGGTCAGAACCTGGTCCGAGTGCTCCGAGGAAATCGCGTTCTTGGATGGAGAGCTGTCTGCGCGTTTTGACGGCGGCGACGAGAGCAGCAGCGAGGTGGTGCTCATCAACAGCTTGATGGCGTTCCTGGTGTACTGCCGCGTGGTGCTGTTCGATCACATTGACTCGTCGAAGCAGGCGGATGCCGCGACGGGGGCGCGGCCGGCGACGTGCCCGGACTGGATCAGACCGGAGGCGCTGCAGTGCCCGATCACGCTGGAACTTATGACCGACCCGGTGACGGTGTCCACGGGCCAGACCTACGACCGCGCGTCCATCGGCCGGTGGATGAAGGCCGGCTGCCGCACGTGCCCGGTCACGGGCGAGAGGCTCCGCACCGCCGACCTCGTCCCGAACGCCGCGCTGTGCGGGATCGTCGAGGCGATGCTGCTCAGCAACGGCGTCTCGCTTCCTGAGCCGAGCTCCAGGCACCACCACGGCGACGTTGGCGGCGCCGCGGTGCCATTCAGCGCGTCCGCCGCTGGTGCCGCACGGCTCGCGGTCGCTCACATCGTCGCGCAGTTCTCGACTGGGTCGACGGAGGAGCGGAGGAAGGCGACGTGCGAGGCCCGCAAGCTCTCCAAGCACAGCCTGTTCTACCGAGAGCGCTTCGTGGAGGCCAACGCCGTGCCGTGGCTGCTGTGCCTCCTCTCCATCATGGACGCGTCCGTACAGGACAATGCCGTGGCGGCCCTGCTCAGCCTCTCCAAGCACCCTGGCGGCCGGGCGGCGCTCGTCGAGGCCGGTGGCATCGGCCTCGTGGTAGACGTCGTCAACGTCGGCGCCAAGGCCGAGGCGCAGCAGAACGCCGTGGCCATTCTGTTCTACCTCTCGTCCAACCCCGAGTACGCCGAGGAGATCGGCTGCTTCCCGGAGGCCATACCGGCGCTCGTGCGGCTCATTCGGGAGGGCGCGCACCGTAGCCGGAAGAACGCCATGGTTAGCCTCTACGGGCTGCTCCAGTCCCCGAGCAACCACGCAAAGGCCGTCGCCGCGGGCGCCGTGGCGGCGCTCGCGGGCCTCCTGTCCAGCGACCGCGAGGGTGACCTCGCCTGCGACACCGTCTCGGTGCTGGCGAGGATCGCCGAGCAGCCGGCGGGCGCGCTGGCCGTGCTCTCGGTGCCGGGCCTCGTCGCGCGCCTCGTCGAGTTCCTCGCCGCGTCCGCGTCTCGGTCTGGGAAGGACCACTGCCTAGGGCTGCTCGTCTTGCTGTGCCGACACGGCGGCGAAAAGGTTGTCGCGCTGCTTGGAGGGATGCGGGGGCTGATGGGGTCGCTGCACTCGCTCGTAGCCGACGGCAGCCCTGCCACGAGCAAGAAGGCGCGGTCGCTGATCAACGTCATCCACCGGCATTACGAGCTGAGCAGGCCGTCGTCTTTGCCGGCGCCGGACGCCGGCCGTGACAGGGTCGTTCGCGTCGTGCTATAGCGAGAATTCTCAGTAAGTACATATAGTACAGCTAGCGTGATATGGATACGTGTGACCATTTTTTGTTTCGACGATGATCATAGCTCGCGTTTTAGTAGAGCTGAGATCGAGTTTTTGCTAGTACCTTTTCCCGGTTCCTTTTGTAGTACGCAGCTATTGCTGCACACGTGCATACACAGATTGGAGTTGCTGTTTTGTAACGCATTTGTTGTACGTACATATCTTTGAGACTTTGACAAATTGGCTTGTCTGTTCACTGTGATGATATGAATGCGTGAATCGTGATGGGCCGATGGATGATGATATGGTTGTGGCAAAACAAATGAGAGGTGATGGGTACACCACCAGAGAAAAGACCATGGAGATTGGCATTCAGAGTTCACACTTGGAAGTTGATGTGATTGGAACAGTTCAAAGGGTGCAAGCAAAAAACTTGAATGTGCTGCTGGTTTGAACTGTATCTACTATGTGTTATTGAATTAATGCTATATATTGGAACAGTTCAAAGGGTTAACTTACGCCTGTTATAATTAATGCTATATTTTGAATTTAGCGTCCAAGCCCGTCTAGCTCAGTTGGTAGAGCGCAAGGCTCTTAACCTTGTGGTCGTGGGTTCGAGCCCCACGGTGGGCGATTGTTGATTTTTTGTTTTCAACCTCGTCTTGTCAAACGGCTATTGTAACCTAGCAAAATTGATGGATCTTTTTTGTTCACCGATAGCTAGCTAGTCAAATGGTAGTTTAATCTCTGATGATTCAATCAGCAGCAGGAGTGCAGCTAACCAGGCACGCTCGTACATCGTGCGCAGCAGAGTCAACCGATCACAGTTCATGTGAAGGGCACAGCGTCCGCTTGCTGCTTTGATTAGTTAAATCTGCAAGCAGTGGACATAGATTAGAGCCAATTAGTTAGAGGGCACTTGGTTTCTTCTTTTGAACTGTACTAGAGTCTAGAGGTATCACCACACAGGGAGAGACAGGATACAGATTGTTTATGACAAGCGAGGTTTATGCGTCTCCTGATGGGATCACGAGCTGAATGAGTATAACAAATGGTTTGGACGGTGGGGAGCTTTCTTTCTTATGCTGTCGATTGCTCGATCCAAGGCAGCTGTTCCACTTGGAACTGAAGCAAGTGCGTATTTAGCAGCTCATGTGCTGACTGACACTCTCAAGTGTCCTCAAAAACTGAAAAAAGAAGATACTGAAAACTGCCAGGGTTTGACTGCGCCCTGGCCTCTTTTTATACGTGTACAGTCCATATCTTGCATCCGGGTACACTGTACCTACTCTTCTAAATACTCCCTCCGTTTCAAAATATAAGATGTTATAGGTTTGTGAAAAAAATATATCTACACTTATTTTAGTGTGTATGTTCACTCTAAACCTAAGTGAACCTACACATTAAAAAAAGCTTAGATATATTTGCTTCACAAAGCTAAAACATCTTATATTTTAAAACGGGAAGAATACTGTCATATGCTTAATATTGCTCAAGGCTTAGGTATTTATTATGCTAAATCTGGTAGTATAGGAGTAGAAAAAAAATGCTTGATGTGGTTAGAAACCTTGAACAAATTGGATCTGATCATTTTGAAGAAAAATCAGAAGCCCATATGTACGGTCCATATCTTGCATCTGGGTAATTTACCTACTCTTTTAAATACCGATAAAAATCACATGCTTAATATTGCTCAAGGCTTAGGTATTTATGCTAAATCTGGTAGTATAGGAGTAGAAAAAATGTTTGATGTGGTTAGAAACCTTGAACAAATTAGATCTGATCTTTTTGAAGAAAAACTACTCCCTCCATTTTATAATATACGATGTTTTAGCTTTGTGAAAGAAGTTTATCTAGACCTCTTTCAGCATATAGATTCGGAATGATTAAAAATGAACCTACACACTAAAGAGGTCTAGATAATAAATACTCTCTTCACAAACCTAAAACATCTTATATTATGAAACAGAGGGAATAGAACATAAAAATATGTCAACACCTAGTAGCTTTGATCTGTTCACCCAGGTGACATAGGAAGTTGATGATATCGAATCTCACACTGAAGGTGATAATGGTGGTATCTTCCATACTAGTCCTGGTAGGCCTAAGTTAAAGAAAACTCGCTAATAAGATACTCCCTTCAACTCAAATTAGTTGATTTAGATTTGTCTAGATTTCGATTGTACCTAGTTTAGTATTATATTCATCTATATCTTGAAAAATTTAAGTCAACTAATTTGGGTCGGAGGGAGTAATTAAGTTGTGCTCCACTGTTTTTAGGACTGAGCTGCCAAAAAAGGGGAGACCCCAAAATGTGAAATCATGATAGGTCGTTTTGCTAACATTAGGGGTGTGGAACTCCCTGATAAAAATGATTCATCACAAAAATGGTTAGAGAGGAAGGAGTTCACTTTATCGAACTCAGTGAGACCATGAAAAGTGAATAATTCACTCAGTGGTTTAAGAAGATCACTTGTAATCGAAACTTTTCATGGTCTTTTGTACCACCTGAGAGGAGATTTGGTGGGATTCTTCTTGGGAGTGGACACAGATAGACATGAAGTTTTGGAAACTAAGTATGGTGAACATTTTACCAGGTGCTTCTCTTAAACAAAAATTCTAAGATGAAGTGGCATCTGATTGTTGTTTATGGTCCAGCGTAGCTAGAATATAAAGAAAATTTCCTTGCAAAAATTGCTACTTTATGCAATAAATGAAGAGGAGCTATTGTCATGGGTGGTGATTTCAAGTCATCGGGAAGATTAGTGAAAAAACAAGCATTGTAATATTACAAAATGATGTCATATATTTAACTCCATTATTTAGATTAATGGATTAAAAGAAATTAAGCTCAATGGAAGAGTTCATACTTGGGCTAATAATTTGCCTGATCCCAGTTATGAAAAATAAGAGTTATAGTTTCTTCTGAGTGGGATTTAGCATTTTCCCTTGCTATTGTTATAGGGAAGAATAGGGATATTTCTGATCATGTTTCCTTGCTTATCTCGTGTGGCAATCCTCCCCCACGCAGTAACTTATGTAGGTATGAGAGTTGATGGGTGGAAAGGGAGGGATTTCATGATAAGTTTAAGGAAAGTTGGAGGGTATGCACTTTTCGTACACATGACATTGACGGACTTGGTCTCGGTGAAACAATATGCCAGCGGTGTGCGAATTGCCACAATACGAGGTGACTTTTTCATTGACCTGGTTCAGTGTTCATCCTTCCTATCTGATGTGGAAAGCCGAGCCAACGCTTGTGTTTTCGGCTGCCAACGTCATGCTGGAAAGGGCTCAAGTGTTATTGAAGGGTTTCACAGCATAGTAAATCAAAAAAACTCTACGGATGCGAACGGGAAAGGCAAGATCTAATCTAGGAGATGCAATCAACAAGAGGGATAGATGAGATCTTCATACCCTTAAAGAAATCGCACATCGGAACGTTCAACAGAACGTGGTTGATGTAGTCGTACTAGCCTTCTCCTCCTCGCGATCCGATCCGATCCAACGCCGCAAGTGGCGACACCTCCGAGAGATGTACACGTACGGCACCGCGACGTCTCCTCCTTCCTCGGTCCAGCAAGTGAGGTGGAGAGATAGATTGGATCTACAGCACGACGGCGTGGTGCAAAGGTAGAGAGTTTTTGCGGCAGGGCTTCGCCTACGCGCAGTCGGGAGAGAGAGAGAGATCTGGAGGGCAGCAGATAGGAGGCTAGGGTTCAAGGAGGGGTGGGAGGAGGGTGCGCCTCTGCCCTCTTTATATAGAGGGCTGGCCGGCTTCCCTTGCCCCTCCTCCAAGCCCTAGGGCCGGCGGACACAAGGGTGGAGTGGGGGGCAAGTTCCTCCCATCTAGAAGATCCCCTAGGGTTTGGCCGGCTAGGCCTATGGGGCCTTTTGACCCTGGCCTAATGCGGCCAGGGAACTCCCTCATAGGCCCACGCCCCCCTCCGACAAGTGGGGCCAGGTTGGTCCCACTCCGGAAGCTTCTAGAACCTTCCGGTACAATACCGAACATTCCGAAACAATTCCTAAATCCAAAAACTGCTTTCCTTTATATGAATCTTATTCTCCGGACCATTCCGGAACCTTTCGTGATGTCCTGGATCTCATACGAGACTTCGAACAAAAACTCATAAACCAATTATCCATTCTATCCTAGCGTCGAAGCACGTCAAGTGTGTGACCCTACGGGTTCGAGAATATGCAGACATGATCTTCTATCAATAATCAACAGCGGGATCTGGAAACCCATATTGACTCCCACATATTCATCGATGATCATATCGGATGAACCACGATGCCAGGATTCAATTAATCCCATATTTATATTCCCTTCGTCACGCGATATTTTACTTGTCCGAGATTCGATCGTTGGTCTCGGCATACCTAGTTCAATCTCGTTCACATCAAGTACTTTACTCGTTCCGTAATCCGATATCACTTTGTGATTAACTCCTTAACCACGTGCTTGCAAGCGGCGTTGATATCGATTACTGAGTGGGCCCGAAGTATATCTCTCCGACTTGGAAGGGACAAATCCCATCTCGATACATACAACCCAACAAGTACTTTCCGATCACCTGAGAGACACCTTTATGATCACCCCCTCATAGGACGACGTTTGATGACCTCAAAGCTTTCTTCCGATACCAGGGAGTTGCATTATCTCATGGTCTAAGGAATACAATATTTGACATAAGAAAAAGCTTCGCAAAGATGAACACGATGACACGATCTAATTGCTCTGCTTGATTTGGGTCTGTCCATCATATCATTCTCCTAATGACATGATCTCATTATTAATCGACAACTCATGTCTATGGTTAGGAAACCTTAACCATCATTAATCAATGAGCTAGTCCATAGAGGCGTACTAGGGACACTGTGTTGTTCATAAACCACACAAGTATCAAAGTTTCCGCTTAATACAATGCTAGCATGGAATATAAGCATTATCATGAACAAGAATTATAACAATAACATCTTTATTATTGTCTCTAGGGCATAATTCCAACAGTCTCCCACTTGCACTAGAGTCAATAATCTAGTTTACATCTGGAAACAATCTAGCACCCATGGCATTGAGGTGATGATCATGTTTTGCTCGTGGAAGAGGTTTAGTCAACGGATCTGTGACATTCAGATCCGTATGTACTTTGCTAATCTTCAGATCTCCATCTGTTAATCTCGAATTATATGAAATCGGCGGTTGATGTGCATGGTCTTTGGATGATATCTTGGTTCCTTAGCCAATGCTATGGCGCCAGTGTTGTCACACAATATCTCCAGTGGGTCCAAGGCACTTGGAACCACACCAAGCTCAGTGATGAAGTTCCTGGTCCAAACTCCTTCACTTGACGCTTCTGCAGCAGCCATGTATTCCGATTTTACTGTAGATCCCGCGATCACGCTTTGCTTGCAGCTTCTCCAGCTCATAGCTCCTCCATTCAAAATATAAACGTATCCTGTCTAAGATTTAGAATCATCCGGGTCGGTGTCGAAACTGGCGTCGACGTAACCTTTTACGACGAGCTGCTCATCACCTCCATAGACCAAGAACATTTCTTTAGTCCTATTTAAATACTTTAGGATGTTCTTTACGGCTGTCCAGTGTTCCACTCCTGGATCACTTTGGTATCTGCTCGTCAAACTAAGAGCATTGAACACATCCGGTCTAGTACACAGCATGGCATACATGATAGAACCTATGGCCGAGGCATAAGGCACTTTGCTCATGGTTTCTCTATCGTTTACCGTAGCTAGACACTGAGCCTTGCTCAATATCTTACCTGACAACATGGGCACTGAACCTTTCTTTGCCTTATACATTCTGAACCTTTTCAGAACTTTGTCTAGGTATGTACTTTGGCTTAAAGCTATTAGGCGTCTTTGTCTATCTCTATAGATTTTGATGCCTAATATATAAGCAGCTTCTCCTAGGTATTTCATTTAAAAACATTTATTCAAATAACTCTTCACTTTGTTAAGCATACCAATGTCATTTTCAATAATCAATATGTCATCCACATATAGTACTAAAAATGTCACTGAGCTCCCACTCACTTTCTTGTAGATACAAGCTTCGTAGCAATTTGGAACAAATCCAAAGCTCTTGATCATTTGATCAAATCGAAGGTTCCAACTCCGAGATGCTTGCTTCAGTCCATAAATTGAACGCTGAAGTTTGCACACCTTATCAGCATCTTTAGGATCGACAAAACCTTCGGGCTGCATCATATACAACTCTTCATCAATGTTGCCATTGAGGAATGCAGTCTTGACATCCATCTGCCATATTTCATAATCATGAAACGCAGCAATTGCTAATAAAATACGAATGGACTTAAACATCGCTACGGGAGAGAAAGTCTCATCGTAGTCAACACCTTGAACTTGTCGAAAACCTTTCGCGACAAGTCGAGCTTTATAGACAGTAACATTACCATCTGCGTCCGTTTTCTTCTTGAAAATCCATTTGCACTCAACGGCCTTACGGTCGCTAGGAGGGTCCATCAAAGTCCATACTTTGGTTTTCGCTCATGGATCCCAATTCGGATTTCATGGCCTCTAGCCATTTCTCAGAGTCTGGGCTCATCATTGCTTCCTCATAGTTCGCAGGTTCACTGTTGTCTACCAACAATACAGTTAAGACAGGGTTACCGTACCACTCAGGAGGGGCACATGACCTTGTCGACCTGCGACGTTCAGTAGCAGCATCGTCCGAAGCTTCATGATCCCGATCATTAGCTTCCTCTATTGTTGGTGCAGACGGTACTGGAACAATTTCAGGTGCTGCGCTACTCCCCAACTCGAGAGAAGGTTCAGTAACCTTGTCTAGCTCTACCTTCCTCCCACTCACTTCTTTGGAGAGAAACTCCTTCTCAATAAAGGATCCGTTCTTTGCGACAAACACTTTGCCTTCGGATCTGTGATAGAAGGTATACCCAATCGTTTCCTTAGGGTATCCTATGAAGACGCATTTCTTCGCTTTGGGTTCGAGCTTGTCCGGCATCAACTTCTTGATGTAAGCTTCGCATCCCCAAACTTTAATAAACGACAACTTAGGTTTCGCACCAAACCACAGTTCATACGGTGTCATCTCAACGGATTTAGATGGTGCCCTATTTAAAGTGAATGCAGTGGTTTCTACTGCATACCCCCAAAATGATAACGGCAAATCTGTAAGAGACATCATCGATCGCACCATATCTAATAGAGTTCGATTCCGGCGTTCAGACACACCATTGCGCCGTGGTGTTCCGGGTGGCGTGAGTTGCGAAACTATTCCGCTTGCTTTAAGATGTGTGAGAAAATCATAACTCAAATATTCACCTCCACGATCGGATCGTAGAAATTTAGTTTTCCTGTTACGATGGTTTTCCACTTCGTTCTGAAATTCCTTGAATTTTTCAAACGTTTCAGATTTATGTTTCATTAAATAGATATACCCATATCTACTTAAGTCATTAGTAGAAGTGAGAAAATAACGATATTCACCGCGCGTCGAAACACTCATTGGTCCGCATACATCGGTATGTATGATTTCCAACAAGTCCGTTGCTCGCTCCATCATTCCGGAGAACGGGGTTTTGATCATCTTGCCCATGAGGCATGGCTTGCACGTGTCAAATGATTCAAAATCAAGAGACTCCAAAAGTCCATTAGAATGAAGTTTCTTCATGCGTTTTACACCAATATGACCTAGACGGCAGTGCCACAAATAGGTTGAATTATCACTATCTACTTTGCATCTCTTAGCATCAATGTTATGGATGTGTGTTTCATTGCTTTCGAGATTCAGAAGAAATAAACCATTCATAGCAGGTGCATGACCATAAAAGATGTTACTCATATAAATAGAACAACCATTATTCTCCGATTTAAATGAATAACCGTGTTGCAATAAACACGATTCAGATATGATGTTCATGCTCAATGCACGCACATAATAACATTTATTAAGGTTTAAAACTAATCCCGAAGGTAAAACTAAGGAGAGCGTGCCGACGGCCATCACATGAACTCTTGATCCGTTGCCAACGCGCATCGTCACCTCATCCCTCGCTAGCCGCCTTCTATTCCGTAGCTCCTGTTCCGAGTTACAAATATTAGCAACTGAACCAGTATCAAATACCCAGGGACTACAACGAGCGCTAGTAAGGTAAACATCAATAACATGTATATCAAATATACCTTTAATGGTGCCAGCCTTCTTGTCCGCTAAGTACTTCAGACAGTTGCTCTACCAGTGACCCTTGTCCTTGCAATAGAAGCACTCAGTGTCCGGCTTAGGTCCAGACTTCAGATTCTTCTCAGCAGGGGCAACGCGCTTGCCGCTGCATTTCTTGAAGGACTTCTTTGCACCCTTACCTTTCTTAAAGCTGGGGGGCTTGTTGACCATCAACACATGATTATCTTTCTTGATGTCCACCTTCACATCTTTCAGCTTAGCGAAGAGCTCAGTGATCGTATCAGTGGAACCAATCTGATTATGAGTAACTACAAAACCTTTGTAGCTAGGAGGGAGTGATTGCAGAACTCTGTCAATCTTGAGCTCTTCTGGAATCTTGCAGTCCAGTTGCTCAAGACGTTGAGTGTAGCCCGACATCTTAATGGCGTGCTCACTAACAGAACTCCCTTCCTCCATCTTGTAGTTAAAGAATTTCTCAGAGGTCTCATATCTCTCGGAACGGGCCTGAGTCTGAAGCATGGTTTTCAGTTCCTCAAGAATCTCAAAGGGCCCGACGAACTCCTCAAAACGATGTTGAAGGTCCGATTCCATAGCAAACAACATGGTGCTCTTAATCACACCATAATCATCTTTGCGCGACTGATAAACAGCTTTTTCATCAGCCGGCGCATCTATAGCAGGGGCGTCACCTAGCGCTTTCTCAAGGACATAGTCCTTTTGTCCGCCAGCGAGAATGATTCTCAGATTGCGGAACCAGTTGATGAAGTTAGACCCATTGTTCTTAAGCTTTTCTTTCTCAGCAAAAACGTTGAAGTTGAAGTTGGACTTAGCCATTTGATCTACAAAATTTGCAAGTACAATTTAGACTATGTTCATGATAACTAGTTCAACTTAATCAAATTACTAGATGAACTCCCCCACTAAATTCAACATCCCTCAAGTTGTTTAGTGAACATGATCCAAATTCACCACACCTAATCCGATCTTCACAAGAAGAGATGTGGCTTCAATGGTGGACAACAAAGTGTCGATCATATCATTCATATGACTCATGCTTAACCTTTCGGTTCATGTGTTCCGAGGCCATGTCTGTACATGCTAGGCTCGTCAAGTCAAACCCAAGTATTTTCGCGTGTGCAAAACTGGCTTGCACCCATTGTATGTGAACGTAGAGTTTATAGCACCCGATCATCACGAGATGCTTAAACACGACGAACTTTCGCAACGGTGCATACATGGGGAGAACACAATTTTATCTTGATCTTTAAGTGAGGAATCATCTTATAATGCTACCGTCGCGATCTAAGCATAATAAGATACATAAAAGGATAAACATCACATGCATATAATTTTATGTGACATGGTATAGCCAATCTTCGTGCAATGATCACCATCTTGTGCGTGCCAGCATGATCTCCATCACTCCACCATGATTGCCTCCACCACGAATAGCAACTACAACTATTGGTAACTACTTAGCTTAAAGTAAAGCTGTTACATGGCGTATAAGAAATTGACACACAGGTCATACACAATTATAAAGACAACCATATGGCCCTGCCGGTTGTGTACTCATCGACATGCAAGTCGTGAAATATTACAAAACATGATCATTGCATACAACATACACATCATATCTTGGGCCATACCATATCACAGAAACACTCCCTGCAAAAACAAGTTAGACGCCTCTACTTTGTTGTTGCATGTTTTACGTGGCTTATGGGAGTAACAAGCTAAGAACGATTCTTACCTACGGAAAGCCACAACGGTGATATTATGGTTGACAACATCCGGTGTAAATCCCATGACAACTATAGTGAGAGAAACTGGCATCCACCAGCCGCATGTGTGGAACAAGCCACACGTCAAGTGCGGAGCCGGTATCGCGAACGAGGTCGCGTAAAGTTGGTCTGGACCACTTCGATCTCACTATCCCGTGTCATAAGAAGTACACAACAAGAGGCTTGCAATAGAAAACATCAACGCCTGTAACAAGCATGTTGCGTTCTACTCGTGAAACACATCTACGCGTAGATCTAGCTCTGATACCACTGAAGGGTTTTGCAGCATAGTAAATCAAAAAAAATCTACGGATGCGAACAGGAAAGGCAAGATCTAATCTAGGAGATGCAATCAACGAGAGGGATAGATGAGATCTTCATACCCTTGAAGAAATCGCACAGCGGAACGTTCAACAGAACATGGTTGATGTAGTCATACTAGCCTTCTCCTCCTCGCGATCCGATCCGATCCAACGCCGCAAGTGGCGACGCCTTCGAGAGATGCACACGTACGGCACCGCGACGTCTCCTCCTTCCTCGGTCCAGCAAGTGGGGTGGAGGGATAGATTGGATCTACAACATGATGGCATGGTGCAAAGGTGGAGAGTTTCTGCGGCAGGGCTTCGCCTACGCGCAGTCGGGAGAGAGAGAGATCTGGAGGGCAACAGGTAGGCGGCTAGGGTTCAAGGAGGGGTAGGAGGAGGGTGCGCCCCTGCCCTCTTTATATAGAGGGCTGTCCTGCTGCCCTTGCCCCTCCTCTAAGCCCTAGGGCCGGCGGCCACAAGGGTGGAGTGGGGGGCAAGTTTCCCTCCCTTCTAGAAGATCCCCTAGGGTTTCCCCTAGGGTTTGGCCGGCTGGGCCTATGGGGCCTTGTGCCCCTGCCCAATGCGTCCAGGGCACTCCCTCGTAGGCCCACGCCCCCCTCAGACAAGTGGGGCCAAATTGGTACCACTCCGGAAGCTTCTAAAACCTTCCGGTACAATACCGAACATTCCAAAACAATTTCGAAATCCAAAAACTGCTTTCCTTTATATGAATCTTATTCTCCGGACATTCCAGAACCTCTCGTGATGTCCTGGATCTCATCCGAGACTCCGAAAAAAAACTCATAAACCAATTATCCATTCTATCCTAGCGTCGAAGCACGTTAAGTGTGTGACCCTACGGGTTCGAGAATATGCAGACATGATCTTCTATCAATAATCAACAGCGGGATCTGGAAACCCATATTAACTCCCACATATTCATCGATGATCATATCGGATGAACCATGATGCCAGGATTCAATTAATCTCATATTTATATTCCCTTCGTCATGCGATATTTTACTTGCCCGAGATTCGATCGTTGGTATCGGCATACTTAGTTCTATCTCGTTCACAGCAAGTACTTTACTCGTTCCGTAATCCGATATCACTTTGTGATTAACTCCTTAACCACGTGCTTGCAAGCGGCGTTGATATGGATTACCGAGTGGGCCCGAAGTATATCTCTCCGACTTGGGAGGGACAAATCCCATCTCGATACATACAACCCAACAAGTACTTTCCGATCACCTGAGAGACACCTTTATGATCACCCTCTCATAGGACGACGTTTGATGTCCTCAAAGCTTTCTTCCGATACCAGGGAGTTGCATTATCTCATGGTCTAAGGAATACAATATTTGACATAAGAAAAAGCTTCGCAAAGATGAACACGATGACACGATCTAATTGCTCTGCTTGATTTGGGTCTGTCCATCATATCATTCTCCTAATGACATGATCTCATTATTAATCGACAACTCATGTCTATGGTTAGGAAACCTTAACCATCATTAATCAATGAGCTAGTCCATAGAGGCGTACTAGGGACATAGTGTTGTTCATAAACCACACAAGTATCAAAGTTTCCGCTTAATACAATTCTAGCATGGAATATAAACTTTATCATGAACAAGAATTATAACAATAACATCTTTATTATTACATCTAGGGCATAATTCCAACAGTTATATGTTGGACATGCAGTCTTACTGGCAAACTCCTTAATATTGGCAAACTCCTTAATATTCGTTGGACTTCTCCATGGATTTCCAGTATTGCATGGACAAAAACAAGATCCACTAGTGAGATATCGCATCTTTATCTTCTTGTATGATCCTACTGTGAATGTATGTAATATTGTACTAATTAATTACTCAATGTTTTATTATTTTTCATGTACCCTGCTGACACAGACGGCCCATAGACGATGATGAAATGACCAAACTATGTCAGGCAGAAAAAAAGCGCTACCCGAACAACACTTGGACACACGGATGCATTGGCATAAAAGGATCTTGTGTTGTTTCCTACAAATCCTCTCCTTTCTCTTATGCATACGTGTGTATACTATGAGACATGTGGTTCCTAGATAAAGATAGTTCTGAGTATTTTGTATAGAGTTCTGCTACCTCTAATCTATTCCGTGGTAATACCTATGTATTGGTACTTGTTTAGATCGATTGCATAATATAGTCTCGATTTTTCTTTTGAAATCTGGCCTTGCCGCATTGTTGTCCAACTATTGATTTTCAATGTCTGCATTGCTGAATCTGTTTATTCTTTTGGTCATTATTTGTACTGCTGAATCGGTTACTTTAAAATACTGCCGCATCAGACATGTGTTGCTGAATTTCAGTGTCCATTATTTTTCTGTCTTAGTCTGTACGGTTGAATTTTTCAAATACTACTAAATCTGTCAAATGTCCCTGCGTTCTCCTAAGCTACTTGCAGTAGAGATTTTGTCACCGGAACCATTGGATGTATTATGGAATGAGATGAGAGCATAAATATATAGTATGATTTCATCAATTGTAGCCACTAGTATTAATCTAGTTTTGGCACCCGCGGGGTGTGTATCCCTGGTTCTGTAGAACCATCATATGAATATTTGTTAAAAGAATTTCCTTTATTTTTTGTCTCTTGCTTTTTTGAGTCATTTTTAGAGATGTTTTTATTCCCTTGCCGAGGTCTTTGTTTCAATCTGGCTTAGCCACATCAATCACCAGATGAAACCTAGCACATTCGGCCCTTTTTACCCAAAAGCTTCCAATTCAACGTTTTTGGGGTCAGGAGACACTGGCCCAAGCCTAATATATTTTAGAAAATAGCCCATGGAAAGGATCCTATGGATATGGGCACATGGAGTACAACCCATATAACATAGACCATAATTTTTTTAGTTTGGTCTTTTTAGGCATTGACCATTGGCCCCACACTTCTCAAAAAAATCTGTGTCTACCCATATTTTTTTAATCGAGATGTCAGAAGTGTTGTCTTTATATTTTAAAAGTGATATACATGGGCAAACAAAATCGATTAACAAGACAAATACATAATTTATACTTAGTATAGGTGGACTCATGTTATAATAGCATATATTCTCTCTGGCATATTGGCAAAGAAAGCAGTTGGCATGTGTTTAAGTCTCGAGTTCGAAACCTAAGCTACATACATGCTTTGTGAGAAGATATTTTTTGTTTTACCGATATTTTGTAATGAGAGACTTACATCGCTGACCCACCAAATAAAAGTTATCACTAACGCGTAAAAAATCATCCAACATACTTGTAGAGAGAAGCTGCCATCGGAAACGCAGCAGATAGACCATACATTACTGCATCATGCAGCATTGGCAAGATCAAATCAATCAACATGATAGGAAGAAAGATCCAAGTGAGGATACTTTTCTTGTATAGATAGGCTGACATCAGGACCCAATAGCCAGAGAACAACTTTACCAAGATCAAAAAATGATCATCACGGTCGAAATAAGAGTCCAACAACTACACGTTTCTTTGAACAAAGCGACTAACAGTCGGGACCAATCGCCAGAGCCTACACGACTAATGCATCGAGCAATGTTGCCAAGTTCATCGGGAGGCGCGAGCGAAAAGAAGAAGTCCCTCATGCACATGTTTCTTCTAATAAGAAGCTGACATTTAGGACCCAATAATTAGGCCATACATGGCTAATGCATCGAGCAATGTTGTCAAGGTCAAAACAGTGGACTTGAAGGGGGAAAAGTCCATCATGCACATATGTTTTTAAAAAGAGGCTGGCACGTAGGACCCAACAACAAGACTAAATGGCTAATACGTTAAGCAACGTTATCAAGTTCTAAACAAGGAGGCACGAGCGGAACAAAAAAATTCATCGTGCACACGTTTCTTTTAATGAGAGGCTGACAGCTAGGACCCAACAACTTGAGTAAACAGCCGATGCATCGAGTAAACATTATCAAGTTCAAAACAGGGAGACATGATCGGAAAAATAAATCCCATCATACATACATTTCGTTTACAAAGAGACTGATATCTGCGATCCAACAGCCTAACTAAACAACCGCTGCATCGAGCAACGTTATCAAGTCAAAAACATGAGGCGTGAGGGAAAAAAGGCGACCATAAACACGTTAACGGACATCTCGGACCCAACAATGTGACTAAACGATTAATGCATCGAACAACGTTATCAAGTTAAAATAGGTAGACGTGACCGGAAAAATTGTCCACTAGAGACACTAACACCGCGGCCCTTTGGTGGCATCGATCAGAGTCAAAATTGCGTGAGAAACCGAAAATCTAACATCTACCACAACATGACCGAGATTCTGCCGTGTTCCTAACGATTCTGTGGCAGTAGGACGCCTCAAAAATGGAAAAAATCATCTACCACAGAAAAAATAACGTAATTATGGCAGAAGGTGCACCTTCTACCACGCTTGGCGGAGCAATCCATTGCGAATGACAACTTTTCTTGTAGTGCACTAAAGTTCTATCAAGAATTCTGGGATACTATTAAAGATGACCTCAAAGAGATGTTTGATGCATTCCAACAAGAAAAAATGGATATTGGGAAACTAAAACATGGTGTGATCACCCTCATGCCAAAAGTGCCAGGCGCTGATATTATGCAATTATTTAGACCTATTTGTTTCATGAATGTTAGTTATAAAATACTTATAGAGCTTTTAGCAAACATATCGGGTTTGCTGATTTATGAAATAATTATAGATTCTTAGACTGCTTTTATTAAGGACATGTATATTATCATGAGATGTGGGATCCAACAGACTCCTTAATAGTAGTATTTTTTTTTTGGTTTAACTGATATTTACTCAAACAACCTCTTATGATGAATTGCACCTTTTGAATTGGCGAACTTGGTCCCCTCAGAGCGCTGGCTCTTCAACTTGAGGACCAGATAGTAAATGTACGCATGTGCCGACTCTCGGAAGTGTCGTTCAAGAGCATCGTGTCTTTCTCCTCTCTCCTAGGAGGCGGCGCAGACCATCTCCTACAGGATCTCCACCGGCTAGGCCGTTGGTCTCCTCTACCTCCACTTGCCGTTCTGGCGACAGGAGGAAGGGGTATCCTGTTCCACTGGTCTGGTCTAATAGACGACTTGGTCTTTTCGTCGTTTTTCACATCCCGCGAGATCTATTTCTTGATGTGTCGATGGCGTTCGTTGTTATCTGCAATGGCGCTGGTGGCTGGGCGAGGTGGTTCCTCTTGAGCGAGGATGTTGGTCAGTAGGTTTTGGATCTACCGTTCTTCCTTGACTTCGTCGATGGGACGCGACGGATCTTGGTTCAGGAGATCAGGTAACATTCCTCGATCAACGTGCCATAGCGAGATGTGCCTCGCTGCTGCATGCAGCATGCCTGTTCACCGGCTCACAAAAATCTCTTTGGTGATGGTATTTTTTGGATCTTGCATTGCTGTAGGTTTAGCGTCTCGTCTAGGGTGCGTCTCGGAGACGCTAGATCTAGACGGCGGTCGCGGGCTTGAGTGGTTGCAGGAAACTCTAGCGATTATTTTGTATTTGTTGATCTTTTAAAATTTCATCTGTAAATTCAGGATAATCACTTTATTCTGGTTTGTCCTTTTAGTTTCTATGTATGTTGCTTCTTATAACTGTATATTAGATTAATGAAATATATGTGGTTTCTCTTTTAAGAAAGTGTCATCCGAGAGTGAAAAAACTAACTCGAGCTCGAAACTGCCAGGGTTTTATTGCGTCCTGGCCTCTTTTGCTGGAAGCCCATACGTACGGTCCATATCTTGCTTCTGGGTCCACTAGCCCATTTCTCTGGTTTCGCAGTGGGCACTGTGGCACTGCTGCCAGGAGTTGGATCGGGTTCATGTCAAGAAAACTGTCCGATCAGGTTGCGCGGGCCATGCTTTCCGGGGGGCTACGTGGCGGCGAGATAGAGAGGGCGAACAGCGGTTACTCAAATTGAGGGAGAGGTGGGGCCCATGGGAACTACGATTTAGGAACGTTTTAACAGCTGCAAAGAATCCAAGACAAGAATTAACGGAAAAATCGAAGCGGAGAAAAAGGAGGGAAAATACTGCTCAGCCACAGATTGGAGGCGGTAACCGCTTCAGGGAATCCAAGACGATAATTGCCGGGAAAAATAATAATGGTAAAAATGAGGGGAAAATAGCTTTGCTTACCACAGAACACGAGATCATATTCCAGGTGCCACATTCTCGACATGCGCCGTTGCATTGTTATCCAAAAACGGTGTAATTACTGGAAATAAAATAGTGCTTCAGAGTTCAATCCATTATTATTGGCCAATAATACCGTACTAAAATGGCTGCATATTACTACTAGTACATTAAGTGATATAATTATAATTATTATTGCATCATTCAGTAGGCCACTGCAACTGCAATGCAAGTGTTAGTAAAAAGAAAAAAAAAGAGGAAAATGCCACAATAACCGCGGGAGAGAACGGCATGGCGGTTAATGAGGAGCGAGTGGGCCGTGGCGCCGCCTCGGCGTCCCTGTTTACGCGGGACGGTTACCGCGCGAAGCAATCGTTAAGACCACCACTAATTACTGCGCTTGCCTCTGTGTTAAGAGTAGACCCCAGCAAAGCTAAGTTCAGCCTCCGCCGCCTCCACCTCCCCCCTTGACTCCGTCGTCCCAGGGCGGTTGAGCTCTGCGCCGAGACACCAGCAGCATCAGCGAAGCGAGCGAGCAACCACGTCCCGATGTCCATGGCCGCGCTTAGCTTCCACCCGACAGCCGCCGCGCCCCCGCTCTTCAAGCGCTGCCTCGACGACGACAAGGACGTGAGCTTCCTGCAGGACGTCCACCCTGACGTCGGCGACGCGCTCCTCGGGTTCGTCTACGACCCGCTCGACCCCGCTGTCAATGCGGGCCTCGACGCGTTCCTCGACATCCCCCTCCACCACGACGCCGACGCCGACGACAACGACATGCGGCGCTGCGCCAAGAAGCCGCGCGCCGGAGCCGTCAAGGAGGAGGAGGATGCGTGGTTCGACTTCACGGCCGCCGACGGCACGCTCGGCGCCCAGCACGCGCCGCCGGCGCTGCCGGAGTTCCTGACCGAATTCGTGCTGCCACTGCCGCCTCCGCCGACGCCGCAGGCGTACCCGCCGTTCGTGCGCGGGGCGGACGCGAAGAGGACGACGCAGGCCGCCGCCAACGTCGGCGGCAACGGGTCCTCCTCGCAGAGCGCCGCGGCCAGGGAGCGCCGGCGCCGGATCAGCGAGAAGACGGCGGAGCTGTCGCGGCTCATCCCCGGCGCCCACAAGCTCAACACCGCCGAGATGCTGCAGGAGGCCGCGCGCCACGTCAAGCTCCTCCAGGCCCAGGTCGGCATGCTCGCCCTCCTGCGAACCGTCGAGGTACCCACCAATTACCGGTCAACACGGCAACCGCATCATCACTTCGCCATCCCAATTAACCATTCGATCAATGCGGTACCAATTGTCTTAACTGCCATTGTTTTTTTCTTTCAGGAGGAGAAGGTGCCCGCCATGGCGCAGGAGAAGATGCACGAGCTGCTCGTCTGCGGCGGCGTGCAGGAGCGGCTGGCCGCCGAGGGCAAGTGTCTGGTGCCGAGGGCGCTGGTGGACACCATTGCCAAGGACACCGCCGTCAGGACCAACGCGCTCGTCAACAGAGACCTCAACCGGTTCATGGAGTCGATGTCCGCGGAGAAGTAGGCAGTTGCGCGCGGAGTCGCCGGTCGTGGCTGCCGCGCGCGCGCGCATCGGTGCGTGCGTCCGTGCACGGCGTGGGTGTCCTTTTTCGAGAACGCCGCCGTGCATGCGGGCGCCGCTGCTGTCGTCGTCGCGTGTACTGCTGACCCCTGACGACGACGACGCATGTCTGTGTCTATAATTGATCGATGGATTAGGCGTAGGCAATCACCATTGATTTTCTAGAAAGACCACGTTCTTTGATTTCACTTACTAGCATGATTTTATTTGTTTCGTAGTATAGGGCACGTGTGCAGTGACACTGACATTGTGTTCCACACAGCTGGATTTTGTAATTCCGTTCACTGATGTTGTAATTCTCGGTACATTGGTGACTACTAGTAGTTGGAAATTATTCATTTACTCAATAATAAAATAGCATTTGAAGGAAGAATCGTGTTCTCTGATTTTTGTTCTTTAGATTGTTTTTTCTGCACAAGTCCGTCGATACATGATTATACATAAGGGTGCAGTGGCTCACATTTTTCCAGTCAGTTAGGCTTTTTTTACTTATTTATTAAAGGGAAGTCCTGATTATTAATCAGAAATCTTTTTTTGAATGTTTTTCTTAAAATTTACCCAATAATTCAGCGTGTCCTCGCATCACAACGAGTGGTGGATGTTGAGAAACAGAGGCAGGGTTCGATCCTCAAGGCCTGAGCAGGGCATGATGTGCAAAGCCCATCTCGTTGGTTTCACCGTGTGCACCCCAATAAGGTTCTTCCGATCTCCAGCGGTTCCCGAATAATATATCTCTATATCATAACGTTGATATATCTCTGCATAAACAAATAAAAAATCAAGACAATTACTAATCCCTCGGATCCATGTTAGTTGACTCCACTTTATCTAAATACGAATGCATCTAGACTAGATACTTAACTAGATACATATGAATCTAGATAAAGTAGAGTCAAGTAATATGGGTCGGAGGGAGTAGTTGAAATAGCACTTTGCCAAATATCAAAGAAGCAATTGAGTATAAATTGGACTCTCTCCAGTCTTATACTTGATTGCTCGATTTCTAGCAGTTCCCCTCAGAGGGGACGAGGTGGTGGGGGAGGAAGAATCGGGACCGAGCCGTTGCTCTCATCGACGGATAGGGGATACCTCAACTGCCCCGTTATTGATGGGAGAAGGAGGGGTTGGGTCGGGGAGGCTTTCCACACTGGTAAACCCCTAAACAAAAGCGGTAGCGGTGTGGACTAGAGAGATGAGAGAGGAAGGGGTAGTGGGGTGGTGAGAGGCCTACTGTGGACCTATTTGGCTTAATCCTATTTGGAGTTTGTTGTCGTTGTTGCCGGCACCTCCATCAGAGCCCTGTGTGGAGGGAGTGGTGTGGTAGCGCCGAACAAAAATGAAGGGGGCTAGATGATATGGACTTGCTATGGGGGTTGACGGTGGGAGAACATTTTTCCCAAAAATAGCCGGATAGCCTTTTGGCGCTACCTATGGAGATGCTCTAATCCTAGTCGTCGCCGCCTAAACTCTCTACATGCAACTACCCAATCCTCCTCCTCTTTTCCATCTTGAGGCATAAGGAGTTGGGACCCGACCTCTTCTTTGTTTTTCTTGTAGGTTGTTCCTTGTTGGTTTTTGTGTCTATAGTGGATCCCTTCAACCTCTTCCTACCTTGAGGGTGTTCTTATGGGCGTCAGCGAAGGAAAGATGGGGGTTTGTGTCATCATATCAATTTGTCCAATTCAATGTTGGCAAATTATGTGTCTATAAGGGATATAATTGGATTCTTATTCGGTCATTACTTCAACCTCTTATTTCTTTATGTTCCGTGCCAAAGTTTGGTTTATTTTACCCTCTAGATTGGTGGTGGAGGATTGCAAACCTATACTACATGGAGTGCGTCCCCAATCGAGGTTTGATCACCGACTACCATATCTTGTTTCTCGCGATGAGGGGCTATTGCTAGGTTCAATCCTTGTATATCGAGGGTGTTTGCAGGTGCTCCTATCCCTTACTGCTTGTTCGGTGCATTTTCCAACCTCCGATGGACGACGAGCAAGAGAAGGAAGTAGGCGACCAATATGATTTTCAATGTAATTTTATATTTTATAAGTCGTTTTGTGTTTTGTTGTCATGTTGGATTCGCGGCATAGAAAACAAAATTTTCCTACGATATGAACAACTAAGCACCAAAATCTATCTATCTAAATACAAGAAACGGGTGGATATACATCCATAGAGAACTTACCCTCAAAGACCGAAAAGCTTTACGAGATTGGTTCTCGTTGATGATGTAGTTGTACACTTGCTGATCTCAAGATCGTAATGAAGTCTGGCAAGTCCAGCACCGCAACCTAGCGGCACATCCATGATCGCACACACGTCCGGCACCCCGAAAACTTCCGTCTCCTCGATCCAGCAAAACAGTGGAAGCAGCAGATCCTTTCTAGAGAAACCACCAAGAGAACATGTTGAAAAAGTATGTGGGCCCCCATGTGTGGTTTTGGTAATTAATGACAATCTCTATGGACTAATATTTGCATTGAGTTATACTTGTATAAATTGTCCATGGGCATCGCTTGGACCATGTGTTGGCTTCAAGGTATAGAAGAAATGAAGAAGAAGCATTATCCAAGGGCTTTGGGCCTATTGGAATCATTTAGAAGAAGAAGAAAAGAAAATAATATCAAGAGTGTCTTGAATAAGAACATGGAATTTCTCATGTGTATCCTCAAGACATCATCCTAATGGAGTTAGAAGAAATGAAGTGCAAGCTCAAGATGCTCCGTCTGTTGGAATTATGCCCTAGAGGCAATAATAAAGATGTTATTATTATAATTCTTGTTCATGATAAATTTTATATTCCATGCTAGAATTGTATTAAGCGGAAACTTTGATACTTGTGTGGTTTATGAACAACACCGTGTTCCTAGTACGCCTCTATGGACTATCTCATTGATTAATGATGGTTAAGGTTTCCTAACCATAGACATGAGTTGTCGATTAATAAAGAGATCATTTCATTAGGAGAATGATATGATGGACATACCCAAATTAAGCGGGGCAATTAGATCGTGTCATCGTGTTCATCTTTGCGAAACTTTTTCCTATGTCAAGTATTGTATTCCTTAGACCATGAGATAATACAACTCCCTGGTATCGGAAGAAAGCTTTGAGGTCATCAAACGTCATCCTATGTGAGGGTGATCATAAAGGTGTCTCTCAGGTGATCGGAAAGTACTTGTTGGGTTGTATGTATCGAGATGGAATTTGTCCCTCCCAAGTCGGAGAGATATACTTCGGGCCCACTCGGTAATCGATATCAACACCGCTTGCAAGCACGTGGTTAAGGAGTTAATCACAAAGTGATATCGGATTACGGAACGAGTAAAGTACTTGCTGTGAACGAGATTGAACTAGGTATGCTGATACCAACGATCGATCTCGGGCAAGTAAAATATCGCGTGACGAAGGGAATACATATATGGGATTAATTGAATCCTGGCATCATGGTTCATCCGATATGATCATCTATGAATATGTGGGAGTCAATATGGGTTTCCAGATCCCACTGTTGATTATTGATAGAAGATCATGTCTACATATTCTCGAACCCGTAGGGTCACACACTTAACGTGCATCGACGCTAGGATAGAATGGATGATTGGTTTATGAGTTTTTTGTTTGGAGTCTCGGATGAGATCCAGGACATCAGGAGAGGTTCCGAAATGGTCCGGAGAATAAGATTCATATAAAGGAAAGCAGTTTTTGGATTTCGGAATCGTTTCGGAGTTTATCGGTATTGTACCGGAAGGTTCTAGAAGGTTCCAGAGTGGGACCAACGTGGGCCCACTTGTCGGAGGCCTGCGTGGGCCTAAGGGGAAGTGCCCTGGCCACTTTGGGCCAGGGGCACAAGGCCCCCAAGGCCCAGCCGTCCAGCCCTAGGGGAAACCCTAGGGGAGCCTTCTAGAAGGAAGGGGGAAGACTTGGGGCCGCCGCCGCCCTAGGGCTTGGAGGAAGGGCCAAGGGGGCCGGCCAGCCCCCTATATAAGGAGGGCATGGGCGCACCCTCCCTATTGGGGAGGTGACCCCGGATAGGGTAAGGACGGGGGAAAGACGAAAGGAGATTCCCCGTCCAGTTTCCGACTTACACTCTAAATCGGCCGAATCCTGTAAAGGTCGTCCGAGGTGTGAAAGGGTAGAACCCATATGATGATAGCAAGGCATTACCCAGCCGGGATACTGCGTAAGTCGGCCGGGTCAGCCCGTATAATCTTAATGCAGGTGAGGGCCAAGCCGAGTTATGCGAGACAGGGCCGAATGATATGAAGCTTGCAGGAGAAGGAGATGCCAATAGTCAAACTCTAGTCGCATGCTAGGGAGAATCTGAGCAGATCCAAGCACAAAGGACAAGGCGCAGAGCGACAGAGGGGCAGAAGGAGGTCACGGAGGTGACAGTCCTGAAGCCCGAGGCATGCATGTGGGGTTCTCTGGAACATTGCCGTCGTTAGAAGGGCGACACGGAAAGGAGGCCGCCGAGTTACTATATTGGGACAAGCATATTCTTCGAATATGCTTGCCACGTCAGCCCTAGAGGAGCCCAAGGTTCTCCTTTATAAGGGGCGGCTTGGACTCTGAGAAGGGCATCGACTCATTTAGTACCGTTAGGCTGGTAAAGTTCTTCCTATCTACTTATACTCAGCTCAAGGAGCACTTGTAGCCCAAGGAAGGAGAAATAAAGATCTTACCTTAGTCTTCTATGTGTAGAATCAACTACATATTCCCTCCCCAGATCCCTCTAGTATCCATTAGCCCCATACTTTAGCCTACCCATGGCATCTGCCGTGCCACCACCACGACAGTTGGCGCCCACCGTGGGGCCAGCAGCGGTGCTAGCTGGAGTCATGATCCAGACGGGAAACTTCATCCACACTGGCGAGCGCATTGTCTCTGGCTTAGTCCAGAGATTTGATCTCTGTGACTACGTCAGCGACAACGCAGGAAGCTTCAAGGCAAAAACTCCTCCGCGCAACAGCGTCTTCATCAACTTGGGCATGCACCAGATCTACATCGGCGTCGACACCTCCGGCGTTTATCCTCACCAAGTTGTTGTTGCAGGAGAGCCTCCCCTTAGTGCCACAAACGGTCCACGCAGATTGCGCCCCGTCAGCAGCGTCGAGGTGATGGTCGCAGCCGGGGTGCAGGCGGGAACAACAGGCGCCGGATCAAGCAGAGATCCGACGACGAGTGTGCAGGTGGCCACCAAGCAGGCATCTCCACAGCCCACCGAGGTAATTCCTTCAACGGCAAACCCAGCCGAGGTGCAGGATACGACCCCAAAGGCACCAAGGGTAAGAGGGCCACCTCTGGAAAAACCAGAAAACATTCTCCAGGCAACTATAGATAATCTGACTACACCTGTAGCGCCGATCCTTGATCCGGCAAACGCTCAGGCAGAGTTAGAAGAGACCAGGCAAAAAGTGCTAGTAGAGGCAAAAACGGTGTCAGCATTGCGGGAGTCTTTAAACATGACCCTGCGAGAATATGCTAGGGCAAACAAGCTTGACGTCGCCCCCGAGCGGGTCGACGAATTGAGATTAAGAGGGAAGAACCTCATAGATGATATTAACAAAGAGCATGATGCTCATAGGGCAGAATCAGTTGATCTAGGTCTGCCGAGATACAGTACCCCGGCAAAGAACCTGAGGGCGGCAAATTCCGTTGCACTAGAGTTAGAAGTATTGACCGGCGAAGCCCGACAAAAACAGCAAGAGAGAGTGAATGAACTGGTGCGTATTGCGAACCAGCAGAATGAAGAAATGCTTAGGGCAGACCCAGCGAGGCCTGGTGCATCGCGAATGGTTCATTCGGCTGGTGCAGCACCTGCCTTATCGGTGGCAGCAGCATCCTCAGCCGGAAACAATGCGCGGAAAGACAGGGCGGTAACTTCGGGAAAAAGAAATAAGCAAATTGTTCCATATGATCCGGCGATAGCCGGAAAAGCAAATGAAAATAGAGGCAACATGAGCCGAGATAACAGTGGCGAGAGAAACCCCGGCCGTGCCGAGAAAGACAACGGAAGCCGAGGTAATGAAGATATCGGAAGAGGAGATCTCGGAAGAGGAAATCACGAGAATAATATCCCGGCTGAAGGAAGGTGAGAACCGCCACCCAATCCACAACCAAGATATGAACCTCGGCAGGAAAGAGAAGTGAGACCAGCTCGCCACAATCAGGTGGATGAGAGGTATAATGATGGATATTCCGAAATGGAATATGCGGTTCATGGTGGAAATAACCACTATGGAATGCAGGAAAGAGTTATATACAGAGATTTGCCGTCAAGTGATGCCAGAGTAAAGCTGGACCGGCTATACCGATCCGAGCTGTTAGAAGAACAGGGTCCACCAGGTCCGACATGCTTCAGACCACGGATCATGGGTGAGCCGCCTGTGCCGAACTTTCAGCTGGCAAGGGGCACAAAAACATATAATGGGAGCACCAAACCACAGGATTGGTTGATCGATTATGCCACTGCAGTAAAAATAGCTGGCAGAAACTTACGATGGGCAGTGCGATATGTCCCGCAAATGTTGGAAGGACCAGCTAGAGTATGGCTGAATAATCTGCCAGCAGGCAGCATCAACTGTTGGTTGGATTTTGAAGAAATGTTCGTTAGCAACTTCACCAGTACTTACAAGAGGCCAAACAGGCCGCAGCAGCTAGCCATGTGCAAGCAAAGGCCGAATGAGACAGACAGAGAGTTCTTAACTCGGTGGTGTAACCTGAGAAATTCGTGTGAGGGAGTTATAGAATCACAAGCAATAGCTTGGTTCGCTCAAGGATGCCGCTATGCCAGTGTATTATGGCAGCGACTGCAAAGAGATATGCCAACCACTTTGGCAGAAACCATCAGGATAGCGGATTCCTATGCGTTGGGAGACCCGACGCAACCAGAATTAATGTCAGCAGATCATCGGGAACATCAAGATCAATATGCAAGAGATGTGGCCGGGTCATCCAGGCGCAATGATTTCATAGGAAGAAGAAGAGAAGAAAGACCGGATTATAGATATGGTTCAAGTCAGGTGGCAGCAGTAGTGCAAGATCAGCCGAGTCACGGAAACAATCAGCGGAAAAAGAATGGTCCTCAGCAATGGACACCAAGGAATGAAGGAAAAAGACAGTGGACACCAGAGCAAAAGAAGCAATGGCAGGAGAGGCCGAAGTACACGTTTGAGTCTATGTTAGATCAGCCGTGTAAATTTCACACGTCAAACCCGGCCAGGCCGGCCAATCATACAACTCGCCAGTGTGCCTGGATGAAAAATGCAATGGGTAACCCCGTAGGCATGCAAGCAACGTCCCTCCAGGCACATCAGCAGCATCAGCCACAGTTGACTGGAGCAAACGCACATCAACTAATGTTACCACCTCCTCCCCCGAGGTATGATAACTCGGACCGGAGGGATGCTGTGCATCAAGTGATAAATTAGGGTCCGGATGGAAGGACGAACCCAGGAGGTAGTGGACGCAATGATTACAGAGAACATCATCAATCATATTGCGTGTTCATAACAGAACAGCAAGACAGGCAAAGTGTGCAGCGCCGGCATATGGAAGTAAATGCAGTTATGCCGGCAGTACCAAGATATATGCCTTGGTCAGATCAGGAAACAACTTGGAGAATAAAGGATCACCCCAGAATAATGCCGAATCCGAGGTCGTACGCACTCGTACTAGATCCGACATTTGTCTGACCAAGCATTAATGTGAAATTTTCAAAAGTACTCATTGACAACGGGAGAAGTATCAATATCATGTACAAATATACAATGCATAAACTCGGAATATCGCAGAATATGCTGCAATCCACGAGGACCACATTCCATGGGATAGTACCAGGCCTTTCATGCGAACCCATTGGAAAAGTTCGAGTGGATGTATTATTCGGCACAAGAGATAACTGCAGGGCAGAAAATTTGGAGTTTGAAGTGGTGGACCTAGAGAGTTGTTATCATGCTCTACTCGGACGGCCGGCGTTGGCCAAATTCATGGGCAGCTGCCACATAGCTTACTTGAAAATGAAGTTACCCGGGCCGCAAGGGATGATAACAGTAGCAGGAGATTACAGGAAGTCAATGGAATGTGCTTCAGCCGGATCAAACATGGCCGAGTCATTGGTAATAGCAAGAGAAAAAAAGAAGGATTCAGGAGGTAGCAGCCCTCGATCAGTCGGCACAACTGAATATGCCGGCATTGGCCAATCCGCATGGAAGTGTCTCTTTCTAGCCGACTAAAGAAACAAAAAAGTTCCAGATAGATGAGCAGTTCCCAGAGCGCACCGTCACCATTGGTGCCGGCCTAGATGCTAAATAGGAAAGCGAGCTCACCAACTTCCTCCGTGAGAATCGGGATATCTTTGCATGGTCAACTCAGGATCTGCAAGGTGTGCCGAGGGAGTTGGCCGAGCACTCTCTGAATGTAAGGCCAGGATCAAGGCCGGTGAAGCAACCTCTCCGCCGCTTCGCCGAAGACAGGAGAAAAATAATAGGGGATGAAATAGCTCGGCTCCTTGCGGCCGGGTTCATCATGGAGGTGATGTATCCGGATTGGTTATCGAAACCAATGCTCGTAGAAAAGAAGAAGGATGATCCGAATGTAGCCATTGTATGGCGAATGTGTATTGATTACACGAACTTGAACAAGGCGTGTCCAAAAGATCCTTTTCCTCTACCTAGAATAGACCAAGTCATTGATTTGACCGCTGGTTGTGAACTATTATCATTTGTAGACGCGTATTCTGGTTTTCACCAGATACCGTTAAATCCGGCCGATCAAATAAAGACTGCGTTTATTACCCCGTACGGGGCTTATTGCTATCGCACCATGCCATTCGGCCTGCGTAACGCGGGGGCAACATATCAGAGATGTATGCAAAAATGTCTGCATGACCAAATAGGAAAGAATGTACAAGTGTATGTAGATGACGTGGTTATCAAAACCAAAGAAAGCAAAATGCTACTGGATGATATTCGGCAGACTTTCGCGAACCTGAGAAGGTTCCGAATGAAGCTTAACCCGGAAAAATGCACTTTCGGTGTGCCGGCTGAAAAACTACTCGGTTTTCTCGTATCTAGCCGAGGCATAGAGGCCAACCCAACTAAGATAAGAGCAGTAGAAAGGATGGAATTGCCGAGATTTATAAATGACGTACAAAAGTTCACAGGTTGCTTGGCCTTGCTTAGCCGATTTGTATGTCGGCTGTGAGAGAAAGCATTACCACTTTATCAATTGATGAAGAAATCTCATAAGTTCATTTGGACACCACAAGCAGACAATGTGTTTCATGAATTGAAAAAGATGTTGGTCACAGCGCCAATCCTGGCTTCTCCATTATCGAAAGAGACTATGTTACTTTACATAGCCGCCACGAACAGAGTGGTAAGCGTTGTGATCGTGGTGGAGCGAATTGAAGATAATAAATCAGTGCAAAGGCCGGTATATTATCTAAGCGAGGTACTATCAGCCTCAAAACAAAATTACCCACATTATCAGAAGATGGCATATGGGGTATACATGTCAGCAAAGAAACTTAAACATTACTTCGAAGAGCACCCCATCAAAGTGATCTGTGAAGCGCCCATAGCCGACATATTGAGCAACAAAGATGCAAGTGGCCGAATAGCAAAATGGGCAATTGAATTGTCACCCTATGCTCCGCAATTCGATAGGCGAGATGCGATCAAATCTCAGGCTATGGCCGACTTCTTCGTAGATTGGGCCGAGGTACAGTATGAGCCACCATTACCAGATCCGAATTATTGGACGATGCACTTCGACGGCTCCAAACTAAGAAATGGTTTGGGGGCAGGAATAGTGTTAACCTCGCCGAAAAGAGATCAGCTGAGATATGTGTTACAAATACACTTCGCCGCATAAAACAATGTAGCTGAATATGAAGCACTGGTCCATGGATTGAAGATGGCGAAAGAGATTGGCATACGCCGAATCTTATGCTACGGAGACTCAGATCTAGTAGTACAACAAGTCTCAGGCAATTGGGATGCGTTAGATGCCAATATGGCCTTATATAGATTTCATGTGCAAAAACTCAGTGGATACTTTGATGGATGTGAATTTCATCATGTACCTCGGGCGGAAAATGACACCGCAAACACATTGTCAAAACTCGGATCAACCAGACAATCGATTCCCCCAGGTATCGCCCTAGAGCACCTGAGGAAACCATCAATAACACCATCACCAGAGTCCGAATCCATTTTTATTCCGGCAAAATCAAGAGAAGATAGTGTGCCGATGGAAGTTGACAAGGAATGTAACCCGGAATTTCCAAAAATGAACCCGGCCGATGCAAGGATGGATATGGGGAAATCTGAGGTAATTATGTCGGTGGAAAATATGGAAATAGATAGCGAGATTACCCTAGAAAAAATCATACCAACATGGGCGCAACCCATATTTTCTTTCCTCAGAGAGGCGATTTTGCCGAATGACGAGGTAATGGAAAGACAGACACTGATAAGAGCTAAAGCTTATACAATCATAAACAATGAGCTATATAAAAGGAGCGTCACAAGCGTGTTGCAAAGATGTGTGAACTCGGCGGAAGGCTAGGAGATCCTCCTAGATATACACCAAGGAGAATGCGGGCATCACGCCTCGTCTAGAGCTTTAGTGGCCAAAGCATTCATGCATGGGTTCTATTGGCCGACAGCGTTGAAAGAGGCCAAAGAACTGGTCGAAAAATGTAATGGTTGCCAGAGATATGCAAGCAAGATACATATGCCATCGTCCGAGTTAAAAACGATACCAATTACTTGGCCATTTTCTGTATGGTGCTTAGATATGGTGGGACCATTCAAGCCGGCCCGAGGCGGGTTGACCCACATCTTAGTCATGGTCGACAAATTCACAAAATGGATCGAGGTAAAACCAATAAAGAAATGTGATGGGCCAACAGCGGTAAAATTCCTGAAAGATATTATCTTGAGATATGGTAACCCACACAGTGTTATTACAGACAATGGTACGAACTTTGCTGAAGGAGCTTTCGCTAGATTTTGTCAAGAAAAACACATAAGACTAGATGTCGCCTCGGTGGCTCACCCAACATCTAATGGGCAAGTAGAAAGATCTAATGGACTAGTACTGTCAGGAATAAAACCACGACTCGTCGAACCACTGCAAAGGTCGGCAGGGTGTTGGATTGAGGAACTACCAGCAGTACTATGGAGCCTCAGAACTACCCCAAACAGATCAACAGGGTATACACTATTTTTTCTAGTATATGGGGCAGAAGCTGTGCTTCCAGCCGACATAACACATGACTCGTCAAGGGTTACCCAGTATACAACCGCTTAGGTAAATGAAATAGCTCGGCAAGATGATGTCGATCTGCTAGAGGAAGCCAGGGAGTTGGCACTATCAAGATCAGCTATTTATCAGCAGGACTTGCGGAGATATCACAACAAGAAAGTAAATCCAAGAGTGTTTAAAGAAGGAGATTTGGTTCTTCGGTTAGTGCAACGTACGGCCGGCATGCACAAACTATCGCCCCTTGGGAAGGACCGTTCATCGTGAGAAAAGCATTGCACAATGATGCGTATTACCTAATTGATGCTCAGTCACCAGAAAAGAACAAGGCAGACAAAGCCGACGAATAATCAAAAAGACCATGGAATGTAGCTTTACTTCGTCCATTTTACCTGTAGGAGTCGTCTATGACGAGTTGTAAAGAAACGCTCCAGGACAAAATATCAACTATGTATCAAACCTCGGCACCTAGAGCAGTGGCTCGGGGACTGCCTTATGTTGTTTTTGAGTTTGGGTTATGTATTAAACTTCGGCACCTAGAGCAGTGGCTCGGGGACTACCTTATGTTGTTTTTGAGTTTGGGTTATGTATTAAACCTCGGCACCTAGAGCAGTGGCTCGGGGACTGCCTTATGTTGTTTTTGAGTTTGGGTTATGTATTAAACCTCGGCACCTTGAGCAGTGGCTCAGGGACTGCCTTATGTTGTTTTTGAGTTTGGGCTATGTATCCAACCTCGGCACCTTGAGCAATGGCTCGGGGACTGCCCTACGTTGTTTTTGAGTTTGGGTTACGTATCACACCTCGGCACTTCGAGCAGTAACTCGGGGACTGCCCTATATTGCTTCTGAGTTTTGGATATGAATTAAACCTCGGCACCTTGAGCAATGACTCGGGGACTGCCATATTTTGTTTTTGAGTTTGGGTTATGTATTAGACCTCGGCACCTCCAGCAATAACTTGAAAACCGGCCAATATTATTTCGCACTTTTAGCAATGTGTTGAGTCTCCATTTTTAGAACAGTGATTAGAGGATTGCCCCACAATTGTCCTTCGTTACAGAAATGGGTATCGAACTTCGGCACCCAGAACGATGTTATTTTGTTCTCCCCAGATATAGGTTTCGAGATTGACAACTTCATCAAGATCAGGCAATATTATTTTGTTCTCCCCAAATAAAATTCAAGAACACAATGGTCGAAGTGTCAAATTCATCAGGGTCAGGCAATATTAGATGCCGGACTACCGTACGACAAAGGCAAAACACACAATCCAAACTTAAGAAATTAAAGGCCACCAAAGCAAAGATTAAAACAAACAAAGATTAGTTTAAACAAAGTAATAAAGATCACAAACATGTGTGCCTCAACGGCAAAAGGAAAAAAAGGTTCATACCACACAGAAAGTCGGACAAGTATCTGACACACATCATACGCCCGGCATACCGGGGATAAGAAACGACTTAGAATTTTTTAAGGGGCAGCGACTTGATCAGGAGCTGGGCGCTCCGAGGTAGACGGCACCTCGACAGAAGTTGCTTCGCCCTCCACAGAACCAGGAGCGACTTCGGGGGAAGCTCGGGGCTGTTGAGAACCATCAGATTGAGCTGTGGAATGCCCAGTACCTTTGGAGGAGGATCGCGCGTCACCATTGCCATCCGAGCTCGAGCTGGAACCACCAGAAGTATCCGAGTTGCCATCAGCTTCATCTGGGTTGGCTGAATCATCTTCAGAGGCATCTTCAACTTCGACCTCTTCTGCCGGGTCAGGAAGGAAACTCGGCCCTTCAATCCAGTTATGCACGTCCGCATACTCAATGAGCTGGAAGGCACGAGCTTGGCGGAGAGCGACGAAGTCTGGATCCTCAACCCAGCGGGAGCCAATGCGAAAATTTATTAACGAGGGAAATATCCTCGTACCATGACATAACGACTGTAAGTGCCATATCAGCACTAGCTCGTCCAGCAGATTCCCTCCAAAGAGTCAACTGGTTCTGGGATGCCATCAATCTTTCCACCAGTATCTTGATTTCATCAATATCAGGAGTCCTAGAAGTATTCGGCCAGAGAACATGGTAGGCCCGAATGGCTGCTTGCACCAAGTCCCTGCCCATAATCTTCATCGGACCGACGTTAGCGCCAACGTCAACCAAGAAATCTTCCATCGAGTATTCTAGGCTCGCATCGGCAGGAACACCTCGGTGCACACGAGCATTAATCACCGCTTTAGAGCTCACGGGCTTAGCTTCTGGAAAATGGTCTGCGCAAAACGAAAGTGCGTCGGTCAATAGTAAGCAAGGGAAAAAGATAACTCGGCCACGGCCAGAAGCTTACGGTGAATATAGCTCAGCATTATCTGAAGATCTTTAGCCCAGTCACCCTTGGTTTTCTCAAAGCGAGTGATCTCCTCGCTCATCCCCCGGGTCTTCAGTTCGGCAGCCTCGAGAACCTCTTTATTTTTCTGCAATTGTAGAGCTAGCCGATTCTTCTCCTCAGAGAACTCCTGGTCAACTTTTTCCAACTCAGATTTCTGAGAAAGCTTGAGGGACTCCACCTCGGCGCGCAAGCGAGCTATCTCGTCATCTTTATCTTTCAGCTGCGCCGAGTGAGTGGCGGCTTGTTCTAAAAAATGCAGCATCATATCTGGCATGGGTATGCATTCTTGGTGTGAAGCTGCAAAAGTTTGTAACTCGGCTATACCGAAGCCAAAAGGGTTAAAAGAAACCCGGTGCACATTTCAAATTGATATCTGTAGAATAAAGAAGAGTAACGAACCTTCCAGGGCCTTGACCTTTTTCTCAAGACGGATATTAAGATTGTTGATATTACCTATTCACCAGCAAAATGAGTTAGCACCTCACATCCAAAACAATAAGAACTTTAGGGATAATGCGAAAGTTTGTTAACTGACCAGCTTTCTTCGCCACAGGAATGACCCTCTCATATTTATCTTGCAATTTTTTATGTCCGAAGAGCAGCCTTTGGAATTCGGCGGTCCGTCGGTCATGCGCAACCTAAAACAACAAAACAAAAAACAATAAGATATTCGAAGCTCAGACAGATCCGAGTCGAGCAAAACTTAACTCGGATCTAGGTGGCTGGATATTCGAAGCTCAGACAGATCCGAGTCGAGCAAAACTTAACTCGGATCTAGGTGTCTGGATATTCAAAACTAAGACAGATCCGAGTCGAGCAAAACTTAACTCGGATCTAGGTGGCTGGATATTCGAAGCTCAGACAGATCCGAGTCAAGCAAAACTTAACACGGATCTAGGTGGCTGGATATTCAAACTAAGACAGATCCCAGTCAAACAAAACTTAATTCGGATCTAGGTGGATGGTTATTCAAACACTAAGACAAAACTGAATCAGGTAAAACATAATAAAACTTCCAAACGAATAACAAGTTATTCGATTGCAAGCTTCAGGGACTAGAGTATATATAATGGCATAAAGGCAATTACCTCATTCATCTTGTCGCTGTCAAGAACAATCTTGGCAGCCAGATGTAGGCGACTACTGATGTCGGAGAGTTGAAACGGCTGGCTGCCTGGATTGCCTTCGAGCTGATCAGCAGCGTTCCAATTGTGGGCATACTCGACCAACGAGCCGAGGCTGTTCCCACTCTCCGTTCGAGTCAGGACTTTGCCTCGGACGTGTTGGGTAGCCACCGTCGCCGCGGGACTCTTGTGGAGAGCGAGCTGTGTATCAGCAACCAGGGTAACAGTAATCTTGGCAGATGAAATCCCCTTGCACAGCGCATCAGCAATTGTAGGCTGAGAAGAGATGGCAGGTCCTTTTTGAGATGAGGGAGGCTTGGTGGCAACGACCTCTCTCGCCTTAGAAGAGGCATCGGCAGGAGCCGTTACCTTGACACTTGGGATGACTTCTTTAGGGTCCGGTGGGATTACGGTTTCTGAGGGCGCCGAGATATTGGTATCCTCGGCTGGAATCGGAGTCGCAGTAAGGGTTGTGGGGGACAAAAGGACCTCAGGGGAAATTTCAGGATTCACAGAGGAGACAGCAGGCTCAGTGGAAATATCTACGGGCCGAGTTGTACCGACATCAACAGGAGAGGTCTCAGGCGTGTCCTGGCAAGATGGCATCTGATTCGGAGCAGGAGGAGAATCAACATGAGCAGGACTAGGAATTCTAGTGTCTTCAGGAGGCGGAGGAGAAGGCGGCCGAGTCGTGTGACTCGTCATACTGGGGCCACTAGGCTTAACAGAAAGAGGAGCCCTGCAGAGGCAAAAATATCAGGTCAAAAGGCAGAAAGAGAGAAACAAGAAATACAAATAAAAAGCAACTCACCCAGTAACCCCGGGCATAGTTTTACACTTAGGGGGTGCGGGGCAGATCTCTTTATCCATTTCTTGGGAACGGCTTCCGAGGCACCGGCTGGAGCGCTACGTTTCCCCGAAGTAACAGGAGGTCGGGAGGCGAGAGGATCGGCGTTGTGAACCTGACCGGCCGGATTAGCTGAGAAAGTAGAGGCCGGAAATTCATAAGAAATTGGCATTGCGGCAACTATCTCAAGAACTTGGACCTCGTCCGAATCACCTTCCTCCTCGTGGGCCGGGGTCTTGCCGCGGGCGCGAGCCGGAGCAAGATCCAACTTGGGAACGAACTCTTCCGAGTCCGGCTCCCCGCTGTACGGAGTGTTCCGATCCGCGGGCCACGGGAGGGACAGAACCACGGCATCCTCAACCTTCTGCTCTTCAAACCTCTGCAGGACAAGAAAGAGAAAAATTAACAAGAGAAAACAAAGATGCGATTAAAAGGTAAAACATGACTGCAAGAACTTACTCTGGGAGGGGGATGCTCGCGGGAGAGCGGCTTCAATCCCCAGGCCCAGTCCTCCGGCATCTCCGTCTTAAAGATAGCCCGGACGCGCTTGAAGATAAGATAATTGTCCAGCTCCACCGTCGAGACTCGGTTGGGATCGAGAGGACCGCTCATATAGCAGAGCTTGTGTGTGCGTTTCTGGAATGGGCAGATCCGTCTGCTGACGAAGGTAGTCATTAGATCCTCGCCGCGTAGCCCGAAGCGGATCAGTTCCTTTAGCCGAATCTCAAAAGCCTCGGCCAGAGCATGACTCTTCCTCGGATTATAGGTCCAGTTCTTCTTGGAAGGAGTGCCAATGGAAAAAGAAGGGAGCAGAATCCTATCCTCATTCCCAGAGTTCTTGACATAAAAGAAGGACTTATGCCACTTCTTGCATGATTCTAAACCTGCAACGCGAGGAAATTCGGATTTCCTCCGAGGTGTGATTGACGCGGCACCACATTGGGTAAGCAACTTATCGGAGGGTTGAAGAGATTTGTTTGGGACGACGTTGGATCGAATCTGGAAAAACTTTGACCAAACGTGCACAGACGGCCATAGGCCGAAGTATCCCTCCGAGGCAGAGGTGTCTAGAGGAAAGCCTAGGCGTTAAGACCGGATAAACTCACCGGCGACAACGCCGGAGCAAGCGAACGGGGACGAGGTCGACGGAGCAGTGCGACGAAAGCCTTGCCGTCAAAGACCCAGATGGGCGCATGGCGGCGGAGGCACGAACAGGCGCGGAGGCGAGAGGAAGAAGAAGGGCACTAGTAAGCGGAGGGGTAAAGTGAATTCCCTAGCCCCGTGCCCCTCTTTATAACCGCGCCGCCTGAGAAGTAGTGGGATCGTGGGTGTGGCAGTTATCTGTGTGGATCATGTACGCGGCACGATCGCACGCCGCTAAGTGGAACCGCACAAACGACCACACGATGATAGAAAAGGTCAAGATCCCTGACGAAAACGGTATGCGAGGCGTCGCAGCGCCTACGTGACAGGCGCAGTAATTACTATAGCCTGTCAGTGGACACTGTAGAGGAACGAAAAACTAGAGAAACAATGATGAGTATGACACATAGGACGAGGCGTACGCGAGAAGAAATGCAGATACCTCGAACGAGAAAAAGATAACTCGGAAACAATGGGAAATGAATATCGTGAAACTGATACGGCCCGGCCGAAGTTATAGGCAGGACCGTACCAGCTTCGGGGACTAATGTTGGGGAGGTGACCCCGGATAGGATAAGGATGGGGGAAAGACGAAAGGAGATTCCCCGTCCAGTTTTTGAGTTACACTCTAAATCGGCCAAATCCTGTAAAGGTCGGCCGAGGTGTGAAAGGGTAGAACCCATATGATGATAGCAAGGCATTACCCTGCCGGGATACTGCGTAAGTCGGCCGGGTCAGCCCGAATAATCTTAATGCAGGTGAGGTCCAAGCCGAGTTATGCGAGACATGGCCGAATGATATGAAGCTTGCAGGAGAAGGAGATGCCAATAGTCAAACTCTAGTCGCAGGCTAGGGAGAATCTGAGCAGAGCCAAGCACAAAGGACAAGGCGCAGAGCGACAGAGGGGCAGAAGGAGGTCACGGAGGTGACAGTCCTGAAGCCCGAGGCATGCAGGTGGGGTTCTCTGGAACCTTGCCGTCGTTATAAGGGCGACACGGAAAGGAGGCCGCCGAGTTACTATATTGGGACAAGCATATTCTTCGAATATGCTTGCCACGTCAGCCTTAGAGGAGCCCAAGGTTCTCCTTTATAAGGGGAGGCTTGGACTCTGAGAAGGGCATCGACTCATTTAGTACCGTTAGGCTGGTAAAGTTCTTCCTCTCTACTTGTACTCAGCTCAAGGAGCACTTGTAGCCCAAGGAAGGAGAAATAAAGATCTTACCTTAGACTTCTGTGTGTAGAATCAACTACATCTTCCCTCCCCAGATCCCTGTAGTATCCATTGTCCCATACTTTAGCCTACCCATGGCATCTGCCGTGACACCACCACGACACTCCCCCTCCCATCCTCGAACCCTAGCCGCCGTCCTGCTTCCCCTCCACCTCTCTCTCTCTCCCGACTGCGCGTAGGCGAAGCCCTGCCGCAGAAACTCTCCACCATAAGCACCACGCCGTCGTGCTGCAGATCCAATCTATCTCTCCACCATACTTGCTGGACCAAGGAAGGAGGATACGTCGCTGCACCATACGTGTGCATCTCTCGGAGGCGCCGCCACTTGCGGCATAGGATCGGATCGCGAGGAGGAGACGGCTAGTACGACTACATCAACCACGTTCTGTTGAACGTTTCTGCTGTGTGATTTCTTCAAGGGTATGAATATATCATCAATCTCTCTCGTTGATTGCATCTCCTAGATTAGATCTTGGATTTCTTGTTCGCATCCGTCGATTTTTTTTGATTTACTATGCTGCGAAACCCTTCGGTGGTATCAGAGCTAGATCTATGCGTAGATGTGTTTCACGAGTAGAACGCAACATGCTTGTTGTGGGCGTTGATGTTTTCTGTTGCAAACCTCTTGTTGTGTTTCTTATGGCGCGGCATAGTGAGATCGAAGCGGTCCAGGCCAACTTTACGCGACCTCGTTCGCGAGACCGGCTCCGCACTTGACGTGTGGCTTGTTCCACACATGCGGCTGGTGGATGCCAGTTTCTCTCACTATAGTAGTCATGGGATTTACAACGGATGTTAGAAACCATAATATCACCGTTGTGGCTTTCCGTAGGTAAGAACCGTTCTTAGCTTTTTACTCCCATAAGCCCGTAAAACATGCAACAACAAAGTAGATGCGTCTAACTTGTTTTTGCAGGGAGTGTTTTGTGATATGGTATGGCCCAAGACATGATGTGTATGATGTATGCAATGATCATTTTGTAATATTTCACGACTTGCATGTCGATGAGTTCACAACCGGCAGGAGCCGTATGGTTGTCTTTATAATTGTGTATGACCTGCGTGTCAACTTCTTATACGCCATGTAATAGCTTTATCTTATCTCTAAGTAGTTAGCAATAGTTGTAGTTGCTATTCGTGGTGGAGGCAATCATGGTGGAGTGATGGAGATCATGCTGGCGTGCACAAGATGGAGATCATTGCGTGGAGATTGGCTATACCATGTCACATAAAATTATATGCATGTGATGTTTATCCTTTTATGTATCTTATTATGCTTAGATCGCGACGGTAGCATTATAAGATGATTCCTCACTTAAAGATAAAGATAAAAAAAATTGTGTTCTCCCCATGTATGCACCGTTGTGAAAGTTCGTCGTGTTCAAGCACCTCGTGATGATCGGGTGCTATAAACTCTACGTTCACATACAACGGGTGCAAGCCAGTTTTGCACACGCGGAAATACTTGGGTTTGACTTGACGAGCCTAGCATGTACAGACATGGCCTCGGAACACACGAACCAAAAGGTTAAACATAAGTCATATGAATGATATGATCGACACTTTGTTGTCCACCATTGAAACCACATCTCTTCTTGTGAAGATCGGATTAGGTGTGGTGAATTTGGATCGTGTTCACTAAACAACTTGAGGGATGTTGAATTTAGTGGGAGTTCATCTAGTAATTTTATTAAGTTGAACTAGTTATCATGAACATAGTATAAATTGTATTTGAAAATTTTGTAGATCAAATGGATAAGTCCAACTTCAACTTCAACGTTTTTGCTGAGAAAGAAAAGCTTAAGAACAATGGGTCTAACTTCACCAACTGGTTCCTCAATCTGAGAATCATTCTCGCTGGCGGACAAAAGGACTATGTACTTGAGAAAGCGCTAGGTGACGCCCCTGCTACTGATGTGCCGACTGATGAAAAATCTGTTTATCAGTCACGCAGAGATGATTATGGAGTGATTAAGAGTGCCATGTTGTTTGCTATGGAACCGGAAATTCAAAATCGTTTTGAGGAGTTCGCCGGTCCCTTTGAGATACTTGAGGAACTGAAAACCATGTTTCAGACTCAGGCCCGTTCTGAGAGATATGAGATCTCTGAGAAGTTCTTTAACTGCAAGATGGAGGAAGGGAGTTCCGTTAGTGAGCACGCCATTAAGATGTCGGGCTACACTCAACGTCTACTGGACTGCAAGATTCCAAAAGAGCTCAAGATTGACAGTGTCACATCCCAAAATTTTCCAAATTTTGAAATGTGAAAAATAAATAAACAAAATAAAATTTTGTTGAAATTTAGGGTGAGAAGAAACTTTTTGATTCCAAATTGGAAATATCAAAACCTATTTTGATAAAATAAAATCCTAAAGGGATTTAAAAAGATAAACAAATAATAAATAAAGTTATGATAGTTGGAATTACTATTTTTGGATCTTTAAATAAAAAGATATGGTTTTTATAAAACAAAGGTAGAAATATAATAAGGATTATTTTATAGAGACAAATTAAATCTTGGCCAAGCTTTTGAAATAAAATATTTATATTTGATAAAAAGAGTAAAGGTTTATTTAAATAAAATAATGAGGATTTATTAATATCCAATTTTATTAAAGTAAAGGCTTTTCCATTTTAAATAAACACTAAAACTTGTTAAAATGTTTTGAATAAGAATTCCAAGAGTTTTATATTTTCAAATAAGACCTACTGAAAAGGTTTTGGTTGGTTTAGATTTCAAATAGAGTTTTAAAATAAATTAAATCCTATTTGAATTAATAACTAAGGTCTATTTATTTAATTATTAATGGATCCTATAAAGAATAAAAATTATTTTGTTTTGGACTTTGGATTATGTTGTTAAACATAATTAAAATCAATACAAAGTTTGGTGGTGATTTGATTTGATTTGTTGTTTGAATTATTTGGTTGAAAATCAAAACAGAAATTCAAATTGGAAAAAGAAAAGGCTTTCTGAATTAAAAAAGTGAAACAAACAGACCTAACCCATCTGGCCCACTAAGCCCAGCAAGAGCCCACCCGGCATACCCTCACCGAAACGTTTTCTCACGCGAAAACGCACCCGCTAAGTCGCAGACAAGTGGCCCCATCTCCCACTCCCTCCACCTCGCTGACAGACAGGCCCCACACAACTGTGCTTCGTTTCCACCCGCGGCCAGCTCCTCGCGACCGTTTTCTGCGCCTTGATTCGAGGCTTAATTCCGATTGATGGAGTGATCAATTCACGCCAGTAAGCACGCACACATAAACGCCACGCCCCCCTCTCTATTTCCCCTCACTTGCCAGCGCCTCTCTGCCCCTAGGTTGCTCTAATTTCGAGCTCGCATCCCACTGTCTCCGACGACGTCTCAGAGCAATTCCGGCGAACCACAACCGCACCTCACCTCCCACTGCACTCAACCTTGTTCCCCATTGTCTGACGCGTCTCCCAGTACCAGCATCTTGGCCGCGCTTGCCCCAGAGCGTTGGCAAGGACAACCTCAACACGTCGCCGTCGTCTGCTGACGCTCCGGCGAACTCTCCTGGTAAACACCGCCCGCCCCGAGCCTTCCTGTTGATGCTCCTAAGATCCCCAGGACAATGCGCGTCTAACCATGTTCCCCTTTTGCCTTAGGGCGATCTGCAGCTCCGTCCCCGACGACGAACAGAACCGCCTGACGCCGCCATCGACTCCGGCGAGCAATCCACGCCGCTCCAGCGAGCCCCTCGCCAAGCCGACCACACCTCGAGCTTCTCAACACTCCCACGAGCACGGTGAGCACCTTCGTTTCCCCTCTTGCTTCCTGGTTCATCGGCAAGCTTGCCGCCAGAGCGCTCCGCTGCATGTCGCCGTCGCAGCGCCGCCACTTTTGGTCAAGCGATTCTGCACCGTTCGATTGAAATCTGACGCGTAGAAACAGATGACTTAACGAAGGGGTAGGAATGAACCAGAGCCGCACGATTTCATTTAGATCCAACGACTCACAGAGCGCAATCCGCACGAAACGGTACCAGCCTATCAGAGCAAGCCACGTGGCCCTGTTCGTTTTAATAAAAACATAATTGATCTATTAGTTGTTCAATTTTGTAAAATTCATAACTTTAATTCTACACGTCCAAATTTTGAAAATTTTATATCAATGTATTCAGCAGAACAAGTACTTTGCAACCATGCACTTTGTTTAATGATTTGCTTCTGGAAAATTGGTTGAAATTGCAGAAACTTGTGTAGGCTTATTTTGAATATAAAAATTGTTATAGATATACTTTTAATGTGAAATCTTTGCAAAATGGTTTGTTTTGTACCTACTGACCATAGGAACCAACTTATGGATTTAAAAATGTATTTTGTGAAGTTAAAGAGTAAATATTTGAAGTAGCACATTTCTAGTCAAATAAAAATATTGTTTTTGGTTTAGAAATGATTTTTGTGTAAAACCTTTGGGAAATGATTTGATTCAAACCTTCTGACCCTAAACACCAAGTTTTGAGAATTAAAATATATTTGGTGAACTCTTTAAAGAATATTGCTTTACTAAAAGCATTTTCAACCACATAAAATATTGATTTGATTTAAAAATGGTTTATAGATAAAACCTTTTGCAAATGGTTTTACCACTTTAGTAAATGACCACTTTTGAACTTTATAATGTTTAGAACCTAGTAGAAACCACTTTTGCAAGTAAAACTATCTTTTGCATGCTTTCATGCATGACCTTGTTTCTATTATTTTATGTGTGATAAATTGGTTGGAATGCTAGTTGAATTTGTGTTTGCTTGATTGGATTATTGTGGAATTAGAAGAGTGTGATATTTTCAAGATCAAGAAGTGAACCAACATTCTCCACTAAAAGGAAAGTGACACTATCATCCATGTCCTACTATTTTCATTACACTTAGTGGATTTTTGTAACATGCATGATAAGGACTACTATATTTTATGCTATGCTAAATCCTAATAGGACACCCCTATATATTCCTTAGTGGAAACATTGTAGTTGTAGTATGCTTAGCCCTGCTATATATTTTGGATGGGATACATGATATGACTATATGAAGTATTGAAAAGATATATGTTTTATATAATAAAACAAGTATTCAATGAACCACCTGGGTGGACAAGGATACTCAAGATTGGACAAGGTGGCAACAAAAGGAACCATGTTTATATGGCTATATCTTTTTGTATGTGCACTAGAAGAAAACCACCCGGGGACTTAGAGATTGAACATGTTTCTCGTACAGTGGCTTCCGTGTACAGCCACATGCTAAATGGGCTCTGGCTTAGTCAACTACATAGTGGAAGACCCATGCATTGGCATCTTCAGGTTAACTAGAATTGTGTAAGGGAAATTTATCCCTACATTGGTGCCTGGTTGACAAGCTAGCATTTTGTATTGGGAGGACTCCTATGGAAAGACTTTGTCACATTCTCAATCTGCCAGTACTCCATTTTGGTGAGTACTTATCCAGCGGCCACTGGTGGCATCAAGATGAGATTGTGTCATGTGGGTAAAGTGTACAACTTCTGCAGAAGATCAAAATTCTAAGTACTTAGCCGTGTCCCCGGTTATGGACAATACTGAGCAACTAAGGCCTGAAGCTATGGAAGATCTCGACATTCCAATTTCTCAAAGTAAAACTTGATGGTGACAAAAGGGATTTGAAGCACTTGGAGTTTTCCAAGGAGTTCAGAAAGATTTGACAAAAGATCAAAATTATTTTGAAAAGATAGGACAAAACTATTTTGCTTTCTGCAAAAGAGCCTAAACCCCACTTAGCCAAATATGCATGTAATGATAGGATCCACATATTTCTACATAGTAGTGAAACTTGCCAATACAATTCAAATGTATTGACCCTTATGGATGCAACTTATTATGTTGCAGGTTTGTTTGATGTTAGTGAAGTGTGTTGAATAGGATTACAAGTCTACAACCAACATGATTGCCTGTGGCACTTTGAAGATGAAGGACTCCATGCTATATAGATATTCTGCTGCATTGTAATGTGATAGCCAAAATAAGCTATGTAAGATGTAATGAATTATTTTATTCCTGGTTATAAAGTTGTATTATGACCTTTGTTTCTTGATATTACATCTTAACTGTGGATGCTAGCTATTGATCCAGGGACTAGCATTGTAAACACATGGATCTCTACCTTATTAAAGGTTGGGAACCTTACAGATGGTATCAGAGCACTGTGTTGCCTGTAGGATTGTAACCCTAGGATTGGACAAAACCCCTTAGAAAAATTGGAGTTGAATTTGTTCCAAAAACTTATTTACAAACAATCTTGTAAACTCTTTCCTCAACCATTTTGGATTTAATTCTACATCTCTTCCTTTTCAACTTGATGGACAAAGCCTTCACCATGACCAATGAATTCAACTTTAATTTAACTAAGGACTTCAAATTAGACATCACTAAGGACTACAAGTGAAAAACCAAGAGACATTAGATTTCCTACCAAAGACATTGATGTCAAGTTAGAGTATGGATCATATTGACCTATGAGGTATGACTATACTAATGTAAAATCCCTCCTTTATAAAGGAAAAAGGATCCCTGTGATTGCAATGCTAGTCCCTGGATCATTATTAGCATCCACAGTTTAAGATGAAGTACACAGATACAAAGGTCATTTATTACAGCCATTCCAGAGATAAACATAGTCTTTACAACTCCAAGGCCACATGCCTAATACAAGAGTTTGAATAAGTAAATAAATAATAGTCTTCATCTTCATGTGCCACAGGAAAACATGTTGAGTGTAGACTCAGGACACCTAATCCTCATCAGAGTAACCTGCAACATCACAAGTTACAGCCACAGTGGGTCAATACTTTGGAATAGTATTGGCAAGTGATATCTTAGTAAAATTTTAAGTGGACTAGATACTATATGCAATTTGGCTAAGTGTAGCTTGGCTTGCTTTTCTCAAAATAGGTTTTTCCTATTAGTTGAAATCACTAAGTTTTTCTTTGTCAAAACTTTTCTCAAGGAACCACCAATAGACATTGAGGTCCTTCACCCTTGTTCACCCACACATTTTTACTTAGAAATTGGGATGAGGAGATTCTTGATAGCTTCCATGTCTTGATGCTCAAGTTGTCCATTGCCATGGACTTGGCTTAGTACTTAGGTTTTTCCATCTGCAGAGGTTGTGCACTTTCCCCACCAGACTTGGTTTCACCAAGACAGGACCTTTCATAAGCCTTCCCTTAGACCAAATGGACGCGTTCCAACCTATCATCCCACTACCACCAACTGTCCAAATGGCTAAGTTATAGCAACTTATGTGATCCAGGCAGAGCCCATATTGCCAAGTGGCTGCACTAGAAGCTTCTTAACACTTGGCCTCTAAAATCTCTTTGTTCCTGGGTGGCTTACCACAAGTGAGATACACAAGGTAAACCATAGAAATGGGCCTTGTGTAACCACTCAACATAAACCTTTCCTTCCATTCCACCCAGGTGTTTCATTAACTTAGTTGTTTTATTAGGCAAAACACAAGTCCAAAGGACTTAGAAATATTTTCATCATAGCATGGATATTTCACCAACCCTTGTTTGCTACTAGCTAGGCTAAGCATGGCATAGATAGTAACTTAACTTAGAATTTACCTAGCATTTCTACAACTACTAGGATTTCCCAACATGGCATATAAGCAAAATAATATCATGCAATACTTAGCAAAATATTTCTAACGCTTAGTATAAAACATGGGATAAAATTATTCATGAAGTACCACTTGCCTTGGTAGTTGGGAGAGTAGCACTCCTCACAATTACAATCACTAGCACCAAAATCTACACAAAGATTGGTAGCAACAAATTACACACAAAACATATACAATCAAAAATATATGCATGCATGCAATATGGTATATGATGATTTTTTTAAATTAAACCAAGCAAGTAAACAATACTGATTCACTAACAAGTTAAAAACTTGCCAAACAATATTGATTTAACCCCTAAAACAATTCCTAAATATTTCATATAATCAAAATAGCCCTACACAAGTTTCTGCAAAAGAAACCATTTTAACAGATGCAAAACATTAAACACATTGCATATTCTGAAAGAGCTTGCTCTCCTGATTCCAACGGTATAAAATTTGTCAAAATCTAACGTGGGAATCAAAAGTTACAATCAAAACAAATTTGAACATCTAATAGATCTAATTCAAATTTTAAAACGAACTCTGTGCCACGCGGCGTGTTTCTACTGGCCGATACCGCTTCGCGTTGGATCGTGCTTCCGTGCCGAGGATCAACTTAGATCCAACGTGCCAGATCTAAAGAAAACTGTTCGTCCCCGTTCTAATCTAATCCCTACGATGCAGATCTAACGGCGGCTGTTGCTTTGACCAAAGTCGAGCGGCGCTAGCGGCGGTGCCTCTGTCAGAACTGCTACCGGCGTTCTAGGTCGCGCGGGAGAGGGGGAAGGGGCTTACCGAGCTCGCCGTGCGATGCTGATGCTCAAGGTGGCGATGGCTGGTCAAGGGGCACGCTGTAGTGGCTGAGGGAGCTCGTCGGAGTTGCGGGCGGCGTCAGGTTTGAGTGGACGGCGACGTTGGCGACGTTCCTGGTCTCCCTAGCACAAACCAATGGCTTCAGATGATGCACAAGATAGTGGCGAACATCCTCGTGTGAGTCAGAGGTGAAGGGGAACAAGGGACTCACCGAATTTGGTCGTCGGAGTTGAGGGTGTCGTCAGGAGCTTGCAGCGTTGGATGAAGTCGACGACCTGGGCCAGTACAGGACGAACTAGAGGTGTCAGTAGGAGCACAAGGAGGTTACGAAGCTATTCGTATGAACCAGAGAGGAAGGGGCGCACGGAGTTTACCAGGATTGGTCGCCGGAGTAGGTTCTGTCTGCGGCGGTGCAAGGGCGAATACTGGCAGCCTGGTGGCGCTTCTGTCTGGCTTTGTTGGGGGAAATGGCCGCGAGGGGGAGAGGTTTATGTAGCCGGAGCTGGGCGTGGAGTTACTCACGGAATCAATGGGAATCAACGCAGCAGTGACTGCGGCGAGTAACGACGGAGTGAGCGTCGCAGGCGCGCATGATTGACGAAGACGACGACGTGGTCAGGGGTCCACTTGTCAGCGAATAAAACAGAGAGGGGGTGGGGTCCTGGCGTCAGCGACTCTGTGGGTGCGTCTGCGAGTGAAAGAGAGAGAGAGGACCCTAGTGGGCTAAATGGGCTGGTTTCTCTGTTGGGCTAGAATAGTAGCGCCGACCCTTTTCCTTTTCTTTATTCCTTTTCTATTTCTGTTTTGATTTTCTGGAATGATTTTCAAATGATTTCAAACTCTATTTGAATTCAAATATTTTCAGGATTTTTGCAGTGTGTAACATTCATATTTCTGGGCATAAAATCATGTGGTCTCTTTGTATTAGCTTGGTCCCTTTGTTCAAACAAAATAAGCAGTGCTATAGCACATGATTTGATTAAGTTTTGGAAATGGTTTCTGAATCATATTTGTTTTGTAAAATTTCACCAAACTTCAACAATCAAACACAAAACAAGAGAGCAAGCAAGGCTTGGTTTAAAACAAATAACTCTTCAATTGAGAGTGGCATTAGACTAATAGTTGTTCACATAAAATAATGAGCTCATATGCTCCTGTTTTTGAAGTGTTTTGTTTGAAATGAAAAACATATGATCATGGATGCATGGATGATATGCATAAGTTTGAAACATGATTTTAGGGATGTTACAAATATAACCCCCCTTAAGGTGAATCTCGCCCTCGAGATTCGGATTGGCTAGCAAATAAGTGTGGGTGGTCTTTCCGAAGATCATCTTCTCTTTCCCATGTTGCTTCCTCTTCGGAATGATGATTCCATTGCACTTTGCAGAACTTGATAGTCTTAGTCCGTGTGACTCTTTCTGTAGTCTCAAGAATCTTGATAGGTTTCTCTTCATAAGTGAGATCACTTTCCAGTTGAACCTCCTCCAAAGGTATAGTATCCTTGAAAGAAGTTTCTTCCATTTCTGGATGACATTTCTTAAGTTGACTCACATGAAACACATTATGGACAGCTGACAGAGATTCTGGTAGTTCAATTTCATAGGCAACTTCTCCTTTACGACTCAGAATCTTGAATGGTCCAACATATCTTGGTGCCAATTTTCCTTTGACTCCGAACCTCTTCACTCCACGAAGTGGTGACACTCTAAGATAAGCTCTATCACCAACTTCGTAGGTGAATTCTCTACGCTTAGGATCTGTGTAGCTTTTCTGTCGGGACTGTGCTATCTTCAACCTGTCCTTAACCAACTTGACCTTCTCTTCATCTTCTTTGATAATATCTGGCCCGAATAAACTTGTTTCTCCCACACCATTCCATAACAATGGGGTGGTACACTTTCTTCCGTAGAGAAACTCAAATGGTGCCATCTCAATGCTGGCTTAATAGCTGTTGTTATAAGAAAATTCTGCATAAGGCAGACTTTCATCCCAACTGGCTCCATAGTCTAGGGCACATGCCCTCAACATGTTTTCAAGAATCTGATTAGTCCTTTCTGTTTGCCCATCAGTTTGAGGATGAAAAGCGGTACTGAATTCCAACCTCGTTCCTAATGACTCATGTAGCTGTCTCCAAAAATGGGAAGTGAATTGAGTTCCCCTATCAGACACAATACTCTTGGGCACTCCATGCAGACATATAATTCTACTCATGTAGATTTTGGCTAACTTAGCACTTGTATTGGTTGTCTTCACGGGTATGAAATGAGCCACTTTAGTTAGGCGATCCACTACTACCCAAATAGAATCGTATCCTGACCAGGTCCTTGGTAATCCGGTAATGAAATCCATACCAATATTGTCCCACTTCCAATCAGGAATAGGTAGTGGTTGAAGCAAACCTGCTGGTTTCTGATGTTCCGCTTTCACTCTACTACACACATCACACAAAACAATATGTTCGGCGGTGTCCTTCTTGAGATTATTCCACCAAAATCTTTCTTTCATGTCCATGTACATTTTGGTGTTACCCGGATGAATGGAATACGGAGAGTTGTGTGCTTCTTGCAAAATCAGTTTCTGCAGCTCCGGGTCTTGTGGAACACAGATACGTTTCCCATGCCATAAAGTACCCTGTTCGTCTTCATGGAACCCATTGGCTTTTCCTTTGCCAATCTTTTCTTTAATCTCTTCGATTTCTTTATCAATCTTCTGAGCTTCTTTGATCTTGTCCAACAAAGTGGGTTGAACATCCAAAGACATGAGATGTCCTTCAGGCACAATCTCCAATCTGAGTTTCCTGAATTGGGCACACAATTCATCTGGCAATTCTCCTTTGGTAAGGCCATTCATAAAAACTTTACGACTTAAAGCATCTGCTACAAAATTTGCTTTACCGTGGTGGTATTGCAAACTTAAGTCATAGTCCTTGATAAGTTCTAGCCATCTTATTTGTCTCATATTAATTTCCTTCTGGGTGAAGATATACTTCAAACTTTTGTGATCCGTGAACACTTCACAACGCTTTCCCAAAAGATAGTGTCTCCATGTTTTGAGTGCATGGACAATAGAGGCTAACTCTAGATCATGAGTAGGATAGTTAACTTCATGAGTTTTGAGTTGTCTCGAGGCATACGCCACAACTTTTCCTTCTTGCATAAGTACTGCACCCAAACCCTAATGAGATGCATCACAATACACCTGGAAATCTTTTTCCAAATCTGGCAGACACAAGACTGGTGCTGTCACAAGTCTCTTCTTCAATTCCTGAAAGCTGAGTTCACAACCTTCAGACCAAGCAAACTTCTTGTCTTTCTTTAGCAATTCCGTCATGGGCTTAGCTACCTTTGAGAAATTTTCAATGAACCTTCTGTAGTAACCTTCTAAGCCAAGGAAACTACGAACTTCTTTCACGGACTTGGGAGATCCCCATTCAGTCACAACTAAAACTTTAGTAGGATCAACTGCTACACCATCCTTTGTCATAACATGTCCTAGAAAACCAACTTCATCCAACCAGAACTCACACTTGCTGAATTTGGCATAAAGTTTATGCTCTCGTAACTTCTCAAGTATCAAACGCAAATGTCCTTCATGCTCTTCTTTGCTCTTGGAGTAGACTAAGATGTCGTCGATGAAAACGACAACAAACTTGTCAAGGAATTCCATGAACACCTTGTTCATCATATTCATGAAGTATGCTGGAGCATTGGTCAAACCAAAAGGCATTATGGTATACTCATACAATCCATACCTTGTAGTGAACGCTGTATTAGGTATGTCTTGTTCCCTTATTTTGAGTTGAAAATAGCCTGACCGGTGGTCAATATTTGAGAACACACAAGCTCCTTCTAGCTGATCAAACAAGTCATTGATTCTAGGCAAAGGGTATTTGTTCTTGATAGTCACCTCGTTGAGTGAACGGTAATATATGCATAACCTTTGACTTCTATCTTTCTTCTCCACAAACAAAACTGGGGCTCCCCAAGATGAAGAACTTGGTTGAATAAATCCTTTCTGCAACTGTTCTCCAAGTTGCTTCTTGAGTTCTTTCAGTTCATCAACTGACATTTTATAAGGTCTCGTTGCTATTGGTCCAGACCCTGGTACCAAATCTATAAGAAACTCCACATCTCTATCTGGTGGCATTCCTGGCAGTTCTTCCGGAAACACATCCGGATATTCACTAACAATTGGCACACTGTCTATGCTAACCCCCTTATGAGAATTTAGCATACTCCTTCTTGCTTCAAAGTTGGTCTTGAATCTGATCCTTTTATTTTCTGGAGTTGTGAGTGAGACAGTATGGTTGGCACAATCTATCACTCCCTTGTGCTTAGTCATCCAGTCCATTCCCAAAATTACATCCAATCCTTGGGAGTTTAGGATTATCAAGTTAACGGGAAACTTATACTTCCCAAATTCTATGACTAGATCATGACATCCTGAATTCACTATCATTTCTCCACCAGGAGAACTTACTTTTATAGGACACCCAATAGTTTCTACCGGCAGTTCATTTCTTTCAACAAATGCTCTTGATATGAATGAATGAGATGCACCAGTATCAAAGAGAACACATGCTGGAACAGAATTGAGTTTGAACTTACCAGCCACAGCATCAGGATCCTCATAGATTTCCTCCACTTTGATGTGGTTCACCTGTCCCTTATGAAAAGGGTTGGACTTGTTAGGTCCTTCAAATTTCTTTTCTGGGCATTCATTTGCATAATTCCCCATCTTCTTGCACTTGAAGCATTCAACCTGACTAATGTCCTTCTTGACAGGCCGACTTCCACTTCCACTTCCATTACCACGGTGGTGGCTCTTGTATCCACCCTTGTGGTTCTTGTACTTGTCATTGTCATGACTACGGTGATGCTTGTTGTCACGACGGTTGTGGTTGTGATGCTTGTTGAATTTCCCATGCTTGTTGGATCCTGAGCTTCCACTATCATCATAATGGGAACGTTTGTGAGACGATCTCGAGCTGTGCTTGTCTGAGTGCTTTCTCTTCCTGCTCTCAACTTGTTTCATTTTGTTCTCCAAAATAGCAGCCTTGTCACAGAGAGACTGATAAGTGGGAACATAGGCCACAGCCAACTACAGATTCAGCTCATCATTCAACCCTTTGAGGAACTTTTCTTTCCTCTTAGCATCTGTGTCAACTTCATCTGGTGCATATCGCGCCAGATTGTTGAACTCCTCAATATATTCAGCCACGCTGCAGGGGCGCTGCTTCAGGTTATGAAACTCCTTATTTTTCAGACTCATCACTCCAGATGAGATATGAGCAGTGCGAAAGCCATCCTCAAAGATAGCCCATGTCACATCGTCTATGGGAGTGGTGATCTGGAAGTTATCCCACCAAGTGGCGGCTGGTCCTTCCAGCAAATGTGCTGCAAATCTGACCTTTTCAACATCCGTACAGCCCACGGTTACCAAGTCCTTGTTCATAGAACGTATCCAATCATTGGCCACCATGGGATCAGTCGTCCCTGAGAACTTTGCTGGCCTCAATCTCAAGAACCTGGTAAGCATATCAAAACCCAGTGGGTTGTTGTTGTTATTGTTGTTGTTATTGTTGTTATTTTGGTTCTGGATAAACGTCGTCATCATCTACATTAGCTGAGTTTGAGCGGTCATCATTTGCTGCATTTCTGGAGTGATGTTGTTGTTGTTGTTGGGGTTGGGGTTTGCAAGACGGGGAGGCATCTGTGGTTTGTTCAATAGAGGTAAGAATGAGATACCCATAGATGCTTTCATGCACATTACATCACATAAACAAACACAAAGCATGCAACACAATGATAAAGGTTCAACAAAATAACAAGTTCGCAAAGTAAAACACACACAAATAACAAGCCATCCACATGTCGGATGGTCATAAACAAGTTCTCAAGCAACAAGTATGATAATAAAAGATAAATGAGTAGTCAAATCTACTCCTCGGCATCAATCTCCTCCTCGACAAAGGTAAGACCTGCGTTCTCCATCGCGGTCTTGTATTCCTCGACACTAGTGGTCAAGGTCTCTATCTTGGCCTTGAGAGACCTCTTCTGGGAACGAAGCCTCTCAATCACCGTCTGCTGTTGCTAGAGCTCGAAGTCCTTGGACTGCAGTTCTTCAGTCATGTCCCGGATCTTCTTGTTTCTATCCTGGACACGCTTCTCCTGACTCTTGAACTTCCTGTCCTGGCTCTCGAACTTCGCCTCCATTTCCTTGACTATCTCGTCTTGCTCTGCGAAGAGCTTGTCCTTCTCGCGAAGCTGCACCTGGAGTTCGTCATTGTTGAGCATGACGTTGGTCCTGTCGGTGTCCACGTGCCCAATGAGAGACTCTAAGTCCTGGAGGTACAGACGAATCGGCTCTGCTGTGTCCCTCGAATCGTCCTCGAAGTCGATGGACTCTCCATCCTCATCACGTCTACCGAAGACGTGGAAGTGAGTACCTCTGACCTGTCGGGAGTGTCTCCCCAGTAGACGTCCTATCAGATCCTGCATGACTACCTCAAGGACTCTCTCCTTGTCGTCGTGCATGAGCTTGAAGACGATGGCCTCCGTGGTAGGCTCAGTCCAGCGTCCGGGCTGGTTGACCTTGAAGCCTCAGAGGTCCTTCCTCTCAAACTTGGTGAGGGGAAGCACCATGATGGTAGGAAGAGGGAGATTGAGTAAAGTAGTAAGCTCAACGATACGAGGACCAAAGCGGGTAACCTGGAACTCCTCAACAGTGTTGATGGTAACAGTAGGCATCTATTTATAAGATAGAAAAGTTAGAACAATACAATTCAAGATAAAACAAAAGATAAAACATCACATACATATCCTTGGAAATCAAAACACACAAGTCATGGCATACGTGGATCCATTACAACAACCAAGGTTCAATCTTATTTTAAAGCAACATTTGGAAAATAAGGTGATATGTGGTGGTCCAACTAACGAAGTACATTTACAATCCTATCTCACTGGATCTGTTGGCTAACACAATGTTTTTAGAAGCAATCAACCAATCTTGCTCACATGACTCCATCACTAAGTCTATAATGTCTCCTCTTAAGGTTTGGTTGGTAGCTTCCAACTCTTGGGTATGTTCCTTCTCTTTCTTCAGATCATTTTGGAGGTTGAGCATTCTGCACTTGACTCTATCACCAAGTTCTTTGATGGTCTTCCAAGCTGCATCCCTTGCTGATTCAAAGAATGTAGTGTGCACCACTGAATTGGTGAACATGCAGAATCCTTTTTCCTGGTGGTTGTCTTCCTTGTTTTTATACAAGTGAAGTTGCACCCACCAGTATTCCACTCCTTCATCCATCACAGGAAAACCTTTGTACACATCTGCACCTTGTATCTCTAATGCAACCATGAGGTCCTTGAGAGCCTTTGGGAATTCTGTCTCACACTCCAAAGTCATTGTCATGAGTGGTCCATTCCTTACGGCTTTGTTGATGGAGTTCATCTACAAATAGAGATGAGGAAGAAGATTAGAAAAGTTTACGAGAAAAATAGACAAGTGTAGAAGTTGCTGAAATTTTTTCCTTAGTGGTTTCCAATCCTAGGGTCATAATCCTACATGCAACACAGTGCTCTGATACCATCTGTAAAATCCCTCCTTTATAAAGGAAAAAGGATCCCTGTGATTGCAATGCTAGTCCCTGGATCATTGCTAGCATCCACAGTTTAAGATGAAGTACACAAATACAAAGGTCATTTATTACAGCCATTCCAGAGATAAACATAGTCTTTACAACTCCAATGCCACATGCCTAATACAAGAGTTTGAATAAGTAAATAAATAATAGTCTTCATCTTCATGTGCCACAAGCAAACATGTTGAGTGTAGACTCATGACACCTAATCCTCATCAGAGTAACCTGCAACATCACAAGTTACAGCCACAGTGGGTCAATACTTTGGAATAGTATTGGCAAGTGATATCTTAGTAAAATTTTAAGTGGACTAGATACTATATGCAATTTGGCTTAGTGTAGCTTGGCTTGCTTTTCTCAAAATAGGTTTTTCCTATTAGTTGAAATCACTAAGTTTTTCTTTGTCAAAACTTTTCCCAAGGAACCACCAATAGACATTGAGGTCTTTCACCCTTGTTCACCCACAAATTTTTACTTAGAAATTTGGATGAGGAGATTCTTGATAGCTTCCATGTCTTGATGCTCAAGTTGTCCATTGCCATGGACTTGGCTTAGTACTTAGGTTTTTCCATCTGCAGAGGTTGTGCACTTTCCCCACCAGACTTGGTTTCACCAAGACAGGACCTTTCATAAGCCTTCCCTTAGACCAAACTGACGCGTTCCAACCTATCATCCCACTACCACCAACTGTCTAAATGGCTAAGTTCTAGCAACTTATGTGATCCAGGCAGAGCCCATATTGCCAAGTGGCTGCACTAGAAGCTTCTTAACACTTGGCCTCTAAAATCTCTTTGTTCCTGGGTGGCTTACCACAAGTGAGATACACAAGGTAAACCATAGAAATGGGCCTTGTGTAACCACTCAACATAAACCTTTCCTTCCATTCCACCCAGGTGTTTCATTAACTTAGTTGTTTTATTAGGCAAAACACAAGTCCAAAGGACTTAGAAATATTTTCATCATAACATGTATATTTCACCAACCCTTGTTTGCTACTAGCTAGGCTAAGCATGGCATCGATAGTAACTTAACTTAGAATTTCCCTAGCATTTCTACAACTACTAGGATTTCCCAACATGCCATATAAGCAAAATAATATCATGCAAGACCTAGCAAAATATTTCTAACGCTTAGTATAAAACATGGGATAAAATTATTCATGAAGAACCACTTGCCTTGGTAGTTGGGAGAGTATCACTCCTCACAATCACAATCACTAGCACCAAAATTTACACAAAGATTGGTAGCAACAAATTACACACAAAACATATACAATCAAAAATATATGCATGCATGCAAGATGGTATATGATGATTTTTTTTAAAATTCAACCAAGCAAGTAAACAATACTGATTCACTAACAAGTTAAAAACTTGCGAAACAATATTGATTTAACCCCTAAAACAATTCCTAAATATTTCATATAATCAAAATAGCCCTACACAAGTTTCTGCAAAAGAAACCATTTTAACAGATGCAAAACATTAAACACATTACATATTCTGAAAGAGCTTGCTATCCTGATTCCAACGGTATAAAATTTGTCAAAATCTAACGTGGGAATCAAAAGTTATAATCAAAACAAATTTGAACATCTAATAGATCTAATTCAAATTTTAAAACGAACTCTGTGCCACACGGCGTGTTTCTACTGGCCGATACCGCTTCGCGTCGGATCGTGCTTCCGCGCCGTAGGATCAACTTAGATCCAACGTGCCAGATCTAAAGAAAACGGTTCGTCCCCGTTCTCATCTAATCCCTACGATGCAGATCTAACGACGGCTGTTGCTTTGACCAAAGTCGAGCGGCGCTAGCGGCGGCGCCCCTGTCAGAACTGCTACCGACGTTCTAGGTCACACGGGAGAGGGGGAAGGGGCTTACCGAGCTCGCCGTGCGATGCTGATGCTCAAGGTGGCGATGGATGGTCAAGGGGCGCGCTGTAGTGGCTGAGGGAGCTCGTCGGAGTTGCGGGCGGCATCGGGTTTGAGTGGACGGCGATGTTGGCGACGTTCCTGGTCTCCCTAGCACAAACCAATGGCTTCAGATGATGCACAATATAGTGGCGAACATCCTCGTGTGAGTCAGAGGTGAAGGGGAACAAGGTACTCACCGAATTTGGTAGCCGGAGTTGAGGGTGTCGTCAGGAGCTTGCAGCGTTGGATGAAGTCGACGACCTGGGCTAGTACAGGACGAACTAGAGGTGTCAGTAGGAGCGCAAGGAGGTTGCGAAGCTGTTCGTATGAACCATAGAGGAAGGGGCGCACGAAGTTTACCAGGATTGGTCGCCGGAGTAGGTTGTGTCTGCGGCGGTGCAAGGGCGAATACTGGCAGCCTGGTGGCGCTTCTGTCTAGCTTTGTTGGGGAAATGGCCGCGAGGGGGAGAGGTTTATGTAGCCGGAGATGGGCGTGGAGTTACTCGCGGAATCAATGGGAATCAACGCGGCAGTGACTGCGGCGAGTAACGGCGGAGTGAGCGTCGCAGGCGCGCGTGATTGACGAAGACGATGACGTGGTCACGGGTCCACTTGTCAGCGAATAAAACAGAGAGGGGGTGGGGTCCTGGCGTCAGCGACTCTGTGGGTGCGTCTGCGAGTGAATGAGAGAGAGAGAGAGGACCCGGGTGGGCTAAATGGGCTGGTTTCTCTGTTGGGCTAGAATAGTAGCGCCGGCCCTTTCCTTTTCTTTATTCCTTTTCTATTTCTGTTTTGATTTTCTGGAATGATTTTCAAATGATTTCAAACTCTATTTGAATTCAAATCTTTTCAGGATTTTTGCAGGGTGTAACATTCATATTTCTGGGCATAAAATCATGTGGTCTCTTTGTATTAGCTCGGTCCCTTTGTTCAAACAAAATAAGCAGTGCTATAGCACATGATTTGATTAAGTTTTGGAAATGGTTTCTGAATCATATTTGTTTTTTAAAATTTCACCAAATTTCAACAATCAAACACAAAACAAGAGAGCAAGCAAGGCTTGGTTTAAAACAAATAACTCTTCAATTGAGAGTGGCATTAGACTAATAGCTGTTCACATAAAATAATGAGCTCATATGCTCCTATTTTTGAAGTGTTTTGTTTGAAATGAAAAACATATGATCATGGATGCATGGATGATATGCATAAGTTTGAAACATGATTTTTGGGATGTTACATTACCGGTCATGAACATTGAGATGTTATTAACAACAAGATCATATCATTAGGAGAATGGTATGATAGACATACTCCTATAGATAAGCGTAGCATAAAGATCAAGTCATTTCAATAGTTTGTTTGCTATAAGATTTCTGATACATAGTAACCTAATTCCTTCGACCATGAGATCATGCTAATCACCATCACCGGAAGGATACTTTGACGACATCAAACACCACACCGTAACTAGGTGGCTATAAAGGTGGCACTGAGTGTTCCGAAAGTATGTGTTGAGGCACATGGATCAAGAGTGGGATTTGTCCATCCAAATGACGGATAGATATACTCTGGGCCCTCTCGGTGGAATGTCATACAATTATCTTGCAATCATGTGACTAGCTCACAAGGGATCACATATCACGGGAACGAGAAAAGAGTACTTATCGGTAATGAGGTTGAACTAGGTATGCAGAGATACCGACGACCAAACCTCGGATAAGTAAACTATCGCGAGAAAAAGGGAAATTGGTATCGTATGTAAGTGGTTCATTCGATCGCAAAGTAATCGTAGAAATATGTGGGAGCCATATGAATTTCCATATTCCTCTATTGGTTATTGATCGGAGAAGTGTCTCGGTCATGTCCGCATAATTCACGAACCGTAGGGAGACACACTTAAGGATTCGATGTTGTTTAGTAGATATGGAATGTAAGTAGGGAGACCGAATGTTGTTCGGAGTCTCGTATGGGATCCGGGATATCACGAGGAGATCCGAAATGGTCCGGAGAATAAGATTCATATAAGGAAAGTCTGATTCCGGAGTTCGGGAATGATTTCCATGTTTTCATCAGAGAGGTTCTAGAAGGGTCTATAAGGTCCACCGGACCGGAAGGGGAATGGTTCATGAATGTGTCATGGTTAGGTGGAATGATTGGATCATGTCCTTGTTTACTTGGTTGGGCATTTTCGAGAGAGAAATAAATCTCTAAATTGAAATTCAAAAGGGAGGTTTGAAAAGTCAAAATGGAACAATAGTTTCCTAGTGAAAGAAGGAAAGAGTCCTTCCTTCTCTCCAACTTTGGTTTGGGGAAGGATTCAAACTCCCCTCTCCCAAGCTGCCCTCCCTCTCATAAATAGAGGGGAGGGGTTTCCCCAAAGCGCCACAACCAGCCCTCCCCACCTCCAAGCCACGCCGCCGCCGCCTCGCATCGTCGCCGGCCCGTCGCCATCGCGCTAGCTGTCGCCGACACCTCCTCCTCCTCTCCGACCTTCTAAACCTAGTTTGACGGAAACCCTAGATCCACCATAACCCGCACCGACTTAGGCGAAGCCCTGCGGGATATTACCTCTACTTCCGACACCACGCCATCATACTGCCGGAATCGCGACTGGAGAACTACAAACTCCGCTGCCTAATGGAACAAGGGAGAGGAAGGTATTCATCGAGTACCGAACGTGTGAACGACTGTGGAAGCGCTGCCGGAACGCAGCGCCGGAAGGATTGTCTACGTGATCTTGAGATTGGCAAGTGTATGACTACATCATCCACGAGAATCTGCTCTCATTAACCGCTTTGGAATCTTCGAGGGTGAGTACTCTAATCGACTCGTTGCTACAATCTAGTAGATAGATCTTGGCTTGTTTGTGTGCATGCGGTAGAATTTTTTGTTTTCCATGCTACGAACCCCTACAGTCATAGATGCAGTTGGATGGCGGTGTATGTATATTGTTGTAATGCCCAATCAAATCTCATAGGATCACGAATGTCTAGAATTGCATTGTTATTCCTTACTCGGTCCTGTTAATTTCCCCGCTGTAATTTGTTTACCCACCATGTTATGTATTTATATTAAGGAGAACACCTCTAGTGAACTGTGGACCCCGTTCCAATCTTTACCGTAGTTACATCATCCACTGTTACTGTTTACTTTCTGCAAGCAATCATTAACTTCCACACCATACGTTTAATACTTTGTTTTTAGCAAACCGGTGAGATTGACAACCTCCCTATTCGTTGGAGCAAAGTCTTGAGTTTGTGTTGTGCAATTTCCAAGTTGTTAGCAACACCTTGGGGTTGTTTCCTTACTCCTACTGGTTCGATAACCTTGGTTTCATAACTGAGGGAAGACTTACTGCTGTGCTCATCACACCTTCCTCTTGGGGTATCCCAACGAAGCTCTATAGTGATCTGAGACGCATCAATGTGCTCAACTCATTACATTGAAAGTTACTCGCCCCCTTGTGCATGTGTTAGTTTTGTACCTTGCATGATTTTGTACATGTTGTGCCTTCTACGTAATTAGCTTGATTTATCAAGTATATTTATGTGTTTTTTTGTGTTGGAGCCTTTCTTGAATATATTTGGGATCTTATTTGGCTCTTGCGAGAGATTAGTGGACTATCCATTTTTGGGAGAGTGTTATGCTTGGGCGTTCCACAGTCCTAAAAATGTGTGTATATGAGGAATACCACCTAGTATTAATATTGCAGTATTATCTAGTCTCTATGTGGTATGATTCTTATGAGAAATTCAAGTTCTATTATGTCCATTAATTATCTCTATTTGGATATTTTGCCTCGCGTTGAGATTTATGGTTTATCACATTATGGGAGAGTCATATGTTTAGTGCATACAAGCCTAGAAAATGTGAAAATTCGAGGTTATCTCACTTAGAATTGATATTGATAATTATCTAGCTCCTATGTGACACATTTGCTCAAACAATTTCAAATTTGCTTGAATGCCTTTATTGCTTTTCTTTTGGATCTTGTTTGTAAGAGATTTCCTTGGTATGGTTTAATCATATATTAATTCTTATATCTAAGTTGGCAAGAATTTTGCATCTAGTTATTCTAATCATTGCTTTGAGTGATTGTTTAACTAGTTAAAACCCTCAAGGATGTCTTTCACTTCTTGGTTTTTAATTCCTATCTGTTGAAATTTGCTTCCTCTTTGTGAATATGATCTTGGATATATTTTTTATCTACCACCGGTAAATATGTGAAATTCCCTTTTCCTTGGACAATCGGTACTATAATATGTGGTAGATCATTTTCACATTGGTTTTTTTGCTTTAGTTGACTTATCTCTTGCCAAGAATTTGTTGTGTTTTGTCTCCCATGTCTTCCTCGATTCTTATGGATCTTTTGTTGTCTTGAAATCATTTAGTGCTCTAGTTGATGTAGGTAGGGATGATGATCATATGTGTGCGCATTTTGTATTCAAATACAAAATCTTCAATAATGCACTAATCATGGGGGAGTTCTCCTATATTATTTAGAACACTCATTTTATGCTTCTTCATAACATGTTTTGATCCATATCGTGTTTTATGTCTTTGTAAGTAAAACTTTTCATTTTGGTACTTTTGCCATCATGGAAATTGTAAAGAGTTTGCTTTGGTTATTAGAACCTTGGTATTTTGGGGAGTTAGTTTTGTATCATTCCTTGTTAATTATTTTGACCTTTTTAGAATGAGATAAATCCTTTGGCATTTGTGTTTTGTCTCTCTCTTGATCTTTTTTTAGATTTTTCCTAGTTCATTTGTTGAATTTGTGGTCTTTCATGTGTTGATTTGGTCTTTGATATAATTTGGAAAACCGTTAGTCTTGTCACACTTTGGTGTGCCTTCTTGGTTTACTTGGTATTTTGTTCAAATTATATCTTGTTTGGTTCTTAAAAATCGTGTGCATGCATATGTACTAAATACATATTATGGCATGCTTGGTTTCCTTGATCCAATATGTAAGGGAAACTCCACCAAATCCTAATTGGATAAGATGTGTATAAAATTCAATTTCATATCAATATGCACATATTTATGTGGAGTCTCTCCTATGTATTATAGTTTTCTAACTACTTTGGACCCAATAAGTTTGGGGATCATATTGTACTTAATGTGTTTTAGGTACATTGGCGATATATTGGATGCTTGTCTCTCAATTTTGAGGAAGTGGTGCATGCATGAAAATTGGAGGCAAGCTATAGGATGATCGATGAACTCATATCTACTACATCCTATCAATGATATCTTGGTAACAAGTATCTCTTTCTCATGCTCATATATCTTGCTTCCAACCATTTGTGGGTTGCCTTCTAGCTTGAATTTTTGTATTTGTATTTGTTGTGGTTCTAGCTTTGGTTTTAAAGAGAACTGCCTATTGCAAATGTGTGTAAGATTGATATGAGTGCATATAATTGGCACTATACAAAATCATGCATATGATTCACCAATCCCAAATATGTCAATCTAGCAATTTTATCGCCTATATTTTCCTCAACTTCTCTCATGTGTAATAGTGAGATTTTGCTAGTTGAGTTTTCCTTTGTGATACTTGTTGTCTTTCTCCATATATTCCAACTATATACTCTTCCCTTAGTGATAGTTGTAATGTATGTGGTGTGTTGGTTTTTGAAGCTCATTGATGTACAATAAGATAAAATTATGCCTTTGGCCATGCTTTCAAGCAAAAATATTATTGGTATATGTTATGATTTCATTTTGCTTTTCATGTGCTTTCTTGTATACCTTATTTGTGTGTGCTTGTTTCCTTGTGGATACATGTCTTTGCGATGTTATCCACTTGGAAACTTATACACATAAGAAAAAAATGATATTCTTTTCTTTGGAGACCACCTTTTTATTTGTTTTTTGGTGCCTCGGTGGCGTCCAAATTTATTTGCCTATGATTTCTTGTCTCTTTTGTTTGCATCTTCGGGAGCTCATATTTGTTCTCTCATGCCTTGTATTGTTAAATGAGTTTGGAGAAGTTAGTATTCTATGACTATGGACTTTGTTCCCAAATAAAATTATCATAATTGGTGCATAATCCTTGGGGAGCTACTCTAATTCATTTACGAATGCTTATTTGCCTTCTTGCTCACCTTTTGTGTCTTAAATGTTTATGGGGAGTGAGTATTCCATATTTTTCCATGTTGTATTTGTAACATCCCAATTTCAGCAACCCTAATCTTTTGTCAAAAAGGAAAAAATCAGGGGAAAAAAACTTTCTCTTGTTGAGTGTTGCAATGCTTGGTGCATGTGTTCATCTATCTGATGGTGTATTAGATAATATACTTCTTATCTCAACCCTAGTTGACAAAGGCTATTTTACAAAAGAGGATGTCTTGGCTCATCTTTCATATTCTCAAATGTTCTGGCATTTCAAACTTGATCCAAGATGATTTGGATCCAACAAAATTATATTATTAGTTCTAATTGACAAAACTATAGATACCTAGATATAATCTCATTATGTTTTAAAGATAGAACTTCAACTACTCTTATCTATAGGTTTTTCCAAAAACTTTCATAAAACCTTTTCATTTTAATCTTGGCAGAAATACCAAGAGGTCCTTACCTTAATTCAAAGAACAACCTCTTCAAAACACCCATCCTTACCACAAGATAGGCTTGATGGTAACCCTAGTATCAGTGGATAAGCTTGATAAGATGAGTTACCTTGATCTGTTGTTTGATAAATTGTTTTAAACTGCTAGTGTGATGACTTGTCTTCTTAGTAAGTAGCATGAGCCACCCTAGGAGATCATCCTTTAGGATCAAGTTAAAGAAAGAATACAACTCCTAAGCAAACCTCCTAAGTTTGATCTCATCTCTAAGCCACCAAAGTAATCATCTCATCTCCTAATCAGATCAATCTAGATATAATCCCTTTTGATAGTTTCCAACTCAATGAAGACCCAATCTAAGTATGGATACTATCTACTTAATTAACACTTCAACATAATCCCTTTGATCATGAGTTTTGAACCTAGCTTTCCCTCAAAATCAACTACACTTGTAATTAGTCCAAACCCACAAATCTGCCAAAATGGCTAAGTCTGGAATCCTTAGCTGGAACCAATCTTTGAGACTCCACCTATTCTAACCTATGTGCATTATGGAGAATGTACTTTAACCATCGTGTAGTACATCATTAGTACTACCAATTACCACTCTTGTCCTTGTATAATCCATTCTTGTACCCACTCATCCGTGATGGTTTTGTAGGTAAGATAATAATCTTTTCTGCAAATCTTATCATGTTGCCTATTTTGGCAGAAGCTCACATCCATATGCCACCTACCCTTGACCAACTCTTTGCATGGTTATGATCTACTAACCATAATATATCAAACCATATGTAGCACCCCGGGTAAAGCCACTACTAGAAAATTGCTTGTTGTTTATATTTTGTGCATCATCATGACATCATGCATATATTTTGCATAAAAACTATTTTCGTAAAAGCCTAAGTTGTTTTCTAATTATCCCTCTCCTGTAATCTGAAACTAAAACCTCAGTCTGTTCAGATCTTTTATTTATCTAAAAAGTATTTACAAAAATGTTTTAAAAATAAAATAAATAATAAAATGTTTTGTCCGGAGAGGCAGTCCAATCGGTCAGGCCAGAGGCCCAACCAAACCAGACCACCTACCACCCGGCCCACCTAAACCAAACCCTAACCCTAATCTGACCTACCCTACACCACACCAACCCACCCGATCTACCCAGCCGCCGCCACCCACTCATCTTGCTGCACCCCACCTAGTCCAACGTGCACACACCTGACCACACTCCGACCCACACTACAACTCCACGCCATGCCCGCACGCGATCGCCAACCACCCCGTGTCCCACCCCTGACCCCACCTCGCCCAGCTCCCCTGGCTTGTTCCCGACCTCACGGCCACGATCCCTCCTCCCCATCGCGAGCGCCGCCGTCCTCTGTCCTTTCTATCGCGCTCCTCTCCCCTTTTCCTTCATGCTCGCCCATCCGCCGCCAAGCTGCAAGCCGCCGCCGCAGACCAGCGCCGCCGCGCGCCTCTCCTTGTCTCCCTGTTCCCCCACCACCGCGTGAGCGCCCTCTGCTCCTCCCCAGGCCTCTCTGTGCGCCACCAAGATCCCCTCGACGTTCGGCCGCCCTTCTCCAAGATCCTCCCCGGCAAGCCGAGCCGTCTCCGCCCTGTACCCGCCCGGCCGCGTCCAGGTTCCCCCCAGATTCAACCTGCCATCGCCGTCGGGTGCTGGCCATCCTCCTCCCCGCATCGGTGTGTCCAACACCGTTGCCTCGGGCAGCGACCGGGCCCTTATCCGGCGCGCCCCCGCCTCCCGCAGAGCATCATGTCGCCTCGGGTCGGCCTCCTCTGCAGGCACCTGCCAGTGCTGTCGCACGTCTGCCGGACCGTCTCCGCATCGCCGACCAAGCTCCTCTGAACCGGGCGTCGCCACTGCTTGTGTAGGATTCTTTTGTTTCGTTCTGGACAGTGGTATTGGGCTGGCCCTAGTCTTACTGAAGGCTGCCCGTTCCATGAGTTCTGTCAAGAGCATAGTAACCTCCAAGATCAACATCGACCGGGTAGACCCGATGCACGAGCATCCATCCGAGTTTGCCAACGACCCTGTGTGCCGACAAGATTGACATCGGCACCCCCAAAAAAAACCCACAAGACCCCTTCTAGACTCGAAGACCGATCTAGATCGTCGAGGTTCCCTTCGCGGATGCCAAGCCCCTGGATTCGAAGACCGATCCCGAACCCGACGCCCAAGATCTTCGGTCTGAGATGTGTGACCCCAAATCTGAGCTTTTATTTTATTAAACGCTATATATACTTGCTGCATATTAAATTGTCGTTCTTGCATACATATTATGGTTTGTGGGCTTTTGCCGATTCACCTCATAATTTAATATGGAGACCATATGCGGACGAATCTAGTCTTATATTGGTCCCATTCAAATTTGTGTAGTGAATCGATGCCACTATTTGACTTGTTAATACAACATTTAAACTGCGGGGTATCTAAACAACATGAACAATCTATTTAATTGTCGGGACCTCGGTTCCGCTTAATTTTGCCTAATTGCATTGCATATTTGCCATGTCATACATCATACATGCATCATGACCGATCTTCTGCCGTAGTATTAAATGGTGCATCCGGTGTTTCTTCTAGTGCTTTGCTTCTTCACGGATTAGGACGATGAGTTGATGCGAGTGTCGACCCGATCTTCGGATGAACCTTCGGCAATGTTTTCAGGCGAGCATTCTCCCCCTTTCTACCTATTTTAAATTTCTAGTCTTTATTTCCTCTTGTTGATCTATTGCTATATGTGTTGCGATGCTCTAGTTTTCGTACCCGTGGTATCCCTTGCAGCCTTATATTGTCTTGGACACATCCTATTACCTGTTGTTTGGTAGATAGTTGGACTTGCATGTCGAAGTCGCTTGCTCAAGTGCTGTTGCGTGTTGTCAAGTACCACAGTTGTTGGAGAATGCCTTATACTTTATGGTGGAGAGGATCATAACTTTAATTATTGTTTAATCACTAAAATTGAAAGTAGGTAAATGAAGAGGCACCGGTGGGTAATAGACAATATTTGGATTTTAACCGCTCACTGGTGTCCCGTAGGACCCCGAGTTCTTGACACCTGTTCTTAGATCGAGTGCGCTAACCACAGGTGGGGTGTGTGTGGGCACCCTCATCGATTTAGTACCTGATTTCAAGTACTGTACTGGGGGCCACAAAGTAGTTTGGGGCTTTATTACTATCCTGTACTTATGCCATGCTTTACTGCTTTATTTACGATTGCGCGTAGAGCGCCTGTACTGTTTAGGAACCCCGTGATACGTTTTCGTTGTATCGACAAACCCAGTCACACTTTCGAGTTCCCAGTCGTTTACAGCCGTCGACACAAACCCTGGGTCCGTCTCGGAGACCGGCCGACTTCGTTACGGGCACTACACCAGGACAGAGCTTTGGTAACACGTTCTTGTGTTACTACATGTCCAAAAACGTGTTACTGGGCCACATAGTAACACGTTTTGAGTTGTGTTACGTTAGGCCATGTTACTAAGTGGTGTTCGTTGTCACACATAAGTATTGTTACTAAAAGTCAAAAATAGTGTTACAATTATGTTGGAGTAATACACATTTTATGTGTTACTCGGTACGTTGGTAACACCTTTTTTTAGCTGTGGTAACATAGGTAGTAACATATTTCAAGATTGCCTTAAGAAGTTTTTTAATTTAGTAACATAGTTGTTAACAATTATTTTGAGCTTCAGTAACACAAGTAGTGACATAATATTCCATAGATTAACCACTATTTAATATATTATTTTTCATTTTCATTTGTTAAACACGAAAGAATTCAATTTATAGAAATACATTTATGTAAATAAAAATAAGTGCATATGTTGAAATGATTAATTTATTGTGGAATGTATTTATGCCTAAACCATTAAAGTAGCATACAGAAGTCAAGCATGACACATTCATGAATTAAAAAAATGAGATATTGCGAATATAGAATGTGTGTAGGACACATGCATTACAATACAAATATTATTCAGACAACATAACTTGTTAGTATGGATTTGACTATAGGAAAAGCACCTTTGTGAAGAATATTACACCACAACATTTGCATCAATAAGACTAAATAAAACATCTTTGTCGGTAATATTACATTTTTGACTCCATCGATCTAAACTACAATTACAAGGAAGTGACATATTCGAAATGTAGTTGCTTTATCCAGCCCCTATGGAGAATTCAACTCCAACTCAATAATCTTCTTTCCAATCTGCAAAATAAAATTAGATGTTATAGTTATTCACAAATTCAAACATTGTATCAATCTAGGTCTGAGGCTACTTTAGGAGGTTAAATATTTTTAAACTAACAAGAGGTAATACATCAAGCTCTATGGATAAACAGACCAACAGATAGTGTTTCAAGGAAGTGCAAGGTTGTAAACGCTTTGTAATAAATAGACTGTAACAAGAAAACACATGATGATAACGATGTTCTAAGATAATATAGAATAGCAGCTAGCAGAAAGGCATGATTGTAGTCTTGCAGATCAATTTTGGTGTACACAATTCAAAAAAGATTGCCGGAATGCTATAATAAGATAGAGTGGTGCGCCCAGATTGACTAGAATATTTTTCTTGGTCAGAAAGAAAATGAAGAAAGTCATGATACCTTATTTTATAAATTTGCATTTCCTAGTTAGATCTATAATCTGGATTTGAGTTGAGAGCTATAGGGTTTAAATGAAGTATGGCTTGACATTAATAAGAAAGTTGTAAGCACCGTGGTACCCTAGGTTCTCAATGCTCACTATTCATTTTGACAAACCAGGTCTTTCAATTGTTAAATAGTTACCTTGTATTGACAGGTTGTCCATGCAAGCTCCAACTTTGGCAAAATCCTTCATACCCTCGTGTCCACTAGCAAGAATCATACGCTTAGAATAAAAGTATAGATCAGATGCAAGCAGAAGAATGGCAACCACGTTGATATCACACTTCAATCAGCGCATACCTCCTAGTCCTGATTAAGCATGTCAAGCATGTTGGTCTGGAAGATGTGTTTGATGGCCTCAACACTGACCCAGTTCCGCTATGCGACATGACATGGACAACCACTTTAAAAGTACACGACTTATGGTTTTATATAGTTGTTCAATAGCGAAAAAAATGATGTTTCCTTCTTTAGCAGTAGCTTTCCCTGCGACAACTCATGTCTCAACTCTGAAAATTTCCTAAATATAAAATAGCACTGCTCGGAATTTTAACAAAAATACATAACTAGGAACTTGTGGAATAACCTAATAGACTTCTTTAATGGATATTGATGAGCTAGTGAAAAGGTTGACACAAAATCCAGTATGCAGGTTAAAAATATAATGATTTACTAGACTAATGGAGGCTCGATGAACTAGACCAGCAGTTACATTGTACCAACCAAGCAAAAAAGTGCGGGATATGATCCTACAGAAGAAAGGATGGTTGACAAACCATGTTAGCCTTTGGATAGAGTATATAGTCTTATTTAAATAATGAACAAGCTCACTCATTATATAGACATACCCGCATTCATTTCAGCATTCGTCGCAAGCAGGCAATTATTGTCCTAGTATTATAGCGAAATACATTTCAAAGTTATCTAGAGTACATTATAGAGTATAGTCTAATTTAATTAACTAAATGACCTCACTCATTATATAGGCATACCAGCGTTCATTTCAGCATTCATCCAATGCGGGCAGCGGTGTAAGTATACCTGGACGCCTAACTCAGGCCAGAAAGCTTGGCCCAAGCTTTCTAGGCTCGGAGCGAGCTGGGCTCGGCCCATTAGTGCACCTGAACTGAGCCGAGCCTGCAAAGGTGGACAGCGGCTAGCTCGGGCTGGCTCGGGCTCGACCCGGTCCATCTCGTTTGGCTCGCGAATTTTTTTAATTAAAAAAGGCGATTGAGTTATGAAGACCAAGATGGGCTGATATGTTTTGACCCATTCAACTGACTCATATGTTCCTCTTCCTCCGCCACCAACACACACGCATCTTCCCAGGTTGTGCGCTGCCGCCGCCACCGCCGGGTGGAGCCGCACCAACAGGAGGACGCCGCTGGCGCTAGCCAATCCCGAGAACCTGATACTCGCCGTCCCTCCTCCGCGCCGTGCTAGTCGCGCCTTCCCACTGAGACGCTACCTAGACGTCGCTGCTGCCCTCCGCCGCGCCGCCTGACACAGCCGCCGCTGCCTAGACGTCGCCGTGGATGACAGCCCCACCCGTCAGGGACACACCACCACTTGGCTCGCGAGCCGCACCGAGCCAGACCGAATTGGAGGGAAACTCAGGCCGAGCTCCCTTTCATGGCTCGTCGGCGGCGGCGAGCTGGCTCGGGCTCGCCGAAAAAAGCTCGAGCTTTTGCCGGTTCGCCGCCGAGCTGGCTCGGTCCGGCTCGTGTCCAGGTATAAGTGTAAGTAAATGCTTTCTAAATTTAAGCATCTCACTAGAAAATTGACTTACAATGATGATTTTACATTGAAATTCCCTGAGTGTTGATTAGTCAGGAAAATGTATTTTATTCATTAGCTATGACTATCACACCAATCATAAATCAGTCTATTCTCCAAAATAAGGATCACTGTAAACGAATAAGCCAAATAATCCAGTCTCCTGCATGGATATACATGGATCAAACACAAAAGTGGTCAGAAAAAAAGTTGATGTCCAGGAGGATGTGAATGGCGTGCCTAACCTGCCATTAGTTCAGATCCCAGCGTACATTCAACACTGTGTCCAAGTCCAATATTTCCATCTCATTTGGGCTACCAAAATCATTTCATGTCACAGCCTGCAGTGCATAGAAGTACATTATACTTGCTAATCTACTTTGCCGGCAAAATTCGGAATAATTCTGTACTTATAACTTCGTTATTTTTGCATATCAAGTGTGTTAGTAAATGTACTGGAACAAAAGAAGCTGAGATACTAAGATTCTACATCTGAGAAAAAAATAGCAGCGATCTAACACCATATATAGCACTGGAAGTCTAGTTCATTTGGGGCAAAAAAAAAATTCTAGAATTCTAAAAGTTGTCTCCACTACAGATCTACAGTGTGATTACCTTGCGAAAAGTGCTTGCGATGGCACTGTGGAGTGCTTTCACAATGACGTCGCTGATATTGAAGAGGTCGTCCGTGGCCTACGCACCCCAGCCAGGTTGACCTCCATATCAATGACCTTCCGGTCCTGCTGGCCGCCGCCCACTTCAGAGGCATAGTCGAGCGGGGAGCTGCGGCGGCGGAGGTGACGGCCCGGACGCAGTTCTTTGAGTAGGTTCAAACTCAGGGGTTGCAATTTCGTCTAGGGTTGGACTAGGTGATGCTCCGATCTGGTGGGATTGGGGTTGGTTCGGAGAAGCCCATCTAGTTCGTGTAGAGGGCGGAAGACGAGCGGCGCTGGAGGGATGCAGAAAGGGCCGGAGCGGGAGCTATGCAGAAAGGCGACCAATGGTGGGGGTTGAAAGGGGAAGATCGAAGAGATTAGATGAGATCTGTTTGGTCCTGGATCGGGTATTTGTGAGTCCAGAGATCGAGATTCGGATATTTTGCCTTCGCGCCCACCGCTTTCCCCGCCTTCCCCTCCCGCTACTCTACTTTAAGTTTTTTTTTCATTTTTCTGTTTATTTGCTAGATATGACACGATGAAACAGATTTATATTTCAGTAACTAATTGTTGGGTTCTAAAATAATATAATATATTTTTATAGATTAGTTATTGCAAACAGAAAAATTGTTGTTTGTCGCGCTGCTGTGAACAAACGATTGCTAATCACCATGTTTAGCTATATTAGAAAATACTACTCCCTCTGACCTATATTAGTTGACTTAGATTCATAGTGATAGACATATTCATATTTAGACAAATTTAAGTCAACTAATATGGGTCAGATAAAGTAGTACAATACATGTGTGTTGCTACTTCCCTAAAACAAGCACGTGCGCTGCTACGGGACAGCATCATAGGTGACAAACTTATGCATAATAGGGAGGAAAGTGATATCATGCACATCCTCCATGTTCCTGACAACCATATGCTCCGTCCATGACGATGGCAAGCACATCGGTGCCAATGTCCTAACTGAATACGGTATTTTAGTTATACTGAAATGTGTCATCTCACAATATAATATACCATTCCTAATATTTCTCGGGCGATAAATAATGATTCGCACTCTTTAGATTACAACGGTTGGTCACCGGTTTGATCTCAATTGTGGATATACTTTTTATTAATTACTTGGTTTGGTTACCATGTTAGGTTGGTCTATTGAATTATGAATTATGTGTCTGATTGAATAGTCTCATTCGTCTGGATTAATGATCTATCATTTAATTTGGTGGTGCACTATGAATTTTCTAAATAAAAAGTAAAAAATTAGGTTGACATATGATGGCTTTTCTCTTATGTTAATGGTGGTTGACGAATGTCATGCAAACTTCTCTGATAGAAACTTGTAACACTATGTGTAACAAATGACTAGGCGTTACTATAATCATACATTTTGTAACACGGAGGCGGCAACACAAACTTATTTGTTACTACCGAAATGTTTTCGTAACATATTTTCAGATCTTACCCACTATGTGTGACTGTGTGCCCTTGCAACACAAATGATGTGTTACTTCGATTTTACTTGTAGCACATTATTTCATGTGTTACATGGTTGTGTTACCAAAGCTCTGTCCTGTTGTACTGGGGTAGCTTAGTGGGGTGGCTCCCCGTGCTTGCTTTGGGTCTGGGAAACGTCGTGTCCGAAACCCCGTCAACATACCGTTGGGTGTATGTTTTGTGATCTTGTACCTACCTGATCTGACAACAAGGGTGTAGGTGCGTGTGGAAACTTTGGTGCACCCCTGCAGGGTTAAATCTTTTCGAGAAGCCGTGTCCGCGGTTATAGACGACTTGGAGCACAGTTCTCGATCATAGACAACTATAACTAAAGGTTACTATTATAATTTGACTTGTATCCGATATGACTAGTAATCAGCTTCACTACAATGGAATGGCTAAATAAAAGTACCAACAACTGCTGGGTTTGAGATATCTCATGCTAATTGTATCTGACTAATAAGTGTTGCAACTACAACGGAATGGTTAACTAAAAGTGCCCACTGCTTATTATATCAGTATGACTATCTATACCTGACTAGTAATTGCTGCAACGATAACTGAATAAATAAAACTGCCAACGGTGTGAGTTCCTCGGTTGACTTCCTCGTTTGGTCTCGAGGGGGAAACACCAGGATGGGTATGTTTGGTGGTAGTATCAGGTTGGTTCCGAATAGGTCTTTCTTACCCCTCTCTGATAGCCGCTATTTGCATCGAGTCTCTATAGGTTGTTTAGTGCATGCCGCGCTGCCGCTTCAGTCCACCATACCTACGTAGGCGAGGACCGCCGAATTCTAGTCTCGCCGTGTACTGGCCTCAGTACTGACCGCTCTCTTTTTCCTTTGCCCTTTGCCGGCACCCCTTTTGTTTTTAGCAGGTTTTGAGATCGACGTCGTTAGCAGGGTTACCCTTCCGGCTTGGCCTGGGCAGGGCTATTGTGGCGCCCCGCAAAACCACTACTAGAAAATCGCTGGGTATTTTGTGTTGTGCATCATCATGGATCTGTTTGATAAAAACTATTTTTACAAAGGTCTATTTTGTTTTTGCAAACACCCCCGTCTTAATTCAAATCAAACTTCGGTTGTCCAGATATTTTGTTTTGACTAAATGATTTACAAAAGTTCTTTAAAATAAATGTGTAAAGAAAACCCGAACCAAATATCTAGTCCTAAACCCTTTTCCTACCTACACCTAATCCTACCCAGCCCCTTCACCTCACCCCGACCAACCACATCTTGCCACCTCACCGTTCCCTCCACCTCATCACTCGACACAGCCACCTCACCAATCCCAGCCGCCACCTACCGCCAGCCTGGGCCCACCCCGACCCCACTCCCCGCTGGCCCCACCCACTTGACGCAACACACACAACGCTCACACCCACACAACTCCACCCCACCCTGCCGAAACCACACACGCATCCCACCCCGGTCAACCGCCCTATCCCACTAGCGCCCCACTCCCCTGTCGCCATCCTGGCCCCACCTGCGGACCCACCCCGCCTGCCCTGGGCCACTCCCAGTCCCGCAAGCCCCACCCCGTCCCCGCGTCCTCCTCCCTCGCCTTATCCATCCTCTGCTTCACAGGAAACCGCTGCCGCCACCTTGCCGTGGCCTCCCTTCTGGCCTGGAGCCGCGCTCCTCTCTCCCGCCACTGCCTCCTCACCAACCTCCCCGTCCGCTGCCCCGTGCCGTCCCCGTCGCCAGGGAGAGGCCCCGCTCGATCCCCATGGCCCCCGCCCCGCGAAGCCTCCGCTGCAACCCTCGCCTCGCCCAGCGCCTCCCTCCTCTCCTGAAGCTCCTCCGGCCGCCTCCCGGCCCAAGCTCCTCCCACCTGGACCTCGTCGTCCTCTCCTTCCCTGTCGTCCTCGGAGCCTGCCGTCGGCCCCCTCGCCCGGTCCCCGCACCGTCGCCCTCCTCCTCCGTCTGATGTGCCGCCGCCCGGGGCTCGACCGCCGCCATGCCTCCGTCTCTGTCGCTCGACTCCTCTGCGACCCCCTCCTGCCGTGCCGCCCCAGGGCCATGCCTCTGCTGCATCTCCCGCCTGCTCCCGTGAGCGCGCGCCCTCGCCTTTACGAGCTCGTCGCCTCTCTCTCCGGCCACCCTCCCCCGCGGCAGAGCTCCACGACCTCGGCCTCTGTCCGACCGCCGCCTCTGCCTCGCTCTGGCCGCCACCGTGGTTCCTCCCGGCGCTCGCATGGTTTTGATTTGGTTTTTCCGAGGTTGATCGAGTGTGTGTTGCTATTTGTGCACCCCTGCAGGGTAAAACTTTCCGAAAGCCGTGTCCGCGGTTATGGACGACTTGGAGCACAGTATCTCGATCATAGACAACTATAACTAAAGTAGTGCTATAAATTTGACTTTATAATGACTAGTAATCAGCTTCACTATAATGGAATGGCTAAATAAAATTGCCAACAATTGCTTGTTTGGGTTGACGCTTGCTACCATTGTATCTGACTAGTAAGTATTGCAACTATAACGGAATGGCTAAATAAAAGTACCAACAACTGCTGGGTTTTGGGATATCTCATGCTATTTGTATCTGACTAGTAAGTGTCGTAACTACAACGGAATGGTTAACTAAAACTGCCCACTGCTTATTTTATCAGGATGACTATCTATACCTGACTAGTAATTGCTGCAACGATAACTGAATAAATAAAACTACCAACTGTGTGTGTTCCTCGGTTGACTTTCTCGGTTGGTATCGAGGGGGAATATCAGGATGGGTTTGTTTGGTGTTAGAATCAGGTTGGTTCCGAATAGGTCTCCTCTTATCACTCTCTGGTAGCCGGCAGTTATATCGAGTCTCTATAGGTTGTTTAGTGCATGCTGCGCTGCCGCTTCAGTCCACCATACCTATGTAGGCGAGGACCGCCGAATTCTAGCCTCGCCGTGTACTGGCCTCAGTACTGACCGCTCTCTCTTTTTCCTTTGCCCTTTGTCGGTACCCCTTTTGTTTAAGCAGGTTTTGAGATCGACATCGTTAGCAGGGTTACCCTTCCGGATTGGCCTGGGCAGGGTTATGGACGCCATTGGTTATTCTTCAGGGCTCTTAGCCCCATTTGCATCTTGTCCGTAGTCGGACGCTGTAGCATTCTCCAGGTGATTTGGATCTTTGTATTGTATATCTGTATTCTTGACTCTTTGAGGCGTTGTTGTATATATCTGTTTTGTGGGTTCCATCGAGGACTATTGTGTAATGATATTACTTCGTTTTCCACCCGCACGCAAGTGCCTGGTGGGCACCTTTGAATCGTTTCTATGCGGGTTTGGCGGGAAGCGCTGAAACTTGCATAAGGCCGATTCTGAGGGTGTTACAGAGTGGTATCAGAGCTCAGCAGTTGCGATACCCCACAAGCCAGCCTGTAGGATAACCTAGCTAACGGCCAAAGTAGAGTGTCAAAACTATTTTTTGCAAAATCAGTTGGATAGATCTGATTAGGTCTGCTTTTACTCCTTACCCCTCTGCTATTCTCCTCTTACCTCTACGTGTTTTGAATCTACTCTCTTATCTTTCTTCGAGTCCAGGATTTCTTGCGGTTGGGTTTCCGTCGTACCTTCAGGGTTTCGCTTTCTCCCTTTTATAACGGAGGTGCTACGATCATCAAAACTGCAACTCGTCTGTTGTACCCTTCTTCCAATCTTTTGTTCTTGAACTCTTTATCTATATGTGTACCTTGCTGGATATCCGTGTCGTGGAAAAACATATGAGAAGGACGAGCATTGGTGAAGTTGGGGTATACCTTGAACATGTGTTGTTCATGCCAATGGAACCATTGTGAAACCTAATCGTTATGTATTTTCATAAAATTTCTTTGGTATCTTCCGGTGTTTTCCGATGTGATGACCTCATCTACATCAGATCCAATGCAGAGCTGGCATCATCCCTTTGTTCCGAATACCGCTTATGAAGATCTTCATTCTAAATTTCGAGAGTTGAGTTGCCTGATTTTCCTATTCATGTATAGAGTTGATAGTTTGGGTACGGGATGGACTGATCACCCTACCCGACTCTTACTGTTCACTCTTGTACATCGAACTGGTGGATCAATGTAACTTTTCCTCTTCTCATGGAAGTTAGAGGTGGCCTTATCTTTTGATACCTCTACCTTCGTCCTTTGTTTCTCCGGAGTGTTCTCTTGACGAACGTGAGCACCGACCTTTGTTGGTGGTGTCGCGACGATCTACCCGAAGCAAGAAGGTTCAGACCGTCGGCTTTCTTCCCTGTACCATGAGGCGGATCTCGAGGGCGAGATCCATTGTTAGTGGTGTCGAATTGTGGCGCCCCGCAAAACCACTACTAGAAAATCGCTGGGTATTTTGTGTTGTGCATCATCATGACATCATCATGCATCTGTTTGATAAAAACTATTTTTACAAAGGTCTATTTTGTTTTTGCAAACACCCCTGTCTTAATTCAAATCAAACTTCGGTTGTCCAGATATTTTGTTTTGACTAAATGATTTACAAAAGTTCTTTAAAATAAATGTGTAAAGAAAACCCGAACCAAATATCTAGTCCTAAACCCTTTTCCTACCTACACCTAATCCTACCCAGCCCCTCCACCTCACCCCGACCAACCACAGCTTGCCACCTCACCGTTCCCTCCACCTCATCACTCGACACAGCCACCTCACCAATCCCAGCCGCCACCTACCGCCAGCCTGGGCCCACCCCGACCCCACTCCCCGCTGGCCCCACCCACTTGATGCAACACACACAGCGCTCACACACACACAACTCCACCCCACCCTGCCGAAACCACACACGCATCCCACCCCGGTCAACCGCCCTATCCCACTAGCGCCCCACTCCCTTGTCGCCATCCTGGCCCCACCTGCGGACCCACCCCGCCTGCCCTGGGCCACTCCCAGTCCCGCAAGCCCCACCCCGTCCCCGCGTCCTCCTCCCTCGCCTTGTCCCTCCTCTGCTTCACAGGAAGCCGCCGCCGCCACCTCGCCATGGCCTCCCTTCTGGCCTGGAGCCGCGCTCCTCTCTCCCGCCACCGCCTCCTCACCAACCTCCCCGGCCGCTGCCCCGTGCCGTCCCCGTCGCCAGGGAGAGGCCCCGCTCGATCCCCATGGCCGCCGCCCCGTGAAGCCTCCGCTGCAACCCTCGCCTCGCCCAGCGCCGCCCTCCTCTCCTGAAGCTCCTTCGGCCGCCTCCCGGCCCAAGGTCCTCCCGCCTGGACCTCGCCGTCCTCCCCTTCCCTGCCGTCCTCGGAGCCTGCCGTCGGCCCCCTCGCCCGGTCCCCGCACCGTCGCCCTCCTCCTCTGTCTGATGTGCCGCCGCCCGGGGCTCGACCGTCGCCATGCCTCCGTCTCCGTCGCTCGACTCCTCTGCGACCCCCTCCTGCCGTGCCGCCCCAGGGCCATGCCTCTGCTGCATCTCCCGCCTGCTCCCGTGAGCGCGCGCCCTCGCCTTTACGAGCTCGTCGCCTCTCTCTCCGGCCACCCTCCCCCGCGGCAGAGCTCCACGACCTCGGCCTCTGTCCGACCGCCGCCTCTGCCTCGCTCTGGCCGCCACCGTGGTTCCTCCCGGCGCTCGCGTGGTCCCGCTTCATCAACACCTCGACCTCCCTATCGCCGCCCTCTGGCCGGCCCCATGCACCTCCTCTTTGTGCCTTCCCGCGCCGGACTCCACCGCCTCCATCTCGCGGCCGGCCCCCGTCGACCTCGCCGCCTTCGAGCACGGCCTTCCTCTCTGGGCACGCCTTGGCCGCCCCGCGCGTGGTTGCTCTGTTTAGTTCCCTGTCATCTACGACTAAGGGAGTGTGTTCCTCTTATTCCTGTACATGTGCTCGACAGGGTGTTGTTGTTCCTAGCCACAACGTCTGCGAATCATGTGGCGCCTTGTGACAACTTCTTCCCGGTGCTCCGTTTGTTTCACAATGATAGTGCCGAAGACCGAGGCCAAGTACCTTTCTGAGATTGTCAAGTGAACAAGGTCTCCGATGCACAACACCGACAAGATCGACAAGTGGCGAGGTAACCTGAAGTATGCCCGGCAAGGACGGCCCGGGATCAAGATCTTCATCATGGGACCCGAAGGCCTCCTTCACGGAACGCCATGACCTCCCTCACGGAAACCTGAAGATCCAAACCCCGAAGACCGAACCCGGCACGCCTAGTTCTTCCTCTCGGATCCGAGGACGCCGAGACCCTGGTGCGACAAGTACTCCTTCCCGGACGCCGAGCTCGCCGAGAACCCAGATGCCAAGGTCACCGACACGGAGCGGCAAGACCTCCTTTCCGCACCGATGCCGACGACGTCGCACGCCAAGTTCTTCTTCCCGAGCGTCAAGACCGACCCGATACGAGGACACGACAAGATCTTCACGACGACAAGATCGACACCGACCCGGGCGAATCCAATGCGCCCCGACACAAACCAAGTCCTCCTTTTCGGGTGCGACAAGATCTACTTCCGTTGTCCGAGACCGATCCCGTCGAACCCTGAACCCTGAGACCGAACCCGAACCCCGGAACCCCAAGATCGTCGAGCCCCATGTGTGACCCCGATCCCGACCCACTATTTTATAATATACCTACATTGTTGCATATCTAATTGTACATGCTTGCACTCATATCATTTGGTTTGGGGGCCTTATGCCAATTCACCTAAATTAAGTATGAAGCCATATGCGGGCTTTTCTAGTCTAATATTGGCTCCATTTAAATTTGCCTAGCGAACCGATACTATATTTTGCCCTGATAAGACAACATTTAAATTGCGGGGTATCTACACAACTAGAACCATATATTTAATTATCGGGACCCCCGGTTCCGGTTAATATGACCTAATTGCATCGCATCTTTGCCATGCCATACATCATACATGCATCATGACGATCTTCTGCTGTAGTATTAAATAGTGCATCCGGTGTTTATTCTAGTGTTTTGGTTCTTCGCGGATAAGGCTGTTGAGTTGATGCGAGTGTCGACCCGATCTTCGGATGAACCTTCGGCAATGTTTTTCAGGCGAGCATCTCCCCCTTTCTACCTATCTTACTTTTATAGTATTTATTCCCTCCTGTTGATCTATTGCTATCTGTGTTGCGATGCTCTAGTTTTCGTACCCGTGTTATCCCTTGCAGCCTTATATTGCCTTGGACACCTCCTATTACCTGTTGTTTGGTAGATAGTTGGACCTGCGCGTCGTAGTCGCTTGCTCAAGTGTTGTTGCGTGTCGTCAAGTACCACAGTTGTTGGAGTATTGCCGTGTGTTTATTGTTGGAGATGATCAAGACTTTAATTACTGTTTAACAACTAAAATTGAAGTAGGTAAATGCAGAGGCACAAGTGGGCAATAGCTGTTATTTGGTTGTTAACCGTCCACTTGTGTCCCGTAGGACCGCGAGTACTTGATACCTGTTCCTTGAATATTCGCGCTATCCACATCCGGGAGGATTATGGGACCCCCCTGAGCCAGAGCTTGATTCATTCTTATTTCTTGGGGCCACAAACTAGTTTGAGGTTTTATTTAATATCCTGTACTTATGCCATGCTTTACTGCTTTATTTACGATTGTGCGAGGAGCACCTGTACTGTTTAGGATCGTGACCCGTTTACGCGGTATCGACAAGCTCAGTCACACTTTCGGGTTCCCAGTCGTTTACAGCCGGCCCCACAAACCTTGACTCCGTCTCGAAGTCAGCTAACTTTGTTGCGGGTATACTTAATAGGGTGGCCCCCTGAAATATTTATGAATCTGGTGATTGCTTTGTCGTGAAGGCCTCGTTGGGTTTTGATTTGGTTTTTCCGAGGTTGATCGAGTGTGTGTTGCTATTTGTGCACCCCTGCAGGGTAAAACTTTCCGAAAGCCGTGTCCGCGGTGATGGACGACTTGGAGCACAGTATCTCGATCATAGACAACTATAACTAAAGTAGTGCTATAAATTTGACTTTATAATGACTAGTAATCAGCTTCACTATAATGGAATGGCTAAATAAAATTGCCAACAATTGCTTGTTTGGGTTGACGCTTGCTACCATTGTATCTGACTAGTAAGTATTGCAACTATAACGGAATGGCTAAATAAAAGTACCAACAACTGCTGGGTTTTGGGATATCTCATGCTATTTGTATCTGACTAGTAAGTGTCGTAACTACAACGGAATGGTTAACTAAAACTGCCCACTGCTTATTTTATCAGGATGACTATCTATACCTGACTAGTAATTGCTGCAACGATAACTGAATAAATAAAACTACCAACTGTGTGTGTTCCTCGGTTGACTTTCTCGGTTGGTATCGAGGGGGAATATCAGGATGGGTTTGTTTGGTGTTAGAATCAGGTTGGTTCCGAATAGGTCTCCTCTTATCACTCTCTGGTAGCCGGCAGTTATATCGAGTCTCTATAGGTTGTTTAGTGCATGCTGCGCTGCCGCTTCAGTCCACCATACCTATGTAGGCGAGGACCGCCGAATTCTAGCCTCGCCGTGTACTGGCCTCAGTACTGACCGCTCTCTCTTTTTCCTTTGCCCTTTGTCGGCACCCCTTTTGTTTAAGCAGGTTTTGAGATCGACATCGTTAGCAGGGTTACCCTTCCGGATTGGCCTGGGCAGGGTTATGGACGCCATTGGTTATTCTTCAGGGCTCTTAGCCCCATTTGCATCTTGGCCGTAGTCGGACGCTGTAGCATTCTCCAGGTGATTTGGATCTTTGTATTGTATATCTGTATTCTTGACTCTTTGAGGCGTTGTTGTATATATCTGTTTTGTGGGTTCCATCGAGGACTATTGTGTAATGATATTACTTCGTTTTCCACCCGCACGCAAGTGCCTGGTGGGCACCTTTCAATCGTTTCTATGCGGGTTTGGCGGGAAGCGCTGAAACTTGCATAGGGCCGATTTTGAGGGTGTTACAGTTATGGACGCCATTGGTTATTCTTTAGGGCTCTTAGCTCAATTTGCATCTTGTCCGTACTCGGACGCTGTATCGTTTTCAAGGTGATTTGGATCTTTGTACTGTATATCTGTATTCTTGACTCTTTGAGTCATTGTTGTATATATCTGTTCTGTGGGTTCCATCGTGGACTAATGTGTAATGGTATTACTTCGTTTTCCACCCGCACGAAAGTGCCTGGTGAGCACCTTTGAATCGTTTCTATGCGGGTTTGGCGGAAATCGCTGAAACTTGCATAGGGCCGATTTTGAGGGTGTTATAAAGTGGTATCAGAGCTCAGCAGTTACGATACCCCACTGGTCCAGCCTGTAGGATAACCTAGCTAACGGACGTTGCAGAGTGTCAAAAATATTTTGGAAAATCGGTTGGATAGATCTGATTAGGTCTGCTTTTACTCCTTACCCCCTGCTATTCTCTTCTTACCTCTGCGTGTTTTGAATCTGTTTTCTTACCTTTTCTTCGAGTCCAGGAATTCTCGTGGTTGGGTTCTGTCGTACCTTCAGGGTTTTGCTTCCTTCCTCTTGTAACGGTGCCTCGACAACTGGACTTCATGCTATATGATGAATCTATCATCCGTTGTACCTTCCAGTGGACCGAAAAGTCACTAATTTTTTTCTTTCTTTGTATCTTCCGATGTTCCCAACACGACGACGTCATCATCTGCATCAGATCCGATGAATAGTCTGCATCAATCCTTTGTTTCCAAATGCTGTCTGTCAAAATCTTCAGTCTAAATTCTAGGGGTTGGTTGCATAATCCGTCTGTTCGTGTACAGAGTAATGCTTTGAGTGCGGGATGGAGTCGCGACCATACCACTACTCTTATCATTTGCTTTTGTATATTGAATGATGGATCGATGCAATTCTTACTCCTTCCATGGAAGTTAGAGGTGGCCTTACCTTTCACTTCGTCCGTTGTTTATCCGGAGTGCTCTCTCGACGAACGTGAGCAACGACCCTGTGTTGGTGGTGTCGCCGATTTCAAGATGGAGAATGAACCATTGTTAGTGGTGTCGCGACGATCTACACGAAGCGAGAAGATTCGGATCACCGGCCTTCTTCCCTGTACCATGAGGTGGAACTCGAGGGCGAGATCCATTGTTAGTGGTGTCGAATTGTAGCACCCCGGGTAAAGCCACTACTAGAAAATTGCTTGTTGTTTATATTTTGTGCATCATCATGACATCATGCATATATTTTGCATAAAAACTATTTTCGTAAAAGCCTAAGTTGTTTTCTAATTATCCCTCTCCTTTAATCTGAAACTAAAACCTCGGTCTGTTCAGATCTTTTATTTATCTAAAAAGTATTTACGAAAATGTTTTAAAAATAAAATAAATAATAAAATGTTTTGTCCGGAGAGGCAGTCCAATCGGTCAGGCCAGAGGCCCAACCAAACCAGACCACCTACCACCCGGCCCACCTAAACCAAACCCTAACCCAAATCTGACCTACCCTACACCACACCAACCCACCCGGCCAACCCAGCCGCCGCCACCCACTCATCTTGTCGCACCCCACCTAGTCCAACGTGCACACACCTGACCACACTCCGACCCACACTACAACTCCACGCCATGCCCGCACACGATCGGCAACCACCCCGTGTCCCACCCCTGACCCCACCTCGCCCCGCTCCCCTGGCTTGTTCCCGACCTCACGACCGCGATCCCTCCTCCCCATCGCGAGCGCCGCCGTCCTCTGTCCTTTCTATCGTGCTCCTCTCCCCTTTTCCTTCGTGCTCGCCCATCCGCCGCCAAGCTGCAAGCCGCCGCCGCAGACCAGCGCCGCCGCGCGCCTCTCCTTGTCTCCCTGTTCCCCCACCACCGCGTGAGCGCCCTCTGCTCCTCCCCAGGCCTCTCTGTGCGCCACCAAGATCCCCTCGACGTTCGGCCGCCCTTCTCCAAGCTCCTCCCCGGCAAGCCGAGCCGTCTCCGCCCGGCCGCGTCCAGGTTCCCCCCAGCTTCGACCCGCCATCGCTGTCGGGTGCTGGCCATCCTCCTCCCCGCATCGGTGTGCCCAGCACCGTTGCCTCGGGCAGCGGCCGGGCCCTTATCCGGCGCGCCCCCGCCTCCCGCAGAGCATCATGTCGCCTCGGGTCGGCCTCCTCTGCAGGCACCTGCCAGCGCTGTCGCGCGTCTGCCGGACCGTCTCCGCATCGCCGACCAAGCTCCTCTGAACCGGGCGTCGCCACTGCTTGTGTAGGATTCTTTTGTTTCGTTTTGGACAGTGGTATTGGGCTGGCCCTAGTCTAACTGAAGGCTGCCCGTTCCATGAGTTCTGTCAAGAGCATAGTAACCTCCAAGATCGACATCGACCGGGTAGACCCGATGCACGGGCATCCATCCGAGTTTGCCAACGACCCTGTGTGCCGACAAGATCGACATCGGCACCTCAAAAAAAACCACAAGACCCCTTCTAGACTCGAAGACCGATATAGATCGTCGAGGTTCCCTTTGCGGATGCCAAGCCCCTGGATTCGAAGACCGATCCCGAACCCGGCGCCCAAGATCTTCGGTCTGAGATGTGTGACCCCAAATCCAAGCTTTTATTTTATTAAACGCTATATATACTTGCTGCATATTAAATTGTCGTGCTTGCATACTGTAAGGGTCCCAACCTTTAATAAGGTAGAGTCCCCTGTGTTTACAATGCTAGTCCCTGGATCAATAGCTAGCATCCACAGTTAATATGTAATATCAAGAAACAAAGGTCATAATACAACTTTATAACCAGGAATAACATAATTTTATTACATCTTACATAGCTCATTTGGCTAACACATTACATTGCAGCAGAATATCTATAAGCATGGGGTCCTTCATCTTCAAAGTGCCACAGGCAGACATGTTGGTTGTAGACTTTGTAATCCTAATCAATCAATCTTCACTAAAATCAATCAAACCTGCAACATTACAAATTACAGCCACAAGGGTCAATACATTTGAATTGTATTGGCAAGTGATACTATGGTAGTATGGTGGAGTCTATCATCTATATGCATTTGGCTAAGTGGAGTTGAGGCTTGCATTGCTCAAAATAGATTTTTCCTTATCATTTGAAAACACTATGTTTTTTGCTTGTCACAAACATTTTTCTCAATCAAAGATTGAGGATCCTTTAACCCTTGTTCAACCACAAGTTTTTAACTTAGAAATTTGAATGATGAGATTCTTGATTGCTTCCATGTCTTGATGCTCAAATTGTCCTTTACCAGGGACATGGCTAAGTACTTAGATTTTACACTCTACAGAGGTGGTGCACTTTCCCCACAAGACTTGGTTTCCCAAGACAAGATCTTTCAGAAGCCTTCCCTTAGACCAAAATGGACGCGCTCCAACCTATCAAACTCTACCACCCACTGTCCATATGGCTAAGTTCTCGCAACCTATATGATCCAGGCAGAGCCCATAATGCCAAGTGCACTACTAGGAAAATGGTCGTCTGTGGCGCACCTGAAAGGCCCATCCGTGGCGCACCTGTAGTGCGCCACGGGCCTTGCGCTACGGCTATCTCTCAGTCGTGGCGCACTGCCTAGTGCGCCACGGTTGTGTAGAGATAGGCGTAGCGCACCACCTAGTGCGCCACAGAAGTTTGGGATGGTGCGCTACCCCTTGGATCTTCTGTGGCGCACTACCCAGTGCGCCACTAAACATCCATGGTGCGCTTTAGGTGTAGTGCGCCACAAAAGGTAGAACATGTGCGCCACAGATGTATTTTTTGTTTTTTTTTTAATTTCCAAGCCAGATTATATGCAATACAGATTATATACAATATTACAGCAGATATACACACACAGATACAAGATATACAATTATATATATAAATACTCGATATGAAAAACAAGATTGAAACAAATACATATAGATAAGTCTCATACATGAATACATAGTCCAAGTTACATTGTTTTGATCATGTTACAAAGTAGTAGTTGGTGACATGCGAATACATGTGTCGATCGAACAAGTTAGAGCTCGGAAGCTCGCCTAGACATCTAAACTAGCTAGCTAGACACAAACGCGGGATAAATAACCAAAGAATATAAGCATGATCACCGCCGCGACGAAGGTGTAGGTCTTCATCCGGTTCCTTGTCCTAACTCCCGCTAGATAGCGCGTGTATCTATCTTCCGCCTCCGCCATAGTGTTGTACCCTTTGTAGCTATTGCCGCTGAAACGGTGCACCTGTCTCCGGCAGTCTTCCCAATCATCGTAGACTCCGGGAACCCGTCCCTTGTACACGACGTACCACGTCATCTACAAGTTGACAATAATAACTAACCGGTGATTGAAAAAACATGTATAATTAAAGTCGCATATGAAGATACACTTATAGAAAGTACTCTTAAATCAAAAAGAGCAAACACAAAAAGCATGCCTCATATATAACTAGCTAGGTCGTTGGACACAGGAATTGCTTATGACGGGACTGTTAGCCAAGTAGGATGCACAATTCCTGGACTTGTGCATATCACAAGGCTAACAATCCCGTCATAGCACATTCACATATATATTGTGCCACGACATTTCAATCATCGGCATATTCTCGAAAAAGACAAAAATAACTCGAAAAGCATGCCTCATATATAACTAGCTAGGTCGTTGGACACAGGAATTGCTTATGACGGGACTGCTAGCCAAGTAGGATGCACAATTCCTGGACTTGTGCATATCACAAGGCTAACAATCCCGTCATAGCACATTTACATATATATTGTGCCACGACATTTCAATCATCGGCATATTCTCGAAAAAGACAAAAATAACTCGAAAAGCATGCCTCATATATAACTAGCTAGGTCGTTGGACACAGGAATTGCTTATGTCGGGACTGTTAGCCAAGTAGGATGCACAATTCCTGGACTTGTGCATATCACAAGGCTAACAATCCCGTCATAGCACATTCACATATATATTGTGCCACGACATTTCAATCATCGGCATATTCTCGAAAAAGACAAAAATAACTCGAAAAGCATGCCTCATATATAACTAGCTAGGTCGTTGGACACAGGAATTGCTTATGACGGGACTGTTAGCCAAGTAGGATGCACAATTCCTGGACTTGTGCATATCACAAGGCTAACAATCCCGTCATAGCACATTCACATATATATTGTGCCACGACATTTCAATCATCGGCATATTCTCGAAAAAGACAAAAATAACTCGAAAAGCATGCCTCATATATAACTAGCTAGGTCGTTGGACACAGGAATTGCTTATGACGGGACTGCTAGCCAAGTAGGATGCACAATTCCTGGACTTGTGCATATCACAAGGCTAACAATCCCGTCATAGCACATTTACATATATATTGTGCCACGACATTTCAATCATCGGCATATTCTCGAAAAAGACAAAAATAACTCGAAAAGCATGCCTCATATATAACTAGCTAGGTCGTTGGACACAGGAATTGCTTATGTCGGGACTGTTAGCCAAGTAGGATGCACAATTCCTGGACTTGTGCATATCACAAGGCTAACAATCCCGTCATAGCACATTCACATATATATTGTGCCACGACATTTCAATCATCGGCATATTCTCGAAAAAGACAAAAATAACTCGAAAAGCATGCCTCATATATAACTAGCTAGGTCGTTGGACACAGGAATTGCTTATGACGGGACTGTCAGCCAAGTAGGATGCACAATTCCTGGACTTGTGCATATCACAAGGCTAACAATCCCGTCATAGCACATTTACATATATATTGTGCCACGACATTTCAATCATCGGCATATTCTCGAAAAAGACAAAAATAACTCGAAAAGCATGCCTCATATATAACTAGCTAGGTCGTTGGACACAGGAATTTCTTATGACGGGACTGTCAGCCAAGTAGGATGCACAATTCCTGGACTTGTGCATATCACAAGGCTGACAATCCCGTCATAGCACATTCACATATATATTGTGCCACGACATTTCAATCATCGGCATATTCTCGAAAAAGACAAAAATAACTCACACTTGTCGTCCGAGAACCAAAGAGTAAGCAAAAAAACCAAAGAGTAAGCAAAAAAACCAAGCATTGATTGATATATAATAATAATAAGCAAAATAAGTAAGCGGTGATTCATAAACCTAATAAGATAAGTACACTTGTCGTCCACACACACACAAAGGTCATCTATAGTTTGCAACTACAACTAGGCCAACATCAAGCCTTCTGGCTCGGCTTAGGGAACGGGAGGACGCCCTGCCTCGTCATGAACTTCCTATAGTCACCCTGCATCTCTAGGCGATCTTCTATGTCACGGTTATTCGGGATATTTCCTCCGTAGAAGATCCCCCCCGAAGTCATGACATCACGAAAGATGATTGCCCCAAACTGCTGCTGGATGCGATACATCTCTTGTCTAATATCCGAATCATTGATCTTGGCCTTTGCTTCGGCCCACTGTTTGAGATGATCTGGCAGCGTAGAATTCTGCTGGTCAAGTAGGAACGCCCTCATGTGATGGAGTGCGTAGTAGGCTTCCTTCTTACTGTTTTCCGGCTGCTTCACGCAGGGGAACTCTGTTACGTGGTTGAAGACGTGCCTGCCGAACTTGACCTTCTTACGCACGAAGCTGGTGCCTTCCGTCGAGGCAAAGCCAGTGAGAGCATCATCCAGAACTTCCTTGATCTTGTCGTAGTTTTTCTTCTTTTCTAGACTCCCCGAGTCGAAATACGTGGCGTGGGAATGCTTCGGCGATAAGGAGATGAGCGTGCAGTGTTCATCTCTGCGCAAAAAATTCAAATGGAATGTGTTGAAAAAAGAATGATGATGATCTAATAAAGCCAATCGACGGTGGCGACTGAATAACGACTTACTCGGGAAAGTAAGGCACGAGAATGTATTCCTTTGTCTTGTTCGCCACGAGGATTCTTTTTAGGTACGAGGCCACGATACGTCGTTCGGCGGGGGAACCCAAGCAGCCGTCACGCATGTAGTAGGGGTCCACTATAGCGATGCCCGGTGTGTTCTCTCTAATGATCTGCGTGGCCAGGCTGAGAGAAAAGAGACGGACCATGGTACAGTGCAGCGGGTATAGGTGGAACATATTGAAGATGTCCTCGAACCGCAGGAAGAACAGATCCGCGAGGGCAGTGTCGACGAAGCCCAAGCCTGGTGGCACCTTAACCACGAATACCGGGTGCGAGGGATCTTTCTCCGATAGAAGGCGTCTCTCTATCGTCAGCACGCCGTCATGCACACTCTGCAGTTCCGAACTGGCGAGCTTCCGCAAATTCTTAGGTAGCATGGGCTCACCCGCCACATGAATCCTCCACATAATACCCTCGGGTCTTGGTGGCCCGTCCCGAAACCTGATCGGATTCGCAGTTGTTGACGCCACCGGCTGGCTCGAGCTGCTAGATTTTCTTTTCCTGCCCTTTTTTCCTTTTGGAGAGCGGGCAGGCACCGCAATCTGAGCACCGAACGCCCTATGTAGTGTGTCAGGGCTTAGAATAAAGGGCCGGTTGGTTGTATCAGCTGGCTCTGTAAAGGCGCAAGATGGAGGCGTCTCCTGAGAACCAAACAGACGCTTGGTGATAGTGGCTTTCTCTGTGGGGCCACCAGCTAGGTCTTCTTCGTTGCCAAACTGAGTGCTGAAGAAGTGATCATTCCAGTCTTCGAAGTCCTCGGCCGGATCCTGCGCCATGTGCATATCATCAACATGATCATCCGACCCACCGCGTGGAGGTGACGGCGAGGGCGGTAAGGGGGCCTTGCCACCGCTTGTCGCTGGCACGACAGGCGGTGCTGTTGTCTGTGGCGTGATGGCCCCCGCCGTCCCCAAACGGATCATGCTCTTTGGCCATAGCATGAACAAGCCGAAGCAACTTCTGAGGACAGACGACTCTTCTTCATCCGCTCCTGGGGGTTGAATGGGAGGTTCCAGGTCGTCGCAGCCCCTTAGCACCCGACTAATTTTAACCCTGTGCACGCTATCTGGCATCGGCTTTGAGTGGAACGTGCGCTGCAAGGGTTGAACGATGGTACCCTTGGCAACATCCCTCAGCTCGTTGTTCACGTAGCATAAGAGAGTGCAAGGAACATCCGTCTGCGGAAAACATGTACGGCGTCGTCAGAGCGAGATGCCACAAGAGTAATATATAGATGGCATGAAAGGCGGTAATTAAAGCAATTTGTTTACCGTGATGGCGTCGAGATCGGCTAATGTCGACGCACCGCATACGGCGAAGGGCGTGCAAGAGACGGAAGGGCTGCTTGATGGCGCGGTGCTGGCCGCCGGTGTATTCTCCCTACCGACGGGTGCTTGGAGCTCCGGTGCCGCCGCGACGATGGCAGGGGGGGCACCAACATGTACTCCGGCGCCGCGGTGATGGCAGGGGGAGTCACCAACACTTGCGGCACCGCGGTGCTAGCGGGCGGAGTCACGAACACGTAGTTCGCCTGATTCGTCGGCGCCGCGTTGTTCGAGTGGCTGCTGACCATGCTTGGAATCGGGCACGGCCCTACTCGACCACCCGCACTCCAGTTCGCTATTGACTCCACCAAGGTAGGCAGGAAGGACGTAAGGGTGATTGCCAGGTTGTCTTGGACGATCTGCGGGATCCGCGCCACTTGTGCCTTAAGTTCTTGAACCTCTCTGTTTTCCTCCTCGCTCCTTCCCGACGGCGCCACATGCGTCCTCGGCGGTGGACCAAAATGATCCACCCAATTCTTACCCCCGAGGCCGGCCAGACGGCCAGCCAACGACGGCTTCTTCGTAACCGGCTCTATTTTCTTGGCCCGGTTCATCGCCCTGTTAAAAGGGTTATCCCACCGGGTGGCCGCCGTCGACCCCTGGGATGAGGAACCCTGGGATCCATGACTAGCAACAATTTCCTCCTCCTGCAGAAGAAGTAACAGTGAATCATTTAGATCATCGATTAGATTGCAATCGTGTTGATCACCGGTAATTAGATTATACTTACCACAATTTCCTCGAATTCCTTCACCGCAGGATCCGCGGTGAGTTGTTTGGTTTTTGGGTCCACATGGTAACGGGCCCTGATGAAGTTTCGAACCTGCCCGGGTTCGAATTTAGCAAAGGGGTTTTCTATCCCCTTGGATCTATACTCTTCGTCCTCCTTATTCCATTTGGCCTCCGCGGTTCTGTATCCACCAGATCCGAGATGGTGATGACCTATATTCATTGCCTGCAGCGCCTTTCCCCGATTACTATTGGCCAGGGCTCTTTCGGATTCACACCTCTCCTTGAACTCCCGGAACTGATCTTCGGTGATCTGCGGGTCAATCTTCTGGATCTCCTCGAGACTTTTGCCTTCTTTATAGATCTTCTTCTTTATCCGGGTTCTCCAGCTGGCCAGGGCGGTGCTCATCTTTGTGAGGGCGGATTTGTTTACTTCGTTCCCATGATAATTTGTGTTCTGATACTTAGCGGGGAACTTGTATCTGGCGTGCAGCTTCTCGAAGAGGAGTGTGCGCAAGTGGCCATTATCTTTATGCTGGAGATTCTCGGTGTTGATCGAGATGGTTGTCCGGGTGATCGCCGCCACTTGCCCACCGTACCCTTTGACGACAAGGGCGGGCTCCAAAGGAACCCCTGTTGGGCTCACTTCGGTAATTTCCTCCCTGACCGTGCCGACCGTGTTCGGGCGCTGGTCCTTCGGCTTCTTCTTCTTAGGAGGGTTGCTACCACTCCCTGTGCCCTCGCCGCCATCAGTGGTTTCATCGTCCGCCGTTCCTTCGGCTTCTTCCTCCGCGTCTTCCATCTCATCATCCTCGCTCTCCGAAGGATGGTATTCTTCATCGTTTTCTAGCCGCTGGGCCGCCTCCCAGAATGTCAATTGTTTATTCGGAGGTCTGAGTTCTCCTTCAGCGCTGATGCGCTTAGAACATCCAGCCTCGTCGTTGTCACACATCTTTGCACTAATAAAAAAAAAATTGGTTAAATGCACGGAAAAATCCGGCATGACCTTTGCTAATTTTCTTAAACTAGGAGTGCCCGATTTCTGCCAAAACGGAAGTTAATCAACATTCCGGCAAAAATCGGGACTCATTTCATACAAGAACCTGCATACACACATAATAAAGTTCTTCATATACAAGCACAAGCACAATTTCAAGTGCTACAATTATATCACCACAGATTATATCAACTGTCATTGACAACAAGTATGACAGCAAGTATATGACAGCAAGTATGACAACAAATATGACAACAAGTATATGATAGCATCCAGTCCATTCTAATTTTATTAATAAGAAAATACTGCAGGCCATTCTATTAAGTAAAAAATGTACAAAAGCTATCTTAGTCAAATAAAAGCTGAAACAATGGATGCACATAGGAGAAGTTTATATTACTGAGCACTAGTTGGTTTAACTATCAATTTATTTCTGCAATCAGAGCACAGCTAGATATGAACATTACTAGAATCCTAGATAAAATTAGGTCCACAAGTGAGAAAGGACAACAACAACAACAACAACATGGAGAACCAGATTAACAGAGAACTTTCAGATGCTAAAGTGAGCTACTGTCCAAGCTTGGCAAGAAAATTGTATAAGTCAATCAGAACAAGCCTGAAACAATTCAATGTTTCTAAGCAGTTCAGATGCTAATCAAGATTGACATCTAGCTACACGATAACTAAACAAACAAATCACAATTAACTAAACATCATTATATTCCAGATTGGCAACATTGATTAACTACAAAACCCTATTGACTTGATCAACATGGTATCTCCTGGAGCACAACACTGAAACATTAAGTAAATCTCAACAGAAAAAAACTTACTGATTAGCATCCCAAAATTTTACAAAACACCAAACATGTTTGTCTAAATAGGCCGCAGATGCTACACAGATGCCATTATAAGCTAGACTAGAAGATGTAGACAAATCTGAAAATTTTAATCTGCGTGTAGGCAAATCAGAACAAGCCTGAAACAATTCAATGTTTCTAAGCAGTTCAGATGCTAATCAAGATTGACATCTAGCTACACGATAACTAAACAAACAAATCACAATTAACTAAACATCATTATATTCCAGATTGGCAACATTGATTAACTACAAAACCCTATTGACTTGATCAACATGGTATCTCCTGGAGAACAACACTGAAACATTAAGTAAATCTCAACAGAAAAAACTTACTTATTAGCATCCCAAAATTTTACAAAACACCAAACATGTTTGTCTAAATAGGCCGCAGATGCTACACAGATGCCATTATAAGCTAGACTAGAAGATGTAGACAAATCTGAAAATTTTAATCTGCGTGTAGGCTTGAAATCCGACGAACAAAGCGAATCTAGAACAACCTGTGAACCTAGGACCGGCGTCAATCGCGTCAATCCCGGCGATTGACTGCTGTGCTTAGCCTACCAGTAGCCTACCCAGATTGGCCTAGCAATCTGGCTTGGTTCAGAGGCAGACCCCCATCGGGGAGATAGAGGGGGAGAGAGGGAGAGAGGGAGAGAGGGAGAGACAGGGGAGGGAGAGAGGGAGAGACAGGGGAGGGGCTACCTATGACGGGCGGACGACGGGCGAACGACGACGGGCGGCGACGCGATCCTCCTCCTCCACAAGCGGCGGGCCTCCTCCTCCTCCACGGAGCCTCCTCCTCCACAAGCGTGGGCCTCCTCCTCCTCGAGAGCGCAGCGCGGTGGCGGGCCTCCTCCTCCTCCTCGAGAGCACAGTGCAGCGCGGAGGTGGCGATCTGTGGCGGTGGCGATCTGTGTGCGTGTGGTGTCTGTCAGATGCAGCGGCGCGGCTTCGCGGTGTGCGTGTGGTGTCAGTGAGATGGAGAGGTTGACTAGCGTCCAACACACATAGGCGTAGCGCACCCTGGCCAAGTGCGCTACGGATAACCGTAGCGCACTTGGCCAGGGTGCGCTACGCCTATGTGTGTTGGCCTACCAGATAAGAGGGCGGCCATCCCTTCTGTTAGCACTAGTACTGTCATAGCCCACTGGTTCTGCCCCTTAGCTCTATTCTAAACTATGAGCACCTAGGTTCGAATCCTGGTGCTCCACTTTTTTATTTTTATTTTAAAAATACTTTTAAATGTTCCAAAAAATGTCCAAAAGTGGTGATTTATGCCATACAAGTTTTGTTTTGTTTTTAAAATACTTTTAAATATTCCAAAAATGCCAAAAAGTAGTGATATATGTCATAAAAGTGTTACACATATGATTCAAAGTATAACTAAATTTCATAATAATTTGTCCATGAATATTACAATCTTTTTCGACCACGCGTTTACAATATTTTTTGAGCTAGCGTTTTACAATCTTTTTTCCCTTCTTTGTCGCGGTTGAATAATTTAGCCCCGGCACTTTAATGTTTCTTCTTTCGAACGGGCTATCTTTTTTGGGTAGGGTTGTCCTTTTTCTTCTTGTGATGTATGTTGCTGCATCGTAGTCGTCGTCATCTTCAATCTTTGGATCGCCGTACTGGTCGAAGTCTTGCTCATTGGCGACTCCATCCATTCCGATGATGTTCCTTTTTCCTCTCCTCACGACAACACGTCTAGGCTTTGTAGGGTCGGTAATGAAAAAACATTGGTCCACTTTGGTAGCCAGTACCCACGGTTCATTTTTCGCGGCCACGTTTGCACCGGTGGCCTTGGATTTGGCTGCTTCGGGTATAACCATGGTTGTGAAATACCGGTCTTCTCTTTCGATGCTCTTTGCCCATCTGACACGGAACATCGGCACCTTTTCTCCACAGTAGTCGAGCTCCTAGATCTCCTCGATTCTTCCGTAGAATATTTCCTTCACGTTGTCATCGGTGTAGAATTCCGACGTTACGCCTGAGTTCTGATAATCACACTTGTTGTCCTTTTCCTCCGTGTAGAATGTGTAGCCGTTGATATCATATGCCTGATAGGTCACCAGGTTTTGCATCGGTCCCTGCGACAAGGTGAATATGATCTTTTCCGTGTCAGAAGAATGCGAGCGCGGGGGATTATCAAGGAGCGTCTGCCTAAACCAACGCGTGAAATCTGAGTTGTGCTCTTTGATTATTTCTCCCTGCGTCCTCTGTATGCCCCGGTCACTGTACTTCTTCTCGATTAACCTTTTGTGCTTCTGTACCCAAGGATCGACCAGTTCTAAATGCTGTAGCGCGACGAGGTTTGCTCGATCAAAGTCTGCGCGTCGAAAATCGAAGTCTGCATGCAGTATGCGACGACCCTCTCGGTGACCAGATCCGTCGAGCTTGCCAAGGTGTCTGTTGACGGGAAGACCGACAGGGTTCTCGATGTCTAGATAATTCGTGCAGAAAGAGATGCACTCTTCGGCCAGAAAGCCCTTGGCTATGCTTCCATCTGGACGGGACCTGTTGCGAACGTATCCTTTGATGTGTCCGTTCATCCTTTCGAACGCCATCATGCTGCGGAGAAACATCGGCCCGAGTTGTACGATGTCCTCCACGACATGGACCAGCAGATGCACCATAATGTCGAAGAATGCGGGTGGGAAGTAGACCTCAAGCTCACATAGTATCACCACGATCTCCTCCTGTAGCCTTCCAAGCTGATTCAAGCCAATCGACTTCCTAGAGATGACGTCGAAAAACTTGCATAGGCCAAATAACGTTTCACGGACGTGCTCGTCCATTATCCCTCTTAGTGCGACCGGAAGTACCTGCGTCATTAGCACGGCACAGTCGTGAGACTTCATGCCACTGAACCTCTGCTTCGCCTCGTCTAGGTATCTGCTTATCTTGCCCGCGTAGCCGTAAGGAAATTTGACTCCTAGAAGGCACTTGAAAAACTGTTTGATCTCATCTTGGCTTAGAGTGAAGCAAGAAGGAGGGCAGTAATATTCGTTCTTCTTGAACTTTTTACCCTTCCGACGACCTTGTGTCGTCTCCGACTCATGATCATCGTCATCTTCCTGATCATCAGGAGTAGTGCGTCCTCCGTGAAGCTCCTTCCGGATACCCAAGCATATCAGGTCGTGCCTTGCTTTCGGACCATCTTTCGTCCTATCTGGCATGTTGATTATGGTGGCGACCAGACTCTCGCACATGTTTTTCGTGATATGCATGATGTCGAGGCTATGAGGCGTGCGGAGAAACTTCCAGTATGGCAACTCCCAGAAAACAGACCTTGTTTTCCATACCTTCATCAGCGGCTTGTCTTGTTGCTGCCTCTTTCGCTTATTTCCAGGCTTAGGACAATCTTTCCAGTTTTTCAGCAACTCTTCCACTTCTTCGCTGCTCCTACGCTCTGGGATTCCTCGGGTCTCTGATTTGCCATCGAACAGGTCTCCACGTTTTCTCCATGGATCATTCTTGCCGAGCCACCTCCGGTGCGCCATGAACACGGTTTTCGATGACCCTGGATCTTTCTCTAGTTGGAGATAGCTTGTGTTATCCATGCACCTAACGCATGCGTAGAATCCTTGGATAACCTGCCCCGAGATATACCCGCAACCTGGATAGTCTTGCACCGTAGTGACCAACGCGGCTCTCATAGTGAAATAATCTTGTGCGACGACGTCGTAAGTATTGGCTCCAGATTCCCATAACGTGGCTAGCTCCTCTTTCAACAGCCCGAGATACAGATTGATGTCGGTACCAGGTTTTTTCGGCCCTTGAATTAGCATACTCATTTGTATGTACTTCTTCTTCATGCACAACCATGGAGGGAGTTTGTACATCCATACAAACACAGGCCAAGTGCTGTGCGTGCTTCTCTGGCTACCGAACGGATTGAGTCCATCGGTGCTCGCACCAAGCCTGATGTTCCTCGAATCTCCACCGAATTCTGGGAATTCGAGGTCCAATGCTTTCCACTGGCTAGCATCTGAAGGGTGCGTCAGCAGCTCATCCTTTTCGGGGTCATCATCATCTCCTGGCTTCTTCCTTTCCGCATGCCATCGCATGAGCTTCGCTTCCTTAGGGTCCGCGAAATAGCGCTGCAGACGAGGGGTGATAGGAAAGTACCATACCACTTTTCGAGGTGCTTTCTTCCCTTTCTTGTATCGACTCACGCCGCACACCGGACATGTGGTTTTCTCCGCGTCCTCGCCCCGATAAATGATGCAATCGTTGATGCATACGTGATATCTAACGTGTGGTAGATCGAGAGGACAGACGATTTTCTTGGCATCCTCGATACTAGTTGGACATGTGTTCCCCTCCGGGAGACGATCGTGCCAGAATGCCATCATATCGTCGAAGCTTGCGTCGCTCAATTTGTGCTTTGCCTTCATCTCCATAGCCTTGAGCGTTACATTCAACCGGGTATCATCGGGCCTGCATCCTTCATACAATGGAGTAACCGCGTCTTTCTCAAGTTGCGCAAGCTTGGCTTTCTCTCTAGCGGCAGCCCTGGCGTTACTCGTCTGCTTGAGAAGCAGCTCTTGCACATAAGGGTCCCGCACCCAGCCTGACGTTGTTCCATCGTCGTCTGCTCCTCCGGCATCTAGATCATCATCATCTCGGTCTGCTTCCGTACCTTCACCATCTCCAGGAGCCTCTTCATCATCTCGCCCGTTCTCGCCGTGATGATGATCATCGTCATGTTGGCCACCTTCTTCACCGTCTCCATCATCTACGCCATCGCTTATCCAACGAGTGTATCCATCCATGAAACCATGGCGGAGCAGGTGCGCCTGCAGATTCCCGGAATCTGGGTCGATCACCCAGTTGCGTTTGCATCTTCTGCACGGACATCTTATATCTGTCTTGTTATTTCGTATCATGTCGGCCGTCGCACATTTCAAAAATCTAGCCACAATGCCTTCGCTCATTATGCGGACCATTTTTGCCTGCACGATGTACACGGTACAATTTTGAAGTCTATTAGAACCACATAATGAATGCATGCATGCAATGGTCGATAGAAAATTTCGGCATGACCTATCCTAAAATTAGGACCTTTGCGAAATGCCAAAGTCTTGCCAAAATGGAAATGAATCAACATTTTGGCAAAACAAATGGCAACTTGTTCACATACAAACACAAGAGAGAGAGAGACCGATCCATACACACATGAACATATCATTATCCTCTCCATACACACATGCATGAGCATCATCGATACTCTCCATATACACACACATATGACCATCGATCCTCTCCACACATACACACATCATGAGCATCAATCATCTACATACATATGAGCACATGCATCATCCATATACACATGAACACATCCTTACATGGACAACTTACCGAGATGAGAGACCGGTCGCGAGAAAGATGGAAAGGAGAGGTGCGCGCGTCGACCGGAGACGGATAGATGAGAGACCGGAGACCTCCTCTATTACTTATGTAACATCCAAAGCAAGTTTTACATGCTAAAAATGGTGAATGTATGGAGAAATTGAGGTGGGAAGGAGAAGATCCCGACTAGATCTAAGGAGGAAGAAGAAGGGGAAAGTGAAGTGTGGGTGGTGGATGTGTGGGCACACATGTGCACATAAAGGGCTGTCCTAAAAGAATCGAAACATCCGTGGCGCACACGGCCCCAGTGCGCCACAGGGAGTACAAACTTCTGTGGCGCACTAGGCGGAGTGCGCCATAGATGCTCCTAGTCCCTGTGGCGCACTAGGCGGAGTGCGCCACAGAAGTTTGTGGCCGTTTCAGAGGAGAGGTGGGCATGCGCTTAGTCGTAGCGCACCATGCACACGTGCGCCACAGATGACCCTAACAACCGTGGCGCACATGACTGTAGTGCGCTAGAGAAGTTTGGCGTGTGGCCAACAGGGCCCTGGCCCACACACATCTGTGGCGCACTATGGTCATGTGCGCCACGGATGTTCTAGTTATTAGTAGGGCACTGCCCACAGGTGAGCCACGCCTGTTTTAGCCGTGGGGCACTTCAACCATGTGAGCCACGGATGTGCTGATTACCTATAGCCGTTTTCCTAGTAGTGGTGGCTGCACTTGAAGCTTCTCAACATTTGACATCTCAAATCTCTTTGTTCCTGGGTGGCAATCCACAAGTGAGATACACAAGGTCAACCATAAACATGGTCCTTGTGAACCACTCAACCAAAAACCACCAAGCAATTACCATTCCACCCAGGTGATTCATTAACTTAGTTGTTTTATTAAACAAAAACACAAGTCCTCAGACTTAGAAATTTTTCCATAGTATGAATATATTTCCACCCTTGTCTTCTATTAGCTAAGATAAGCATGATAGTAGTAGGTATCTTGACTTAGGAATTTCTACTAAGGTTTCATCTACTAGGATTTCCTATAGCAAGGTTTATACTTAGCAAAATTCCATGCAAGTTTTACTTAGAGAAAATCACTAATGCATAGTGAAAGTAATGGGACAAAAGTATGAAGCATCACTTGCCTTTTCGGTAGAGTATAGGTTCACTACTTGTACTTGCAACAATCACACTCTTCAAGTCACTACAATTCAATCAAGCAAGGCACAATCTCAATCTACCAATCAAGCAAAACATCACATAAGATCATAAAGTCAAAGTAATGCATGCAAGCATGCCAAGCTTTGTTTTGTTTGAAAAAGTGGTTCCTAATGGGTCTTAAACATTTGAAAACACCTAATGGTCATTTTAAAATGTGGCTAAGTCATTTGCAAGAGGTTTCACTTCATAAACCATTTTCAAAACAAGGTGTCATTTTATGTGGTGTAGAAATAGTTTTACTAAGGCATTAATCTATAGGGTTCACCAAATTTGTTTTCAAACCATAAAACTTGGTGTTTGGGGTCACAGAGTTTAAAACAAAACATTTCCCAAAAGTTTTCTTCCAAAACCATTTTTAATAAATAAACCATATTTCTATTTGACTAGAAATGGTTTTAAATCAAAGAATCATTCTTTTGTTTCACCAAATACATTTTTGAAACCACAAAGTGTTTCCTAATGTTAGTAGGTTCAAATCACAAAATTTTCCAAAGATTTTATCCCCAAAATCATTTTTGAACAATTTTTATAACCTAAACAAGCATACAAATGTTTCTGCAAAAACAAACATTTTAACAGAAACTTTTTACTAAACAAAAGGCATGGTTGGCTAGGGTTTGTTCCATTGATTCCATTGATATAAAGTTTGCAAAATTTGGACATGTGGAACTAAAGTTGTGCAATTTACAAAATTGGAAATCTAATAGATCAATTCTGTTCTAATTCAACTAAGCAGAGACACGTGGCGTCTTTCTATTCGCTGATACCACTTCGTCTGGATCACGTGCTGCAGGCCATAGGATTTAAGTCATAACGCACGGCTCAGATCACACGTACTGGTTCGGTTTAAGTCAATCTATCGCGTCCACTGGATCACGATCTAACGGCTTAGATGAGTTTGACCATAAGCTGGCGGCGCCGGCGGCGACGACTGGCGGCGCACGCTCTGTCCGAGGTGGTCTGGACGTTCTAGGAAGCAAGAGAAGAGGAGGAGAGGCTCGCCGTGATCGCATGGACGTGGGGAAGCTCGACGTGCTGGTTTCAGACGAAGGGGCGCTCGCATGTGCTGGCGATTGCTCGCCGGAGTTGGTGTGGGCGGCGGGTGCCTCTGGAGGTTGTCGGGGACGGAGTTGCAGGTCGCGCCGAGGCAAGTGGAAGGAATCATTAGATGCGTACGAGTATGGGGAGTAAGGGTGTGTCATTGGGAGGGCTCGGGGAGGTCTGGCTTACCAGGGAGGTTTCGCCGGAGTAGACGCGTCGTCGGTGATGCTCAGATGTTGACGAAGCCGAGCGTCTAGAGTGGTCGCGGCCAAGCAGTTGACGCTGGGAGGTACGCCAGGCGATGCAGAACAAGTTCGTGTGCAGAGGGATTTGATGGGCGGCGAGGTGTGGCCGGAATTTCCCGCGGAGCTCGCCGGAGTCAGAGGTGGTGTGGCTCCGAATTGGAACAACCCTGAGGCAGAGAGGGTTGGGCGAGAGAGGGGAAAGATAGAGGAGACGCTGGCGTTTAATCAGGCGTGGTCACTGGAGGGTTTAAACCATCCATCAACGCGAATTCAAGGAGATTAAACGCGGCAGTAAACGGCGAGGTACGGTCGACGCAGTGGAGACGATGAACAGGAGGGGTGGGGTCGGCTGGTCAGCGAGAGAGAGGAGAGGGAAGGAGGGGCCACCGGTCAGTTGCTCTGCGGGTGAGACTTTAGGTGAAAAACGTTTCGCAGAGGGGTGCGTTGGTGGGCTGGAACTGGGCTTGCTGGGCCAAACTGGTTGGGTCGAGTCCATTTCACATTTTTTTTCTGTCTGATTGTTTTATCCTTTTCTATTTCTATTTTTCTGTTTTGAAATTCAGACCATCAATCAAGCATTCAAATCAAATCAAAACATTCACCAAACTTTGTATTGGGTTTTGGTTCTGTTTATCAACATAAACCAATTCCCAAAATAAAATAATATTTTTATTTTAGAGTCCATTTATAATTAAATAAAATGGACACTAGTTAATAAATCAAATGTGTTTTAATTTATTTAAAAACTCCATTTGAAATCTAAATGTTTTCAAAACCAAATCAGTAGGTTTTATTTGAAAATAGAAGATACTTGGAAAACTTGTTTAAAATAAAATAACTTTTATTTTAGGGTCCATTAATAATTAATAAAATGGACCTTAGTTATTAAATCAAATAGGATTTGTTTTAAAAACTTTATTTTGAAATCTAAAAATAAACCGAAAACACTTCAGTAGGTTTTATTTGGGAATATAAAATACTTGGAAAACTTATTTAAAATAATTTAATGGGTTTTGATGTTTTAATTAAAATGGTAAAACCTTTTATTTAAATAAAATTGGATATTAAATCCTTATTATTTTATTTAAACAAACCTTTACTATTTTTATCAAAACAAAATGTTTTAGTTCAAAAGCTTGGCCAAGGTTTATTTTGGCTCCATAAAATAATCCTTATTTATAAATCCACCTTTTCTTTTGAAAACCAAATCTTTTATTAAAAGATCCAAAATAGTAATTTTCAGTATTTTAACTTCATTGTATTTATCTTTTTAAATCCCTTTAGGATTTTATTTGATCCAAATAGGTTTTGAAAGTTTCCAAATGGATTCAAAAAGTTTCTTCTGACCCTGAAAATCAACAAAGTTTTATTTTATTCATTTATTTTTCACATTACAAGATTTGGAAAATCTTGGGATGTGACAGGCTACCACCCTTAAAATAAATCTCGTCCCAAGATTTGGGAAGGCTAGGGTTATAAGTTGGCTCAAAAGCATCTAGGGTACTACCACCCTTAAAAATTTCCAACTAGATACATCTTGTCTCACTTGGGATCTTGGTGTAACTTTCCTGGACAGAAGTTTGCATAGTGGCCTAGTTCCTTGCATTTGAAACATGTGACAAGGCTGAGATCCCTCATAGGCTTGTTTATCTTGTGTTTCATCTTTTCTGGACAGTTGCTTGCATAATGTCCTAGCTCTTTGCAGTTGTTGCACCACACTTGGCTAATATCTTTCTTTTCCTTTGGTATCATTTCCTGTTGTTTGTTTCTTTGGTTCTTCTTCTTTTCTGGGCATTCACTGGCATAGTGTCCCTTCTCTTTGCAATTGTAACATTGCAACTGGCTCATGTCCTTCTTCTTCTTTTTGGGTCTCTCCAAAGCTAGGAGTTCTTCTAGTTCATGTTCTTCATATGTTTTCTCATAGGTAGGAAATCTTTCTCTCTTCTTGGGGCATTGATCTTCATGTTCCTTGGATGCATGATCCTTGTCTCCACAAGTATTGTTAGCTTGGGTTCCTTCTAGAATAACATCTTTGTCATCCTTGTTGTCATTTGCTCTTTGGGAAAAGTTTTCTCCCATGTTGATCATTTGAGTAACCAATCCTTGCAACAATTGGGATTGAAGTTTCAAAATCCTTTGTATGGCTGGGTCTAGTCCATTGTTGTTGGCTAAAAGCTGAGTTGTCTCTTGGCTCAACTGGTTTTGGGTTACTATGAGTTCTCTCATGTTGTCCTCTTGGGTTTTGTTGTTGTCATCAACCTTGATGTTGGAGTTTCTTGGAGTAGTCATCTGTTTGGGTTGCATTGGGATTAGAATAGGCAGAAATATTTCTAAGTAAGGGCTCTAATCACACACATCACATTTTCACACAAGCAATGTGAAAGCAATCACAAAGAAACATTCCACTCAAACAACAAGTTTCAAGCATATTTTTAGGCAACAAAAAATATTTTTGTTACACCACACAAGTTGGTGTGTTTGACTAAACTATATATGGTGGTCCATCTATATGGTTCACTTGTGATCTTTCCGTCCTTCTTGGTTGATTCTTTCTTGCATGAGATCATGTCTTCCTTGGAAAAACTCTTGGTTACAATACTTCAAGTGAAGTGAACTCCTTCTAATTTTGCATTTCCTTAGTCTCCACATCTTGAGCAAGATTTCCTTGTCTCACTTGTCCTTAGTGATAACCATGGTTGAAGTCCTTGGTGAATATGCTGAAGATGTTGAAGTCATTAGAGTTGAAGAGGTTGAAGTCATTAGAGTTGAAGAAGTTGAAGTCATTAGAGTTGAAGAAGTTGAAGTCATTAGAGTTGATGGAGTCCTTTGCATATGGTGAAATCTTTGGTCATGGGGTAGGTTTTTCCATCAAGTTGAAATAGATGAGATGTAGAGTCAAAACCAAAATGGTTGAGGAAAGAGTTTACAAGGTTGTTTGTAAATAAGTTTTGGAACAAATGCAACTCCTATTTTTCTAAGAGTTTTTGTCCAATCCTAGGTTTACAAATCCTACAGGCAACACAATGCTCTGATACCATCTGTAAGGGTCCCAACCTTTAATAAGGTAGAGTCCCATGTGTTTACAATGCTAGTCCCTGGATCAATAGCTAGCATACACAATTAAGATGTAATATCAAGAAACAAAGGTCATAATACAACTTTATAACCAGGAATAACATAATTTTATTACATCTTACATAGCTCATTTGGCTAACACATTACATTGCAGCAGAATATCTATAAGCATGGGGTCCTTCATCTTCAAAGTGCCACAGGCAGACATGTTGGTTGTAGACTTTGTAATCCTAATCAATCAATCTTCACTAAAATCAATCAAACCTACAACATTACAAATTACAACCACAAGGGTCAATACATTTGAATTGTATTGGCAAGTGATACTATGGTAGTATGGTGGAGTCTATCATCTATATGCATTTGGCTAAGTGGAGTTGAGGCTTGCATTGCTCAAAATAGATTTTTCCTTATCATTTGAAAACACTAAGTTTTTTGCTTGTCAAAAACATTTTTCTCAATCAAAGATTGAGGATCCTTTAACCCTTGTTCAACCACAAGTTTTTAACTTAGAAATTTGAATGATGAGATTCTTGATTGCTTCCATGTCTTGATGCTCAAATTGTCCTTTACCAGGGACATGGCTAAGTACTTAGATTTTACACTCTGCAGAGGTGGTGCACTTTCCCCACAAGACTTGGTTTCGCAAGACAAGATCTTTCAGAAGCCTTCCCTTAGACCAAAATGGACGCGCTACAACCTATCAAACTCTACCACCCACTGTCCATATGGCTAAGTTCTCGCAACCTATATGATCCAGGCAGAGCCCATAATGCCAAGTGGCTGCACTTGAAACTTCTCAATATTTGACATCTCAAATCTCTTTGTTCCTGGGTGGCAATCCACAAGTGAGATACACAAGGTCAACCATAAACATGGGCCTTGTGAACCACTCAACCAAAAACCACCAAGCAATTACCATTTCACCCAGGTGATTCATTAACTTAGTTGTTTTATTAAACAAAAACACAAGTCCTCAGACTTAGAAAATTTTCCATAGTATGAATATATTTCCACCCTTGTCTTCTATTAGCTAATCTAAGCATGATAGTAGTAGGTATCTTGACTTAGGAATTTCTACTAAGGTTTCATCTACTAGGATTTCCTATAGCAAGGTTTATACTTAGCAAAATTCCATGCAAGTTTTACTTAGAGAAAATCACTAATGCATAGTGAAAGTAATGGGACAAAAGTATGAAGCATCACTTGCATTTTCGGTAGAGTATAGGTTCACTCCTTGTCCTTGCAACAATCACACTCTTCAAGGCACTACAATTCAATCAAGCAAGGCACAATCTCAATCTACTAATCAATCAAAACATCACATAAAATCATAAAGTCAAAGTAATGCATGCAAGCATGCCAAGCTTTGTTTTGTTTGAAAAAGTGGTTCCTAATGGGTCTTAAACATTTGAAAACACCTAATGGTCATTTTAAATGTGGCTAAGTCATTTGCAAGAGGTTTCACTTCATAAACCATTTTCAAAACAAGGTGTCATTTTATGTGGTGTAGAAATAGTTTTACTAAGGCATTAATCTATAGGGTTCACCAAATATGTTTTCAAACCATAAAACTTGGTGTTTGGGGTCAGAGAGTTTAAAACAAAACATTTCCCAAAAGTTTTCTTCCAAAACCATTTTTAATAAATAAACCATATTTCTATTTGACTAGAAATGGTTTTAAATCAAAGAATCGTTCTTTTGTTTCACCAAATACATTTTTGAAACCACAAAGTGTTTCCTAATGTTAGTAGGTTCAAATCACACCATTTGCCAAAGATTTTATCCCCAAAATCATTTTTGAACAATTTTTATAACCTAAACAAGCATACAAATGTTTCTGCAAAAACAAACATTTTAACAGAAACTTTTTACTAAACAAAAGGCATGGTTGGCTAGGGTTTGTTCCATTGATTCCATTGATATAAAGTTTGCAAAATTTGGACGTGTGGAACTAAAGTTGTGCAATTTACAAAATTAGAAATCTAATAGATCAATTCTGTTCTAATTCAACTAAACAGAGACACGTGGCGTGTTTCTATTCGCTGATACCTCTTTGTCTGGATCACGTGCTGCAGGCTGTAGGATTTAAGTCATAACGCACGGCTCAGATCACACGTACCGGTTCGGTTTAAGTCAATCTATCGCATCCACTGGATCACGATCTAACGGCTTAGATGAGTTTGACCATAAGCTGGCGGCGCTGGCGACGACGACTGGCGGCGCACGCTCTGTCCGAGGTGGTCTGGCCGTTCTAGGAAGCGAGAGAAGAGGAGGAGAGGCTCACCGTGATCGCAAGGACGTGGGGAAGCTCGACGTGCTGGTTTCAGACGAAGGGGCGCTCGCATGTGCTGGCGATTGCTCGCCGGAGTTGCTGTGGGCGGCGGGTGCCTCTGGAGGTTGTCGGGGACGGAGTTGCAGGTCGCGCCGAGGCAAGTGGAAGGAAGCATTAGATGCATACGAGTATGGGGAGTAAGGGTGTGTCATTGGGAGGGCTCGGGGAGGTCTGGCTTACCAGGGAGGTTTCGCCGGAGTAGACGCGTCGTCGATGATGCTCAGATGTTGACGAAGCCGAGCGTCTAGAGTGGTCGTGGCCAAGCAGTTGACGCTGGGAGGTACGCCAGGCGATGCAGAACAAGTTCGCGTGCAGAGGGAGTTGAAGGGCGGCGAGGTGTGGCCGGAATTTCCCGTGAAGCTCGCCGGAGTTAGAGGTGGTGTGGCTCCGAATTGGAACAACCCTGAGGCAGAGAGGGTCGGGCGAGAGAGGGGAAAGATAGAGGATACGCTGGCGTTTAATCAGGCGTGGTCACTGGTGGGTTTAAACCATCCATCAACGCGAATTCAAGGAGATTAAACGCGGCAGTAAATGGTGAGGAACGGTTGACGCGGTGGAGACGATGAACAGGAGGAGTGGGGTCGGCTGGTCAGCGAGAGAGAGGAGAGGGAAGGAGGGGCCACCGGTCAGTTTCTCTGCGGGTGAGACTTTAAGTGAAAAACGTTTCGTAGAGGGGTGCGTTGGTGGGCTGGAACTGGGCTTGCTGGGCCAGAGTGGTTGGGTCGAGTCCATTTCACATTTTTTTTTCTGTCTGATTGTTTTATCCTTTTCTATTTCTATTTTTCTGTTTTGAAATTCAAACAATCAATCAAGCATTCAAATCAAATCAAAACATTCACCAAACTTTGTATTGGGTTTTGGTTCTGTTTATCAACATAAACCAATTCCCAAAATAAAATAATATTTTTATTTTAGAGTCCATTTATAATTAAATAAAATGGACACTAGTTAATAAATCAAATGGGTTTTAATTTATTTAAAAACTCCATTTGAAATCTAAATGTTTTCAAAACCAAATCAGTAGGTTTTATTTGAAAATAGAAGATACTTGGAAAACTTGTTTAAAATAAAATAACTTTTATTTTTGGGTCCATTAATAATTAATAAAATGGACCTTAGTTATTAAATCAAATAGGATTTGTTTTAAAAACTTTATTTTGAAATCTAAAAATAAACCAAAAACACTTCAGTAGGTTTTATTTGGGAATATAAAATACTTGGAAAACTTATTTAAAATAATTTAATGGGTTTTGATGTTTTAATTAAAATGGTAAAACCTTTTATTTAAATAAAATTGGATATTAAATCCTTATTATTTTATTTAAACAAACCTTTACTATTTTTATCAAAACAAAATGTTTTAGTTCAAAAGCTTGGCCAAGGTTTATTTTGGCTCCATAAAATAATCCTTATATATAAATCCACCTTTTCTTTTGAAACCAAATCTTTTATTAAAAGATCCAAAATAGTAATTTCCAATATTTTAACTTTATTGTTTATTTATGTTTTTAAATCCCTTTAGTATTTTATTTGATCCAAATAGGTTTTGAAAGTTTCCAAATGGATTCAAAAAGTTTCTTCTGACCCTCAAAATCAACAAAGTTTTATTTTATTCATTTATTTTTCACATTACAAGATTTGGAAAATCTTGGGATGTGACACATACATATTATGGTTTGTGGGCTTTTGCCGATTCACCTCATAATTTAATATGGAGACCATATGCGGACGAATCTAGTCTTATATTGGTCCCATTTAAATTTTTGTAGTGAATCGGTGCCACTATTTGACTTGTTAATACAACATTTAAACTGCGGGGTATCTAAACAACATGAACCATCTATTTAATTTTCGGGACCCCGGTTCCGCTTAATTTTGCCTAATTGCATTGCATCTTTGCCATGTCATACATCATACATGCATCATGCCCGATCTTCTACCGTAGTATTAAATGGTGCATCCGGTGTTTCTTCTAGTGCTTTGCTTCTTCACGGATTAGGATGATGAGTTCATGCGAGTGTCGACCCGATCTTCGGATGAACCTTCGGCAATGTTTTCAGGCGAGCATTCTCCCCCTTTCTACCTATTTTAAATTTCTAGTCTTTATTTCCTCTTGTTGATCTATTGCTATCTGTGTTGCGATGCTCTATTTTTCGTACCCGTGGTATCCCTTGCAGCCTTATATTGCCTTGGACACATCCTATTACCTGTTGTTTGGTACATAGTTGGACTTGCGTGTCAAAGTCGCTTGCTCAAGTGTTGTTGCGTGTTGTCAAGTACCACAGTTGTTGGAGAATGCCTTATACTTTATGGTGGAGAGGATCATAACTTTAATTATTGTTTAATCACTAAAATTGAAAGTAGGTAAGTGTAGAGGCACCTGTGGGTAATAGACAATATTTGGATTTTAACCGCTCACTGGTGTCCCGTAGGACCCCGAGTTCTTGACACCTGTTCCGAGATCGAGCGCGCTAACCACAGGTGGGGTGTGTGGGCACCCCCATCGATTTAGTACCTGATTTCAAGTACTGTACTGGGGGCCACAAAGTAGTTAGGGGCTTTATTACTATCCTGTACTTATGCCATGCTTTACTGCTTTATTTACGATTGCGCGTGGAGCGCCTGTACTGTTTAGGAACCCCGTGATATGTTTTCGCTGTATCGACAAGCCCAGTCACACTTTCGGGTTCCCAGTCGTTTACAGCCGTCGACACAAACCCTGGGTCCGTCTCGGAGACCGGCCGACTTCGTTACGGGTAGCTTAGTGGGGTGGCCCCCCTATGCTTGCTTTGGGTCTGGGAAATGTCGTGTCCGAAACCCCGTCGACATACCGTTGGGTGTATGATTTGTGATCTTGTACCTACCTGATCTGACAACAAGGGTGTAGGTGCGTGTGGAAACTTTGGTGCACCCCTGCAGGGTTAAATCTTTTCGAGAAGCCGTGTCCGCGGTTATGGACGACTTGGAGCACAGTTCTCGATCATAGACAACTATAACTAAAGGTTACTATTATAATTTGACTTGTATCCGATATGACTAGTAATCAGCTTCACTGCAACGAAATGGCTAAATAAAAGTACCAACAACTGCTGGGTTTGAGATATCTCATGATAATTGTATCTGACTAGTAAGTGTTGCAACTACAACGGAATGGTTAACTAAAATTTCCCACTGCTTATTATATCAGGATGACTATCTATACCTGACTAGTAATTGCTGCAACGATAACTGAATAAATAAAACTGCCAACGGTGTGAGTTCCTCGGTTGACTTCCTCGTTTGGTCTCGAGGGGGAAACACCAGGATGGGTATGTTTGGTGGTAGTATTAGGTTGGTTCCGAATAGGTCTTTCTTACCCCTCTCTGATAGCCGCTATTTGTATCGAGTCTCTATAGGTTGTTTTTTATGCATGACGTGCTACCGCTTCAGTCCACCATACCTATGTAGGCGAGGACCGCCGAATTCTAGTCTCGCCGTGTACTGGCCTCAGTACTGACCGCTCTCTTTTTCCTTTGCCCTTTGCCGACACCCCTTTTGTTTTTAGCAGGTTTTGAGATCAACATCGTTAGCATGGTTACCCTTCCGGCTTGGTCTAGGCAGGGTTATGGACGCCATTGGTTATTCTTCAGGGCTCTTAGCTCAATTTGCATCTTGTCCGTACTCGGACGCTGTATCGTTTTCAAGGTGATTTGGATCTTTGTACTGTATATCTGTATTCTTGACTCTTTGAGTCATTGTTGTATATATCTGTTCTGTGGGTTCCATCGTGGACTATTGTGTAATGGTATTACTTCGTTTTCCACCCGCACGAAAGTGCCTGGTGGGCACCTTTGAATCGTTTCTATGCGGGTTTGGCGGAAATCGCTGAAACTTGCATAGGGACGATTCTGAGGGTGTTACTCCATACTCCACTTGTTTCCATTGGAACCTTGTGCATCTTAAACCCACATGGTTTATGAGGCATCATAACTCATCTCTTATGGCAGCCTTGTTTTCAACAAAGTTTGCCATCCTTTCTAGATCACGTCAAATACAACCAAGACAAACTCTTGGCATCATGATCATATATATAACATGTTATAACCATCCATCAAACCCTTTTATCAAGGTGATCTCTAAGCTCCCTAATCCAACCTTGTTTAGGTAGTATGAAAATAACAAACCCCTAGATCCTCTCCTTGTTATCTTCCAAAATCCATCTTGTTTTACAACACCCAAGGTTAGTTATGATAGATACTTCAAGTTGACATCATCCACCTTGAATATAAACATTTTAAAAATAATACCCATAATTATTTGGAGCCTAAAACTATTTAATTACTTTAATTGCTAAATCCTCAAAACCTTCTATACAAAGACAAGTTTGTTTTTCCTCAAACTAATTTGCCAAATCAAGACACGTTTGAAGCCCATATATCATATAATATATTCCCATCCCAAAAATAAATATTTTTGAGATGCTTTATCATTTCTTTTGCCCTTTTTCTTAAATGGTAGAAATGAAGAAATAATGATTTTAAATACTTTTACTCCTCAATAAATCTTGGGAAAATTATCCTAAGTATGTATTCATATTTAGGACCTTTCCATACCAAAAACCAACTTTGTCCAATTCAATATTTCCAAATTATTTCAATAAAATAGTTCCTACACTGTTTGAATAATTGATAAAACGATCATCTAAAATATTCATAAAATTCCCAAATAAATACTGGGAATCTATCTTGACCATACCCATCTATCCAAACCATTATACCCTCTTTAAAGGATAAAAAACCAAGAGTCTCTTCATAATCACACATTATGTCCAATTTGATAATACCACCAAAAACCATTAGCAAACCACATCCCAAAGCCTCACCAAAGCTTGTCAAGCAATCCTCCAACACCCAGCATACCCCCAGGTCATGCAACAATGTATAAAGAACTATAGCCCACTTAAAACCTTGTCCCCTAGTTCTTGGATGTCAGGATAAATCTTAGCTAGACAAATTCTTGTCCCTCCTTTATAATCATAGCAGCTGCCACCTCTCCCCTCTGCCCTACACCATACTAGAAACCCCTCCCCACGCCCATAAGACCAATCCACCCATGGTTTTCCACTCCCCATTACTCTCCATGAGCATGGTCCACCTTAGACCACCCGCCCCAAATAAAGGACCAGAGCCACTCCAGAACCTCCCTCTGCTGATCATTTGCTTCCCCTCCTCCTCGCTTGCCTCTCCCGAGCTCCTATCCCCCTCTCACCCTTCCTACTGACCTTATGAGGAAAAAAAACTCCCCTTCGGCCATGGATGATCTCGAGCCCGAGGTGCCCCCTACCTTCCTCCCATTTCTCCACATTTTGCCTCCCTAGCCCCCATAAAAGCACCCCTGGTGCCTCTGCCCTTTCCCCTACTCTCCCTCGACATAGGAAGTGAGTTGGAGCTCGGACATATGCAAGGAAAACAAATACCGTGGCGCCTCATATATGCTTCTTTCTTCCTTCTTCTTGAGCCGGCAGAACCCCCTTGCCAAACCCTATCTAACCCCTCCTTTTCGTCCTCATGTAGATGCCACGGGGACCATGCCGGTGAGCTCCGAGTCAGCCCCTATGGGCGCCAACGCGCGAGACCCCGTCTGTCACCAAATACCTTTCTCCCGCCCACCGTTGGGATCGGAGGCACACGTCGCATCTACCTATCGCCTTCCCGATGGCCCTCGGACCCCCAAGTACACTCCCCGTCCTACCCCGAGATCCCTAGGGTTTCCCTCGTCGCTGACGTGTTCTCTACAAAGAATAAGAGCAGCCGCTGTTCGATCTCCTTAAATCCAACGACAAGGATTCCCCCGTACCACTTCGCGGCCTCTCTAACACTGACCGGCGGGCCCCCGCCCGGCCTCTTAACTCGCGCATCCGTGCGCTCAGTAGCGCCCAGGTGGGCTGGTTCTCTTCCGTGCGGCCAAGTAAGCTCGACCTCCCTCCAGATCCGACCCACTCTGCACTTCTGTTTTTCTATTTAATCACAGATCTGAAGTTTACCCCTTAGTTTTAAATACAAAAAAATTTTAATATGACCAGGATCTGCCCAGATCTAAATTTTAGTATATAGACATGTGTTTTCCTCAACATGCAGTATCATAGTTGGAGCATTTTAATGTACAGATCATTTATAAGAATTTCAATACCTAAAGGTATCATTTCTACAAAGAAATTCCTACAGATAGTTCTACCAACTCAAATGCCTTGAATCCTTTCGGTACTGCATGGTATTGGTCATACCTTGCATATCACATTGGACCCCCATTAAATTTCTTCCTAGATTACCCCTGGTAAAAATAACTAAAACACTCCTATTATGACTTTAGAAAATTATCTAGGTCAAACCAAAATGGGTATTAACCTAATTCCAACTCCCAGTGTACATGTATACCACTATGTATCAAACCCCAGGAGCCCATTTTTTAAGCCCCTGTTGAATTATTGGAAATTAATCTTGTCTGTGCATAGCTTATTCACTAATAAGTTAACCACTTTAGTTATGCAAATCCAAAAAGGATCATTCCAAGTATCTAGCATGTGTCCTTGGAATCATATCAAAATCTTCTATAAATTAAATCTGGTTAAAAAGACAAATATCATCTAGTACTTCCTTTGGGAATTTCTCGAGGGCATTCTAGATTTTTTTTTGGGATGATTCCAACTCCTAGTGAATCAGTCTGAAAGAGCATTTCCTATCCTTGTGATTTTGATGTTTGATAACAACACACTTATCCGTCTAATCGTGCGCTAAGTGTATCATAGGTTTTTTAGATTGTGGCACAAAAATTGCCTTGCCCATTTGCCCTTGCCAAAAGTCTCTGTGCCAACCGGTAGTACCGGAAAAACGACCGGTACTACCGCTTGGCACCAGTACTACCGCCCCTAGTACCGGTTGGACCCGTGCAAGGTTGGGAGGTGTGGTTTTTCCTCAGTACCACCCGGTACCGCGGAGCGGCACTACCACTCAAACTGGTAGTACCGCCTGTGTCAAGCGGTACTACCTCTTGGACACGGTAGTACCGCTCAACAGTACCGGACAGTACTGAGGAAGGACCAGCCCTTCCCCTCTCGCACAGTACCCACCGGTACTTGGGACCGGCACTACCGCCCTGACCGGTAGTACCGGTTCTACTGACCGGTACTACCGCTTGGGGGTACTACCGCAAGGGTGTACCGGGCAAACCTGAAGCAGGCTTGACCAAGTGAAGCTTCTTCGGTACCTAGTCCGGTACTGGACCGGTAGTACTGCTTGAGTACCGGTAGTACCAGTGCATTTATTGCTCCAACGGCCAGATTTCTCCAAGGGGTATAAATACCCCCCCACCTACCTTGGGACAAGCTGCTCATTTGCATTGAAGTCAATACCACCATTAGAGCGACCAAATCTACAAGATCTCTTCAATCCACCACCCAAAGTCCTTGATCTTTGGGGAATCGAAGGAGGAGGCCTTGATCTACTACTTCACCAAAAGAGATCTTCATTTCCCCCTCATTCACTTGAGGGCCCCTTGCTCTAGTGTTTTCTTGGAAACCCTAGTTCTAGATTTGGTTCTTACAAGCTTGTCTTTGATTGTCTTGACAGCTTGCTTGTATTTGGGAGCCTCCAATTAAGTTGTGGATGTGTGCCCCAAACTTGTAAAGGTGTCGGCTTCCACCTTGAAGGTCGCCAACATAGTGGAAGGTGGATCGATCCCGTTGGGGTGAGGTTCATCGGAGAACAAGGGAGGCCTTTCATGGCGTAGGTGGTTTGATAGCACCCCCTCTCCAAACGTAGACGTACTTCCCCTCAACAGGAAGGAACTACGGGAAACAAATCCTTGTGTCTCCGCGTCCACCACTTTGGTTACTTCTATCCTTTACCGCACTTTACCTACTTGCTCTTGCTTAGTGTGTGTTAGCTTGTGTGTGTTTGTCATATAGGTAAATTCACCTTAGTTGCATTATCTAGAGAATTTACCTGATTGTCAAACCCTAATTTGAAAAAGAAGAAAATTTGAAGTAGCACCTATTCACCCCCCCTATAGGTGCCCATACGATCCTTTCAATTGGTCTCAGAGCCTCGGCTCTTTATTTGGGCTTTACCGCCTAAGAGAATATGGGTATCCGCAAAGGGGATGGTGATGGTGAGCCCACCACAGTGACCATGTAAGATCTCAAAAACTTGGAAACAATATTGAGCTCTTCCTTGGTCAATGAAGTCAAGAAGATGCGTGAGAAACTTCTTAAAGACAAAGATGGCTCATCATCCCCTATCCTCAAGAGGATCCTCCATCTGTTTTACCTAAAGGGAATACTCTGGTATCCCCCAAGGATATAATGGTTAGGGGTAAACAAGACAACACTAATTCCTCCACACAAAATTATGGTGGGAAGGGTGAGCACCGTGATTCATGGTACTCTCCCGATCCTCCAATCCCTCACCCTCATGTATACAATAGAGGTGACCCACCTAAGCTTGAGGAATCTGCTACTTTTGCTCAATGGCAATCACTAATGAGAACTCATATGCGCAGCTCTTGCATTGAACTATGGAACATCATCAAGCATGGACTCTTTATTGGGGATCCAAACAACTTGATAAGAAGAGAGGTTGTCAATAGTCAACTCAATGACACTGCCTTGCATATGATTCAACAAGGATTGGGTACAAAGGACTACCCACACATTGAGCACTTTAGCATTGACAAGGAAGCTTGGGATACCCTCACAGTATTGTTTGTTGGAAATGAGAGTATGAGGAGGAACCGGTATGATGCACTAAGCAATGAAGCCGAAGGCTTCTACATGATGGAAGGTGAAAATCATGAAGACATGTACCGAAGGCTCAAGACCACCGCCACCGCTTTTAGAAATGTGGGTGCCTCACATGTGGATGATGCATGGATAAAAAGGAAATATGTGAGTGCACTCATGCCCTTTGAGCCCACCGACTTGAAGAGCCTACAAGGAATACACAACTACCATCTCATGACCTCCAATGAAGTTATGCAAGAGATGGCCTCTTTCAAAGTTGCCTCCAAGAATGCCAAAGATGCCCGAGCTCGTGCCCTTGGTATGAGTAATGTTGTCAACGTTGCATTGAAGGCCAAAGTTGTTGAACATATGGATGGTGATGACAGTGATGATGGCCTATGCATGAGCAACCCAGAAGATGTCAAGAAGTTTCATGGTCAATATATGGCTTTCTATGCAAACAACTTCTGGAAGAACCCCGTGAAGGCCAAGATGGAAATGCAATGAAAAATCAGCCCCAAAGGACTAAGAGGCAATATGCCAAGATTGAGAACTTGCTACAATTGTGGCGACAGAAATCACTTCTTGGCCAGTTGTCCCTATGAGAGAAGAGAAGATCATGGTGGCAACCTAGTGCCAAAGATATCTTCCAAAGCCCCTTACAATAAACCCTTCATCAAGAAAAATCCCATCAACAAGAAGTCGGGAGAAATTGTCTTCATCATTCATGAAGAATACTCCTCCGACAATGAAGATGATGAAGACGAGGAAGAGGAAACCTCTAATGGTGTGGCGGCTGTAGCCACTACTTATACTCCGACATTCTCACTCTTCGATTCTCCAAATAAAAATCCCCCCATCAAGAACGTCACTTGTCTTATGGCAAGAGGAACGGAGGTATCCTCATCATCTCACTCCACTCCCTTAGCTAATGCTGAAATTGATGATGAGATGTATCTTGATGTTAAAAGGGAATTAATTGCTATCGACGAGTTTATGACTAACCTACAAGGGGATGCTAAGATACATTTTGGAAACATCTTAGATCAACTTTACCATACACAAGAGCTCCTAGATGTAAGATGTAAACTTGGGCATGAACACATGGTTGAGCTAGAGGCTTTAAATAATGCTCTAGAATAAGAACAAGAGACTAGGATGTCACTTGAATTAAAACTTGAAGGGCTTGATGAGGCCAATGACATTATTGTTAACAAACTCATCAAAGAACGTGATCATGCTATTGCTAAATACAAAAGGGCTAAAAAGGACAAGATTGAGTTTGGTGTGGTTCATGAAAAACTTGTCGAGGACTTAAGTTTGCTTGACAAGGCTCACAAGGCTTTGGAAAGTGAATTATTGTCACTCACAAAGTCCCATGAAATGCTTCAAACTCAATTGGCCAATATTCCTTCACCTAGTAACTTCATTTCATCTAGTAGTACAACTATTCTTGAAGAAAATGCTAGGTTGAAGGGGGAGTTAGCCAAGGCCACATTTCCACAAGGCAACAAGTCCATTGATGATCTTTTGAGTAAGAAAAGGCCTAGTGGTGATAAGGGGGGCATTGGTTTTGTCTCCAAAACTAAGAAGAAGAACAACAAGAAGAAGGCCAAGCCCGCACAACATACCAACAAGGCCATTGTGGATAGTAAGACCACAAATGGTAAAACTATGTCTCATGATGACTTTGCGGGAAGTGCTAACCCTCACTATGTTCTAATGTGTGATTATTATGGTTATGTGTATGCACAATATGTTGGCCAATATTATGGTTATATTGCTTGGTCTATTTGGGTTCCCAAGACCCTTGATGCTAACAAAAGAGGACCCATTAAAAAATGGGTACCTAAAAATTAGCTTGATCTTTTGTAGACTTATGCTTCCGGAGGGTCAAAGTGGGTGCTTGATAGTGGTTGCACGAGTCATATGACCGGAAGCTCGTCTATTGTCAAGATCTTAAAGCCAAATGATGATCAAAACACCGTGACATATGCCGACAAGTCAAAGTCTAAGGTAATGGGTTTTGGCAAGGTAGTGGTTGCTCACGACATTACACTCGTGAACTTCATGCTTGTTGAGACCCTTGGATACAATTTACTTTCAGTCCGTGCTCTTGGAAAGATGGGCTTTGCCGTCTTTATTGATGTTGATATTGTGGTCCTCTAGTGGAGCAAGTCTCTCAAGGTCGCTTTCGTTGGGTACGTCGGGCATGACTTGTACGTGGTGGACTATTCAGGGCAAGCCACTACAAGTGCGATGTGCTTATTCGGAAAGGCCGATGTGGGTTGGTTATGGAATCACTGACTAGCCCATGTCAATATGAGAACTTTGCAAAGTCTCTACAAGGAGGGTCATATTGTTGGACTAAAATAAAATGTTTCCTTTGCCAAAGATCGTGTTTGCAGGGCATGTGTTCTAGGGAAGATGCATGATGCTCCTCACAAGCCTAAGAACCTCATCAAGTCAACCAAGATCTTGGAGCTCCTCCATGTGGACCTATTTGGTCCTCCATCTCATGCAAGTCTTGGTGGGAAGAAATATTGCTTGGTGATTGTTGATGACTTTTCACAGATACTTGTGGGTATATTTCTTCAAGTTGAAGAGTGAGAACTAAAAGACATTCATCGACTTCATCAACATGGTTCAACGTCAATACAATCTTCCTGTGTTGATTATAAGAAGTGACAACGGCACCGAGTTCAAGAACTACACCTTGAATTGATGGAGGAATACCAATCGGGGTATACCCATGAAGCGGAGTCGCCAGCTGGATCAAGCCGACTGAAGCCAAGCCCAGAGCGGGTCGAATCGCCCAATACGGCGACTGGCGCGTGCTGGGCCTAGACGAGTGGCGCCGACTGGAGGCCCAAGACGGTGACTTCAATACAAAGCCCACCAAATACTTGTAAACCCTAACTGGATGCATATATAAAGCCACCAGGGGCACCCCCATGGGGCATCTTCTCCCACATCTCATTATATCTAGTCTCTCCCTCTGCCTACGACGGCTCCACTGTAAACCAATCTATGATCATATACTGGATTGACAGCAGGACATAGCGATCCTCCACCGAGGGGACGTGAACCTGGCTACATCGTGTGCCAATCTTGCTCCCGGATTCTCCTACGTCGCCTTGCTCCCTCTACGTAAGCTACCCCCAGTAGCATCTGCCGTGCAATACCATGATAGTTGGCGCCCACCGTGGGGCAAGCGGTGCTTGGAGATGATAATCCGGGCGGGATCCTCAAATTTGGCATCAACATACATGCATGATAAAAAAAGAGTACGACTGCAACGTCCGGGATCAACGCCAACACCGCCTGCGCGCATGTCTTCAAGATTGATCAGGGGCATAAAAAGCTTTCCGCGGCAACTAGCAGCTTGCAGATTCAATCGCCATCATCTCTTAAACTGTCTAAATATTTTATTCAAATCTGATCTTCTAATGCCTTAGTGTTTTTCTGTGTGCATGTCTTGCGGCTGCGAGAGTCAATCTGGTACAACACCATGCGTGATTGATGGACCGAGGCAGAGTTATCCAAAGGATTAAAGAAATCAGCTCCTAGAGTGATACACACGCAAACACGCTCGATCCCACGCATTACTGGTTTTTCTAATCCAATCACACATACCTCTATTTGATCTTACACATTGATTATTTTACTGATCAATTATTTTGAAACATAATGCTTTACATCTATGATATTTGACATATACACATCGTTAGGAGAAACGAGTCATGGAGGAAGTCAAATTGCTAGTACATGGTCCAGTTCGCCACACCTAATGCCGAATCGCTAGATGCCTAATCGCCCGGCGCAGCCTGTGTGACCCTTCACGGAACCACGATCTTGCGCCTCCCTGTTCCCCATTTAATCGCTTGCCGTTTCGTCCGAACTCGACTTGATCCTCATATCTCCAAAAGGCTGGTTCAAGATCATTGCGCCATCGCAGACTCGCCACACTCGGGGACTCGCCATCACGGATTCTCCCTCGCGTACTCGCCACACTCGGGGACTCACCATCGCGAGCTCGCCTTGGTGTACTCGCCACGCTCGGGGACTCGCCATCGCGAGCTCGCCCTCGTGTACTCGCTACGCTCGGGAATTCGCCATCGCGAGCTCGCCACGATCGGTGACTCGCCATACTCGCGGACTCGCCTATCGTGAACTCGCTATCACGGATTCGTCCTCACAGACTCGCCACGTTTACTCGCTGTCGCGGACTCGCCATGTTAACAGCTAAGTTTTTTTTTACACTCGTACGCTATGAGTCCAAAACATATATGCATCTTCATTCATTCTTCAAAGCCGACCATGCAGTCGCATATGACCCTTTCAGGGACCAAAATCATACTTGGGATCGGTTTCAGTTTTGTCTGTTGTTTATTCGCGTCCGTCGAAGTAGTGAGGCTGGGTACCAAAAGGCCGACCTTGTCTCCGGGTTCAACAGTCTGGCATCGTGTCCCTGTTACCCGGCAAGCGTTTGATGCTGGAGGTCTTCCTACTCATGAAAAGACACGCATAAACCTTACATACTGCCCATCGATCCATATAAAAAAAGTGCATTATCTTCAACGTCTATAATTCGCATGTCTTACAATTGTTTAATATATTATGCAAGTACACCTTAATGCAATTGTATCTTTTCTCCTTCACAGCAAAACGATGTCTTTCTTGCCACTCGCCGCGCTCAGGGACTCGGCGCTCGTCGGTCGCTGGACCTCGCCACTTGCCGTGATCGGGGACTCGGCGCTCGTCGGTCGCTGGACCTCGCCACTCGCCGCGCTCGGGGACTCGGCGCCCGCCGGTCGCTCGACCCCGCCACTCGCCGCGCTCGGGGACTCGGGGCCCGCCGATCGCTCGACCTCGCCACTCGCCGCGCTCGGGGACTCGGCGCCCGCCGGTCGCTCGTCCTCGCCACTCGCCACGCTCGGCAACAACCACTACTATTTTCAAAATATGAGCCTCAAGTCGCCTCTGTAAGCCAACTCAAGCATCGGGGACTACTCCTAGGCATGCTGCGTGTATGCGTGGTTCCGCGACCGCGGCTCTCCCTCGTCGACTCGCCACCTCGGACTCTCCATGCTCGGGGACTCTTCACCGCGGACTCTCCCTCGTGTACTCGACATGCTCGGAGACTCTCCACCGCGGACTCGCCCTCGCGTACTCAACGCGCTCGGGGACTCGCCACCGCAGACTCGCCCTCGCGTACTCAACACGCTCGGGGCCTCTCCCTCGCGTACTCGACACGCTCGGGGACTCTCCACCGCGGACTCTCCCTCGTGTACTCAACGCGCTCAGGGACTCGGTGTGCTACAAACAGCACCACTCGCCGGTCGCCCAACCTCGCCACTCAGCGTGCTCGGGAACTCGGCACTCTCCGGTCGCTCGACCTCGCCACTTTCCACGCTCGGGACTCGGCACGCTCCATGTTCGAGGACTCGCCACAACTAGCGGCTTCACCGACACCCTGCGTCTTTCGCCAACTGGCCATCACCGACTGGCTCACGCCTACCGCCTCCTGCTTCACAGTTCTTTTCTCTGTTAAAGAGCTCGTCGCCAATTCGCCACGACCCATCGTCAAGACTCTCCGTGCCCTGCCTCAAGCCTGCATCGAATCGACAACGCGCTTGGGGACTACTGATGGGGGAATACCAATCGGGGTATACCCATGAAGCGGAGTCGCCAGCTGGATCAAGCCGACTGAATCCAAGCCTGCTAGAGCGGGTCGACTCGCCCAATACGGCGACTGGAGCATGCTGGGGCCAGACAAGTGGCGCCGACTGGAGGCCCAAGACGGCGACTTCAATACAAAGCCCACCAAATACTTGTAAACCCTAACTGGCTGCATATATAAAGCCACCAGGGGCACCCCCATGGGGCATCTTCTCCCACATCTCATTAGATCTAGTCTCTCCCTTCGCCTACGATGGCTCCATTGTAAATCAATCTATGATCATATACTGGATTGACAGCAGGACGTAGCGATCCTCCACCGAGGGAACGTGAACCTGGGTACATCGTGTGCCAATCTCGCTCCCGGATTCTCCTACGTTGCCTTGCTTCCTCTACGTAAGCTACCCCCAGTAGCATCTGCCGTGCAATACCACGACATGAATGATTTCTTTAGTGATGAGGGATAAAACATCAATATTATGCTGCATACACCCCTCAACAAAATGGTGTGGCCGAAGGAAGAACTGGACTCTTATTGAGATGGCTAGGACCATGTGGTGGAGTTTAAATATCCATACAACTTTTGGGCCGAAGCCATCTCCACCGCTTGCCATGCTTCAAACCGGCTCTACCTCCGCAAAGAAATCAACAAGACTCCATATGAAATACTTACCAGTAACAAGGCCAACATATCTTACTTTTGGGTGTTTGGTTGTAAGTGTTTCTATCTCATAAAAGGTGTTCATTTGTCCAAATTCGAGTCTAAAGAATTAGAGGGTATTTTTGTTGGCTATGGTCTCGAATCTCACACTTATAGAATCTATGATAAGCTCTCCGGAGCCGTCATAGAATCTTGTAGTGTGACCTTCACAGAATATGACGGTCCCCAAGGGGGGCATGTTGATGCTTGTGATGCAGATGATGAAATGCCTCAGGATGCCATAGGAAGAATGGGTGTCGGATATATCCTCCCCGTTGAGGAACCCCTTATGGTAGATCGATATGAACTATGCTCCACTCAAGTGAAGCCCTTATCTTCACAACATCAACAAGCTCCATCCACCGAGGAGGGCAATGACTCAAGCCAAAGACAAGATGTGGACCCTCAACATGATGATCATAGTGACAACTCTAGTCAAGGGGAGCTTGATTCATTCTCCAGGATGTCAAGTGGTGCCAAGGCAATTACTCAAGGAAGATACGTACAAACTGCTTTGAGACAAGCTCAAATTGATGCTAGAAGAGCACTTGATCAAGACCAAGGTCAATCTTTGCCTCTCAATGAAGAGAATGATTTCGATGATGATCAAGGTCAAGTTAATGGTCAAGACGAGGACCAAAATGATGAAGAGGGTCCCCCAAGAAACAACACGGAGATCCATGCTCGTCGCGAAGCTAGAAAGGAAAGAATGTTGGAATTAAGAGACCACTCTCTACAAAATGTAGTTGGTGACCTAAGGAAAGGCATTTCCACAAGAGCACAATTGAAGAGGTTCAGTGAACACCAAGCACACATCTCCATGATTGAACCTAAGAAAGTGTGGGAAGCTCTTATAGATTCGGATTGGTTAGAACCTATGCACAAAGATCTCAATAACTTTGAGAGAAACAAAGTATGGAAGTTAGTTGAGAAGCCAAAGGATTGCCGCAATGTTATTGGAACAGAGTGGATATTCAAGAACAAGCAAGATGAGCATGGAATTATAGTAAGGAACAAGGCTAGATTGGTTGCACAAGGGTATTCTCAAATTGAAGGCATTGACTATGGAGAGACTTATGCACCCATGGATCGCCTTGAGTCCATCCATATCCTTCTTGCTTATGCGGCACATCATAACTTCAAGTTGCAACAAATGGATGTAGAGAGTGCATTTCTTTATGGTCCATTAAATGAGTTTGTATATGTTAAGCAACCCCTAGGATTTGAGGACCCCAACTTCCCAAACCATGTCTACAAACTTGATAAGGCGCTCTATGGGCTCAAGAAAGCCCCCACACACGTGGTATGAGAACCTTAGAGAGTTATTGTTTGACCGTGGATTTGAGGTTGGGAAAATCGATCCCACTCTTTTTACTAAGAAAGTCAATGGGGAGCTTTTTGTATGCCAAATATATGTTGATGATATTATCTTTGGCTCATCTAACAAAGCTTTTAATGATGAATTCTCAAATCTTATGACTAGTAGGTTCTGGATGTCTTTAATGGGGGAGTTGAGAGTATTTCTTGGTTTTGAGATCAAGCAAGTTAGAGGAGGGACATTATTCAATCAAGCCAAGTATACTCAAGATATGCTCAAGAGATTCAAAATGCAAGATTTAAATGGAGCTCCTACTCCCATGGCTACAAAGACTCATCTATGACAAAATCCAAATGGTAAAGATGTGGATCAAAAGGTATACCGGTCTATGATTGGTTCTTTGCTTTACCTTTGTGCATATAGACCCGATATTGTGTTGAGTGTAGGTGTATGTGCAAGATATCAAGCGGCTCATAAAGAAAGCCATTTGATGGCAGTCAAGATAATCTTTCGATATTTAGTTCATACCCCATTTTATGGTCTTTGGTATCCTCGAGGCTCAACATTTGCTCTTTGTGGATACACGGATTCGGATTGGGCGGGTGATAAGGATGATAGAAAAACAACATCCGGGGCTTGCCAATTCCTTGGTAGGTCCTTGGTATGTTGGTCTTCTAAGAAGCAAAATTGTATATCTCTCTCCACCGCCGAAGCTGAGTATGTGGCAACTGCTAGTGCTTGCACCCAATTGCTATGGATGAGGCAAACTTTAAAGGAATACGGTGTCCATTGTGACAAAGTGCCTCTTCTATGTGACAATGAAAGTTCCATCAAGATTGCCTACAACCCGGTGGATCACACAAGGACAAAGCATATTGAGATTCGCCATCACTTCATTAGAGAGCATGTTGCTCGAGGTGATATTCATCTATCATATGTGTCAACCAAAGATCAACTTGCCGATATCTTCACAAAGCCACTTGATGAATCAAGGTTTTGCTATTTGAGGAATGAACTAAATATCGTAGATTCAAGGAGCTTAACTTGATTATCTTGCATTCTCACCTATGATTTGACCCATATTTGGTTTAGGTACAGGCATGGATATAGGGGGAGTGTGGTCCTAATTTATTGGACTATACCTCCCCCCATTATGCCCAAAGCAATAAAAATCATTCCTCTTAATATCATTTTGTGATATGTGAGCTTAAATGATGAGTTTCGGTAATGGACCCAAGATATATCTTCGTGGTGCCAAGCCGAGTATACTCATATATGGTGGCCTAGGCCACCGCCCTCTCTATTTTGAGTTACTCGTGTTTGTCATCCTTTGAGTTGTTTCATTGATCTTAGTCTCATGCACTCTATTTTGGCTTTTGACATATTTATCTCGATTTTTAGAGTGCATGTGCTTCCCAGTGCAATTATCTTAACCCAATCCTTTCTAATCCCTCGAAAAACCCTCTTCCAATCCACACAAGAATCCCTCATTTTCCCTGGCGGGTGGGACTGGTACTACCAGTTATATGTGCGGCACTACCGGACCTGGGTGGTTTCCAGGTCGATTCTTGGAAACTGCTCTAGGATCGGTACTACCACCAACATACCCGGTACTACCGGTCACCGGTCCTACCGGTTGTTGCACCGGTACGACTGGTCGGCGTTTTTTGGTATATATTGGTTGCGCGTGGGGAGGCACCCCTTAGTGCCATATTCTTCCCCACGCCCTCCACACAAACCGCCGCCGCCGCCGGAGCCCGTGACGCCGCCGGAGTCTTCCCACGCCCTCCTCTCCCCGAATCCTCCTTGGATCGGACTCCTTGCGGACTCCCACTCCTTCTCCACCTCATGGATCCCGGTACAACCGCCCTTTCTCTCTCACTTTTAATTTCCTCATCGGATCTAGGTTTTGCTTAGATTTGTGAAGAAATTGACATGTTGTGAGGTTGTACTGCCATACTTCCCTTGTTACCTAGTAGAATCGATAGTTTACAGATTGTTGAAGTCAATTTTGGTTCGTTTTCTACCAGATCTGATGAACCTGTACCGTTCGACCGGTAGTACCGGAATATTTTCTGGTACTACCGCTCGCAAGCGGTACTACCGGTTGTCACGTCCGGTAGTACCGGTCCCAACTGACCTCAACTTTTCTGCTAAATCTTGGATTCTTCTTTGTTCCTTTGTGATTCTTGTGCCCATACCCCCTTGCCGTTCTCCGTCGTGATTTCACAGATGCAGGTGGTTCTAAGGGTGCACGTAAGCGCTCCAAAGCTAGTCATGAGATTGTTGAGGAAGAGACGGAGTCCGAGGATGAAGTTATGCCATAGGCGAGACATCGTTCGAAGTTGCCTGCTACTCGTTGGGGTCGTGAGGGAGTCACCAAGCGCTCTGCTGGGCATGGCAGCACTCCCCCTTCTCGCCCCCTTCCTCGAGGCGCACCAAGAGTTACAGCTTAGGGCCATCAGGGCCAAGGAAATTGTCTGACATTTCTGAGTCTGAGTTTCGGGCTCTGAGGATTGACAATGCATACTCCCGCAACTGTGACGAGGACATGGAAGACAGTCTGTTTTACAATGATTTCCAAGAGCGCATCTATCATGAGGTTCTTATGACAATTATTCAGATGGTGGTGCCTCTGCTGTGGATTGACATGGAACACATCAACAAGAACCTTGACTATTTTGCTGAAGCTAAGGAAATGTGCTCTAACCTTGGCTTGTTCCCTATCATGGAGTTCCAGTATGACTACAAGCCACTCCTCATTGCACAGTTCTATGCCACTGCTCATTTCCACACTGGCAGCACTCGGAAGATCAATTGGATGACTCAAGGTGCAGTCAAGGAAGCCACATTTGCCGAGTTTGCTGCAATACTGGGGTATGAAGACCGTGGCCATGACACTCCTTGTGGTTTCCACTGCAACTTGCGGGATCACCCCTCCAAGAAGGATGTCCTTACACCTCTGTATATCCAAGGCCGCGGGGTTGCTGGCAAGATCAAGTATCTTCTCCCCACGTATGATATTCTCCACCGCATTTTCCGTGAGACTGTTGCTCCTCGTGCGGGCAACAAGGATGAGATACATGGTTTTTCTGTTGATTTGTTGTTCAACACCTTCCTCAACCGTGACTCAGGCACCACTCTTGATGTGATGGATTATATTTCGAATGAGATGGTTGTTGCTGCACACTCTTGGAGGGTTCCACCATTTTCTCCATACATCATGGCCCTTATTGTTTCCAAGTGCCCTCCCATTGCTAGGACACTATCCACAGTCCTCTCATTGTGCACCGGTCCAAGGCACTCAAGATCAAGAAGCATGCTAAACCCCATGTTGTTGCAGAGGAGGCTGAAGAGGATGACTCTGAGGATGCTGATAGTGGTCGTGACACAGACTATGTTGTCTCCCGCCGCAAGAATGCCAAGCCCTCTTGGGCCAAGAGGATGGATGCCAAGCTCAAGAAGATTTTTTGCTTCTAAGTTGACAACTAGAAGCGCATGTATGAGGCGCATGTGTATGCCAAGAAAGCTAGTGCTCGGTAGAAGGACATGATGGCAGCCCAAGGTTTGACCGTCTTCGAGGGGTCCGAGACCAACATCACCCCTGAAGACCAGTGGATCTCTCAACACAGCCATTGGGACGATGATGTCTCTTCCTCGCACCGCGCTCCACCCCCCTATGAGGAGGACTTTGATGATGAGGAGGAGGATAGACTGTCGGGACGTTAGTCTTGCGCTTGTCCCTTTTTGGCGTCTTGATGCCAAAGGGGGAGAAGTTGCACCTTAGGCACGGGTGTTGCATGGGAAGTCACAGGCTCGTTCTTACTTTGATCCTTTTATTGCTTGTGAACTTTCATTTCCTCATATTTATTGTGTGAACTTCTATTTTATGTGTGAACTCTATGTATTGTTGAGACTATGTTGTTATGTCATGGATCCATCTTGTGAGACTATGTGGTTTATGTCATGGATCCATCTTGTGATGATATGCGTTATCCATTGTCAATATATTTCTCATCACAAGTTATTGTGCAAAGGTATGGTTTCAAATGCTAGTATCTATATTTGTGCACTTATGTTGGGTTTGTAAAATAGAGGGGGAGGTTTGATTCTACTCATCTAGGGGGAGCCCCGTCTCTATTTTACAAATGCCATGAGTATCTTCATAAAATCATCTTGCAAAGGTGTGTTGTCATCAAACATCAAAAAGGGGGAGATTGAAAGAGCATTTCATATCCTTGTGATTTTGATGTTTGATAACAACAAACTTATCCGTCTAATCGTGCGCTAAGTGTATCACAGGTTTTTTAGATTGTGGCACAAATATTGCCTTGCCCATTTGCCCTTGACAAAAGTCTCTGTGCCAACCTTTAGTACCGGAAAAACGACCAGTACTACCGCCCCTAGTACCGGTTGGACCCATGCAAGGTTGGGAGGTTTGGTTTTTCCTCAGTACCACCCGGTACCGTGGAGCGGCACTACCGCTCTATCACATCCCAATATTTTCCAAATCTTGTAATGTGAAAAATAAATAAACAAAATAAATAAATGTTGAAAATTAGGGTGAAAAGAAACTTTTGTTTCTAAATGGAAACTTAAAATCCCACCTTAAACAAACTTTGGTTAATGTTTGAATCCAACTAAATTCAAATCAAGTGAAATGCATTCTTCGTAAATTCATCTGGAAATTTAAACATTTGGAAAATAAACCAAAACCCTAAAACCTTAATGGAATAAAATCATTTCCAAGATATCTCTAAGACCATGGTTTTGATCCATATAAAATTTTGTCAACAAACATTTACAAATGATCAAGAGTGACAGATAGAAATATTATAAAACCATAGAAAATGATTTCATTCAATTTAGAACCAAAGATAAAATCTTATGAATTTAATAAGATAAGGAAATTGAATTTCCAAAGCTAATAAAGCACCTATCTAAAAATTCATACCAAATGGTGATCAAATAATCTAGAGATATTTAAGAGGAAAATAAATATCAAATAGGATTTTACAAATTGAAATCACCAACTTTGGATCTATAAATAAAAAGTTATAGATTTTATAAGATTGAGAAAGAAATATTAAATGAGGAATATTTAAAGGCCAAATTAAATCTTGACCTAATCCATAAGCAAATTGAATAAATATAATCCAAATAAAATAATGGATTAAGAATTTTCAAATAAAATAAAATGGCATTAACCAAATCTATTTTGATTAAAGACAAATCTCTAATAAGTATGATTAATTAAATCTTGGGAAAATAGTATTGGAATTCACCCAAGTGAAATCAAAGTTATTTAATTAACTTAAATAAGATTAAAGAAATCTTCCAAATAAAATTTATGGAATTAAAATTATATTTAATTTCATTGGAATTAAAACAAGTACCCAATTCAAATGATTTATAAATCATATTAAATATTTTCCAAATAATTCAAGGTGAATTATTTGACAACCTAATAAATAAATAAAACCTACTGAAAAGATTTGAAAAGATTTAGAATTCAAATGGAGTTTGAAAACATTATTAGATCTTATTTGAATAAATGTTAGGGCCTATTTTAAATAATTAAAAGACCCTAAAAAGAATAAAAGAAATATTCTAATTTTGACTTTAAAATGTATTATTAATTAGTATTTGATTGCACACAAAGTTTGAGTGAAGTTTGAATTCAAATGAATGTTTGAAATGATTAAACAAAATCAAAACAGATAAATAGAAAAAGAAAAGGGAAAAAGATTCTGTAAAGAAAATGAAAAGTAGCAGCCCAGCCAAGCCCATATGGCCCAGCAACCCACTCCCTCTCTCCCGCAGAAAATGATTCACACTCGCAAACAAACTCGCTCAGTCCCTGACGTCTGGACGCCACCTCCCCTGTCTCTCCTTCGCTGACGAGGCGACCCAACCGCCACCTCATCGTCGTTCTCACCCGCGCGAAGACCACGCTCTCCTTCCCCGACCGTTCTGTCGACAGTTTCTTCGATTGATTGCACGGTAATGACGCCATTTAACAGCCCTGCAAGCACGCCCTCTTAAGCGCCTATACCTCCTCTCCATTTCCCCTCTCTCGCCCCTCCCTTTCTGCCGTCAGGCCATCCCAATTCATCTCCACACGGCCACTGCCTCCGACGCCTTCCGATGATGATTCCGGTCAAACCCCGTCGCCCCTCACCTCCTCGACCACACGAGCACACTTCCCATCGCCAGGTGCATCTCTCGGTACCTCCCTCTCGCCCGCGCGTGCCCTGTATCCTTGGCAACATCTTCGACTGAGCTCCGCCACCGTCTGCTCGAACTCCGGCGACCATCCCCCGTAAGCCCCAGCTTCCCCTCTCCCTCTGATTGATACGTGTGTGATCGCCAGCATCGTGCGCACCTAACGCAACCCTTTTTCCTTCTTAGCGTGGCCCATAGCGTCGCCTCGATCTCCAACAGAGAGCAACCGACGCTGTCTCGATCTCCGACGAGCAATCAACTTCGACTCCGTACGCCCCTTCGCCAACCGAGCACGTCGAGCATCCCCTCGCCACGGCGATTCTGGTGAGCTTATCCCCTACTCCTCTCGCCTCCTGTAACTCCGGCAACTTCACCACCAGAGAACGCCGCCGCCTATTGCCGCCGCCAGCGCCGCCACTCGATGGTCAGTGAATAAGAGCCGTAGGATGTAGATCCAGTGATTACGATAGAATCTAAGCGAAGAGGTATCCTGCGATCTGTGCCGTGCGATTAAGTTAGATCCAACGCACCAGAGAGGTCGATCCACGCGAACCGTTATTGACCAATAGAATCGCTCCACATGGCCAGCCTTTCGTTTTAAAAACAGAAACTAATCTATTAGATGTTTGATTTTGTAAATTGCATAACTTTTGATCCACACGTCCAAATTTTGCAAATTTTATATCAATGGAATCAGCAAGAAAATTACTTTCTAACCATGAAATTTGTTTAGTAAATTGCTTCTGTTAAATTGGTTGTTTTTGCAGAAACTTGTGTAGGCTTATTTTGAATATAAAATTCTTTCTAAAATTATTTTGGTGATAAAATATTTGGAAAATGGTTTGTTTTGAACCTACTGACCATAGAAATAAATTTGTGGTTTCAAAAACATATTTGGTGAAGCAAAATAATAAATCTTTGAATTAAAGCATTTCTAGCCAAATAAAAATGTTGATTATGGTTTAAAAATGCTTTTGGAGGAAACCCTTTGGGAAAATGTTTTTATTTAAACTCTTTGACCCCAAACACCAAGTTTTAGAATTAAAATTGTATTTGGTGAACCCTATAAAGATTGTTGCTTTGCTAAAGGCATTTTCAACCACATAAAATATTGATTTGGTTTAAAAATGATTTATAAGTAAAATCTTTTGCAAATGATTTTGCCACTTATATAAAATGACCAATAGGTGTTTTCAAATGTTTATAACCCATTAGAAACCACTTTTCCAAATAAACCATCTTTGGCATGCTTGCATGCATTGCTTTGTTTCTATTATTTTATGTGATGTTTGCTTGAATGGTAGATTGAAATTGTGCCTTGCTTGATTGAATTGTAGTGATTTGAAGAGTGTGATCATTGCAAGATCAAGGAGTGAACTTATATTCTCTACCAAAAAGTCAAGTGATGCTTCATACTTTGTCCCATTATTTTCACTATGCATTAGTGATATTTCTAAGTAGGACTTGCATGGAATTTTTGCTAAGTGTAAACTATGCCATGGGAAATCCTAGTAGATGAAACCTTAGTAGAAATTTCCTAAGTGAAGATTCCTACTACTATCATGCTTAGCTTAGCTAGTAGAAAACAAAGGTGGATTATACTTCATGCTATAGAATATTTCTAAGTCAAGGACTTGTGTTTTGTTTAATAAAACAACTAAGTGAATGAAACACCTGGGTGGAATGGAAGGATTGGTTTGTGTTGAGTGGTTACTCAGGGCCCATTTCAATGGACTACCCTGGTGTATCACACTTGTGGATGGCCACCCAGGAACAAAGAGATTTGAGATGTCAAATGTTGAGAAGCTTCAAGTGCAGCCACCTGGCATTATGGGCTCTGCCTGGATCATATAGGTTGCAATAACTTAGCCAAATGGACAGTTGGTGGTAGGGGATTAATAGGTTGGAGCGCGTCCATTCTGGTCTAAGGGAAGGCTTCTGAAAGATCTTTTCTTGGTGAAACCAAGTCTTGTGGGGAAAGTGCACCACCTCTAAAGATTGAAAAATCTAAGTACTTAGACATGTCCCTGGTAAAGGACAATTTGAGCATCAAGACATGAAAGCTATCAAGAATCTCCTCATCCAAATTTCTAAGTTAAAATCTTGTGGTTGAACAAGGGTTTAAGGTTCACCAATTTCTATTGGTGGTTCCTTGGGTGGTTTTTGACAAACAAAAACTTAGTGTTTTTCAAATGATAAGGAAAACCTATTTTGAGCAAAGCAAGCCTAAGCTCCACTTAGCCAAATGCATATAGATGATAGACTCCACTATACTACCATAGTATCACTTGCCAATACAATTCAAATGTATTGACCCTTGTGGCTGTAACTTGTTATGTTGCAGGTTTGTTTGATGTTAGTGAGATGTGTTGATTAGGATTACAAGTCTACAACCAACATGTTTGCCTGTGGCACTTTGAAGATGAAGGACCCCATGCTATAGTTATTTCTGCTGCATTGTAATGAGATAACCATATGAGCTATGCAAGATGTATTAAATTATTTTATTCCTGGTTATAAAGTTGTATTATGACCTTTGTTTCTTGATATTACATCTTAACTGTGGATGCTAGCTATTGATCCAGGGACTAGAATTGCAAACACAGGGATCTCTACCTTATTAAAGTTTGGGACCTCTACACGCTCCAACTGGTAGTACCGCTTGTGTCAAGCAGTACTACCACTTGGACATGGTAGTACCGCTCAGTAGTACCGGGCAGTACTGAGGAAGGACCAGCCCTTCCCCTCTCGCACAGTACCCACCGGTACTTGGGACCGGCAATAGCGCCCTGACAGGTAGTACCGGTTCTACAGACGAGTACTACCGCTTGGGGGTACTATCGCAAGGGTGTACCGGGCAAACCTGAAGCAGGCTTGACCAAGTGAAGCTTCTCCGGTACCTGGTCCGGTACTGGACCGGTGGTACCGCTTGCAACCGGTACTACCGCTTGAGTACCGGTAGTACCAGTGCATTTATTGCTCCAACGGCCAGATTTCTCCAAGGGGTATAAATACCGCTCCACCTACCTTGGGACAAGCTGCTCATTTGCATTCAAGTCAAGACCACCATTAGAGCCACCAAATCTACAAGATCTCTTCAATCCACCACCCAAAGTCCTTGATCTTTGGAGAATCGAAGGAGGAGGCCTTGATCTACTACTTCACCAAAAGAGATCTTCATTTCCCCCTCATTCACTTGAGGGCCCCTTGCTCTAGTGTTTTCTTGGAAACCCTAGTTCTAGTTTTGGTTCTTACAAGCTTGTCTTGACAGCTTGCTTGTATTTGGGAGCCTCCAATTAAGTTGTGGATGTGTGCCCCAAACTTGTAAAGGTGCCGGCTTCCACCTTGAAAGTCGCCGATATAGTATAAGGTGGATCGATCCCGTTGGGGTGAGGTTCATCGGAGAACAAGGGAGGCCTTTCATGGCGTAGGTGGTTTGATAGCACCCCCTATCCAAACGTAGACGTACTTCCCCTCAACAGGAAGGAACTACGGGAAACAAATCCTTGTGTCTCCGCGTCCACCACTTTGGTTACTTCTATCCTTTACCGCACTTTACCTACTTGCTCTTGCTTAGTGTGTGTTAGCTTGTGTGTGTTTGTCATATAGGTAAATTCACCTTAGTTGCATTATCTAGAGAATTTACCTGATTGTCAAACCCTAATTTGAAAAAGAAGAAAATTTGAAGTAGCACCTATTCACCCCCCCCTATAGGTGCCCATGCGATCCTTTCACAGTCCATCAAACACTACCTAATCACCCAAGAAATTAATTTTTTGGAACTCCATAACTATTCTGGTGAATTGTTTCCTAAAACTAGAGTTTTATTCACTAGAAAATCCTTTATAAATCAATGGTAATTGATAAAATAGTGAAACCACTTTTGTTGGGTTCATCTTCTCAAAAACTTCCTGATGATATCATCTTTGAATAATGATATCATATATAAAGGAACCATGACCTAAAATCCCTACTCCACCTAGTTCCTAGACTATTAAACTCATATGGTGCGGTGACCCCAACATGCCACTACATGTTGTAGTATACTATAGTTGTTGACATAACACCAATGAAACACCGTTCACTAGTATTACATCCCTCAGAATGGCACAACAGAAACACAGCAGGTCCAATACATGGCTAAAGGTTACAACTCACTCTTTACACAAGATCCAGAGAACACTCTGGGTTAAATAGAGAGAAAGAAACTTCTAACAAAGAAGAATCAGAAATAAATAACTCAGAATCTATCATCCTATCAAGACTAGTATCTTAAATAATGGTCTGGCATTGCTGCTATTCCAATACACTACAGAAATAGGTTCTATGGCTAGAGATTATATTCCTCTCTAATCAGTAACTTCGTCTTCACTTGAGTTGGTATATATGTTGACTTTCTTGACTTCATTGAAGAGCTTTAACTTTTGCTGATTATTGCTGGAGCATAACTTGATGTAGATGTCATCTTAATGCCTTCAGAATCTAGCAAGGGTTAAGAAGATACTTTGGGTACGAGCGTACTCAACAAGTTCACTAGAAAAGGTGTGTTTGATGCACTATATCTACAGCCACAGACCATAGGTCATAGGCAATGCAGGTTTTCGTAAACATTTCTTCAAAGGTTGCTTCTATTATGAAAATCTATGTCCGTCAGCCTTCACGGGTTTACCAGAACTTTCATTGAGTTCCTTTCCCGCGGCGTTCGCAACTCCTTCCCGGAACAGGGAGTAACAAGTTACAGTTCTTACACTCTGCAGAGGTGCGTAACTTTACCCATGAGAGATCAACTCTTTGTTACACAACCAGGCAGCTTATTCCCGTCCACAATTCCATGATGTGGGGCCCAGAAGATGATCCAAGCCAAGCACTGCCCCCTTCGCGACCTCGCATGCCTCCTTGGTGTACACCATGCCCACATATTGGATTACGGCAATGGTTTGTACAAACCGTTAGATGCCAGAACTATCGTGGGACGATGAGGGTTCCCACCCATATGTTGCATATCCTCTACGAATTACCAATTAATATGCACGCTTCGAGGATAACTGCCACGACCTGCACATCCGGCTTCATGCGAGAGGAAGAAGATACAGCTGACTTCTCTGTCCCATTCCAAATCTCATGGTCAATGCGTAATATACGGCGCCAGAATCACTGGCGACATTGGTTGTTAAGTCCTGGGTGATATAGTTCTGAACAATGGTATTCCAACTGTCAGATTTAATAGATTAGCTGATCACCCTGGATCAGTAACCAATAGTTCACATTATTATCAAAAATAGTGTTTTAAGACCTTTTTCAAATGCAGGTGATAACAACACTAGATTTGTAAAATACTTTACATAAAATAAACAAAGGACATGAGCAAGTGTGAACTTGCCTTTTGTGATTGCAAGATTATGCACTCACGGTCTTCGAGTCAGTATAAGATCCAAAATCTGAAATCAGCATCATTGGTCCGGTATGGACTAATGTTTAAAGAAGCAATATGCTTTTATGCATAAGTAATGTGATGCACGTTCTAAACACAAATCCCGGGGAATAACGTTGTCCTAGGGTTTGGATTCCAGAAATGGTTACTTTGGAATGTGTGGTCCTTTTAGATAAGTTTCATATTTGTGCTTCTATTAGAGCTTATAAGTGGTTGTGAGCAACACATATGTAGTAATAAAATATATACTTATGAAATACTAGTCAAAATTGCTTATATAAGAGTTCTTGTTTGAAGTGGCAAAAAGAATAACCTTCGAAGAAAAGGTTTCTCTTCTAAGGTTTAAACAAGCTTTGGGGTTAGTTGAGTTGGGTAGCTGTTATTTATGTTTGCTCGAATGGTTTGGGTTTGAGATGTTTTTATAACTTAACTACTTCAGACCAAAGTTAACTATAAAACATATAGTAATGTTTATTGTATTATATTTAGATTTTTGGAGACTAAATTTAACTTTAAAATATAGATAATTTTGAAAGTATAATACTTATAATATTTGTATCTTGTGTATTTGGAATGTTTCCTTTAGGTTACTTAAAATTGGTTATCCTTTTACTTAGTGTAGTGGTTTCTTGATTTTTATAATGGAGTAGTATCATTTACCTTTTATCAATGAGTGGTTATAGTTTATAAACCAAAATATAATATTACTTAACTACTTATGGATTTATTATAGTGTGGTGGTAATTTTTGTAATCTGGTGGTTAAAGTAGATAGGAATGATCTGACTTATTTACAAGTTATTCTTTTAGGTTTTTATCATGAATTGGAATCCTTTGAGAACATAATCTTCCCTCAAGGTTGAGAATAATTTTAAAAAAGGGTATTTATAATGTTTTAAACCATTATGGCCTTATATTATTAATATTTAAGACTAATACTATTTATTAGACTTATTTGACTCATTTTAGAAATATTAATAAATTTTATTTATCCTTATATGAATTATTAATGAAGTTGAGTTATTAAAATATTTAAATTTTTATTTAACTCAAAAGGAGATTATTATATTTTTAACATGTAGATATTATTTTTGTGATCATAATAATAAGATATGATTTTTATAAGATTTAATACTTTAAAAATACTTAATAAATAATAAATATTTAAGTAAGTGAAATAATAATGCATGATTATAGTTTTAAATTATAGTCTTTATTTTTCTAAGATTTTTGGTATTTTATTCATATTTTTAATATTTACATTATTGGAATATGAATTATCAAAGTTTTATTACTTTGAAACCTTTATTAAATAATATTTATTTAAATAATCATCATAATTGTAGCGACCTTGAATCAAGTAAGATCCTAAGTCCCTGTGATTAACATGCTAGTCCCTGGATCAATAGCTAGCACTCACAGTCAATGAAATATCATGTAAAACATAAAGCCTTTCTTACACGGAGAATCCAGAGTATGAATTTTATTATAAATTTTCTTAGCATTAAGCTAGCTCAAATAACAGCGGAACATAAAAGCAGCTTGAGTCCATCATGCCCCAGGCTTGTCGAGTGTAGACTCGTGATCCCTACGCACCTTTCAATCTTCGGATTCTGCACATAAGACGTGCAGCCAACAAGTTGGGTCAATACTTTGAATGTATTGGCAAATTACACCAAGGAGAGAAAAGACTATCTCTACATGCAAGGCTAGTTTAGGCAGTAGAGTTTATTTGCTCAAAGCTATTTGTTCTTAAGTAGAGAGAAGAAGAGAAGATTTTCCCTACATAGTAATCATTTGCTTAGATAAAATAGGGTCGAGTGGCATACGAGGATATTACGCACCAAGTGTCCAAACAACCAAACACTTGGATATTACGCACCAAGTGACACTTGGATATTACACACCAAGTTCCCAAATTCCCACCCATTGGCGATATTTCTCACGCCATGGGGTTTTAAAAACTTTTTGTTTAGAAAAGAGAGAGGAAGATCCTTCAGAGGCTCCATCCTTCAGATTCTCAATGTTGTTCTGTTTCTGTGAACACGGCTGATCGATTAGATTGCAATACTCTCGAGAGTTCCACGATCAAGTCCTTTTACAGACAAGACCATGGCGAGGCTTTCCCTTAGTAGCCCCTATACCTTCCGGATCCAACCGTGCCAAGAACCTCCAAATGTTGGTACCCAGGTGAGGTTTCCCACTAAGTACTAGGCCAAGACAGAGCTCATAATGTATTGTGGTTGCACTGGAAGCTTCTGAATTCTGAAACATGGTAGACTTCTTTGATTCCTAGGCGGCCTTCCTCCACCAAAATCCCACTCGTTGACCCGACAACCATTTCGCCCAGAAGAAAACTTAGTTTTATTTTGAAGTGGATTTGAGAAATAAAAGTTTGCTCTAGAGAGCCTTTATACTTAGAAAAAATCTTTGTCTTTCGAACCCCCCAACGGCACTTTGTATATATATAGCATAGCAAGCAACACTTAGCAAAACAGGGTAACCTATTAGGAGGGAAAATCCTAAGTATAGAGCTACTCATGGCATACTACAAAATCATCGCACTTGCAAAATAATACTAAGGAAAAATTCTACTAGAACATCCTACACATGCATACTACAGAATTTTGAAGATCACATGCATAGAATCAAAACTGGGACAAAATTATGAACAAGTGGTGTAACTTGCCTTGATCCGAGCAGCACTCTACACAATAGCACTCCTTAGCGCACTACGAACAATCTAGCAAATCACAAACATAGATCTGATCACAACTTGCTCAAAAACATGTCACAGAAATAATCATGCATGCATGCAACATGGTATTTTATGCAAGATTGGTTTTCTAATTGACCAAGGTAGCATAATTGGGTTGCAATAGTGTTAAGGGTGTTACTAGGGTTGATTTCTCATAGGTTAAAACAATTTGGGTCACTAATATAATTCATAGGATAAAATAGGAGATCCAACCATCTAATTAGCCCAAAATTGGATCTAAAGATCTTAAGCAAAGTTTTATAATTTTGTCCAGTAGGTATTATGGAAACAAAGTCAACACAACAAGAATCAACTAAAACGGAGTCCTAACTATTTTTCTATGAATTAAATACTCGAATCCAATGATTAAAATCTACACCAAAAACCCTTTTGTAAACTTGGAATTTTATTGCAGATCTGTGTTCTACATAAAATTATGAATCCAACGGTATATTATAAGCTAAAATTTGGCCAAATATTTAATTTTATATGATTTTCGCAAGTTTTAAACTAAATATGCAAACAGATCTAACCCTAACTTAAAATATTGCCAAGTGGCAGCTTCTGATTGGCCCAGCTGGCAAGGTGGGGGGTGACGCGGCGCGGCCACGGTGCCGACGCGCTTTGCCACGCGGCAGCGTGGGATTCGCCGGTACCCCTTCGAGTTTATTTCTAATCTGGGCCGCAGGTTGCAAATCGGACGGATTAGAGAAGCGCGGCGACTCACTGTGGTGGCGACGGCGGCGATGAGTGGCGGCGGTGTCGGTGGAGATGCTTGGCGGCGATCTGGTAGCTCCCCGAGGTGGCGGTATGGTCGACGGGGCGCGTCTGGTCCTCGCGGTCACGCTCGTGGACGCGTCATTCCTCCTCGCTTCCTCGTCTATCGGCAGGGTCCCGCTGATCTCCTCCGTCCCTGGCGGTGCTCCGGCGAGCAATCGCGGGCGCGTTCCTGCGAGAGAGAAGGGGAAAAGCACGCGGCGAGAATCAGTGGTGGATGGAGAAGGCTCCAGAGGGAGAAAGGAGCAAGGGGAGGGCTCCGAACCGTCTCGGCGAGGTCGATCCGACGGCGGCGATGCGAGTCGTCGATGGGCTAGGGTTTTCGCAAGGAGAAAATCGAACGAGGTGAGCCGAGGGTGGCGAGGTTTACATGGGGTGGTGACTTGGGCGAGGGGACTCGGATCGCCGCGAATCCTACCGGATTCGGTTCGAACTCGTGCAGGCGGAGGACTCCTGCTCGAGGTAGGGGACGAGCTGTGGGTCCCGCGTGTCGGTGGCGGAGGGGGAAGTGGGCTGGCGCGGACACGGGTAGCCAGCTGCCGCGCGGGCGGGCTGGCGCTACGGCCCAGTTAGGTTAGGTTGCCCCCTTTTTTTTCCTTAAACATTTTCTTCAATTTCTGTTTTAGTAAAACTTAAATAACTTTTGCATATAAAGTCAAAAAGTGATGAAACCAACTTCTAAATTTTTGTAAAAATAAGATGGTCATCATAGGACCATAGTTTAATGTTTTACAAAGTTTTTAGAAGGATCAAGCTTGACTACAACAATAATGCCTACATAAAGAAATCTTTATTAGGGTTTTGATAGGTTTAGGTGTTAGGATTTTGTTGCAAATTTTTATTGTAGGATGCAATGATGCAAGGATGATGCATGGCACTAATAACATCCTAATATAAAATCTGGGATGTTACAATAATAATATTGGATAATAATTTTAAATTGTAGATTTTATTTTTCTACAAATTTTCATATATTATACATATTTTTCTGAATTATAAATCAAAAGTTATTAATTAAACAAGATTTAATCATTTATTTGATTTCTGGAATATTAATAATTGAGTTTATAACATTTTATTTATTTCTTAAACAGGAAATAACTTTTTATACAAAGGTTAAGTTTACCCAAGGTCACTGACCAGTGGGGTCAGGGCCATGTCACCATGCCACGCACGCACTGGACCAGTCAAACAGTGGACTTGGTCAAGGGTGGCGTCGGCATGGCGTCACTACGACGTCATCACAACCACCGCCGACGGTGGGTGGTCACCGGCGACGATCTACGGCGCCCCAGCAAACGAAACTAGCCTAATTCGAATCAGCGCAACGCACTGAACTCTAAAGTGGCAGCATCGCTCGAAAATGGTCATCGGAGCCTCGGCTCCAACGAGCTCCGACGGTGGCCGGTGGTGGCATAAAGTGTGACGGCGATTCACAACGAGATAAGGCGATTTAGGGGGACTAGAGGGTTCAGGAACTCACCCTGATGATGATAGAGAGGTCGACGAGGACCAGAGCAGTCGGAGATGAGCACACGGTCGACTTCTCCGGTGAGCCCCGACGGAAGGGAATGATAAATTTCGCACCCACCCGAGCTCCCCTTGATCTAATGATGCTACTAAGTTGAAGAGGGGAACATGGCAGTTCTCCTCGACCACTCCATAGGTTCTAGGGTGGACTCTATCGACGGCGATGCGTGGCCCCGACGAGCTAGGGTTTCGGCCCTTTGCTAAGCAGAGAGGATAAGGAGGAGTGAAGCTGCGCGAGTGAGAGGATGAAGACGAGGGCTTCGTGGTGGCATTCTTATCCTCCCAGCAGACGACGGTGAGCATCTCAACATCGGCGAGCGATGGCCCTCGCGCCACGCAGCTGCTTCGGCGGCAGCGCGAGGTGGACGACGATGATAGATCAGACAAAACGGTATTTGGTCTTGGGCTTCCACTGGGCCATGCGGAAGTGAGTGGAAAAGGCTGGCTGCGGCTAGTGAGCGAGAGATAGAGGGTTGAGGAAATGGGCCTTGGGCTGGCACTACTTGTTTCCTCTTTTCCTTTTCCCTTTTCTATTTTCTGTTTTACTTTTTAGATTTATATTTTAAATCTTTGATTTGAACTTTTTAACAAAGTTTATTTGCTGAATACTTGCAGCAACAATTGATATTGATTGAGGTTCATTTTGTAAACCCTTAGGATAAATTTTTTATTTTTTATTTATTTTCTTATATGAATCCCTTTTAATCTATTGTAGAAGCCTTTATTATTAATTTTCTTTTTATACTAAAGCATGGATTTATGATATTTCCTTATTTGTTTATAAAACTTAATTCTAGTTAGCTCATAGTTTGAATGGGAATTTTTATATTATGATCCTATATAAGTATTTGTTGTATGAGATACAAAAGAATTAATATGGTTAATATTACTCTCATAAATTTAGGAAATAACAATGTATATATTCTATTATAATTAATACATAATTTAGGGTTTGAATTGTAAGTGCTTACCCTAGAGTTTAGGGTTCTTAATATACTTATGTTCTTTTGTTGATAAAAGTTTATGATTAAGTATATTGTCTATTTCGTTTGTGATCTTTAATGATATCACCTTTTAAAATAGAAAGTTATTAACTGGAATGTCTGATGGAAAAGAATTGATAAATATAACTGCTAAACACATATGATTAAGACAATTTGAAATGTCAAATATGTGCTTAAGTGATTTGCTATAGGAAGATACTACTATAAAGTGTTATAGATATAAAATGATGAATCAATTACCTTAATGGACATTATACTTGGTTTAAGATTTAGAGTTGGTTGTTGTAACATCCCTAAATTCATATTCCAAAACTCATTCATATCATCCTTGCATTCATCATCATTTAGGGTTTTCTCAAAATCATTTCAAAAACAGGAGCATTTGTGGCTCATTATTTTATGTATGAAAACCCTAGCCTTTGTGCTACATGCTTTTGGGAAAGATGTTGTTATTCATTCAGAATGTTTTGAATTCAAACTTAAGTGGTCTCAAAAGCTTGAACAAAATATCAAAAACAAAATATGAATTAAAACAAATCCTATGCCAATTATCACCTCTCATAAAGGCATAGTTTAATTTATTTGCAAAAGGACCCAAGTGTTCTGAAATGTTTAGATGTGTTTGACACTCATTTAAGAGCAAGTTTTATTTTACAAAAGTCCTGTAAAGTTTTGGATTCAAACAAATTTGAATTTAGGTTGAAAAACCATTTCTGGAAATTCAATCTGAAAAAGAAAAAGAATTAAGAAGGAAAAAAAATAGCCAACCAGCCAATCTGGCCGACCCAGCCCAACACGGCCCAGACTAGCCCAGCAGTGCACACCCCGCGAATCATTTTCTTTACCTACTCTCGCACCCACCAGCCCACTGACAGAAGGGACCCGCTTCGACTCCCCTCTCTCGCTGACAACCACGGCCCACCCGAGCATCGTCGTCTCCACCCCCACGACTTGTTCGTCCCCAAATTGACGCGGCCGTTTCCTGTTGATTACGCATCTTAAATTCGCGTTAAGGCACGAGTGATTCTCGCTAGCGAGCAGGCTACATAAACCCCCTCTGCCCCCTCTCTCTTCTCCCCCAAACCCCAAGCACAGAACGCCCCCAGGCTGCGCACATTGCTCTCTGCAACCCCGCCGTCTCCGACGACTGCGCCGGCGAATTCCGGTGAGTCTCGTGTTCCCCTCTGCCTCTCATTCATGCTGTCTTGTCCAGTGAGTCTCGGCGCATCTACTGACACACCCCACTTACCTTCGCATGACCTGTAGCTCCAGCAACGTCGACGACTGGCCGCCACCTTCTTCAGCATCAACTCCGACGACCTCCGGTGGTAAGACCAGACCGCCCCAAGCCTTGTCTTTCACACGCGCGTATTCCCCGTGATCTTCTGCACCTGACTACACTCTCCGTTTGCCTCCTAGAGATCGGCAACGTCGCCTTCGACCTCGAGCAGAACCACCTGTCGCCAGACTCAACTACGGCGAGGAATCGTCACCGCGTCAGCACGCCCCTTGACAAACCAGAGCCACCTCGAGCTTCAGCACGCCACTGCGGTCCTGGTAAGCGCTTTCTTGCTTTCCCGGACGACCTAGAGCACCGGCGCCACCGTAGTCAGACGCGCCGCCGCCAGACAACGCCGCTAGCACCGCCAGTTTGTGACTTCATGATTTGGTCCGTTGGATCTGCATCGTAGGGCTAGGATAGATCTTAATCGAAGAGGTACGCGCACGTCTGAGCCGCCAGATCTAAGTTAGATCCTACGGCCTGCGACTGCCGATCCGCGTGAAGCGGTACGCGCCAGTGAGGCTGCGACACGTGGCTAGGGATAATTCAAAAACAGAAATTTGAATCAGATTTAGATCCAAACTTTAAACTGCTATAACTTTTGAATGCCACGTTAGAATTTTACAAACTTTATACCGTTGGATTCAGTGAAACAAGACCTTTCTGAATATCCAATTTGTTTAACAAATAGTAACAGTTAAAATGACTTTATTTGTAGAACATGTTTAAGGCTATTTTAAGTATAGATTTATTTTGGTAAATTGTATTGGTGCCAAATAAGTTTAGTTGGCAAACTTGTGACTTGTTAAGTTTCTGTAAACATGTGCATGCTTGGTAGAATTATCAAAATCACCACTTGGTAAATTCTTGCATGCATGCATTCATATTATTTTTTATTGAATATATTTGTGTGTAATTGTATGCTATAATTTTTGTGTAGATTTTGCTAGTGATTGTGATTGTGAAGAGTGCTACTCTCCCCACTACCAAGGCAAGTGATATTTTCATGAATATTTCTATCCTATGTTTTGTAGTAGCATTAGATATTTTGCTAAGTCTTGCATGGTATTTTTGCCTAATGCTAAGTTGGGAAATCCTAAGTAGTGTAGAATTGTAGAATTTCTAGGGAATTTTCCTAAGTTAAGTTATCTTACCATGCTTAGCCTAGCTATTTAGCAAACAAGGGTTGGTGAAAATCTATACATACTATGATGAAAATATTTCTAAGTCATGAGACTTATGCTTTCCTAATAAAACAACTAAGTCAAATGAACCTCCTGGGTGGAATGGAAGGATTGGGTTATGTTGAGTGGTTACACAAGGCCATGGACTTGGGTTGTGTATCTCACTTGTGGTATGCCACCCAGGCACAAAGGGATTTGGAGGCCAAGTGTTGAGAAAGCTTACAGTGCAACCACTTGGCAATATGGGCTCTGCCTTGATCATATAGGTTGCTAGAACTTAGTCACTTGGACAGTTGGTGGTAGTTGGGATGATAGGTTGGAACGCGTCCATTTGACTAAGGAAAGGCTTCTGAAAGGTCCTGTCTTGGGAAACCAAGTCTGGTGGGGAAAGTGCACAACCTCTGTAGATGGAAAACCTAAGTACTTAGCCTAGTCCAAGGCAATGGACAATTTGAGCATCAAGACATGGAAGCTACAAGAATCTCATCACTCCAACTTCTAAGTAAAAATTGGTGGGTGAACAAGGGTGAAGGACCCCAATGTCTATTGGTGGTTTCTTGGGAATGTTTTGACAAAGAAAAACTTAGTGATTTCAACTAATAGGTAAAACTTATTTTCAAGCAAAGCAAGCCAAGCTACACTTAGCCAAAATGCATATAGAAATATAGTCCACTTAAAATAAACTAAGGTATCACTTGCCAATACTATTCCAAAGTATTGACCCTCTGTGGCTGTAACTTGTGAAGTTGCAGGTTACTCCGATGATGAATAGGAGTCATGAGTCTACACTCAACATGCTTGCCTGTGGCACATGAAGATGAAGACTTATGTTTATTTACTTATCCTTAAACTCTTGTATTAGGCCTATAGCCCTGAGTTGTAAAAGACTATGTTTTATCTCTGGAATGAATGAAATAAACGACCTTTGTATCTGTGTACTTCATCTTAAACTGTGGATGCTAGCATTGATCCAGGGACTAGCATTGCAATCACAGGGATCCTTTCCTTTATAAAGGAGGGGTCTAACAGATGGTATCAGAGCTCTGTGTTGCCTGTAGGATTATGACCCTAGGATTGGAAAACCACTAAGGAAAAGTTTTCAACTACATCTACACTTGTCTATTCTTCTCGTAAAACTTTTCTAACCTTTTCATTCTCAACTCCATTTGTAGATGAACTCCATCAACGAAGCCGTGAAGAAAGGACCACTCATGACCATGACCTTGGAGTGTGAAACTGAGTTTCCCAATATTCTCAAAGACCTCATGGTGGCAATGGAAGAACTTGGTGCGGCTGTGTACAAGGGCTTTCCAGTGATGGATGAAGGAGTGGAGTATTGGTGGGTGAAACTTCACTTGTACAAAAACAAGGAAGACAACTACAAAGAAAGGGGATTCTGCATGTACACCAACACTATAATGCACACCACATTCTTTGAGTCAGCCAGAGATGCAGCTTGGAGGACTATCAAAGAACTAAGTGCTAGAGTCAAGTGCAGAATGCTCAACCTCAAAAAAGACTTAGAGAAAGAGAAGGAACTTACCCAAGAGTTGGAAGCCACCAACCAAGAGTTAAGGGGAGATGTTATAGCTTAGTGATGGAATCAAGAGAACAGGATTGGTGGATTGCCTCTAGGAACATTGTGTTTGCTAATAGATCCAATGAGATAGGATTGTAAGGGCACTTCGTTAGTTGGACCACCACTTATCACCTTATTTTCCAAAAATGATACCTTAAATAAATATGGACCTTGATTGATGTAATGGACTTATGTATGCATGACTTGTGTGATGTTTGTGTTCCATGGATATGTATGAATGTTTGTCTTGATTTACCTTGAATTGTGTTGTTCTAACTTTTTCAATCTTACAAATAGATGCCTATCACCATCAGCACCGTTGAGGAGCTCCAGGTTACCCGTTTTGGTCCCCGTATCATTGAGCTTACTACTTTGCTCGATCTCCCTCTTCCCACCATCACGGTGTACCCACTCACCAAGTTCGAGAGGAAGGACCTCTGGGGCTTCAAGGTGAACCAGCCCGGACGCCAGACAGAGCCCACTACAGAGGCCGTCGTCTTCAAGCTGATGCACGACGACGGGGAGAGAGGCATGGAGGTAGTCATGCAGGACCTGATAGGACGTCTGTTAGGCCGTCACTCCCGACAGGTTAGGGGCACCGACTTTCACGTCTTCGGAAGACGTGATGTTGATGGAGAGTCCATCGACTTTGAGGATGACTTGAGGGACGCGGCAGAGCCGATACGTCTCTATCTCCAGGACTTAGAGACTCTCCTTAGGCACGTGGACACGGACAGGACGAACGTCATGCTCAGCAATGACGAGCTCTAGGTGCAGCTTCGCGAGAAGGACAAGCTTTTCGCACAGAAGGATGAGATGATCAAGGAAATGGAGACGAAGTTCGAGGCTCAGGATCGCAGGTTCAAGAGTCAGGAGAAACGCGTCCAGGATAGGAACAAGAAAATCCAGGACATGACCGAGGAACTGAAGTCCAAGGATTTCGAGCTAGAGCAGCAGCAGATGGTTATTGAGAGGCTTCGCTCCCAGAAGAGGGCTCTCAAGGCCAAGGTCGATTCCTTGACCACTACGATTGAGGAGAACAAGACCGCGATGGAGAACGCAGGTCTTACCTTTGTCGAGGAGGAGATTGATGCTGATGAGTAGACTTGACTACTCGTTTATCTTTTATATTCGTACTCGTTGTTTGTGAACTCGTTATTGGACCATCCGACATGTGGATGGCTTGCCACTTGTGTGTTTTATTTCATGAACTTATCATCTGGTTGTTGAACTTTATTCTTATGTTGCATGTTATGTGATTGCTTGTGATGTATTGTGCATAAAACATCAATGGGTATCTCATTCTTATCTATTTGAACAAACCACAGATGCCTCCCCGTCGCGCAAACCCCAACCCCAACAACATCACCCCGGAAATGCAACAAATGATGAACGCGCAAACACAGCTTATGCAAATGATGACGACATTCATTCAAAACCAGAATAACAACAACAACAACAACAACAACAACAAGAACAACCCCAATAACAACAACAACAATAACAACAACAACAACAACCCTCCGGGTTTTGATATGCTCACCAGATTTCTGCGATTGAGGCCAGCAAAGTTTTCGGGGACAACTGATCCCATGGTGGACAATGATTGGCTACGTTCCGTGAACAAGGACTTAGTGACCGTGGGCTGTACGGATGCTGAAAAAGTCAGGTTCACAGCACATCTGTTGGAAGGACCAGCCGCCACATGATGGGACAACTTCCAAATCACCACTCCTATTGATGAGGTGACTTGGGCTATCTTTGAAGATGGCTTTCGCACTGCTCACATCTCATTAGGAATGATGAGCCTGAAAAAGAAAGAGTTTCACAATTTAAAGCAGCGCCACCGCAGCGTGGCTGAATACATAGAAGAGTTCAACAATCTGGCACGCTATGCACCGGATGAAGTTGACACAGATGCCAAAAGAAAGGAAAAGTTTCTGGAGGGCTTGAATGATGAGCTGAATCTGCAGTTGTCTGTGGCATATGTTCCAACTTATCAGTCTTTGTGTGACAAGGCTGCTATTTTGGAGAGTAAAATGAAGCAAGTCGAGAGTAGGAAGAGGAAACACTCCGACAAGCATAGCTCGGGATGGTCTCACAAACGATCTCACTATGATGACAGTGGCAGCTCAGGATCCCATAAGCATGGGAAATTTAGCAAGCACCACAACCACAACCGTCATGACAACAAGCATCACCGCAGTCATGACAATGACAAGTACAAGAACCACAAGGGTGGACATAAGAGCCACTATAGTGGAAATGGTAGTGGAAGTGGAAGCCAGCCTCCTAAAAAGGACATCAGTCAGGTTGAGTGCTTCAAATGCAAGAAACTGGGGCATTATGCTAATGAGTGCCCTAAGAAGAAAGTTGAAGGACCTAACAAGCCAAATCCTTTTCAGAAGGGACAGGTTAACCACATCAATGTGGAGGAGGTCTATGAGGAGCCTGATGCCGTTGCTGGTAAGTTCAGACTCAATTCAATTTCAGCATTTGTACTCTTTGATACCGGTGCATCTCATTCATTCATATCAAAAGCATTTGTTGAAAGAAATGAACTACCGGTAGAAACCATTGGGTGTCCTATAAGAGTAAGTTCTCCGGCTGGAGAAATGATAGTAAACTCAGGATGTCATGACTTAGTCATAGAGTTTGGAAAACATAAGTTTCCAGTGAACCTAATAATCCTGAATTCCCAAGGATTGGATGTGATTTTGGGAATGGATTGGATGGCTAAGTATGAGGGAGTACTAGATTGTGCCAATCGTACAGTTACACTCACAACCCCAGAAGGAAAAAGAATAAAATTCAGGTCAAACTTTGAATCCAAGGGAAGTAAGTTGAGTTCTCTTAAGGGGGTTAGCATGGACAATGTGCCAATTGTGTGTGAGTATCCGGATGTATTTCCGGAAGAGTTGCCAGGAATGCCACCAGATAGAGATGTGGAGTTTTTGATAGATTTGGTACCAGGTTCTGGACCTATAGCAAAAAGACCGTACAAAATGTCAGTTGATGAACTGAAAGAGCTCAAGAAGCAACTAGGGGAACAGTTGCAGAAAGGGTTTATTCAACCAAGTTCTTCATCTTGGGGAGCCCCAGTATTGTTCGTGGAGAAGAAGGATAGAACACAAAGATTATGTATTGACTACCGTTCTCTCAACGAGGTAACCATCAAGAACAAATATCCTTTGCCAAGAATCAACGACTTGTTTGATCAGCTAGAAGGAGCATGTGTGTTCTCGAAGATTGATCTCCGGTCAGGTTATTTTCAACTCAAGATAAGAGAGCAAGACATATCTAAAACAGCATTCACCACAAGGTATGGATTGTATGAGTACACTGTGATGCCTTTTGGTTTAACCAACGCTCCAGCATACTTCATGAATATGATGAACAAGGTGTTCATGGAATTTCTCGACAAGTTTGTTGTCGTTTTCATCGATGACATCTTAGTCTACTCCAAGAGTAAAGAAGAACACGAAATACACTTACACTTGATACTGGAAAAGTTAAGAGAACATAAACTCTATGCTAAATTCAGCAAGTGTGAGTTCTGGTTAGAGGAAGTTGGTTTTCTTGGTCATGTTATGACAAAGGATGGTGTGGCAGTTGATCCTGCCAAAGTTTCAGCTGTGAAAGAATGGGAATCACCCAAGAATGTGAAAGAAGTTCGTAGTTTCCTCGGCTTAGCAGGTTACTACAGAAGGTTCATTGAAAATTTCTTGAAGGTTGCTAAGCCAATGACGGAATTTTTAAAAAAGGACAAGAAATTTGCTTGGTCTGAAGGTTGTGAAGTCAGCTTCCAAGAATTTAAGAAGAGACTTGTAACAGCACCAGTTCTATGTCTGCGAGATTTGGAAAAGGATTTCCAAGTATATTGTGATGCTTCTCATCAAGGTTTGGGTGCCGTACTTATGCAAGACGGTAAAGTCGTAGCCTATGCTTCGATACAACTCAAAACTCATGAAGTAAACTATCCTACTCATGACTTGGAGTTGGCCTCTGTCGTCCATGCACTCAAAACATGGAGACATTACCTTTTGGGAAAGTGATGTGAAGTGTTCACCGATCATAAGAGTTTGAAGTATATCTTCACCCAGAAGGAAATCAATATGAGACAAAGGAGATGGCTAGAACTTATCAAAGATTACGACTTAAGTTTGCAATACCACCCCGGTAAAGCGAATGTAGTAGCAGATGCTCTAAGTCGTAAGATGTTTGCAAATAGCCTTACCAAAGGAGAATTGCCGGATGACTTGTGTAAGCAATTCAAATAACTCAGATTAGAAATTGTGCCTGAGGGACATCTCATGTCTTTGGATGTTCAACCCACTTTGTTGGACAAGATCCGAGAAGCTTAGAAGACTGATAAGGAAATTGAAAAGATTAAGGAAAATATTAGTCTAGGGAAAGCTAAGAGTTTCCATATAGACGAACAAGGTACTTTATGGCACGGGAAACGTATATGTGTTCCACAAGACCCGGAGTTGCGGAAACTGATCTTACAAGAAGGTCACAACTCTCCGTATTCTATTCACCCAGGAAACACCAAGATGTACATGGATATGAAAGAAAGATTTTGGTGGAACAATCTAAAAAGGGACATCGCCGAGCATATTGCTTTGTGTGATGTGTGTAGCAGAGTAAAAGCGGAGCATCAGAAACCAGCGGGTTTACTTCAACCACTGCCTATTCCTGAATGGAAGTGGGAAAATATCGGTATGGATTTCATTACCGGATTACCAAGGACAAGGTCAGGGTATGATTCCATATGGGTAGTAGTGGATCACCTAACTAAAGTGGCTCATTTTATACCCGTGAAGACAACTTATACAACTGCCAAGTTAGCAAAGATCTACATGAGCAGAATTATATGCCTTCACGGTGTGCCTAAGAGTATTGTGTCAGATAGAGGAACTCAGTTCACTTCTCACTTTTGGAGACAACTTCATGAATCCTTAGGAACGAGGTTGGAATTCAGCACTTCTTTTCATCCTCAAACTGATGGACAAACAGAAAGGACTAATCAGATTCTTGAAGACATGTTGAGGGCATGTGCCCTAGACTATGGAGCAAGTTGGGATGAAAGTTTACCTTACGCAGAGTTCTCTTACAACAACAGTCATCAATCTAGTATTGGAATGGCACCATTTGAGTTACTCTACAGAAGGAAGTGTACCACCCCGTTGTTATGGAATGGTGTGGGAGAAAGAAGCTTATTTGGACCTGATCTTATCGAAGACGCCGAAGAGAAAGTCAAATTGGTTAAGGACAGATTGAAGATAGCACAGTCCCGACAGAAAAGCTACGCGGATTCTAAGCGTAGAGAAGTCACCTACGAAGTTGGGGATAGAGCTTATCTTAGAGTATCACCACTTCGTGGAGTGAAAAGATTTGGAGTCAAAGGAAAGTTGGCACCAAGATATGTTGGGCCATTCAAGATTCTAAGTCGCAAGGGAGAAGTTGCATATGAAGCTGAATTGCCAGAGTCTCTGTCAGCTGTCCATAATGTGTTTCATGTGAGTCAGCTTAAGAAATGTCACCCAGAAATGGAAGAATCATCTTTGAAGGATACCATACCCTTGGAAGAAGTTCAACTAGAAAGTGACCTCACCTATGAAGAAAAGCCTGTCAAGATTCTTGAGACCGCAGAAAGAGTCACAAGGACAAAAACTATCAAGTTTTGCAAGGTGCAATGGAACCATCACTCCGAAGAGGAAGCAACATGGGAAAGAGAAGATGATCTTCGGAAAGACCACCCTCACCTATTTGCTAGCCAATCCGAATCTCGAGGGCGAGATTCATCTTAAGGGGGTTAGATTTGTAACATCCCTAAATTCATATTCCAAAACTCATTCATATCATCCTTGCATTCATCATCATTTAGGGTTTTCTCAAAATCATTTCAAAAACAGGAGCATTGGTGGCTCATTATTTTATGTATGAAAACCCTAGCCTTTGTGCTACATGCTTTTGGGAACGATGTTGTTATTCATTCAGAATGTTTTGAATTCAAACTTAAGTGATCTCAAAATCTTGAACAAAATATCAAAAGCAAAATATGAATTAAAACAAATCCTATGCCCTATTATCACCTCTCATAAAGGCATAGTTTAATTTATTTGCAAAAGGACCCAAGTGTTCTGAAATGTTTAGATGTGTTTGACACTCATTTAAGAGCAAGTTTTATTTTACAAAAGTCCTGTAAAGTTTTGGATTCAAACAAATTTGAATTTAGGTTGAAAAACCATTTCTAGAAATTCAATCTGAAAAAGAAAAAGAATTAAGAAGGAAAAAAATAGCCAACCAGCCAATCTGGCCGACCCAGCCCAACACGGCCCAGACTAGCCCAGCAGTGCACACCCCGCGAATCGTTTTCTTTACCTACTCTCGCACCCACCAGCCCACTGACAGAAGGGACCCGCTTCGACTCCCCTCTCTCGCTGACAACCACGGCCCACCCGAGCATCGTCGTCTCCACCCCCACGACCTGTTCGTCCCCAAATTGACGCGGCCGTTTCCTGTTGATTACGCAGCTTAAATTCGCGTTAAGGCACGAGTGATTCTCGCTCGCGAGCAGGCTACATAAACCCCCTCTGCCCCCTCTCTCTTCTCCCCCAAACCCCAAGCACAGAACGCCCCCAGGCTGCGCACATTGCTCTCTGCAACCCCGCCGTCTCCGACGACTGCGCCGGCGAATTCCGGTGAGTCTCGTGTTCCCCTCTGCCTCTCATTCATGCTGTCTTGTCCAGTGAGTCTCGGCGCATCTACTGACACACCCCACTTACCTTCGCATGACCTGTAGCTCCAGCAACGTCGACGAATGGCCGCCACCGTCTTCGGCATCAACTCCGACGACCTCCGGTGGTAAGACCAGACCGCCCCAAGCCTTGTCTTTCACACGCGCGTATTCCCCGTGATCTTCTGCACCTGACTACACTCTTCGTTTGCCTCCTAGAGATCGGCAACGTCGCCTTCGACCTCGAGCAGAACCACCTGTCGCCAGACTCAACTCCGACAAGGAATCGTCACCGCGTCAGCACGCCCCTTGACAAACCAGAGCCACCTCGAGCTTCAGCACGCCACCGCGGTCCTGGTAAGCGCTTTCTTGCTTCCCCGGACGACCTAGAGCACCGGCACCACCGTAGTCAGACGCGTCGCCGCCGGACAACGCCGCTAGCACCGCCAGTTTGTGACTTGATGATTTGGTCCGTTGGATCTGCATCGTAGGGCTAGGATAGATCTTAATCGAAGAGGTACGCGCGCGTCTGAGCCGCCAGATCTAAGTTAGATCCTACGGCCTGCGACTGCCGATCCGCGCGAAGCGGTACGCGCCAGTGAGGCTGCGACACGTGGCTAGGGATAATTCAAAAACAGAAATTTGAATCAGATTTAGATCCAAACTTTAAACTGCTATAACTTTTGAATGCCACGTTAGAATTTTACAAACTTTATACCGTTGGATTCAGTGAAACAAGACCTTTCTGAATATCCAATTTGTTTAACAAATAGTAACAGTTAAAATGACTTTATTTGTATAACATGTTTAAGGCTATTTTAAGTATAGATTTATTTTGGTAAATTGGTGCCAAATAAGTTTAGTTGGCAAACTTGTGACTTGTTAAGTTTCTGTAAACATGTGCATGCTTGGTAGAATTCTCAAAATCACCACTTGGTAAATTCTTGCATGCATGCATTCATATTATTTTTTATTGAATATATTTGTGTGTAATTGTATGCTATAATTTTTGTGTAGATTTTGCTAGTGATTGTGATTGTGAAGAGTGCTACTCTCCCCACTACCAAGGCAAGTGGTATTTTCATGAATATTTCTATCCTATGTTTTGTACTAGCATTAGATATTTTGCTAAGTCTTGCATGCTATTTTTGCCTAATGCTAAGTTGGGAAATCCTAAGTAGTGTAGAATTGTAGAATTGCTAGGGAATTTTCCTAAGTTAAGTTATCTTACCATGCTTAGCCTAGCTATTTAGCAAACAAGGGTTGGTGAAAATCTATACATACTATGATGAAAATATTTCTAAGTCATGAGACTTATGCTTAAAACAACTAAGTCAAATGAACCTCCTGGGTGGAATGGAAGGATTGGGTTATGTTGAGTGGTTACACAAGGCCATGGACTTGGGTTGTGTATCTCACTTGTGGTATGCCACCCAGGCACAAAGGGATTTGGAGGCCAAGTGTTGAGAAAGCTTACAGTGCAACCACTTGGCAATATGGGCTCTGCCTTGATCATATAGGTTGCTAGAACTTAGTCACTTGGACAGTTGGTGGTAGTTGGGATGATAGGTTGGAACGCGTCCATTTGACTAAGGAAAGGCTTCTGAAAGGTCCTGTCTTGGGAAACCAAGTCTGGTGGGGAAAGTGCACAACCTCTGCAGATGGAAAACCTAAGTACTTAGCCTAGTCCAAGGCAATGGACAATTTGAGCATCAAGACATGGAAGCTACAAGAATCTCATCACTCCAACTTCTAAGTAAAAATTGGTGGGTGAACAAGGGTGAAGGACCCCAATGTCTATTGGTGGTTTCTTGGGAATGTTTTGACAAAGAAAAACTTAGTGATTTCAACTAATAGGTAAAACTTATTTTCAAGCAAAGCAAGCCAAGCTACACTTAGCCAAAATGCATATAGTAATATAGTCCACTTAAAATAAACTAAGGTATCACTTGCCAATACTATTCCAAAGTATTGACCCTCTGTGGCTGTAACTTGTGATGTTGCGGGTTACTCCGATGATGAATAGGAGTCATGAGTCTACACTCAACATGCTTGCCTGTGGCACATGAAGATGAAGACTTATGTTTATTTACTTATCCTTAAACTCTTGTATTAGGCCTATGGCCCTGAGTTGTAAAAGACTATGTTTTATCTCTGGAATGAATGAAATAAACGACCTTTGTATCTGTGTACTTCATCTTAAACTGTGGATGCTAGCATTGATCCAGGGACTAGCATTGCAATCACAGGGATCCTTTCCTTTATAAAGGAGGGGTCTAACAGCTGTTTAACAAACATGTCTATGTTCCATGATTCACAATCCTGGATTTCTTATTAAGGAATTCCTTTCCTAGATATACTACCTTTTTCTATCTATCATCATTAACATGATGAGTTTTACTTCATAGTACTATTCTCATTCACTGATGGACCTTCTAAACTCATGGATGAATCAAATGAGTTTGATACTAAAGTATTTCATAACTTCCTCCTATCCTTGCTTGGTTGTATTTACTACTCTATTGTTGATAGCCTTCGATCCAACAAATAGTTCCTTCAAACTCTACTTATAATCTTCCTTAATCATTCATTACTAATGTATCTCTATTAGTTGTATGCATCCAACTACCTTTCTCTAAATTTGACTGTCCTTTAAGATGGATAACACCACTTATATAACTCTATGCTATACTATCTTTAGTTGAATAATATCATCCTATATTCACTTTACTCCAACCCTAAATTATATTTATGTGGCTTGCAATGACTACTCTAGGATAACTTATCTTCTTAGTATCTCATATTGGATTAAGGTTATTAATGGACTATGCCTTCTTTAAAAGATTTAAGTAGATGTTATGATAAGATCAAGAAATAGTATATCAAAGAGTGATAGTTAAAGAATTTGTGAATCAATGGTTGATTACTCAAAATTGATGAACAACAGATATTAAGATAGGTTCCATAAAGATTGATATGGAAAGAAAGATATATGGTGAATGATCTAAACTTAGTTTCTTTACAACTCAAACTCATTAAAGAGTTAAAGTTAGGTATTACTATGGTACTCATAGTAAGAATAGATAATAATAAGATAGGTCAGCATTAATCATTGCATTTTTTTATTATTCAAGTGGTAATCTAAACTTAGTATTCATAGGTTGTTATAATGAATAGTATGAGATGATCCCTTAAGGATCATATATTAATCATTAAAGCAGATGTATTATGAGTGACATATTATTATATCTGATCTACCCTTAAATCAAATCATGTTTACCCAAATAAGGTTTTGGCAAAGGTCATTTAGAAACTTATCGTAGTTAACTTGATGATCTACTTCAATTCCATCAAGTTAAGAGAAGCTTCAATCAATTTGACAAGTTCTGTTTTAAAAGCGCAAAAATTATTCGGATTTTCTATGCATGAATGCAATGCCCACATCTGGGTTCAGCTTATTTCTAAGCTCTAATGCTGGGATGTTACATATGGATTCCCTTCAAGTATTCCAAGGCATCCCTCAATCTCTCTACTTCCAATATTCTCAAACCCTACTGAATTGTTACATGTAATACTTGTTTGCTTTCTGTATGAAATGGTTCTTGTATGCTTTGTGTTGATGGTGCCATTGTTTGCATGCATGTGTGGTCCTAGTTGTGATGGTCTGACAACAAGAAGAGGATATATTATTATATTGGTATTCTAGCAAGCCCAAGGACATATTGTCATATTTCTAATCATCAGGCAAGCCACCTTCTTGCTCATAAGCCCTTGTCCTACTTTTATATCTGTGCATGTTTTAACTATTGGTTTATGAAAATTGCATGGCTTTATTATACTATGTCTCCATATGTGGGAATGTTTGGCTCCTCCAAACCATTACCACCTTAGTACCATTAGGTACAACCCATTTAATGACACCCATTTTCCCCTAGTATGGTAGATGGTGTTTAACACCATAACCCTTTGGAGACCCTATTTTATCCTAATTAAAAGTATAGGATGGGAAGACCCCGGGAAGATGTTTATAAAATGTTTTATGATAAAACCTTGGTGAGGTTCGACCTACCAAGAGAGGTTTGACAAACGAGAAAGGTTTTGTTTTACAAAAAGGATGGGACAAAGGGAGGAGGATAAAAGGTTTATAAACATGCACCTAGTTCTTTGCAGTTTTGCTAGAACAATTAATCCGTGCAACCACATTACTCTAAAATGGGAACAGGGTGGGATTTGATGTTTGCTACCCTGGTGTAGGAATTCTCGCAACTAATTATAAGGGATCATCTCCCTCTAACCCCGGGCTTCCTTTACAGAAAGGGTCATCTCCTAGGCAGTCACCTGGAGGAGGCAGTACCACTCATGTGAGTGGCCGGGAGATACTATGAGCCTCTCGTTGAAAGTGCCGGCTCTAGGGGAGTTGGGAGCAACTCCGGTTGGTCTATGTATCCTGACTTCCTGGTGTTCATAGGAACAACTCATAGGGTAGGGCCTATACCAGAGTGGCATCCGGAGAGTCTTGATCGGTTACTCGACCCACGACCAGAGTAGATCAGGACAGGGTATCCGTTTGGTGTGGGTAAAGTGTACAACCTTTGAAGAGTGTAAACCTATTCGAATAGCCGAGTCCTTGGTCATGGATGGTTGGGAAGGTTGCTATAGAGCAGTGTCGGTCTTGTTTCCAAAGCTATTTTCAATAAAGAAAGTGTTTACTAAAACCTAGTGGTCCGTGGGACACCAGAGAAGGAAGAGGATAACCCAGTTAGTTGAAGACCGTGGCGGTGATATAGGGTGACCCACTCCTAGTGCTTTCCAAATAATTTTCAAAAGGTTTCCAAAACGTTGTACAAAAGTATTCAACAAAACCTTGTAGATACTATATCCACAAGAGAAACGAATTTAGAAAAGAACCACCCTTGAAGCCATCCTACCTGTAAGATCCCTCCTTTTTATAAAGGAAGAGGATCCCTGTGGTTGCAATGCTAGTCCCTGGATCATTGCTAGCATCCACAGTTTAAGATGAAGTACACAGAAACAAAGGTCATTATTACAGGCATTCCAGAGACAAACATAGTCTTTACAACTCCAAGGCCACAGGCCTAGTACAAGGGTTTGAATAAGTAAATAAATAAAAGTCTTCATCTTCATGTGCCACAGGCAAACATGTTGAGTGTAGACTCATGACTCCTAATCCTCATCAGAGTAACCTGCAACATCACAAGTTACAGCCACAGTGGGTCAATACATTGGAATAGTATTGGCAAGTGATACCTTAGTATAATTTAGGTGGACTAGATTACTATATGCAATTTGGCTAAGTGTAGCTTGGCTTGCTTTGCTCAATATAGGTTTTGCCTATTAGTTGAAATCACTAAGTTTTTCTTTGTCAAAACTTTTCCCAAGGAACCACCAATAGACATTGAGGTCCTTCACCCTTGTTCACCCACAAGTTTTACTTAGAAATTGGTATGAGGAGATTCTTGATAGCTTCCATCTGCAGAGGTTGTGCACTTTCCCCACCAGACTTGATTTTCACCAAGACAGGAACTTTCAGAAGCCTTCCCTTAGACCAAATGGACGCGCTCCAACCTATCAATCCCACTACCACCAACTGTCCAAACGGCTAAGTTCTAGCAACCTATGTGATCCAGGCAGAGCCCATATTGCCAAGTGGCTGCACTAGAAGCTTCTCAACACTTGTCCACTAAAATATCTTTGTTCCTGGGTGGCTTTCCACAAGTGAGATACACAAGGTTCACCAGTCCCCTGGCCTTGTGTAACCACTCAACACAAACCATTCCTTCCATTCCACCCAGGTGTTTCATTTACTTAGTTGTTTTATTAGGCAAAACACAAGTCCAAAGACTTAGAAATATTTTCATCATAGCATGTATATATTTCACCAACCCTTGGTTGCTACTAGCTAGGCTAAGCATGGCATAGATAAGCATCTTAACTTAGAAATTTCCTAGCAATTATACAACTACTAGGATTTCCCGACATGGCATATAAACAAAATATAGCATGCAAGACTAGCAAAATATTTCTAATGATTAGTAGAAAACTTAGGAATAAAAATATTCATGAAGTACCACTTGCCTTGGTAGTTTGGAGAGTAGCTACACTCCTCACAATCACAATCAAAATCTACACAAAGATTCATAGCCACAAATCACATACAAAAATATATACAAACAAAAATATATGCATGCATGCAATATGACATGTGATGATTTTTAAAACTCAACAAAGCAAGTGTACAATACTGGTTCATAAACAAGTTAAAAACTTGCCAAAAAACATTTAATTAAACCCTAAATCAATTCTTGAATAATTCATATACTCAAATTAGCCCTACACAAGTTTCTGCAAATAAAGCCATTTTAACAGAAGCAAATCATAAAACACATTGCATATTTAGAAAGAGCTTGCTCTCCTGATTCCAACGGTATAAAATTTGTCAAATTCTAACATGGGGATCAAAAGTTATAGCCAAAACAAATTTAAACATCTAATAGATTCAAATTCTGTTTTTAAACCTAAACAGATGCCACGCGTCTTAATCTTATTGGCGCGTACCGGTTCGCGTTGGATCACGCTTCTGAGCCGCTGGATCTGACTTAATCGCACGGCTCAGATCTAAACTTAACGCTTCGCTCGTGTTCTATCCTATCCGCAAGATTTAGATCTAACGGCGCATAACACCCTGACCATCCAGTGGCGGCGCTGGCGGTGGCTACTGGCGGCGGCGAGCTCTGCCTACGTCGGCGCGGTGCTACAGATGGCTAGGGGGTCGTCGGAGACGCTTACCAGAAACGCGACGACGTGCTGATGCTCAACCTGGCGACGGCTTGGCAAGGGGCGCACGGACACAGTCGCTGGAGCTCGTCGGAGTTGCGGGCGGCGTTTGTTGCTTGAGGTTGAGGTCGTTGCCGAGGCTCTGCGTCGACCTAGCACAAGCCAGAGGGTTTAGGAGAAGCGCAAGGGTCTGGCGAACAGGACAGTACCAAAGGGAAGGCAAGGGGCGCATGGTTCTTACTGCTATTGCTCGTCGGAGTCGAGTGGCGGCTGTGGTGGTTGCGGGAGTGAATGAAGACGGCGTCCTGGGTCACGAGCAGGAAAACCAGGGGTGTTAGCAGATGCACAAGGACATGGCGGTCACGCTCGTTTGAACCAGAGACAGGGGACGGTCGGAGCTCACCGGAATCGCCTGCCGGAGTTGTTCTGTCTGCAGCGGTGCAGAGGCAATTGCGGGCAGCCTGGGAGCGTAGAGGTGGCGCTAGGTGAGGGGAAATGTCCGCGGTGCAGAGGGGATCTTATAGCCAGAGCGGGGGCGAGGATCGCGCGGCGTATCAATGGCAATTAAGCCTGCAGTAACAGCGGCGAGGTAACGGCGGAGCGAGCGTCGCAGGCGCGCGTGATTGACGACGAAGGCGACGTGGTCGCAGGGTCCACTCGTCAGCGAGTTAAACAGCGAGGGAGTGGGGTCCTGGCGTCAGTCTTTCAGCGGGTTCGTTTGCGAGTGAGAAGGAGAGAGGGGGAACCCGGGTGGGCTAACTGGGCTGGATCTGTTGCTGGGCTCAATTGCTGGCGCTGGCCTTTTTCTATTTCTTTTCTCCTTTTCTTTTTCTGTTTTGATTTTCTGAAATGATTTTCAAACCCAAATCAAATGAGTTTGAATTCAAAACCTCTCTAGGTTTTTATACTGTAAACCTTGCACTCATAAGTGTGTCAAACACTATTGTTTAATCAAAACACTTTGATCAAATGAAAATAAAATAAAACCAAGCCTTTATGATATATATTCAAATAGGCATAATATTGGTTTATTCACTCATTTTGTTTTTGAAATTTTGTTCAAACTTTTGGTGGTGCCTAAGTTTGAATTATCAAACTTGCTGAATCAAAACAAATATTTTTCTCATTGGAAGATAGCACTAAGGCTAGAGCAAAATTACAGGAGATAATAAGTATGGAAGCTTCTGTTTTGAAATGATTTGTTTGAAATGAAATTCATATGATCATGGATGCATGGATGATATGCATAAGTTTGAATCATGATTTTAGGGATGTTACAAATCTAACCCCCTTAAGGTGAATCTCGCCCTTGAGATTCGTATTGGCGAGCAATTAGGTGAGGGTGGTCTTTCCGAAGATCATCTTCTCTTTCCCATGTTGCTTCCTCTTCGGAATGATGGTTCCACTGAACTTTGCAAAACTTGATAGTCTTAGTCCGTGTGACTCTTTCTGTAGTCTCAAGAATCTTGATAGGTTTCTCTTCATAAGTGAGGTCACTTTCCAATTGGACCTCCTCCAAAGGTATAGTATCCTTCAAAGAAGTCTCTTCCATTTCTGGGTGACATTTCTTAAGCTGACTCACATGGAATACATTATGAACAGCTGACAAAGACTCCGGTAACTCAATTTCATAAGCAACTTCTCCTTTGCGACTTAGAATCTTGAATGGCCCAACATATCTTGGGGCCAACTTTCCTTTGACTCCAAATCTCTTCACTCCACGAAGTGATGACACTCTAAGGTAAGCTCTATCACCAACTTCGTAGGTGACTTCTCTACACTTAGGATCTGCGTAGCTTTTCTGTCGGGACTGTGCTATCTTCAATCTGTCCTTAACCAACTTGACCTTCTCTTCGGCTTCTTTGATAAGTTCTGGTCCGAACAAACTTCTTTCTCCCACACCATTCCATAATAATGGGGTGGTACACTTCCTCCCGTAGAGAAATTCAAATGGTGCCATCTCAATGCTGGCTTGATAGCTGTTGTTATAAGAAAATTCTGCGTAAGGCAGACTTTCATCCCAACTGGCTCCATAGTCTAGGGCACATGCCCTCAACATGTCTTCAAGAATCTGATTAGATCTTTCTGTCTATCCATCAGTTTGAGGATGAAAAGCAGTGCTGAATTCCAACCTCGTTCCCAATGACTCATGTAGCTGTCTCCAAAAATGGGAAGTGAATTGAGTTCCCCTATCAGACACAATACTCTTGGGCACTCCATGTAGACAAACAATTATACTCATGTATATCTTGGCCAACTTAGCACTTGTATAGGTTGTCTTCACGGGTATGAAATGAGCCACTTTAGTTAGGCGATCCACTACTACCCAAATATAATCGTATCCTGATCTGGTCCTTGGTAACCCGGTAATGAAGTCCATACCAATTTTGTCCCACTTCCAATCAGGAATAGGTAGTGGTTGAAGCAAACCGGCTGGTTTATGATGTTCCGCCTTCACTCTACTACACACGTCACATAAAGCAATATGTTCAGCGATATCCTTCTTGAGATTATTCCACCAAAATATTTCTTTCATATCCATGTACATCTTGGTGTTGCCCGGATGAATGGAATACGGTGAGTTGTGTGCTTCTTGCAAAATCAGTTTTCGAAGCTCCGGATCTTGTGGAACACAGATACGTTTCCCATGCCATAAAGTACCATGTTCATCTTCATGGAATCCTTTGGCTTTTCCCTTACCAATCTTTTCCTTAATCTCATCAATTTCCTTATCAATCTTCTGGGCTTCTTTGATCTTGTCCAACAGAGTGGGTTGAAACATCCAAAGACATGAGATGTCCTTCGGGCACAATCTCCAATCTGAGATCTCTAAATTGGGCACACAAATCTTCGGGCAATTCTCCCTTGGTGAGGCCATTCACAAAAACCTTACGGCTTAAAGCATCCGCTACAACATTTGCTTTACCGGGATGGTATTGCAAACTTAAGTCATAGTCCTTGATGAGTTCTAGCCATCTTCTTTGTCTCATGTTGATTTCCTTCTGGGTGAAGATATACTTCAAACTCTTGTGATCTGTGAACACTTCACATCGCTTTCCCAAAAGATAGTGTCTCCATGTTTTGAGTGCATGGACAACAGAGGCTAACTCTAAATCATGAGTAGGGTAGTTCACTTCATGAGTTTTGAGTTGTCTCGAGGCATATTCCACAACTTTTCCTTCTTGCATAAGTACCGCTCCCAAACCATGATGAGATGCATCACAATATACTTGGAAATCTTTTTCCAAGTCTGGCAAACACAAGACTGGTGCTGTCACAAGTCTTTTCTTCAATTCCTGAAAGCTGAGTTCACAACCTTCAGACCAAGCAAATTTCTTGTCTTTCTTTAGCAATTCCGTCATAGGTTTAGCAACCTTGGAGAAATTCTCAATGAACCTTCTGTAGTATCCTGCTAAGCCAAGGAAACTACGAACTTATTTCACTGATTTGGGAGATTCCCATTCAGTTACAGCTGAAACTTTAGCAGGATCAACTGCTACACCATCTTTTGTCATAACATGTCCAAGAAATCCAACTTCATTCAACCAGAACTCACACTTGCTGAATTTGGCATAAAGTTTATGCTCTCTAAGCTTCTCAAGTATCAAACATAAATGTCCTTCATGCTCTTCTTTGCTCTTGGAGTAAAATGTCATCGATGAAAACGACAACAAATTTATCAAGGAATTCCATGAACACTTTGTTCATCATATTCATGAAGTATGCTGGAGCATTGGTTAAAACAAATGGCATCACGGTATACTCATACAATCCATATCTTGTAGTGAAAGTTGTTTTAGGTATGTCTTGTTCTCTTATCTTGAGTTGGAAATAACCTGACCGGAGATCAATTTTTGAGAACACACAAGCTCCTTCTAACTGATCAAACAAGTCATTGATTCTGGGCAAAGGGTATTTGTTCTTGATAGTTACCTCATTGAGTGAACGGTAATCTATGCATAACCTTTGACTTCTATCTTTCTTCTCCACAAACAAAACTGGGGCTCCCCAAGATGAAGAACTTGGTTGTATAAATCCTTTCTGCAACTGCTCTCCGAGTTGTTTCTTGAGCTCTTTCAGTTCATCAACTGACATCTTGTACGGTCTCTTTGCTATTGGTCCAGATCCTGGTAGCAAATCAATAAGGAACTCCACATCTCTATCTGGTGGCATTCCTGGTAATTCTTCCGGAAACACGTCCGGATACTCACTCACAATTGGCACACTATCTATGCTAACCCCCTTAAGATAATTTAGCTTACTCCCTTTTGATTCAAAGTTAGACTTGAATTTAATCCGTTTTCTTTCCGGGGTTGTGAGTGCGACAGTACGATTAGCACAATCTAGTACTCCTTCATACTTAGCCATCCAATCCATTCCCAATATTACGTCCAGTCCTTGGGAATCTAGGATTATCAGACTCACTGGAAACTTATGCTTTCCAAACTCTATTACTAGATCCCGGCATCCAAGACTTACTATCATATCTCCACCTGGAGAACTAACTTTTATTGGACACCCAATGTTTTCAGTTGGAAACCCATTTCTATCAACAAATGCTTTTGATATGAATGAATGCGATGCTCCAGTATCAAAAAGAAAAAATGCTGGAATGGAATTGAGTCTGAACTTACCAGCAACAGCATCAGGCTCCTCATAGATTTCCTCCACATTGATGTGGTTCACTTGTCCCTTCTGAAAAGGGTTGGGCTTGTTGGGTCCTTCAACTTTCTTTTCTGGGCATTCATTTGCATAATGCCCCATCTTCTTGCACTTGAAGCATTCAACCTGACTGATGTCTTTCTTGACAGGCTGGCTTCCACTGCCACTTCCATTTCCACTGTGGTGGCTCTTATATCCACCCTTGTGGTTCTTGTACTTGTCATTGTCATGACTACGGTGATGCTTGTTGTCATGACGGTTGTGGTTGTGGTGCTTGTTGAATTTCCCATGCTTGTGGGATCCCAAGCTTCCACTGTCATCATAATGGGAACGTTTGTGAGACGATCCCGAGCTGTGCTTATCCGAGTGCTTTCTCTTCCTGCTCTCAACTTGCTTCATTTTGTTCTCCAAAATAGTAGCCTTATCACAAAGAGACTAGTATGTGGGAACATATGCCACAGCCAACTGCAGGTTCAGCTCATAATTCAACCCTTCGAGGAACTTTTCTTTCCTCTTAGCATCAGTGTCAACCTCGTCCGGTGCATAACGCGCCAGATTGTTGAACTCCTCAATATATTCAGCCACGCTGCGGTGGCGCTGCTTCAGGTTATGAAACTCTTTCTTTTTCAGACTCATCACTCCAGATGAGATATGAGCAGTACGAAAGCCATCCTCAAAGATAGCCCATGTCACATCTTCTATGGGAGTGGTGATCTGGAAGTTATACCACCAAGTGGCGGCTGGTCCTTCCAGCAAATGTGCTGCAAATCTGACCTTTTCTGCATCAGTACAGCCCACAGTTACCAAGTCCTTGTTCACAGAGCGTAGCCAATCATTGGCCACCATGGGATCAGTCGTTCCTGAGAACTTTGTTGTCCTCAATCTCAAGAACCTGGTAAGCATGTCAAAACCCGGTGGGTTGTTGTTGTTGTTATTGTTGTTATTGTTGTTATTGTTGTTTTGGTTCTGGATGAGCGTCGTCATCATTCGCATCAGCTGAGTTTGAGCAGTCATCATTTGCTGCATTTCTGGAGTGATGTTGTTGTTGGGGTTGGGGTTTGCACGACGGGGAGGCATCTGTGGTTGGTTCAATAGAGATAAGAATGAGATACCCATAGATTCTTTCATGCACAATACATCACATAAACAAGCATGCAACATAATGATAAAGGTTCAACAACCAGATAACAAGTTTGCAAAGTAAAACACACACAAATAACAAGCCATACACATGTTGGATGGTCAAATAACAAGTTCTCAACGACAAGTATGATAATAAATGATAAATTAGTAGTCAAATCTACTCCTCGGCATCAACCTCCTCCTCGACAAAGGTAAGACATGCGTTCTCCATCGCGGTCTTGTATTCCTCGACGCTGGTGGTCAAGGTCTCTATCTTGGCTTTGAGAGCCCTCTTCTGGAAACGAAGCCTCTCAATCACCGTCTGCTGATGCTCGAGCTCGAAGTCCTTGGCCTGCAATTCTTCAGTCATGTCCCGGATCTTCTTGTTCCTATCCTGGACTCGCTTCTCCTGACTCTTGAACTTTTTGTCCTGGCTCTCGAACTTTGCCTCCATCTCCTTAACTATCTCATCTTGCTCCGCAAAGATCTTGTCCTTCTCGCGAAGCTGCACCTGGAGTTCGTCATTGTTGAGCATGAAGTTGGTCCTATCAGAGTCCACGTGCCTAATGAGAGCTTCTAAGTCCTGGAGGTATAGACGAATGGGCTCCGCTGTCTCCCTCGAAGTGTCCTCGAAGTCGATGGACTCTCCATCCTCATCACGTCTACCGAAGACGTGGAAGTGAGTACCTCTAACCTGTCGGGAGTGTCTCCCCAGCAGACGTCCTATCAGATCCTGCATGACTACCTCAAGGCCTCTCTCCTTGTCGTCGTGCATGAGCTTGAAGACGATGGCCTCCGTGGTAGGCTCAGTCTGGCGTCCGGGCTGGTTGACCTTGAAACCCCAGAGGTCTTTCCTCTCAAACTTGGTGAGGGGAAGCACCATGATGGTAGGAAGAGGGAGATTGAGCAAAGTAGTAAGCTCAACGATACGAGGACCAAAGCGAGTTCCCTGGAACTCCTCAACAGTGTTGATGGTAACAGTAGGCATCTATTTATAAGATAGAAAAAGTTAGAACAACACAATTCAAAATAAAACACAAGGTAAAACATCACATACATATCCTTGGAAATCAAAACACACAAGTCATGGCATACATGGATCCATTACATCAACCAAGGTTCAACATATTTAAGGTGGCATTTGGAAAATAAGGTGATAAGTGGTGGTCCAACTAACGTAGTATGTTTACAATCCTATCTCACTGGATCTGTTGGCTAACATAATGTTTCTAGAAGCAATCGTTCTATCTTGCTCACATGACTCCATCACTAAGTCTATAATGTCTCCTCTTAAGGTTTGGTCGGTCGCCTCCAACTCTTCGGTATGTTTCTTCTCTTCTTTCAGGCTATTTTGGATGTTGAACATTCTGCACTTGACTCTTTCACCAAGTTCTTTGATGGTCTTCCAAGCTGCATCCCTTGCTGAGTCAAAGAATGTAGGGTGCATCACTGAATTGGTGAACATGCAGAATCCTGAGTCCTTGTGGTTGTCTTCCTTGTTTTTGTACAAGTGAAGTTGCACCCACCAGTACTCAACTCCTTCATCCATCACAGGATAACCTTTATACACAGCTGCACCATGTATTTCCATTGCAACCATGAGGTCCTTGAGAGCCTTGGGGAATTCCGTTTCACACTCCAAAGTCATTGTCATGAGTGGTACTTTCCTCACGTCTTCGTTGATGGAGTTCATCTACAATTAGAGATGAGAAAGAAGATTAGAAAAGTTTACGAGAAGAATAGACAAGTGTAGAAGTTGTTGAAATTTTTTTCCTTAGTGGTTTCCAATTCTAGGGTCATAATCCTACAAGCAACACAGTGCTCTGATACCATCTATAAGATCCCTCCTTTATAAAGGAAGAGGATCCCTGTGATTGCAATGCTAGTCCCTGGATCATTGCTAGCATCCACAGTTTAAGATGAAGTACACAGAAACAAAGGTCATTATTACAGGCATTCCAGAGACAAACATAGTCTTTACAACTCCAAGGCCACAGGCCTAGTACAAGAGTTTGAATAAGTAAATAAATAGAAGTCTTCATCTTCATGTGCCACAGGCAAACATGTTGAGTGTAGACTCATGACTCCTAATCCTCATCAGAGTAACCTACAACATCACAAGTTACAGCCACAGTGGGTCAATACATTGGAATAGTATTGGCAAGTGATACCTTAGTATAATTTAGGTGGACTAGATTACTATATGCAATTTGGCTAAGTGTAGCTTGGCTTGCTTTGCTCAATATAGGTTTTGCCTATTAGTTGAAATCACTAAGTTTTTCTTTGTCAAAACTTTTCCCAAGGAACCACCAATAGACATTGAGGTCCTTCACCCTTGTTCACCCACAAATTTTACTTAGAAATTGGGATGAGGAGATTCTTGATAGCTTCCATGTCTTGATGCTCAAGTTGTCCTTTTCCAGGGACATGGCTAAGTACTTAGGTTTTTCCATCTGCAGAGGTTGTGCACTTTCCCCACCAGACTTGATTTTCACCAAGACAGGACCTTTCAGAAGCCTTCCCTTAGACCAAATGGACGCGCTCCAACCTATCAATCCCACTACCACCAACTGTCTAAATGGCTAAGTTCTAGCAACCTATGTGATCCAGGCAGAGCCCATATTGCCAAGTGGCTACACTAGAAGCTTCTCAACACTTGGCCACTAAAATCTCTTTGTTCATGGGTGGCTTTCCACAAGTGAGATACACAAGGTTCACCAGTCCCCTGGCCTTGTGTAACCACTCAACACAAACCATTCCTTCCATTCCACCCAGGTGTTTCATTTACTTAGTTGTTTTATTAGGCAAAACACAAGTCCAAAGACTTAGAAATATTTTCATCATAGCATGTATATATTTCACCAACCCTTGGTTGCTACTAGCTAGGCTAAGCATTGCATAGATAAGCATCTTAACTTAGAAATTTCCTAGCAATTCTACAACTACTAGGATTTCCCAACATGGCATATAAACAAAATATAGCATGCAAGACTAGCAAAATATTTCTAATGCTTAGTAGAAAACTTAGGAATAAAAATATTCATGAAGTGCCACTTTCCTTGGTAGTTTGGAGAGTAGCTACACTCCTCACAATAACAATCACTAGCACCAAAATCTACACAAAGATTCATAGCCACAAATCACATACAAAAATATATACAAACAAAAATATATGCATGCATGCAATATGACATGTGATGATTTTTAAAACTTAACAAAGCAAGTGTACAGTACTGGTTCATAAACAAGTTAAAAACTTGCCAAACAACATTTAATTAAACCCTAAATAAATTCTTGAATAATTCATATACTAAAATTAGCCCTACACAAGTTTCTGCAAATAAAGCCATTTTAACATAAGCAAATCATTAAACACATTGCATATTTAGAAAGAGCTTGCTCTCCTGATTCCAACGGTATAAAATTTGTCAAATTCTAATGTGGGATCAAAATTTATAGCCAAAACAAATTTAAACATCTAATAAATTCAAATTATGTTTTTAAACCTAAACAGATGCCACACGTCTTAATCTTATTGGCGCGTACCGGTTCGCGTTGGATCACGCATCTGAGCCGCTGGATCTGACTTAATCGCACGGCTCAGATATAAACTTAACGCTTCGCTCGCGTTCTATCCTATCCGCAAGATCTAGATCTAACGGCACATAACACCCTGACCATCCAGTGGCGGCGCTGGCGGGGCTACTGGCGGCCGCGAGCTCTGCCTACGTCGGCGCAGCGCTATAGATGGCTAGGGGGTCGTCGGAGACGCTTACCAGAAACGCGACGACGTGCTGATGCTCAACCTGGCGACGGCTTGGCAAGGGGCGCACGGACACAGTCGCTGGAGCTCGTCGGAGTTGCGGGCGGCGTCTGTTGCTTGATGTCGAGGTCGTTGCCGAGGCTCTGCATCGACCTAGCACAAGCCAGAGGGTTTAGGAGACGCGCAAGGGTCTGTCGAACAGGACAGTACCAAAGGGAAGGCAAGGGGCGCATGGTTCTTACCGCTATTGCTCGTCGGAGTCGAGCGGCGGCTCTGGTGGTTGCGGGCGTGAATGAAGACGGCGTCCTGGGTCACGAGCAGGCAAACCAGGGGTGTTAGCAGATGCACAAGGACATGGCGGTCACGCTCGTTTGAACTAGAGAGAGGGGGGCGGTCGGAGCTCACCGGAATCGCCTGCCGGAGTTGTTCTGTTTGCGGCGGTGCAGAGGCAATTGCGGGCAGCCTGGGGGCGTAGAGGTGGCGCTAGGTGAGGGGAAATGGCCGCGGTGCAGAGGGGATCTTATAGCCAGAGCGGGGGCGAGGATCGCGCGGCGTATCAATGGCAATTAAGCCTGCAGTAACAGCGGCGAGGTAAGGGCGGAGCGAGCGTTGCAGGCGCGCGTGATTGACGACGAAGGCGACGTGGTCGCAGGGTCCACTCGTCAGCGAGTTAAACAGCGAGGGAGTGGGGTCCTGGCGTCAGTCTCTCAGCGGGTTCGTTTGCGAGTGAGAAGGAGAGAGGGGGAACCCGGGTGGGCTAACTGGGCTGGATCTGTTGCTGGGCTCCTTTTTCTATTTCTTTTCTCCTTTTGTTTTTCTGTTTGGATTTTCTGAAATGATTTTCAAACCCAAATCAAATGAGTTTGAATTCAAAACTTCTCTAGGTTTTTATACTGTAAACCTTGCACTCATAAGTGTGTCAAACACTACTGTTTAATCAAAACACTTTGATCAAATGAAAATAAAATAAAACCAAGCCTTTATGATATATATTAAAATAGGCATAATATTGGTTTATTCACTCATTTTGTTTTTGAAATTTTGTTCAAACTTTTGGTGGTGCCTAAGTTTGAATTATCAAACTTTGCTGAATCCAAACAAATATTTTTCTCATTGGAAGATAGCACTAAGGCTAGAGCAAAATTACAGGAGATAATAAGTATGGAAGCTTCTGTTTTGAAATGATTTGTTTGAAATGAAATTCATATGATCATGGATGCATGGATGATATGCATAAGTTTGAATCATGATTTTAGGGATGTTACACTACCACTATAGACACACTGCATATTTTCTTGTTATTATTATTAAGGTGGTTTGCGAGTACATTCAAAGTACTCAGCGGCATTGTCCCTGACTATTTACCTGGCCAGATTCCAGAAGAGCGAGGAACGATGAAGAGGAAGACGTCTATGTGAGCTAGGCCGTCTCCCAGTCAGTCGCCTATATGTTAAGGCATCACATGGGCTCTGCACTTGAAGACTTCCGCTATTTGTGTTGTAATTGCCATAATGACCACTTTGTAAGATTTGTAATCAATACTTTATGGATGTTGTAATGATACTAATCGGTTATGCTCACGACTCACTAATCATGGGAACGTGAATTGTATGCATAACGGGGATTCTCGGACCGTAAATCCGGGGTCTCACGGTATTCAAATGCAACTATTCTAAAGTATGCACAAATCTTGGGGAGCTTCTATATTTAATTTAAGCATATATTTGATCTCTCATTCCTTGCATCATTAAATGAGTTGGAGGAGTGAGGATTTCATCCTTGTGCACTTCGTTTCCGAATTCAATTACTATAATTGGTGCATAAAATTTGAGGAACTTCTCTAACTCATTTAAGAATGCTCATTTGTCTTCTTTATCTTTTGTTTGTGTTTTAAATACTTATGGGGGACTGAGGATTCTATGTTTGTGCATTTTGTATCCAAATACAATTATTATAATTTATGCACAAATCATGGGGATCTTCCCTATTTTCATTTAAACACTCTTTTGCTTGAATCATAATATCTTGTTGTTTCCATTTGGTATCATTTGTTGTTTTCATTTGGTTCTCTTGGATCTTGTGGTTGTTTGCATCATTTGTTGATGCTTATTTTATTTTATTTTATTTTATTTCTTTGGCTATCTTCAGGTCCTCAATATAGTTCTACTTCCTTCCAAGTATTCATTATTGTATATGTGCAAATGCACACCTTTGGAGGAATTATCATTATATTAGCCTTCTAGAACTTTTCACCCACTTTGGCAATCGATGCCAATGGGGGAGAAGTTTTAGAGGGTATAAGGGAAGTTGGTTTATACTTTGATTCTGTTCTTAAGCATTTTCCTCTCATGATCTTGCACCTTTGTTGTTGCTTATCATGTGGGATATATAGAGGAAACTCCACCAACGGTAATGGTTGGCAATATATGCAATGAAATTCAAGTTCATCACACATGCATAGATTGTGGGGGATTTTGCTCTATATATTGTGGTGGTACCAATATCACATACTTGTGTAGTATTTGACATTGGTGCTACCATTTCATTCATTAAAGTCCTTATATAAAGCCTCTCAAAGGTTTGTCATTGATACGTCCAAAACGTATCTACTTTCCCGAACACTTTTGCTATTGTGTATCCACTAAACTTGTGTGATTTGGATACAACTAACACGGACTGACGCTGTTTTCAGCAGAATTACCTTGGTGTCTAGTTTTTGTGCAGAAAATCAACTATCAAGAAAAATCCCGGAAAATATGCCAAAAATTATATTTCGCCAGAAGATCCACAGAGCCATAAGACGAAACGGAGTGGAGGCCTGGGGGGGGCACATCCCTGCCAGGCACGGGTGGCCCCAGCCCGCACCTAGCAGGGTGCAACCACCCCAGGCACCCCCTCGGGCTCCCTCTACGCCTATAAGCTACCCCTTGACCTAAAAACCGAGAGGGGTGCGATGTTTTTACAGAAAGAGTTCCGCTCTGCAGCCACCATCAGAAACCAAGATTCGGATCCAGAAACTCCATTCTGGCACTCTGCCGGGACGGCAAATTTGGAGAGGATCATCGCCATCGTCATCACCAACGCCTCTCCATCAACCATCGATGTTTCCCTCATCCATGAGTGAGTAATCCCCCGTTGTAGGCTTGGGGATGGTAGGGATTGGATGAGTTCTATCATGTAATCGAATAAGATTGTTAGGGCATAGTTCCTAGTATCTCTATTAGTGCATTGACTTTGTTGCAACTTGTTGTGCTTAATGCTTGTCACTAGGGCCCGAGTGCCATGATCTCAGATCTGAACTTATTATTGAATCATTATGATAGTAGTGTTTGTGATCTTATCTGCAAGTTGCGTACACATATCATTGTCCGGATCCAAAGGCCCTAAAGTGACAGAAATTGGGACAACCGTAGGGGATGGCTGTGGTGTGAGGATCACATGTGTTCATGGAGTGTTAATGCTTTGCTCTAGTGCTCTATTAAAAGGAGCACCTTAATTGCCAGTAGTTCCCTAGAGGCCCCGCTGCCATGGGCTGGCTGGACATAAGATGTTGTGCAAGTTCTCATTGCGAGCACGTATGATTATATATGGAGCACATGCCTAGGATTGTTTAGTAATTGGATGCGTATTCTTATTTATATGCAATGCCCTAGATCTTGAAGTTACATGCTTAGACTTGTCCATGCAACGCCCGTCCATCCATCCCTATGCCTACCGCGCTCATATCCAACTGTTTACTATTATTGTTACTATTTCTCTTGTTTTGTTGCTGCTGTTGCTTTGCTGTTGCTACTATAAACTATTGCTACTGATAAACTTCTGTGAGCAAGAACTATTTCCAAGTGCAGCTGAATTGACAACTCAGTTGTTAAGGCTTGCAAGTATTCTTTGGCTCCCCTTGTGTCGAATCAATAAATTGGGTAATACTACCCGCGAAGAATGTTGCGATCCCCTACACTTGTGGGTCATCAGTCATCAATTACCAAAATGGGGTAGATTGAAAGAGCATGTGGGCCCCCATGTGTGGTTTTGGTAATTAATAACAATATCTATGGGCCAATTCTTGTATCAAGTTGGACTTGTAGGAATTGACTATTATCAATGCTTGAACCATGTGGTGGTGTCAAGGTTGAAAGAAGAAGAAAATGAAGAATATCAAGTGATGACCAAGATGTTCAAGGAGTGATCCAAAGATTGGTCATGGGAGAGTTGAGCCTATGGCAAGTGTGTATTGAAGAATAAGATGGATGATATCTCTGGTGTACCTTCAAGGAACAAACATAATAAATAAAAGAAGAAATGAAGTGCAAGTTCAAGATGAGACATCTCGAAGAGATCATATGCTTGGGGCTTTCCATCATTATGGTGATCATGGATATGTGAAGATATGCCTAAAAGAGAGGCTCTCCCATAGTGAGTATGGGGGAGCAATTTGCAAGACTTCACCAAGCTAGCACAATCAAGAAAGGTGTTCCATCTTGAGGTGGACAAGATCATTATCGTCAAGCTCAAGTGGAATGTGCTCAATTCAAAGGTATGTCCTTGATAGGGTTTCTTTATTACCAGTCTCATGGTGTTAGTTGGGGAGACAGGTTTATAGGATAGGTAACCATACTATCAAGAGGGGCTCTCGAGTGAGTAATTTGACCCCATCGTTCGAAGGGAGCTCAAACCTTTGCATCATTGGCATCATATTTCTTGGTTCTTATTTGTGTCTTACTCATGTGAGGATTTAGAGCTTGTGTTAATCTCCATGACAAGATCTAGTTCATCGAAAACGGATTTCATATGCATTCTCTATTGTTTTTTTTTATGTTGGAGGTTTTACCGGTTCATCTTTTTGAGAGAGGTCAAACATTTCGTAATTTAGTTCTATCCCCCTTGCTGTACTATGATGCTTTTCTTTATGATACTTTAAAAGCTTATTGTCCTCTTTAAAATGAGCCCAAGATTATCAAAATCAGAGTCCGAATGCAAAAGTTATGGTTGTTTTCTTATTGGTCTTTCTGCCAGTTTTTGTAAGACCGAAGACTCCGGGCTAAATCTCCGGACCGCGTACAGACTAGCATCCAGTTTGTCCCTGTTTGGCCTGGGTACACCGAAGACTCCGGACCGGGTGATTCCTGGGCCTAACAGTTGGATTTCTAGGGACCTATTGCGGTGACCCAGCATACCACTACATGTGTAGTACACTATAGTCGTTGACATGACATCCACAGAACACCATTCCGTAAATATCACATCCCTCAGAGTGGTACAACAAAAACATTGCGGGTCCATATTACAAACATACACACGTTATTATTATTACAATACCGAAAGTTCAAGACTTCCAAAAGATTCAACTTACAAACCAAAATATAAGTGTTTCAACGAAATTTTCAAATTTAAAACTTAAACTCCAAATTGAGCTCAGCAACTTATTGCTATATATTGTTCATGATGCTCGGCTCAAGTGGTTACTAGAACTATAGTAATTATTCGGACTCCTAGAACTCTCCTCCGTATACGATGTCGTAGTCCTCCCCTTCTACGGCTCCATACAAGTTGGGCTCTTCATAGAAGACCTCCTCTTGACTCTCAGATGCATACATTGGAGTATCTTCGGGATTTTCAGAGTCTAAGCAAGGATTCAAAGGAAAGGATGAGTAACAACGTTACTCAGCAAATTCATTATATGCAAGGTAGTAAGTTTGATGCTCTATCTACCACCTCGGACTATTAGTCGTTGGCACTATGCAATTTTCGTAAATCTTTCTTCAAAGGTTGATTTTATTATGAAAATCTATGACCATCAGCCTTCACAGGTTGACCAGAAATTTCATGGAGTTCCTTTCCTGCCGCGTTCGTAGCTCGTTCCCAGAACAAGGAGTAACAAGTTACAATTCTTACACTCTGTAGAGGTGCATTACTTTTCCCATGAGAGATCAACTCCTTGTTGCACAATCGGGCGTACTTTCCAGTCCATAATTCCATGATGTGGGGCCCAATAGTTGGTCCAAGCCAATCACTGCCCTCTCCGCGACCTCATATGTCTGCACGGTCCTTTGGTCTAGCTCACCTTCGTTAAGCCCCCTTTCGGGCAGGCTAAAACCCTGATGAATTCTCGAAGACTCTATGACCTGGTGTTGCCCTGGCAAGTGCCATATTAAATGGTCCATCCACTAAACACCATCCATAGATAATCTAGACACCAAAAGTGTGGGGCACAAGGGTGCCCACCCATATGTTGGATCCACACAAGGAATCACAACGTCACGTTAAGGTCGTCTTGCCTCCATACAAGAGGAAAAGGATACAGCTGACTTCTCCGTCCCATTCCAAATCTCATGGTTAACGCGTAATATACGGCACTAGAATCACTGATGTCATGGGTTATTAATTCCTAATTGTTCATCATTAGTGCAATTAGAACCCTAAGTTCTATTGCTCCATCATATCATCACTTAGGATGATATCTAAGATTCAGTATGTTGAGAAAATATTGTTTTCTTTTTCTATAGTGTAGATGATAACACACAATTCGCAAATACTTTGATAAAAAATGTTCAAAGGACATGAGCAAGTGATGAACTTGCCTTCTATGGCAAGGTAGTGAAGTCTGATGCTTGCACTGGACCTTGAGCTTCTATGTCTACAAAAACATCATTATTGCCCGGTAAGGACAATATTTAAAGAAGCAAAATGATTATGCAAGTAATGTAATGCATCATTTAACTTGATATGCATTCTCCCCATTATTATAAAATTATTTTTAATAATAAATGATTTATAAATATTAATTTTTTAATATTTATAATAGAATATTGTATTCTTTTATTTTATTTCCCTTTTATTTGAATTTTATTGATTTAATAATTCCTTTAAGAATTATCACTTAAATATCAAAAATTGTTATTAAATATTTGTTTAGTATTTTTCTAAAATACTACAATATTAATATATAATGAAAGTGATTTTTATTTATTTTTATCATCGTTCACTAATTTTGTAAAATTCCATAAGGAATATATAAATTACAAAAAAATTAACAATATTTATATGTCTAAAATTTCATCTCTTAATGTATTTAGATAGTTTGGATTATTGTGAATCCAAAAATATTTTATTTATAATTTTTGGACTTTTATTTTATTTTCTAGAGTTTATTGAAGTTGAGGGGCATTTTGGTATTTTCCTATTTATTAAAAACAGACTCTAAATGATTTGGGCTGGCCTTTTGGGTTTATTGGGCCCTTGTGGCCCAGTAGGGCATGGTCAAAACAATACCCCGAAGGGTGTTTTGCCCACCCAGCCCAACATACCATGTCTCTCACTCGAGCTCACCCCTCTCCTTCTCCTTCCCCTGACCCCATGGTCAGTGGTGTCGTCGCCAGCGATTGGCGCCGTCGTCGGCCGTTCTGTCCACCGCTGTGGTGCAGGAAGAGGTTGTCGACTCTGCTCTTCCCTCATGTCCAACTGGATTTGGACTTCGTGCTCTCCTGTATCCAGATCGATGCCGTCCCGAACCCTAGGGTTTGGGGTTGGCGTGGATCCTGGTGCCGCCGCTGCTGTCGTGAGCCGTGGTGATGTTCCTCGCCTCCAGGTGTGGCTAAGGTCGCCGTCGTGGCGATGTGTGGGTTGCAGTGCCCCCTGGGGGTGCTCCCCGTGCCGCCATGGTCGTCGGTCATCTCTGCTTCCACTTCTAGTTTGCAGCGAGGACCTTTGGTAAGTTCTTCCTCTCCTCTCATGCTCTCTGTGCTAGGACATCCTATGCTAGATGTTGGTGGTGACCTTCCTGGTTGCTGTCTTGTCCTGATTATGGTTCTTGGTTCTATTTAGGGTTCATACCCTCTTTTGATTAAATACTGATGAATTGGATCATGTGTTGATGATCTCTGAATCTATTAAGTGGTGATTAGCTATGACTTACTGATGATGATTCCATGGTTAAATTTCATATGATTCAGATGATACAGTTGCTCTGGAAACAATACTTGGTAAAGCTAGTGGTTTTGATAACTTACCACTATCATTACTTGGTTAATGACAGTGAGTATGGTGTGATGAAGTCACTGTATTAACACTTGTTGGTTTAAGAATTCATCTATTAGTTTGAGATCAAATGATTTCAAACAATGAACATAAACATATGTATTTTCTTAATTATGATTCATGTGATGACAGGAAAATGATTTACAATTGATTGGTTGAATCTATGAAGATTGTATGCTTAACTTGATTAATGTAGAACTGTTCTTGTGACACCATATTTGTATGGCACACAAGATTAGATTCTAATTCATTGTTTGGGTTGATTCAAGCTTAAGATGAGTGTGACATTAAAGATAAGTAGAAATTTTAATTTCTTAAATCCCTAAGACCAATGATGTTGGTCTGAAGTTTTACGGATTAAGCTTTTATCTAGTTGATTCATATGAATGGTTCTGCTAGTGGTACCAGCTACTATTGCTTGAATCAAAGTTGGGGAAAATGCTTGTAAGCTTGATAACTTATATAGATCCATAAGATTAAATTCTAAGGTGCTACTCTTGTTTTAGAGATGTGCCTAGAAGTTTAAATCTTAGCTATGTTCATTCTTGAATTGAAATATAGCTTGATAGCTAAATCAATGATGTTGTTCTGAGATTTAGTTGGATCCTTACACTTTTCTGTTTGATTTTAGAGTTTAAAATCTCAATGATGGATTCACCCCACTTGGGTGTTTTCTGAGAGTTTGAATAAGAGTCAGACCATGTATATTTGTCTAATCTTAGACAGATAGATCACGTGATGGTATGTTTACTTACCACTGTCACTTGATGTGGTGGTTGCTAGTGGTTGATCTTGTGGTAACTTGATCTGGTGCTTCCCTGGTATTTCCAGCTTCTGGCTTGTCCTTGATCTAGCCCATCATCTCCTGATCCTGATGGTTTGATCTTGGTCTTGCTATCCACCTGATCTACCCCTCCTTATGTCACCATCTTGGTGATGTGATCCTGGGCTTTGGTTGGTTTGATCTAGCTTGGCTTTGGTTGGTTTGATCTAGCTTGGCTTTGGCTTGGTTTAGCTGTTGGTTGCTGTGCTTGGTGTGTAAAAGCAATGGAATGGTGTGGGGATTGGTTTTCCCACAACTGTGTTGATAATTTTGTTTGGTTGTGCTGCTGTTGTGGTGTTGACAGCACACACCATGCAATTTGGTGTGTGTGCTGCTTGTGTGCCTGCTACACAGATGTGGATATGTTCTAAATTTTGAAAGTTACTTTCATCTGGTTACTTCTACCTGGCTAGTGAAACGTGCCCCGCCTTGCTGTTATTTGACTTATGGCTTAAAATTATGAAAGGTGCATTCTTTCATTTTGGTGAAACTTGCCCCTTATATACTCAATGATGAAAAAGTGAACAGTGCACTTCACTGTCAACTTCTGAGAGTAAAAATAATTCTAATCCTAAACTTCTGTTCCTTTTAAGTTTATTTTTATTTTGCAGGAACTAGATTTGAAGATCAAGACTTTAGTTTAGGTTTTTATTTTTGTTTATAGATTAGTCACTTGTAATAACTATCATATTCAATTGTAATCTTTAATTTATTCTTTTGTACTCTTTATTTTTATTCTTTTGTAATAAAGATTGTACTATTATCAATAAAGAAATATTATTCTTTATTTATTTACTATTGTAAAGATTGTGGATGATTCTCATAAGTTACATTTTTGTAACTTATTTATTGAATAAAATTATGAAATGGATATTCATATTCTTAATTGCTCTCTTCATATAAAGTTTGAGTTATTATTGGTTAACTCTTAATTAAAACAAAGATTCAAACATCATTCAAAATCCTTTTGAATTATTATTCAAACACTCAAGTTTTAAATTCAAATTTCATTTCCCAAAACACATAAGTCCACAAAGATCATATCAAAGTCTATAACAATCATCCTTCAAGACTATACCTAATCTCAAAGTATGAAAGAAAATTTGATCACTTTAGATTTTTATTTGGCAAAAATTTTACCCACATTTTCACAGATGAATGCATGCAACATTTCAAATTCCTAAATCTACCCTTCGTTAGTTCCTAAATGATGGGATGTTACACCTATTTAAGGGGGCCCTTCTTCCACAATGGTATATTAACCATTCTGGCAAGTTTTCCCCTCCATTTTGACCTTCTTGAGCTTGTTATTCCTCAATCCCTCCTATGATTCTTGCATATTCTTAAGGGATTTAAAAGAGGAGATCTAGATCTGCAACCCCACCAATTAATCTCTCCTCTAAGTGAGGGGAACATCTTGGGATCTAGATCTTGGAGTCTTTTGTGGATTTTGCGCCATTGTTCTTCCTCTCTTATTCCCCCATAAGCTTTTGTAGCTTTTGTGGAATTTGGGAGAGAAGGACTTGAGCACTTCTTGTGTTCTTGCCATTTGCATTTGGTGCATCAATTTGAGTTCTCGATGAGGATTCAATTGGGTGAAACATGAGATGCTTTTTACCCTTGGGTTCTTGGAACCCTAGACGGTTTAGTTGTTTTGCAGGTTTATAGATTACTTGGGGCCTCCAATTAAGTTGTGGAGCTTTCCCCACGCTTGTTTGTTGGGATCATCTAATTGAGTTGTGGAGAAGTGCCCCAATCTTGTGAGAGGTTCCGGATTGCCACCACAAGTGCACCGATAGTGTAAGTGTGGATTGAACCCGTTAGGGTGAGATTCATAGGAGAACAAGAGAGGCCTTTTGTGGCATTGGTGGTTTGAAACCACCCCCTCTCCAAACAACGCGTACTCCATTGTTGGGAGGAACTCGGTAAAACATCGTCATCTCCGCGTGCCTCGGTTATCTCTATATCCGAGATCTTACTTATGCACCTTACTTTGTGATAGCCTTCATGCTTGAAGTCTATATCTTGCTATCACATAGTTGCTTGTCTTGCTTAGCATAAGTTGTTGGTGCACATAGGTGAACCCTAGTTGTTCTAGTTTTTATGATTGATAAAGTAAACACTAGTTTAACTCCTTCTTTGTTGATCCCCTCTCGTAAAAGTTTTAAACCGCCTTGTCACCCCCCTAGGCGACATCCGTGATCTTTCACATGTACTTCACTAATTTGAAGCCATGGGGAATAAACTAGAGGGGAGAGAGATCCTTCACGAGGAGGTGTACTTGTTAGAGGGGAGGAGAGGGTCCTTTTATAGGGATGGGAATCCCCCATTCCATGGCCGGTGGCCAAGGTGGGTGCCCCCACCTCTCCCTGATTCATGTGGGTGGATGTTCCACGCACATAAACACACCTCCAATCACATGCATTAATTTTCCACCAAAATTAATGCCATCTATCATTTAATGAAACTCTTTTATTTATTTTATTCAGAATATTGTTAATTACTTCTATTAGCAAACATTTGCATAAAACCCCTTGCATAACTTTTATATTACATCTGAAACCAATTTCAACAATTTGACCCAAAACAATTCCATTGCTTATAGAAATAATGTTAGCGCTATCAAAACCTTTCTATGGTATTATATCTGCCCCAATTGGTGTCGGTATACCTTAAGTCTGTCACCGTATGGATCGCGAATAATGCTCACATGATCGAGACCCCTCTCCGATCAATAATCAGTAGCGGGACCTAGAAATTCATACTGACTCCAACACATTCAACGACGACTTAGTGATCGTGAGAACCTTTGATGTTGTAACTAAATCCCTTTATCTCGCGATATATTACATGTCTGAGATTTGATCATTGGTATCACCATACCTAGTTTGATCTTGTTACTGACAAGTACTCTTTTCTTGTTCCCGTGATATAACATTCCTTGTAATCAAATGACCTGTTTGCAAGCTGTTTTCAATGTGATATCACTGAGAGGGACTAGACTATATATCTCCATCATCGGGATGGAAAAATCCCACTCTTGATCCACAAGCCTCTATATAACACTTTCGGAGTACCTGAACCCACCTTTATAGTCACCATGTTATGGTGTGATGTCTGTTGTTATGAAAGTACTCTTCCAGTGTTAGTGATTGACATGATGTCATGGTCTAAGGATTAGGGTTACTTCGTATGACTTATTATAGAAATATAAACATAGTGACTTGATCGTATTACTATACTTCGAGTGAATGTTCATCACATTATTCCACCAATGTTATGACCCTGCATCCAATGTCCATGATCAGAAAACCTTTAATCATCTTGTTAATCAATGAGTTAGTTTATAAGAGAGGCATACCTAAGAACTCTTATTTGTTTATTAAAGACACATGTATTAATGTTTCCAATTAACACAATTATAGCATGAAAAATAAACATCTATCATAAACATGGAATAAGATAATAACCACTTTATTATTGCGTATCGGGCATATTCCCTTCATGTTCATCGCTTGTATTGTCTTTTTTAAGGAATATCATATATGAGATGTCCTTTCAGTGTCTTTTCTATGAAAAAACTTATAGGGCTGATGTTAGGTAAATTTAGGAAGAACCTTGTTCTGTGAGTTTTTATTTACGTTGTTGCTTTTGTGTATATCCGTTCTGACACGATTCTACACATAAGTGCTATACAATGATGTAGTTTTATTTACTTTGGAGCTTGTCATAGTATCTTACATTTTTTCTTATCTCGTTTGGCACCCCTCGTTTCATTTCATTGCATTTAGCAGAAGTGAAGTGAAAGGACACCCATGCTACCATTTATTTGTGATTAGAATTCCAAGATGAAATATCATGTTGGATGCCACTATGGATTTATGAAATGATATGATTGCCCAAAGAATTAGGGGGGGTACGGACATGATTTGACTTAACACATCGTACCCATGCAGTTGAATTTCTAATTGAAATGATGGCTCCAATTCCATGATATGGAAACATAGTGGGTATGGAATATCGATTTATTTTCTTAATTCTAGCATGAATAATGGTTGTCAAACAAGATCAAGGGAAAGTGGTTTGATTTATTGATCATAAGTCACTTTGAGATTTGTTTGTTCTTAAAACTTGTCATAGTACCTCCTCCTCATGTCATAATCAGGTGTCAGATGTGCACATAAGTAGGGCTTGATCCTTAATGCCTTTTTGGTAGAATTTGGTCCATAATTTGTGAGCCCCACTTCTAGGTTTCTCCAATTCTAAGGCAGAATATACCGCGATTTGTTTCCCACTGCATCAACCTTATTATATGGGTCCGCTAACGAGAAAATCTAGTTTTCAACATCTATGAGAGCGCAATTTCCGTTTAGTTGACAGTGGTCTATCTATTTAGCAATATGTGGATGGCACAATCGCTTCTATGGTCCATGTGAGGAAATTTCTAACTCAACACTCATTTTGAATGTGTTTTTAAGTTAATTTGCAAATAAGGGACAACCAAGGAACAAAAGGCTGCATACACATAACTTTTTGTATTGTGGGGTTGATGCATGTAAAAATGTATACATGAACTTCATACTTTATTGTCACATATTCCTATATATTTGCATCATTTAGAATGTTCTATCAATGTTTTACATTGATTTATGGGGATATACCAGTGATTCCTTTTATTTGGATTATAGCTCTACATAACAGTAAAACTCAGTTTTCGTATTTTTAAGTTTCAGGGACCTAAACAAAGTCAAATTGATCTGGAATTGTTTGAGGATTATTTTTTTGTGAATATAGTGACCTGGGGCACTTGGACCTCACGAGTGAACCCCAGGAGCCCGAAAGACACCAGGTGGCATGACCGAGGAGGGGGACTGCGCCACCCAGGCTCTTTCCATCTGGAGCATCAAGAACTGTCCAAGGTTAGCCCTAACTTGAAGTCTTGACCTAAAACGCCTATAAAAAAGTCTCCCGGGGCGATCTTAGAGGAGGCAGAGCACAAACAGATAAACACCAAAATCGAGCCACAACCAACGAAAATTGGAGGAGAAACGCTGTCGGAGCCGCCACCGGTTAGATAACCAATGTTATCAAATCATCTCCATGTGGCAGTAGCTTGATCTACTTTTCTCTCATGGATATGCAAATCTTCCCGTCAGGACAAGCATTTGTCCATGAGCATGCGTCGCTACGGTCGCGAAGCCGCCAACATCGTCTCACCTAGGATACAGTCGCAAGGTCTGCAATACATAGGCAAAAAGTAGATAGAATCAGGACCAGCGGTACCGCAACCGCATGAGAGGGAACTGCCTCCACCGCCTAAGGCGGTAGTCGACCGGACACAGCTGTAGGCACACCAGTCTTAGATAGGTCTGGCCAGACCCAACGGGCCCGTAAGGCCCCCACGAGGACACACCATTCCCAAAAGGGTCCGACCAGGATGTGCCCATAAAGCCCACAACCACGCTGCAATAGCGGGTCATGGTTGTCGCTGATTCTTGCATCCGGCTGCAGATCAAGCGGAGTGCGGGGCAGCCCGCCCGCCCGCTCAAGACCCAGAGGAGGCTGGAGGGGGAGGGACGGGCCGGAGAGCCCCCTGTCGCCCTTGGGGGAGGGCGAAGGGGGGGGGGGGTGTTGGTGTCGAGGAAGGGGCAACAGAGTCGGGGAGGGGGGGGAGGGGGGATATACCGCTCTCTACCGTTCCATTATTTACTTAAAAGATTCGTTACCGATCTCATTCCGTTGATTTCCCGTATATATAATGGCTGTGAAGCTGCCAAAAAAATGGATGTGAAGCAAAGTCAGGTCACCGTAGCCAACTACCAACCACGAGGTGCAGACATGAATATCAAATGCGAAGAGGAAGAACAGGTAGATGGCGGCTACTACCATGTCAAACGACACTACTTAAACAATGTGATTTGCCGCGATAAGTCCATACCCCTATATACAGTATTGGGTAGTTGATCAATCATGAATGATTGACTACTACTAGTGCTACTGTACGATTTATTCGTGATGATTGAGATTGAGAGGCCTACAGCGCGACGGCATCCCGCGCGAACTTTCCCCCACGGCCTATATACAACCGAGTCGCCTACTCGCTAGTCGCCCAACGCGCTGAAGCAAGCATGGGAAGCATGGCTGAAGCTGGCGTGTCATGTGATGCCAGCCGTGAGCTTCCTCACGTCGTCATCTTCCCCTTCATGGCTAGAGGCCACACCATCCCGCTCACCCAACTCGCGAACCTCCTCCTCCGTCGGCGCCTCGCAACCGTGACCTTCTTCACCACCCCGGGCAACGCGGCCTTCGTACGCGCCCTTCTGCCCGCCGGTGCCGACGTCGTCGAGCTCCCGTTCCCGGCGGCGCAGGGCGCGGAGAACGTCGAGGGTATCGCGTCCGTGTCCTCCTTTGCCGGATTCGCCGAGGCCACGTTGGCGCTGCAGCCGCGCTTCGAGGAGGCGCTCGCTTCCATGCGCCCCGCCGCCAGCCTCCTCGTCGCCGACGCGTTCCTGTACTGGACCGGAGCGTCGGCCGCCGCGCTCGGCGTCCCCAGGGTATCGTTCCTGGGCACGTCCGCGTTCGCGCACGTCATGCGGGAGATGTTCGTGCGCGACAAGCCAGGATCCGATGCCACCGGCGGCAGCACCTACACAGTGCCGGAGTTCCCTCACGTGCAGTTCCCGCTCGCCGACATCCCTCCGCTCCCCATTTCAGTGCTAGCTCTGGACGCGAAGATGGGGATGGCCGTCGCCGGAAGCCGTGGCGTGATCATGAACACGTTCCACGAGCAGGAGAGCCGGTACATCGAGCACTGGAACCGGCGCGTCGGGCCCAGGGCCTGGCCCATCGGCCCGTTATGCCTAGCCAGAGAATCCTCCACCGACGTCGATCGTGTCCATGGCACTCAGGCGCCCTCGTTGGTGGTGTGGCTGGACGAGAAGGCAGCCGCCGGCCAGTCCGTGATCTTCGTCGCGCTCGGGACACTGCTGGCGGTATCCGACGCGCAGCTCGGGGAGGTGGCCCGTGGGCTGGAGGAGGCCCAGGTGAACTTCCTATGGGCCCTGCGGCCAGACGATAACGTTGACCTTGAGTTCGAGGAGCGAGTCCAAGGGAGGGGCATGGTGACGAGAGGGTGGGTGAACCAACAGGCAATCCTCCAGCACGACTGCGTCGCGGGTTTCCTAAGCCACTGCGGATGGAACTCGGTGCTGGAGAGTGTCTGCGCCGGCGTGCCATTGGCGGTGTGGCCCATGGTGTTTGACCAACCTCTCAACGCGAAGCTGGTCGTGGATGAACTCGGGGTCGGTGTCAGAGTGAAGACAAGCGATGATACCACGGGTGGAGGTGGAGGGTTGGTTAAGAGTGGGGAGATTTCGAGGGCGGTGAGGGAGATAATGCTAGGGGAGACGAGGGCGTCGGCGCTCAAGCAGAATGCGGCGGTGCTCGCGGAGCAGGCCGCGCTTGCCATGTCCGCTGGTGGCTCGTCGTGGAATATGGTGGAGGAGATGATTAGTGAGCTATGTGTGGCAGCCGACACACTGGGCTAGCCGAGACACAAGGTGGTGTGGTGTCAAATACAGTAAGTGCCATGAAGAAATGCAAACAATGTAGCGTTCCGCAAACTATTGTGTAATAGTAACAAGGTGTGACCGTTTGGATGAAGTTTGGGCAACTAAACATCGGTTTTATCATAACTTTTCTTCTTCTTTTGAATTGTCACATACATTACATATTAGTATACATTACATTACATATACTACCTATTTAGCTAGACATATCTCAGGAAGGAGGAAATATAAATGAGTTTAGATATATACGAATTAAAGAAACTCAAATCACTTATTTTCGAACTGAGCGAGTATATTACTTCCTTTATTTTAAAATATAAGATACTTTAGCTTTTGTGGAAGGGACTCGTCTAGACACATTTTAGTGTGCAAGCCTTCTAGATACACTCGCCTTATAAAGCTAAAACATCTTATATTTTAAACAAAGCAATATTTATATAAAGAGAATTTGTTCCAAACTCCTCGACCGATGGCTTTTGACTGGTGACCCGCACCCCTGGTACCTGGCACCTGGTGAGGAGGTTGCCTTGCCGGGATGGCCTCGGCACCAGAGTCGCTATGTGGTCGTCGTTGGGCCGATGTGGCACACGAGGTGGATGCGGCGGAGGCGCTGCGGGTCGAATCGGAGGCGAGGTGCGCATCCCCAGCGCTACCCAACCTGGCAAAGTTTTTCGGGTTCGCCCACCGTAGCCCGCGGTCCGCGCGTGCTCCCAGGCGCCAGCAACCTCAGCCCCATGTGCCCCATGCCTCTGCGTCGCCGCGTCTACGTATGGTCAGCGCACGCCGCCAGCAGCCGAGGTCTGGGGAGGAGAGCATCACCTTGGTGGGTCGGAACCTCGGCTTGGAGAGTGGATTCGGCGGGGGAGATCCGTCCTGCTGAAGCACAGCTTCCCTCCTCAGTCGGTGGACGCGTGGATTTGTCGCCACTGCTCCTGGACGGGGAATGACGGAGGGGACGAGGAGAAGGCCTCGTCTCAAACTAGTACTGGGCCGGTTCCTGATGGGCCCGCGCTATGGCCCAGCTACCTTGTGGGTCAGATTCTCCCCTAGTGCAGTTAGGATGCTCGAGCACGGTCGTCCCTGCCCCACCAGAAATTGGCCGGACCTGGCCCAACTAAAGCTCGTTGTTGCCCGACTGTGGCTCCACAAGGGGGCCTCGGATTAAGGGAAAGGCATACATGCCGCTGCCGACATTCAGAGACACGCTACCTCTGCTCGCGCCGTTCGCCCCACCCGCCGTTGCTGGTAGCTAGCTACGCCGCCGCCGTCATGAAGAGGCTCCGGCAGTCTTTGTCGAGCGAGTCGCCATCCCCTAGGCACCACCTCCATTCTTATACGCACTCCCCTCCTTATCACGTGGCGGTCTCTGAACCATATCGCCCTCCTGGTTGTCGCTCTCCGGGACGGTGCCCGGCGCCACACGCTGCACCTCTGGATGTGAGGGGCGGTCCTCTCTCCCCACCACATTAGCATCGGGAGGTGTCCCGCATGGCCGCTAGGACCGGCGCGCTTCCTTTCCGCATGGCTGTCGGTCGCCGTGAGGCCGGTTGTCGGGTCGTCGTGCCCCCTCGCTGGCGGCGTTGCTCTCTGAGCGGTCGCTGCGTTTGGAACTAGAGAAACGGGCTGGGGCTGGCCGCAACTCGCATGGGATTTCGCTCACTGGGTCAGGCTGGAACCGAAGCGTGCCTCACCCATTCGGCAATATGGGAATGTGTCGCGGTCTGCATTGTCTCATACAATAGCATGGGCAAAGAAGAACAAGAAGCGGAAGAAGTCTGGTGCTGCGGCGGGTTCTCAGGGGGTGCGGGCACGGGAGGGAGACACAGTAGGCAGCATCCAGCTCCACAGCACACCGGGATGTCGCCAGTTGGTCACGGCTTGTCTCTGATGGAGTCATCTGGGGCCATGGTACAGGCCGAGAAGCGTCCGAAGTCACCGAATCGCAACCAGTGCTTCAACTGTGGGGTCGAGGGCCACTTCCGCTTAGACTGACAGAGCAGGAGTAGCGCCTGATGTGTGGTGACCCATATCACCGTGTCCGCGACTACACATCTAGGGGCCCCCAAGAGACGCTAGAGTTGCTCGTGTTGGAGATATGCCTAGAGGCAATAATAAAAGTAGTTATTATTATATCTTTGTGTTTATGATAAATGTTTACATTCATGCTATAATAGTATTAACCGGAAACTAGTACTTATGTGATTTGTAAACTGAATTACAGTCCATGATAAAGCCTCTTTATAATACTAGCTTGTTGGTTAATAGATGATCGTGGTTTATCGATCATATTGAGATGTTATTAACAACAAGATCATATCATTAGGAGAATGGTGTGATGGACATACTCCTATAGATAAGCGTAGCATAAAGATCAAGTCATTTCAATAGTTCATTTGCTATAAGCTTTCTGATACATAGTAACCTAATTCCTTCGACCATGAGATCATGCTAATCACCATCACCGGAAGAATGCTTTGATGAAATCAAACACCACACCGTAACTGGGTGGCTATAAAGGTGTCATTCAGTGTTTGGAAAGTATGTGTTGAGGCACATGGATCAAGAGTGGGATTTGTCCATCCATATGACGGATAGATATACTATGGGCCCTCTCGGTGGAATGTCATCCAATTAGCTTGCAAGCATGTGACTGGCTCACAAGGTATCACATATCACGGGAACGATAAAAGAGTACTTATCGGTAACGAGGTTGAACTAGGTATGCAGAGATACCGATGATCAAACCTCGGATAAGTAAACTATCGCGAGACAAAGGGAAATTGGTATCGTATGTAAGTGGTTCATTCGATCGCAAAGTAATCGTAGAAATATGTGGGAGCCATATGAATTTCCAGATTCCTCTATTGGTTATTGATCGGAGAAGTGTCTCGGTCATGTCTGCATAATTCACGAACCGTAGGGAGACACACTTAAGGATTCGATGTTGTTTAGTAGATATGGACTGTAAGTAGGGAAACGGAATGTTGTTCGGAGTCTCGGATGGGATCCGGTATATGACGAGGAGATCCAGAATGGTTCGGAGAATAAGATTCATATAAAGAAAGTCCGATTCCGGAGTTCGGGAAAGATTCTGATATTTTCATCGGAGAGGTTCTAGAAGGTTTACCGGACCGGAAGGGGAATGGTCCATGAATATGTCATGGGTAAGTGGAATGACTGGATCATGTCCTAGGTCACTTGGTTGGGCATTTGCGAGAGAGAATTAAAGCTCCAAATTGAAAGTCAAAAGGGAGGTTTGAAAAGTCAAACTGGAACAATGGTTTCCTAGTGGAAGAAGGAAAGAGTCCTTCCTTCTATCCAACTTGTGTTTGGGTATGGATTCAAACTCCCCTCTCCCAAGGCTGCCCCCTCCCCCCTCTCATAAATAGAGGGGAGGGCTGCCCCAAGACCACAAGCACAAGCCCTCCCCACCGTGCGCCGCCGCCGCCTAGCACCACCGCCGGCCATCGCCGTCGCTCTAGCCGCCGCCGACACCTCCTCCTCCTCTCCGGCCTTATAAACCTAGATCGCCGAAAAACCCTAGATCCACCATAACTCGCACCGTCTTAGGCGAAGCCCTGCGGGATCTTCCCTCTACCTCCAACACCACGCCGTCGTGTTGCCGGAATCGCGAGGGAGAACTACAACCTCTACTGCCTGCTGGAACAAGGGAGAGGAAGGTCTTCATCGAGTACCGAACGTGTGACCGACTGGGGAAGCGCTGCTGGAATGCAGCGCCGAAAGGATCGTCTACGCGATCTTGAGATCGGCGAGTGTATGACTACATCACCCACAATAATCTGCTCTCGTTAACCTCTTTGGAATCTTCGAGGGTGAGTACTCTAATCGACTCGTTGCTTCAATCTAGAAGATAGATCTTGGCTTGTTTGTATGCATGCAGTAGAAATTTTTTGTTTTCCATGCTACGAACCCCTACAGTGGTATCAGAGTCGTGTCTATATATAGATATGTTGCACGAGTAGAACACAATGGTCATTGTGGGCGTTGATGCTTTGTTATCGATTGCTTCTTGTGTACTTTGCATCATGCGGGATGGTGGGATGAAGCGGCCCGGGCTAACCTTACATGACATCATTCATGAGACTTGCTCCACGCTTGACATGCAACTTGTATTGCATAAGTGGCTTTGCGGGTGCATGTTTCTCTCAACATAGTGAAGATTCAATTTACAACGGGTAATTGACAATACTAGTATCAACGTTGTGGTTCTTGTTCGTAAGTTAGAACGACACTTATTGAAAGCCCCAAACCATGTAAAATATGCAAAGAAAATTAGAGGCGTCTAACTTTGTTTTGCAGGGTTGTGCTGTGATGTGATATGGCCATGATTGTGATTATATATGATGTATGCAATGTTCCTTATTGTAAGTCGGCAACCGGCAGGAGCCATATGGTTGTCTTTTAAATTCCGTTAAGACCTGTAACTACCTCGGTGAATTACGCTCCTAGATACAAGCCTGGATGAGTGGTAGTGGTTGAAATAGTACGGTGGGGCCCCAAAAGCCACTCACTGGTAGTCCTTTCAGACATCCCAACCACTACCCTCTCAACGGGACCTGTACGGGCGGCGTAATCGGCAGGCGAAGGGATCAACTACGTACACAAGTGGGTATGTACGCAAGCCACCATACAAGAGTACATCAGAGCCATACCATCTAGAAAGAAAGGAAATATAGCAACGCCATACGGCAAGATTCAAATGACCTAGATAGATCTAAATTTTAGGATACTTCCTCATACAACACACATCAGAGTATCATGCGGAAGCGGCAAACAAAATCCGAGTACGGATAAGAAGCAAATCGGCATAAGATGCCATAGAAATAAGCACATCCCAACTACAGGTCTCACGGATCCCCGTGCCCGGAATCTCTACACCGAACGATCGTTGCCCACATCTTCGGCTTCTTCCACCCAGTATCCGTCCTGCGGGGGTACCTGTCCATCTGAACCAATAATTTATCGTGTGAGACCCTAAGGGTACTCAGCAAGTCTTAATGCCTCTAAAGGGGACACAACCTGGGGTGACGCAATTGCAGCGAAAGATAAACCCTAGCAGTTCTACAGATAAACGCTAACCATCCGCCTAACCAATGATAGACGGATGTCCGTGAATTTAAGAACAACAGTTATAATGGTAATCTCATCAGATCCATCCTCCTCCCTGCTTACCAACAAGGAAGCAGACGAATAACCCCCCCATCCGTTGGCAATTTTATTAACCATTCCATGAGTATTGCACTATTTACTAGTCAAATTACTTAGTCAGATTAAAGCGGTACTTTAGTTATGCTTGTCTATGATCGAGAAACTGTGCTCCAAGTCGTCCATATCCGCGGACACGGCTTTCAGAAAGTTTTACCCGGCCGGGGTGCACCAATAGCAACACACGCTCGATCAACCTCGGAAAAACCAAATCAAAACCCAACGAGGCTTTCACGACTGAACAATCACCGGATTCAGAAATATTTCAGGGGGCCACCCCTTTGAGTAGATCCCGCAACGGAGTAAGCAAGCTCCGAGACGGACTCAAGGTTAGCGCCAATGGCTGTAAGCGACTGGGAACCCGAAAACTCGGGGTGTCGATACCGCGTAATCACTCCGCTTACCTAAACAGTACAGTGTGCTATCTGTCGCACAATCGTAAATAAAGCGGTAAACATGGCATAAGTACAGGATCGTAAATAAAACCTCAAACTATTTTGTGGCCCCAAGAAATAAGACGGAATCAAGCTCTGGCTCAGGGGGGTCCCATATACCTCCCGGATGTGGATAGCGCGATAAATCAAGGAACAGGAATCAAGTACTCGGGGTCTTACGGGACACAAGTGAGCAGGAAAAAACAAATAGCAGATGTTGCTCACCGGTGCCACTTTCATTAGTTATCCCATCACTACTCAGGTTAAGTTGTTTAGGTACCTCATTATCCAACAGACTCTCACATACCCTACACATGCTGTTCTACGACTCGCATGGCTCAAACAACTCCTGTAGTAATGGCTCATGGGATGGAGGAACAAGCTTGGTGGGGTTTAAAAGTAAAGGCTATGCATACTTGGGATTCAATTTAATGCAATCGCGACTCAATGATGCAAGAATGAGATAGAGGCAATAGGTACTGTATGTATGCAAGCATGTGGAAGTGCTTGCCTGACAACTCAGTTGAAGCGAGGGACGGATCTGGGTAGTGCTCCTGGTTCTCTTGATATAACCCCTGCTCAGTGTCTATCCGAGAAAAAACAAACAAACAAGGCCAACATGAATATAGAGCACAACCATATGAATAAGATGCGTCAAGCAAACAGTCATGCCATGATGAATGATGCACAATTTACATGGCAAGAAGGTAGCATGGCATGGTGAGGTGTGGAAAACAAGTAGCAACATTTTAGTGGAGTTTTGGGTCACATTTTGTTGTCATAACACTTGCTGTACCCTATATTTTTATATGATGCATGCTGCAATTGAAGTCATGGGTAGCATAAACAGAAAGGTCTCGTCGAGCTGATCATTTTAGACATATCATTTGCCAAATTTGGAATTATAAAGCAAAAGTTATTGATTATTTAAATTCTAGTGGCAATTAGTGTAATTTAAATAAACTTGGAATTTTAATTGTGCAAAAGGCAATATGGATGGCATATTTGGAATCCTCTCATTTTCCTGATCTCAAAACATATATCATTTGCATTATTTGGTTTTATACATGAAAAGTTATTTAAATACTGGTTTGAATTTGAATTTGAATTATTTAAACTGGATTTTAAAAACAGACAAAGCAGAATTGTTTTTACACCCAGCTGCAGCGAGCCCCCGTCGCTGACAGATGGGCCAGGCAACATAGGCCCACGCGTGCTGCCAAGCCTCTGCCACCGTGGCCTTATCCAGCACAAGCGGCTGACAGGTGGGCCGGTGGGCTCGTGGGTCCACACGCCAGCGCCTGGGCAAGGAGGGACCGCGGGTTAATTCAAGGAAAGGCGGGGAGCCTTTTTACTAAAAGGGCACTGACGCTGACTGCGGGCCTGGGCGGACCTCGGGTTGCTAAAAAGGTTTTGGGGGGGGGTTGTGCAAAGTGAGCAGCGGTACTGTACTTCTTCCTCTGTCTGGCTGGCCGAAAAGAAACAGCGCGGCGCGACGGAGGGGGATCGAACCCGCGACCGGGGGCGCTTGCGCGGACGCGGAGCCGCTGCGGTGGCTTGGGGTTGGTGCTAGGAAGGGGCTAAGCCTCTAGGTGAGGCTCCCCGCGACGCGGCGACGCAGAGGACGCACGCGCTCGCGACGCACCCCGAGCGCTCGACGCAAGGTCCGGCGTGCACAGAGAGCTACGGCGAGGGCGGAGGTGTCAGGGTGGTTCGGGTGCTCACCGCGGGCGTGCCGGAGTGGTCGGATCGGGCCGGGGCGGTCGTGAACGACGGCGAGGCAGACGCACTGGAGCTAGGGTTTGCCGGGCGGCGCCGTCGGTGTCCAGCGGGGCTGTCCTTCTCCTCCTCGCTGCTGGGTACGGGGCGACGCAGAACAAGCTCCGGATCCCTCCCTCGACACCCGCAGCACCGCGCTCGCCTCCTGGTTCGACGGCGACGAGGGGAGGCCGACGACGGCGTCGAGGCAGACGGTGGCAAGGGGAGGAAGGAGGGGAGGCGAGGCAGGCCTCTGGGATGGGATCTGGGGATGGCTGTGAGGCAAGGGAGAGGATAAGAAGAGAGGGGGCAGGTGGGGTTGCGTGGGGGAGGGGAGGTGGCTTCGGCCTCTTTTTGCACCTCCCTCACGTGCATGGTTCGGCCAGGGTGCTGCCAGGTGGGGTAGGGCGAGGCCAGGGGGACAGCAGGTCTGGGGTGAGGCTGCTGAGCGGGCCAGGGAGGGACAGAGAGGATGGGGCTCGGCTAGGACCTGCGTGGCAGAGTGGAGAGCAAGAGAGGTAAAGGGAAGGCTCGGGTGGCTAGGGTTTAGGAGGGAGAGAGGGATCAGGGTAGCACATGGGATGGAGGCTGCCAGGTAGGGCCCTCATGGCAGGTAGAGGGAGGGGCCGAGAGAGAGGGGGAGGGGCATGGGCTCGAGCCTAGGGTTTAGGTGAGGGGGTTGCCTTTGTTGGTGAGAGAGGGTAGATAGGCCATGGTGAGCTGGGCCATACTAGATAGGTTTAGGGGTGGTAGCTAGAGTGGAGAGGGAGAGGGGTGCTTTGGGTTGGAATTAGCAAGGTGTGGTGTAGGCCTTTAGCTAGGATGGGTATGGCATGGGGTAGGTTTAGGGTTTAGCTAAGAGGGGGGGTAAGGATAGAGGGAGATGGTACTTAGCTTGATCATGCATGCTCCAAACAAACCTTAACTAGAACAAGGCAAGAAAAAGAGAGAGAGGGAGAGAGATGATGAGATGATGGGGTGTTTCTTTGGTCCATGCATGATCCAAATAATGACCAAGCAAGATCCAAGAGAAGAGGTGGGTTTAGGTTTGGGCATGCCACATTAGCACATGTGTGTGCATGGAGCATGGGTTAGAGGTTTAGCTAAAAGGGGAGAAGAGAGGGAGAAGATTTGATGAAGAAAACTTCAAGCCCAAAACAAGTTTTAAACCAAGGGGAGGTGACATGCAAACAAAGCTAAAACATTCCCAAAGCCAAAAGAAAGGTGGCACTTGCATGGCCCATGCAACAATATTTTCCATATTGTTATATTGTGAAAACAACATTATTTCATGTGGCTTTAATCATTGCATTCCCAAAAGGTGGGCAAAGGCCAAGCAAAAGATTATGGGTGGAACCCAACCATCAACATGAGCTAGAGATAACTCAAACAAAATGCCAAGCCCATGTTAATTGGATGGTGGAATATAAGGTGGTGAAAGAAAAGGTGGTGGAGTCAATAAGAGAGATGCCCTCAACTCAACTTGGGCATTTAACAATATATCAAGAGCCAAATACAATATCAAGAGGCAAAAACAATTAATCATGCACATGAGATAAGAACCAAACAAGAAAGGGTTTTATATGATGCTCAAATGCAAGGTGGTATGATGGTATGAGCATGATATGATGATGATGCAACAATTATATGTTGGAAGTGGCCCTTTTTATTATTATAACAAGTAGCATTACAGGGGTTAGACAACTGGGATGCTACAACTCTCCCCCACTAAACAGGAATCTCGCCCCGAGATTCTAGGAAGAAGAAGAAGATACAAAGAGAGAAGGATGGTTGGCACGGAGTTCATCTTCACGCTCCCATGTGGCTTCATCAACAGAATGGTGTGACCACTGCACCTTGCAAAACTTGATGGACTTGTTGCGAGTCCTTCGCTCTGCGGTCTCAAGGATTTTGGTGGGGTGTTCTTGATAAGACAGATCTTCTTGGAGGTCGATTAGCTCATGATCCACGGTCTTGCCGGGGTCTTTGAAGCACTTCTTGAGCTGAGAGATGTGGAAAACATCATGGACTTTGAGTTTTTCCGGAAGCTCCAGTGCATAAGCAACTTCTCCTCTTCTACCACGTATCTTGAAAGGACCGATGTATCTAGGAGCCAACTTTCCTTTGATACCGAAGCGGTGTGTTCTTCTCATGGGAGTGACACGAAGGTAGACGAGATCACCAGGGGCATATACCATATCCGTGTGTTTCCTGTCATAGTTGCTCTTCCGACGACTCTGAGCAATCTTCAGGTTCTCCAGAATGATATGCACCTTCTCCTCTGCTTGAGTCACAATGTCAGGCCCAAACCAGATTCTTTCTCCTGCACCTGACCAACCAATCGGAGTTCTGCACTTGCGACCATAGAGAGCCTCGAATGGTGCCATCTTCAGACTCTTCTGGAAGCTGTTGTTGTAGGAGAATTCAGCATATGGAAGACATTCCTCCCACTTCATGCCAAACGAGATGACGCAAGCTCGAAGCATATCCTCCAGAATCTGATTGATTCTTTCCACTTGTCCTTGCGACTGAGGGTGGTAAGCAGTGCTGAAGTTCAACTTTGTTCCCAAAGCTTTTTGGAAACTCTCCCAGAACTTTGAGGTGAAGATGCTTCCACGGTCGGAACTGATTTCAAGTGGAACCCCATACAGAGAGACAATTCTGTTGATATAGAGCTCAGCCAACTAAATTCCAGAAATTGTTTCTTTGACTGGGAAGAAATGCGCCACTTTAGAAAACCTGTCGATGACAACAAAGATTGCATTGTTGCCCTTCTGCGATCTAGGAAAACCAGTGATGAAGTCCATCTCTACTTTCTCCCATTTCCATTCCGGAGGTTTCAATGGCTGAAGAAGACCAAATGGTTTCTGATGGACAGCCTTGACTCTGCGACAGACATCACATTCTGAGACATACTTGGCGCAATACCGTTTCAACCCAGGCCACCAGTATTGTGTTTTCAAGTCCATGTACATCTTTGTGCTGCCAGGATGGATAGATAGAACCGAATCATGTGCCTCCTTGAGAACTTGGTCTCTCAGACCCGGGTAGTTTGGAACAAACATCCGGTGTTCAAAGAAGAGCGTTCCTTGATCATCAACGTGGAAGGACTCATACTTCGGAAGGTCAAGCTTAGAGATGAGCTTTTTGGTGTGCGGATCACCAAGCTGACGAGAGCGAATCTGTTCTTCCAAGAGAGGAGTAGCCAGAAGGTTCAGGAGATGCCCTTGTTCCACAATTTCCAGGTTGAGCTGACGGAATTCCTCGCACAAGAGAGGCTGTTGCTCTTCCACCATGAGGTTGTTGACATAAGCTTTACGGCTAAGCGCATCTGCCATGACGTTTGCTTTGCCTGGAGTGTAGTTGATGGTCACATCAAAGTCATTGATTGCTTCAATCCATCTCCTTTGCCGAAGGTTGAGATCAGGCTGAGTGAAGATATACTTCAAACTCTTGTGGTCCGAGAAGATCTCACAACGGTTACCAAGCAAGTAGTGCCTCCAAAGCTTCAAAGCAAAGACAACTGCTGCTAGCTCGAGGTCATGTGTGGGATAGTTAATCTCATGCGTCTTCAACTGACGAGAGGCATAAGCAACCACCTGTTTCTCTTGCATAAGGACCGCGCCCAATCCTTGCAAAGAGGCGTCGCAGAAATCTGGAAAGGCTTAGATGTATCCGGAGGAACCAAGACTAACTCGTTCTCATCTGCAAACTTGTGCGACACAAAAGAATGCGATGCACCAGAATCGAACAAACCTCGTGCAGGGACTGAGTTCACGGAAAGCATACCCATCACGACTCCCGGTGCTTGCTCAGCTTTAGCGGCGTTGACACAGTTGGCCCGAACAACCGCAGACCCGGGCTTGGTGTTGATGTTGAGAGCCCGAGGTGGTGGTGCACGAACCGAAGGAGAGCTTGTTGCAGATCTTGGCGGGGGTTGAGGGAGAGCTTTGTTCTTCATTGGGCAGCTCCAGTTTTGATGTCCAGGATCTCCACACGTGAAGCAGGCACCAGCTGGACGTGGAGCAGAGTAGCCAGGGACTCCGCCAGGAGCTCCAGGGTAGTGGTTGTTGTAGCCCCTGGGAGCCGCAGTGGTGAAGTTTGGTGGCCTTGGCGCGAAACTTGCAGGTCTTGGTGGAGCCGGGAGCGACGGTGGGGTGTTAGGAACCCAGACACGCCGCTTAGAAGGAGCTGCCATAACCGAAGAGCTTGATGCATCCCTGTTATGTTTCTTGGACTCCTCAAACATCTGCCTGCTTGCCTCCTCTTGCAGTGCTGTGTGTTGGAGTTCCAGGAAAGTTGCCGGTCTTGCATGCGTGATTGCATACTTGATCGACGCATTGAGCCCTTGCCTGAACCTTTTCTGCTTCTTCTTGTCATCAGATACCTCATCACCACCATAACGAGAGAGATTCATGAAGTTCCTGATGTAGGTGTTGACGTTATCATTCCCTTGCTTCAGGTTGAGAAAAGCCTCCTTCATCCTTTCCATCACAATCTCTGAGAGAAACTGCTCTTTGAACGCTCCAGTGAACCTCTCCCAAGTAGGCTGGAACCCAGTGCAGCTTGCCTTCAAGTAGTTCTCCCACCAAAGAGCTGCATCTCCCTCGAGAAGGTGGGTAGCACACTTGACCCACTCCTGTTCTGGAACATCAGCAGTCTCGAGCAACCTTGAGATCTCACGCAGCCAATCATCCGCGTCCAGAGGTCGTTCAGAAACATCAAACTGACGAGGGTTGAACTTGAGGAAGCTCTTGATGTCTCCACGCCTGGGAGGTGGAGGAAGTGGAGCAAACTCGTTTCTTCTAACACTCTCCTCAAAGCGCTGCTGGTTCTCTTGCATAGCTGCCAAAGCATTAGCAATGTTTGACAGCGCGGAGCCCAGTTCCGGAGGTATGTCCTCATCAGTCCGGCGTGGTGGAGCCATCCTGTCATTGATATAAAACTCAAGTCGGTACTATAATGGAAGATGATAATAATCCAAAATAGTACCAAGATGGAATTAACCAAGATTTAAAGGATACAATTTACTGAGATGATATTAAAATATCAACAAAGTTCATAGCACCTCAAAGATATTAAGCATATCGCACACGACTGAAAAGGAGTGTGGTACACAAATATATCAAAGAAAATTTTTCCACAAATTTCGGCATTAGAATACCAATAGATGCGCAAAATTACTTAACGAATCAAGATTAGTGACTCTACCGATTCAATATACAAAAGCGAATGATAAAAGTAGTGGTATGGTCGCGACTCCATCCCGCACTCAAATCATTACTCCGCACATGAACAAGTGGAACACATATCCTAACCCCTTCTTCTCACGACGAAACCTAAAGATTGGTAACTACGGAAACGAACACCCCAAACAAGATAGCGTCGGATACAAGAGGAAGATAGATTGCGTCGGTTTGCAAAAGCCTGTCGGTATGGAATGTACCAACAGTTGATAACCAAAGGCAGATAAGATAACAACTTGGATGCAACAGATAGACAAGGGATTACACACACACACACACACACACACACTCTATGGTACTACGGAAACCCAGAACACGTGAATCCTAGTTTGAATCTTGAGAAGAGGATTGAAAACGTTGCACTTCCTTACCAGAATAGGGTGGGTGGGAGGGTAAGAAGAAAAATGGAAGCAGTCCTACTCTCGCGTTTTGTTTTTCCCTAATATACATAACTACCAAAATATTTGCTAGACTGACAACGACCGTTTGGCTGAAACCCTGAAGGTCGGGATGGCTCTGATACCAATTGTAACTACCTCGGTGAATTACGCTCCTAGATACAAGCCTGGATGAGTGGTAGTGGTTGAAATAGTATGGTGGGGCCCCAAAAGCCACTCACTGGTAGTCCTTTCAGACGTCCCAACCACTACCCTCTCAACAGGACCTGTACGGGCGGCGTAATCGGCAGGCGAAGGGATCAACTACGTACACAAGTGGGTATGTACGCAAGCCACCATACAAGAGTACATCAGAGCCATACCATCTAGAAAGAAAGGAAATATAGCAACGCCATACGGCAAGATTCAAATGACCTAGATAGATCTATATTTTAGGATACTTCCTCATACAACACACATCAGAGTATCATGCGGAAGCGGCAAACAAAATCCGAGTACGGATAAGAAGCAAATCGGCATAAGATGCCATAGAAATAAGCACATCCCAACTACAGGTCTCACGGATCCCCGTGCCCGGAATCTCTACACCGAACGATTGTTGCCCACATCTTCGGCTTCTTCCACCCAGTATCCGTCCTGCGGGGGTACCTGTCCATCTGAACCAATAATTTATCGTGTGAGACCCTAAGGGTACTCAGCAAGTCTTAATGCCTCTAAAGGGGACACAACCTGGGGTGACGCAATTGCAGCGAAAGATAAACCCTAGCAGTTCTACAGATAAACGCTAACCATCCGCCTAACCAATGATAGACGGATGTCCGTGAATTTAAGAACAACAGTTATAATGGTAATCTCATCAGATCCATCCTCCTCCCTGCTTACCAACAAGGAAGCGGACGAACAACCCCCCCCCCATCCGTTGGCAATTTTATTAACCATTCCATGAGTATTGCACTATTTACTAGTCAAATTACTTAGTCAGATTAAAGCGGTACTTTAGTTATGCTTGTCTATGATCGAGAAACTGTGCTCCAAGTCGTCCATATCCGCGGACACGGCTTTCAGAAAGTTTTACCCGGCCGGGGTGCACCAATAGCAACACACGCTCGATCAACCTCGGAAAAACCAAATCAAAACCCAACGAGGCTTTCACGACTGAACAATCACCGGATTTAGAAATATTTCAGGGGGCCACCCCTTTGAGTAGATCCCGCAACGGAGTAAGCAAGCTCCGAGACGGACTCAAGGTTAGCGCCAATGGCTGTAAGCGACTGGGAACCCGAAAACTCGGGGTGTCGATACCGCGTAATCACTCCGCTTACCTAAACAGTACAGTGTGCTATCTGTCGCACAATCGTAAATAAAGCGGTAAACATGGCATAAGTACAGGATCGTAAATAAAACCTCAAACTAGTTTGTGGCCCCAAGAAATAAGACGGAATCAAGCTCTGGCTCAGGGGGGTCCCATATACCTCCCGGAAGTGGATAGCGCGATAAATCAAGGAACAGGAATCAAGTACTCGGGGTCTTACGGGACACAAGTGAGCAGGAAAAACCAAATAGCAGATGTTGCTCACCGGTGCCACTTTCATTAGTTATCCCATCACTACTCAGGTTAAGTTGTTTAGGTACCTCATTATCCAACAGACTCTCACATACCCTACACATGCTGTTCTACGACTCGCATGGCTCAAACAACTCATGTAGTAATGGCTCATGGGATGGAGGAACAAGCTTGGTGGGGTTTAAAAGTAAAGGCTATGCATACTTGGGATTCAATTTAATGCAATCGCGACTCAATGATGCAAGAATGAGATAGAGGCAATAGGTACTGTATGTATGCAAGCATGTGGAAGTGCTTGCCTGACAACTCAGTTGAAGCGAGGGACGGATCTGGGTAGTGCTCCTGGTTCTCTTGATATAACCCCTGCTCAGTGTCTATCCGAGAAAAACCAAACAAACAAGGCCAACATGAATATAGAGCACAACCATATGAATAAGATGCGTCAAGCAAACAGTCATGCCATGATGAATGATGCACAATTTACATGGCAAGAAGGTAGCATGGCATGGTGAGGTGTGGAAAACAAGTAGCAACATTTTAGTGGAGTTTTGGGTCACATTTTGTTGTCATAACACTTGCTGTACCCTATATTTTTATATGATGCATGCTGCAATTGAAGTCATGGGTAGCATAAACAGAAAGGTCTCGTCGAGCTGATCATTTTAGACATATCATTTGCCAAATTTGGAATTATAAAGCAAAAGTTATTGATTATTTAAATTCTAGTGGCAATTAGTGTAATTTAAATAAACTTGGAATTTTAATTGTGCAAAAGGCAATATGGATGGCATATTTGGAATCCTCTCATTTTCCTGATCTCAAAACATATATCATTTGCATTATTTGGTTTTATACATGAAAAGTTATTTAAATACTGGTTTGAATTTGAATTTGAATTATTTAAACTGGATTTTAAAAACAGACAAAGCAGAATTGTTTTTACACCCAGCTGCAGCGAGCCCCCGTCGCTGACAGATGGGCCAGGCAACAGAGGCCCACGCGTGCTGCCAAGCCTCTGCCACCGTGGCCTTATCCAGCACAAGCGGCTGACAGGTGGGCCGGTGGGCTCGTGGGTCCACACGCCAGCGCCTGGGCAAGGAGGGACCGCGGGTTAATTCAAGGAAAGGCGGGGAGCCTTTTTACTAAAAGGGCACCGACGCTGACTGCGGGCCTGGGCGGACCTCGGGTTGCTAAAAAGGTTTTGGGGGGGGGGGTTTGTGCAAAGTGAGCAGCGGTACTGTACTTCTTCCTCTGCCTGGCCGAAAAGAAACAGCGCGGCGCGACGGAGGGGGATCGAACCCGCGACCGGGGGCGCTTGCGCGGACGCGGAGCCGCTGCGGTGGCTTGGGGTTGGTGCTAGGAAGGGGCTAAGCCTCTAGGTGAGGCTCCCCGCGACGCGGCGACGCAGAGGACGCACGCGCTCGCGACGCACCCCGAGCGCTCGACGCAAGGTCCGGCGTGCACAGAGAGCTACGGCGAGGGCGGAGGTGTCAGGGTGGTTCGGGTGCTCACCGCGGGCGTGCCGGAGTGGTCGGATCGGGCCGGGGCGGTCGTGAACGACGGCGAGGCAGACGCACTGGAGCTAGGGTTTGCCGGGCGGCGCCGTCGGTGTCCAGCGGGGCTGTCCTTCTCCTCCTCGCTGCTGGGTACGGGGCGACGCAGAACAAGCTCCGGATCTCCCTCGACACCCGCAGCACCGCGCTCGCCTCCTGGTTCGACGGCGACGAGGGGAGGCCGACGACGGCGTCGAGGCAGACGGTGGCAAGGGGAGGAAGGAGGGGAGGCGAGGCAGGCCTCTGGGATGGGATCTGGGGACGGCTGTGAGGCAAGGGAGAGGATAAGAAGAGAGGGGGCAGGTGGGGTTGCGTGGGGGAGGGGAGGTGGCTTCGGCCTCTTTTTGCACCTCCCTCACGTGCATGGTTCGGCCAGGGTGCTGCCAGGTGGGGTAGGGCGAGGCCAGGGGGACAGCAGGTCTGGGGTGAGGCTGCTGAGCGGGCCAGGGAGGGACAGAGAGGATGGGGCTCGGCTGGGACCTGCGTGGCAGAGTGGAGAGCAAGAGAGGTAAAGGGAAGGCTCGGGTGGCTAGGGTTTAGGAGGGAGAGAGGGATCAGGGTAGCACATGGGATGGAGGCTGCCAGGTAGGGCCCTCATGGCAGGTAGAGGGAGGGGCCGAGAGAGAGGGGGAGGGGCATGGGCTCGAGCCTAGGGTTTAGGTGAGGGGGTTGCCTTTGTTGGTGAGAGAGGGTAGATAGGCCATGGTGAGCTGGGCCATACTAGATAGGTTTAGGGGTGGTAGCTAGAGTGGAGAGGGAGAGGGGTGCTTTGGGTTGGAATTAGCAAGGTGTGGTGTAGGCCTTTAGCTAGGATGGGTATGGCATGGGGTAGGTTTAGGGTTTAGCTAATAGGGGGGTAAGGATAGAGGGAGATGGTACTTAGCTTGATCATGCATGCTCCAAACAAACCTTAACTAGAACAAGGCAAGAAAAAGAGAGAGAGGGAGAGAGATGATGAGATGATGGGGTGTTTCTTTGGTCCATGCATGATCCAAATAATGACCAAGCAAGATCCAAGAGAAGAGGTGGGTTTAGGTTTGGGCATGCCACATTAGCACATGTGTGTGCATGGAGCATGGGTTAGAGGTTTAGCTAAAAGGGGAGAAGAGAGGGAGAAGATTTGATGAAGAAAACTTCAAGCCCAAAACAAGTTTTAAACCAAGGGGAGGTGACATGCAAACAAAGCTAAAACATTCCCAAAGCCAAAAGAAAGGTGGCACTTGCATGGCCCATGCAACAATATTTGCCATATTGTTATATTGTGAAAACAACATTATTTCATGTGGCTTTAATCATTGCATTCCCAAAAGGTGGGCAAAGGCCAAGCAAAAGATTATGGGTGGAACCCAACCATCAACATGAGCTAGAGATAACTCAAACAAAATGCCAAGCCCATGTTAATTGGATGGTGGAATATAAGGTGGTGAAAGAAAAGGTGGTGGAGTCAATAAGAGAGATGCCCTCAACTCAACTTGGGCATTTAACAATATATCAAGAGCCAAATACAATATCAAGAGGCAAAAACAATTAATCATGCACATGAGATAAGAACCAAACAAGAAAGGGTTTTATATGATGCTCAAATGCAAGGTGGTATGATGGTATGAGCATGATATGATGATGATGCAACAATTATATGTTGGAAGTGGCCCTTTTTATTATTATAACAAGTAGCATTACAGGGGTTAGACAACTGGGATGCTACAAGACCTGCGTGTCTATTATTCAAAGTAGTTGTAATAGTTGATGCTGGTGGACGACAACCATGAAGTGGCGCCATTGACCTTGACGCCATACCGGTGATGATGGAGATCATGTTCGTGCTTGAAGATGGAGATCAAAAGCACAAGAAGAAAGGCCATATCATATCACATATTATGAATTGCATGTGATGTTAATCCTTTTATGCATCTTGTATTGCTTAGTCCGTAATGGTAGCATTATAAGATGATCCCTCTCGCACAAAATTTCAAGTTATAAAGTTTTCATACTTAGTAAGCACCGTTGATAAAGCTCGTTGTTTCGAAGCACCACGTGATGATCGGGTGTGTTAGATTCCGCGAGTGTATAAAACGGGAGCAAGCCAGATTTGCTCATGCGGAAGCTAAGGTTTGATCTTGACGAGCCTGGCATGTACAAACATGGTCTCGGAACACGGATCACCGAAAGGTAAAGCATTAGTCATATAGTAGATATGATGAACATGTTGATTGTTCACCATTGAAGCTACATCAACTCTCGTGATGATCGGTTTTGATGTGGTGGATTTGGTTCGTGTGATCACTAAAACAATGCGAGGGATATTGTTTTGAGTAAGAGTTCACCTAGATTAATTTAACTATTAATTAGAACTCAATTTGTCATAAACTTAGTCTAAACTATTGCAAATATGTTGTAGATCAATGGCGGCCCCTACCATCAATTTTAATGCGTTCCTAGAGAAAAAAAAAGTTGAAAAATAATGGAAGCAACTTCGTGGATTGGTTCCGCAATTTGAGGATTGTCCTCAATGCTGGTAATTTGACCTATGTGCTGGATGCACCGCTGGGTGATCCACCTGCAGCTGATGCTACCGATGAGGTAAACAATGTATTCCTCGCTCGGAAGAATCAGTACTCTACAGTTCAGTGTGCTATCTTGTATGGTTTGGAATCGGAGCTTCAGAAAAGGTTTGAGAACCATGACCCACATGATATTGTCTGTGAACTCAAAATGATATTTGAGGCTCACGCGGCAGTTGAGAGTTATGAGGCTTCTGAAAAGTTCTTTAACTGCAAGATGGAAGAGGGCAGCTCCATTAGTGAGCACGTGCTTAAGATGTCTGGGCACGCAAGCAAGCTTCAAAGCTTGGGTATAGTGATTCCTAATGCTTTGGGGATTCACCGTGTCCTCCAATCACTACCACCAAGTTACAAGAACTTTGTGATGAACTACAATATGCAAAACATGGACAAGTCGTTGCCCGAACTCTTCTCCATGTTAAAGTCTGCAGAAGTGGAGATCAAGAAAGAGAACCAAGTGTTGATGATCAATAAGACCACCAAATTCAAGAAGCAAGGCAAGTCTAAGAAAAAGGTAAACTTCAAGAAGGTCGGTAAGAAAGTTACCGCGCCGGCGAAGAAGACCAAGGCTAGGCCTAAGCCTGATACTGAGTGTTTTTACTGCAAGGGAGAGGGTCACTAGAAGCGGAATTGCCTTAAGCACTTGGCGGATTTGAAGAACGGCAACATCAAGAAGAAAGGTATATCCGATATACATGTTATTGATGTGTATCTCACTAGTACTCATAGTAGTGTCTGGGTATTTGATATTGGTTTGGTTGCTCATATGTGTAACTCGAAACAGGTGCTGCAGAATAGATGGAAGCTAGGGAAGAACGAGGTGACGATGTGCGTTGGAAATGGATCAAAGGTTGATGTGATCGCGGTCGGCACGCTACCTCTTCATATACCATCGGGATTAGTTTTATACTTAAATAATTGTTATTTGGTGCCTGCGTTGAGCATGAACATTATATCTGAATCATGTTTATTGTGAGACGATTACTTGTTTAAGTCTGAGAATAATGGTTGTTCGATTTATATGAGTAACATGTTTTATGCACATGCACCTTTGATAGATGGTCTATTCTTATTGAATCTCGATTGTAGAAATACACACATTAATAACATTGAAGCTAGACATTTGAAATTGAGCGATAACTCGACCTATATGTGGCACTATCGTATTGGTCATATTGGAGTGAAGCGTATAAAGAAACTCCATTCTGATGGACTTCTTATCACTTGATTTCGAATCACTTGAAAGATGCGAAGCATGTCTGATGGGTAAAATGACTAAGACTCTGTTTTCTGGTATGATGGAGCGAGCTATGAACTTATTGGAAATCATACATACCGATGTGTGTGGCCCATTGAGTGTAGCATCACGCGGTGGTTATCGTTATATTCTTACCTTCATAGATGACTTGAGTAGATATGGGTATATATATTTCATGAAACATAAGTCCAAAACTTTCGAAAAAATTAAGGAATTTCAAAGTGAAGTAGATAATCAACGTAACAAGAAGATTAAATTTCTATGATCTGATCGTGGAGGTGAATATCTAAGTTATGACTTTGGTGAGCATTTGAAGAAATGCGGAATACTTTCACAATTGACACCGCCAGTAACACCACAACATAATGGTGTGTTCGAATGTCATAATCGAACTCTCTTAGATATAGTTCGTTCTAGATTTACCGCTATCGTTTTGGGGTTATGCATTAGAAACAGTAGCATTCACTTTAAATAGGGCACCATCTAAATCCGTTGAAACGACACCGTATGAATTATGGTTTGGGAAGAAACCTAAATTGTCGTTCCTAAAAATTTGGGGTTGCGAAGCTTATGTAAAGAAGTTACAGCCAGACAAGCTTGAAACCAAAGCGGAAAAATGCGTCTTCATAGGATACCCGAAGGAAACTATTGGGTATACCTTCTATCATAGATCCGAGGGCAAAATCTTCGTTGCCAAGAATGGATCCTTTCTAGAGAAGGAGTTTCTCTCGAAAGAAGTGACTGGAAGGAAAGTAGAACTCGACGAGGTTGTTGAACCTTCTCTTGCACTTGAGAGTAGCGCAGCACCAGAAGTGGTTCCTGTGGCGCCTACACCAATAAGAGAGGAAGCTAATGATGTTGATCATGAAACTTCGGTTGAAGTTACTACGAAACCCTGCAGGTCAACAAGAAACCGTACCACTCCTGATTGGTATGATCCCGTTATGAGTGTCATGTTGGTGGACAACACCGATGACCCTGCGATATATGAGGAAGCAATGATGATCCCAGATTCCAATAAATGGCAAGAAGCCATGAAATCCAAGATTGGATCCATGTACGAAAACCAAGTATGGACTTTGGTGGACTTACCAGATGGACGGAAGGCTATCGAGAACAAATGGATTTTCAAGAAGAAAACAGATGCTGATGGTAATATTACTGTCTATAAAGCTCGACTTGTCGCAAAAGGGTTTCGACAAATTCAAGAAGTTGACTACGATGAGACTTTCTCACCGGTAGCGAAGCTAAAGTTTGTGAAGATTTTGTTAGCAATCGCTGCATATTATGATTATGAGATATGGCAGATGGATGTCAAAACGATGTTCCTCAATGGAGACATTGATGAAGAGTTATATATTGTACAACCCAAAGGTTTTGTCGATCATAAAGATGCTAACAAGGTATGCAAACTTCAACGGTCCATTTATGGATTGAAGCAAGCATCCCAGAGTTGGAATCAACGTTTTGATAAGGTGATCAAAAGTTTTGGTTTTATACAAACTTATGGAGAAGCTTGTATTTACAAGAAAGTGAGTGGGAGCTCTGTAGCATTCTTAATACTAGATTTAGATGACATATTGTTGATTGGGAATGATGTAGACCTTCTTAATAGTGTCAAGGATTATTTGAATAATAGTTTTTCAATGAAAGATCTTGGCGAAGCAGCTTACATATTAGGCATAAAGATTTATAGAGATAGATCGAGACTCCTAATATCATTATCACATAGTACATATTTGGACAAAGTTCTAAAGAGGCTTGGAATGGAAAATAGCAAGAAAGGGTTCTTGCCCATGTTGCCCAATACGACCTTGAGTAAAACTCAAAGTCCTGCAACGGCAGAAGATAGATAAAGGATGAGTAAGACTCCCTATGCCTCATCCATAGGATCTCTTATGTATTCCATGCTATGTACAAGACCCTACATTGCATATGTTGTTAGTTTGACTAGCAGATATCAAAGTGATCCAGGAGTGGATCATTGGACAGCGGTCAAAAACATCCTTAAGTACTTGAGAAGAACTAAGGATATGGTTTTTTCTTATGGAGGTGATGAACAGCTCGTTGTTAATGGTTACATCGATGCTAGTTGGAACACCGATCCGGATGATTCTAAATCTCAATCTGGATACATATTTATTTTGAATGGTGCAGCAGTTAGCTGGAGGAGTGCAAAGCAAAGCGTTATGGTGAGATCTTCAACTGAATCGGAATACATAGCTGCTTCAGAGGCTTCACAAGAGGCGATATGGATGAAGGAGTTCATTACAGAGCTCGGTGTGGTTCCAAGTGCGCTGGACCCAATGTCTATCTATTGTGATAACATGGGCGCCATAGCCAATGCGCAAGAACCAAGGTCACAGAAGAAGCTGAAGCACATCAAGCTGCGTTTTCACGCTATTCGAGAGCATGTCCAAGATGGTGACATAAAGATTTGCAAAGTACACACAGATCTGAATGTGGCGGATCCGTTGACTAAACCTCTCCCGAGGGCAAAACATGACCAGCACCAAACCGCCATGGGTGTTCGGTATATTACCATGTAATCTAGATTAGTTGACTCTAGTGCAAGTGGGAGACTATTGGAGATATGCCCTAGAGGAAATAATAAAAGTAGTTATTATTATATCTTTGTGTTTATGATAAATGTTTACATCCATGTTATAATAGTATTAACCGGAAACATTAGTACTTGTGTGATTTGTAAACTGAATTAGAGTCCTTGTTAAATCCTCTTTATAATACTAGCTTGTTAGTTAATAGATGATCATGGTTTCTCGATCATGAACATTGAGATGTTATTAACAACAAGATCATATCATTAGGAGAATGGTGTGATGGACATACTCCTATAGATAAGCGTAGCATAAAGATCAAGTCATTTCAATAGTTCATTTGCTATAAGCTTTCTGATACATAGTAACCAAATTCCTTCGACCATGAGATCATGCTAATCACCATCACCGGAAGAATGCTTTGATGAAATCCAACACCACACCGTAACTGGGTGGCTATAAAGGTGGCATTGAGTGTTCAGAAAGTATGTGTTGAGGCACATGGATCAAGAGTGGGATTTGTCCATCCATATGACGGATAGATATACTCTGGGCCCTCTCGGTGGAATGTCATCCATTTAGCTTGCAAGCATGTGACTGGCTCATAAGGGATCACATATCACGGGAATGATAAAAGAGTAATTATCGGTAACGATGTTGAACTAGGTATGCAGAGATACCGACGATCAAACCTCGGATAAGTAAACTATCGCGAGACAAAGGGAAATTGGTATATGTTGTCACTCGCTTTGGGCTCGTAGCTAATCAAGGAAAATGGCGGGAGAAACGCACTCGGAAAGGTCCACTACGAGGAATATTGATCATCAAAAAGACACCATATCAAGTCAAGCCATGATCAGGCTTAATAGCCGATTATGATAGTGTTTAGAGAAGATTTGCAGAGTTATATATGGAGGCTTCAACTATGACTCCTTCAATATAAACTCAAATGTAAAATTTCAAAACACGAAAGTTGTGCGTCTCGTCGAAACAATCAACTTTGTTTTTTGAATCATCTCGATCTGAGTTAGTATCCGAAAGTTAGAGTCAAAATACTGCCAAAGGCTAAATTGGCACGGACAGAACCAGGTTGTCGCCGGACCACAAACCTTGTCTCACCTTTGGCGTGGAAGAAAGTGCAAAATTCGTCTGAAAACCGCTAGACTAACGCATCTGCTTACGAACAAGATTGAGCGGTCAAGATCAACTCCGATGAAAAAGCCATAAACATGAAAGTTGTTCAGTTTTTCGAGACGAAGAACTATGCTTTTGGAATCATCTTCATCAGAGCAAGTATACGACCTCCAAATTCAAAATACAGCCGAATTGAGTTAAATTCGTTAGGTCGCAATCCGACTTTGATACGAAAACAAGAGGAGAAGGCAATGAAGATCAGGTCATATGAAAAAGTGCAAAACATAAAAGTTATTCGTATTTTCGATACGAACAACTTTTCTTTTTATGACATTTTGATCTGAGCTCGTTTACTATCTCGAAAGTGGTTCAGAAGGTACAGGCAAGTTTTTGACCGAACAGTTACGCAAATTTCGAGTTTACTTGTTCGAGTTGGACCCCAACTAGGGTTTTGGACGTGGATCCAGCCTTCTTTCTTGCATGGAAAGTCCAGCCACTCCTTATATACACGAGGGGTGACGGCCGATTGAAAAACAACACACAATCGCAAAACCAATCTACAAACCTCTACTTTTTCTCTTCCGCCCTGGTTTTCTGCTCATCGTTCATCGACGTTCTTCGTGTTGGAGAGCTTCGATCCACGAGGTCCTAGGGGCGGGCGAACCGACCTAGGGCAGCCCATCACCGCCGTGCGTCCAGACGGGGTCTCTCCCGGGCGCGTGGGGTTTCGGGTGCTGAACGCCGGCTGTCTTGCGTATCGCGCTTCCGGCGAGGCTCCTCCGGCGACATGTCTTGCGTATCGCGCTCGACGCCGGAGATACACATGACATGTTCATGTGCGGACAGTATCGTATGTAAGTGGTTCATTCGATCGCAAAGTAATCGTAGAAATATGTGGGAGCCATATGAATTTCCAGATTCCTCTATTGGTTATTGATCGGAGAAGTGTCTCGGTCATGTCTGCATAATTCACGAACCGTAGGGAGACACACTTAAGGATTCGATGTTGTTTAGTAGATATGGACTATAAGTAGGGAAACAAAATGTTGTTCGGAGTCTCGGATGGGATCCGGTATATCACGAGGAGATCCAGAATGGTTCGGAGAATAAGATTCATATAAAGAAAGTCCGATTCCGGAGTTCGGGAAAGATTCTGATATTTTCATCGGAGAGGTTCTAGAAGGTTTACCGGACCGGAAGGGTAATGGTCCATGAATATGTCGTGGGTAAGTGGAATGATTGGATCATGTCCTAGGTCACTTGGTTGGGCATTTGCGAGAGAGAATTAAAGCTCCAAATTGAAAGTCAAAAGGGAGGTTTAAAAAGTCAAACTGGAACAATGGTTTCCTAGTATAAGAAGGAAAGAGTCCTTCCTTCTATCCAACTTGTGTTTGGGTATGGATTCAAACTCCCCTCTCCCAAGGCTGCCCCCCCCCTCTCATAAATAGAGGGGAGGGCTGCCCCAAGACCACAAGCACAAGCCCTCCCCACCGTGCGCCGCCGCTGCCAGTCGCGCCGCTGCCTAGAACCGCCGCCGACCCGTCGTCGTTGCTCTAGCCGCTGCCGACACCTCCTCCTCCTCTTCGGCCTTCTAAACCTAGATCGCCAGAAAATCCTAGATCCACCATAACTCGCACCGACTTAGGCGAAGCCCTGCGGGATCTTCCCTCTACTTCCGACACCATGCCGTCGTGCTGCCGGAATCGCGAGGGAGAACTACAACCTCCGCTGGCTGATGGAAGAAGGGAGAGGAAGGTCTTCATCGAGTACTAAATGTGTGACCGACTGCGGAAGCGCTGCCGGAACGCAGCGCCGGAAGGATCGTCTATGCGATCTTGAGATCGGCAAGTGTACGACTACATCACCCACGAGAATCTGCTCTCGTTAACCGCTTTGGAATCTTCAAGGGTGAGTACTCTAGTCGACTCATTGCTTCAATCTAGTAGATAGATCTTGTCTTGTTTGTATGCATGCGGTAGAATTTTTTTGTTTTCCATGCTACGAACCCCTACAACTCGTACATGGGATTGACCTCGAGTTTTATTACATCGGCATGGGAGGTGTGGAGCTTTTAGTTCCACAGAACCTACCTGAGATCACTATACTGTCGGTTGAGGATTTTGAGGAGAGGGGGGAGGTGACTGTAGATACCTTCCGCGCTGAGTTGAAGTCATATGACTCTGACTATGCATGCAATGTGAGGGAGATTTCCCATGTGGTGATCTTCCCCTCCCGTGAGGCCCTACGCGTGCTGTCATGGGGTAGGATGATGTAAGATCCCACCTTTATAAAGGTAAAGATCCCTGTGATTGCAATGCTAGTCCCTGGATCAATGCTAGCATCCACAGTTTAAGATGAAGTACACAGATACAAAGGTCATTATTACATATCATTCCAGAGACAACATAGTCTTTTACAACTCCATGGCCATGGGCCTAATACAAGAGTTCAAATATAACATTATAAATAAGTCTTCATCTTCATGTGCCACAGGCAAGCATGTTGAGTGTAGACTCATAACCCCTAATCATCATCAGAGTAACCTGCAACATCACAAGTTACAGCCACAGTGGGTCAATACATATGGAATAGTATTGGCAAGTGATACCTTGGTAGAATATTAACATCTAGTTACTACATGAATTTGGCTAAGTGTAGCTTAGCCTTGCTTTGCTCAAAATAGGTTTTACCTATTAGTTGAAAACACTAAGTTTTACTTTGACAAAACTTTTCCCCAAGGAACCACCAATTTAAATTGGTGAACCTTCACCCTTGTTCAACCACAAGTTTTAACTTAGAAAATTGGGATGAGGAGATTCTTGATAGCTTCCATGTCTTGATGCTCAAATTGTCCAATACCAGGGACATGGCTAAGTATTTAGATTCTTCCATCTGCAGAGGTTGTGCACTTTCCCCACAAGACTTGATTTTCACCAAGACAGGACCTTTCAGAAGCCTTCCCTTAGACCAAATGGACGCGCTCCAAACCTATCATCCCACTACCACCAACTGTCCAAATGGCTAAGTTATTGCAACCTATGTGATCCAGGCAGAACCCATAATGCCATGTGGCTGCACTAGAAGCTTCTTAACATTTGGCATCTCAAATCCCTTTGTTCCTGGGTGGCTTTCCACAAGTGTGATACACAAGGTATGTTGGAGATATGCCCTAGAGGCAATAATAAATGTAGTTATTATTATATCTTTGTGTTTATGATAAATGTTTACATTCATGCTATAACAGTATTAACAAGGAAAAATTAATACTTGTGTGATTTGTAAACTAAATTAGAGTCCCTAGTAAAGCCTCTTCATAATACTAGCTTGTTGGTTAATAGATGATTGTGGTTTCTCTATCATGAACATTGAGATGTTATTAACAAACAAGATCATATCATTAGGAGAATGGTATGAAGGACCTACTCCTATAGATAAGCGTAGCATAAAGATCAAGTCATTTTAATAGTTCAATTGATATAAGCTTTCAGATACATAGTAACCTAATTCCTTCGACCATGAGATCATGCTTATCACCATCACCGGAAGGATGCTTTGATGACATCAAACACCACACCGTAACTGGGTGTCTATAAAGGTGGCATTGAGTGTTCGGAAAGTATGGGTTGAGACACATGGATCAAGAGTGGGATTTGTCCATCCATATGACGGATAGATATACTCTGGGCCCTCTCGGTGGAATGTCATCCAATTAGCTTGCAAGCATGTGACTGGTTCACAAGGGATCACATATCACGGGAACGAAAAAAGAGTACTTGTCGGTAACGAGGTTGAACTAGGTATGCAGAGATACCGACGATCAAAACCTTGGATAAGTAAACTATCCTGAGACAAAGGGAAATTGGTATCGTATGTAAGTGGTTCATTCGATCACAAAGTAATCGTAGAAATATGTGGGAGCCATATGAATTTCCAGATTCCTCTATTGGTTATTATTCGGAGAAGTGTCTCGATCATGTCCGCATAATTCACGAACCGTAGGGAGACACACTTAAGGATTCAATGTTGTTGAGTAGTTATGGAATGATGAGTAAGAGACTGAATGTTGTTCGGAGTCTCGGGTGGGATCCGGGATATCACGAGGAGATCCGGAATGGTCCGGAGAATAAGATTCATATAAGGAAAGTCCTGTTTCGGAGTTGGGGAATGATTCCGGTGTTTTCATGGGGAATGTTCTAGAAGGTTCCGGAAGGTCCGGCACTCCGGAGGGGAAGGGTACATGAATGTGTCATGACAATGTGGAATGATTGCATCATGTACTATGTATCATGGCTGAGCAAAATAAAGGGATAAATCAAATCCTAGTTTGAAAAGTCAAACGCCAATTTGAAAAGTCAAACGACAGTTTTGCTTGGTGGAGGGAGAGTAGGAAACCTACTTGGGGAGGAGTTCCTCTCCCTCCACCCGCCGGCCAAGGAGGCCGACTTGGGGGAGGACTCCCTCCCCTTGGTCGGCGCCCTCCCACCTATAAAAGGAGGGGCAAGGGTGCCCCTCTTCCCTACACCTCTCTCCACCAAAACACTAGCCCTAGCCGCCGGCCACCACAAGTCGCCGCCGCTCTAGGGTGTGCCCTAGCCACCGATTTGGGGCTCTCCCTAGTCCCTAGCTGCCGGCCTAGCCTCCTCCCTTGGTGCCTCTAAACCCTAGATCACCAAGGCCTCTCTCATAGTCCACCATAGTCGCTCTGGCTTAAGGCGAAGCCCTGCGAGATCTCCCCTCTACTTCTGGTACCACGCCGTCGTGCTGCCGGAATCACGAGGAGAGTGCTACAACCTCCGTTGCCTGCTGGAGCAAGGGAGAGGAAGGTCTTCATCGAGTACCGAACGTGTGACCGACTGCGGAAGTGCTGCCGGAACGCAGCGCCGGAAGGATCGTCTACACGATCTTGAGATCGGCAAGAGTACGACTACATCACCCACGAGAATTTGGTCTTGTTAACCGCTTTGGAATCTTCGAGGGTGAGTTCCTCTATCGACTCATTGCTACAATCTAGTAGATAGATCTTGGCTTGTTTGTTTGCATGCGGTAGAATTTTTTTGTTTTCCATGCTACGAACCCCTACAGTGGTATCAGAGCCGTATCTATATGTAGATCTATTGCACGAGTAGAACACAATGGTCATTGTGGGCGGTGGTGCTTTTATTATCAATTGCTTCTTGTGTACTTTGAATCTTGCGGTATGATGGGATGAAGCGGCCTGGGCTAACCTTACATGACATCGTTCATGAGACTTGCTCCATGCTCAACATGCAACTTGTATTGCATAAGTGGATTTGCGGGTGTCTGTCTCTCCCATTATAGTATAGATCCAATTTACAACGGGCACTTGATAGTTCAAACATCAACGGTGTGGTTCTTGTTCGTAAGTTATTTCGACACTTATTGAAGGCCCCAAACCACGTAAAATTTGCAAAGAAAATTATAGGCGTCTAACTTTGTTTTACAGGGGTGTGCTGTGATGTGATATGGCCATGATTGTGATTATATTTTATGTATGCAATGATCCTTATTGTAAGTTGGCAACCGGCAGGAGCCATATGGTTGTCTTTAATTTCTGTTAAGACCCGCGTGTCTATTCAAAGTAGTTGTAATAGTTGAAGCTGGTGGACGACAACCATGAAGCGGCGCCATTGACCTTGACGCCATACCGGTGATGATGGAGATCATGTTGGTGCTTGAAGATGGAGATCGGAAGCACAAAGAAGAAAGGCCATATCATATCACATATTATGAATTGCATGTGATGTTAATCCTTTATGCATCTTATATTGCTTAGTTAACGACGGTAGCTTTATAAGATGATCCCTCATGCACATAAATTTCAAGTTTTAAAAGTGTTCATCCTTAGTAAGCACCATTGCTAAAGCTTGTTGTTTCGAAGCACCACGTGATGATCGGGTGTGTTAGATTCTATAAGTGTATACAACGTGACCAAGCCGGATTTTCTCATGCGGAAGCTAAGGTTTGATCTTGACGAGCCTAGCATGTACAGACATGGTCTCAGAACACGGATCACCGAAAGGTAAAGCATGAATCATATAGTAGATATGATGAACATGTCGATTGTTCGCCATTGAAGCTACATCAACTCTCGTGATGATCGGTTTTGATGTGGTGGATTTGGTTCGTGTGATCACTAAAACAATGTGAGGGATATTGTTTTGAGTGGGAGTTCACCTAGATTAATTTAACTATTAATTAGAACTCAATTTGTCATAAACTTAGTCTAAACTATTGCAAATATGTTGTAGATCAATGGCGGCCCCTACCATCAATTTTAATGCGTTCCTAGAGAAAGAAAAGTTGAAAAACAATGGAAGCAACTTCACGGATTGGTTCCGCAATTTGAGGATTGTCCTCAATGCTGGTAATTTGACCTATGTGCTGGATGCACCGCTGGGTGACCCGCCTGCAGCTGATGCTACTGATGAAGTAAAGAACGTTTACCTCGCTCGGAAGAATCAGTACTCCACAGTTCAGTGTGCTATCTTGTATGGTTTGGAATCGGAGCTTCAGAAAAGGTTTGAGAACCATGACCCACAAGATATTGTCCGTGAACTCAAATTGATATTTGAGACTCACGCGGCAGTTGAGAGTTATGAGGCTTCTGAAAAGTTCTTTAACTGCAAGATGGAAGAGGGCAGCTCCGTTAGTGAGCATGTACTTAAGATGTCTGGGCACGCAAACAAACTCCAAAGTTTGGGTATAGTGATTCCTAATGCTTTGGGGATTTACCGTGTCCTCCAATCACTGCCACCAAGTTACAAGAACTTTGTGATGAACTACAATATGCAAAGCATGAACAAGCAGTTGCCAGAAATCTTCTCCATGTTGAAATCTGCAGAAGTGGATATCAAGAAAGAGCACAAGTGTTGATGGTCAATAATACCACCAAATTCAAGAAAGGCAAGTCTAAGCAAAAGGGAAACTTCAAGAAGGGCGGTAAGAAAGTTGCCGCATCGGCGAAGAAGACCAAGGCTGGACCTAAGCCTGATACTAAGTGCTTTTACTGCAAGGGAGAAGGTCACTGGAAGCGGAATTGCCCAAAGTACTTGGCGGATTTGAAGAACAGCAACATCAAGAAGAAAGGTATATCCGATATACATGTTATTGATGTGTATCTCACTAGTACTCGTAGTAGTGCCTGGGTATTTGATACTGGTTCGGTTGCTCATATTTGTAACTCGAAACAGGTGCTGCAGAATAAACGGAAGCTAGCGAAGAACGAGGTGACGATGCGCGTTGGAAATGGATCAAAGGTTGATGTGATCGCGGTCGGCACGCTACCCCTTCATCTACCATCGGGATTAGTTTTATACTTAAATAATTGTTATTTGGTGCACGCGTTAAGCATGAACATTATATCGGGATCTTGTTTATTGCGAGACGGTTACTTGTTTAAGTCCGAGAATAATGGTTGTTCGATTTATATGAGTAATATGTTTTATGCACATGCACCTTTGATAGATGGTCTATTCTTATTGAATCTCGATAATGGAAATACACATATTAATAACATTGAAGCTAAACGTTTGAAATTGAGCGATAACTCGACCTATATGTGGCACTGTCGTCTTGGTCACATTGGAGTGAAGCGTATGAAGAAACTCCATTCCGAGGGACTTCTTGAATCACTTGATTTCGAATCACTTGAAAGATGCGAAGCATGTCTGATGGGTAAAATGACTAAGACTCCATTTTCTGGTATGATGGAGCCAGCTACGGACTTATTGGAAATCATACATACCGATGTGTGTGGTCCAATGAGTGTAGCATCGCGCAGTGGTTATCGTTATGTTCTTATCTTCACGGATGACTTGAGTAGATATGGGTATATCTATTTCATGAAACATAAGTCCGAAACTTTCGAGAAGTTTAAGGAATTTCAAAGTGAGATGGAGAATCAACGTAACAAGAAGATTAAATTTCTATGTTCTGATCGTGGAGGTGAATATCTAAGTTACGAGTTTGGCGAGCATTTAAATAAATGCGGAATACTTTCACAATTGACTCCGCCGAGAACACCACAGCGTAATGGTGTGTCCGAACGTCGTAATCGAACTCTCTTAGATATGGTTCGTTCTATGATGTCACTTACAGATTTACCGCTATCATTTTGGGGTTATGCATTAGAAACGGCCGCATTCACTTTAAATAGGGCACCATCTAAATCCGTTGAAATGACACCGTATGAATTATGGTTTGGGAAGAAACCTAGATTGTCGTTCCTTAAAGTTTGGGTTTGCGAAGCCTATGTAAAGAAGTTACAGCTGGACAAGCTTGAACCCAAAGCGATAAAATGCATCTTCATAAGATACCCGAAGGAAACTATTGGTATACCTTCTATCATAGATCCGAGGGCAAAATCTTCGTTGCCAAGAATGGATCCTTTCTAGAGAAAGAATTTCTCTCGAAAGAAGTGACTGGAAGGAAAGTAGAACTCGATGAGGTTGTTGAACCTTCTCTCGAACTTGCGAGTAGCGCAGCACCGGAAGAAGTTCCTGTGGTGCCTACACCAATAAGAGAGGAAGCTAATGATGATGATCATGAAACTTCGATTGAAGTTGCTACAGAACCTCGCAGGTCAACGAGAACTCGTACCACTCCTGATTGGTATGATCCTGTTATGAGTGTCATGTTGGTGGATAACACCGATGACCCTGCGACATATGAGGAAGCGATGATGAGCCCAGATTCCAATAAATGGCAAGAGGCCATGAAATCCGAAATTGGATCCATGTACGAAAACCAAGTATGGACTTTGGTGGACTTACTGGATGGCCGGAAGGCTGTCGAGAACAAATGTATTTTCAAGAAGAAAACATATGCTCATGGTAATGTTACTGTCTATAAAGCTCGACTTGTCGCAAAAGGGTTTCGACAAATTCAAGGAGTTGACTACGATGAGACTTTCTCACCAGTAGCGAAGCTAAAGTCAGTGAGGATTGTGTTAGCAATCGCTGCATATTACGATTATGAAATATGGCAGATGGATGTCAAAACAATGTTCCTCAATGGAGACATTGATGAAGAGTTGTATATCATGCAACCCAAAGGTTTTGTTGCTCCTAAAGACGCTAACAAGGTATGCAAACTTCAACGGTCCATATATGGGTTGAAGCAAGCATCCCGAAGTTGGAATCAACGTTTTGATAAGGTAATCAAAAGTTTTGGTTTTATACAAACTTATGGAGAAGCTTGTATTTACAAGAAAGTGAGTGGGAGCTCTGTAGCATTCTTAATACTATATGTAGATGACATATTGTTGATTGGGAATGATGTAGACCTTCTAAATAGTGTCAAGGAATATTTGAATAATAGTTTTTCAATGAAAGATCTTGGTGAAGCAGCTTACATATTAGGCATAAATATTTATAGAGATAGATCGAGACGCCTAATATCATTGTCACAAAGTACATATTTGGACAAAGTTCTAAAGAGGTTTGGAATGGAAGATAGCAAGAAAGGGTTCTTGCCCCTGTTGCCCAATACGACGTTGAGTAAAACTCAAAGTCCAGCAACGGCAAAAGATAGAGAAAGGATGAGTAAGACTCCCTATGCCTCAGCCATAGGATCTCTAATGTATGCCATGCTATGTACTAGACCCGACATTGCATATGTTGTTAGTTTGACTAGGAGATATCAAAGTGATCCAGGAGTGGATCATTGGATAGCGGTCAAAAACATCCTTAAGTCCTTGAGAAGAACTAAGGATATGGTTCTTTCTTATGGAGGTGATGAACAACTCGTTGTTAATGGTTACACCGATGCTAGTTGGAACACCGATCCAGACGATTCTAAATCTCAATCTGGATATGTATTTACTTTGAATGGTGCAGCAGTTAGCTGGAGGAGTGCAAAGCAAATCGTTGTGGCAAGATCTTCAACTGAATCGGAATACATAGCTGCTTCGGAGGCTTCACAAGAATCAATATGGATGAAGGAGTTCATTACAGAGCTCGGTGTGGTTCCAAGTGCGCTGGACCCAATGTCTATCTATTGTGATAACATGGGCGCCATAGACAATGCGCAAGAACCAAGGTCACACAAGAAGCTGAAGCACATCAAGCTAAGTTTTCACGCTATTCGAGAACATGTCCAAGATGGTGACATAAAGATTTGCAAAGTACACACAGATCTAAATGTGGCGGATCCGTTGACTAAACATCCCCCGAGGGCAAAACATGACCAACACCAAACTGCCATGGGTGTTCGGTATATTACCATGTAATCTAGATTATTGACTCTAGTGCAAGTGGGAGACTGTTGGAGATATGCCCTAGAGGCAATAAAATGTATTTATTATTATATCTTTGTGTTTATGATAAATGTTTACATTCATGCTCTAACAGTATTAACAAGGAAACATTAATACTTGTGTGATTTGTAAACTAAATTAGAGTCCCTAGTAAAGCCTCTTCATAATACTAGCTTGTTGGTTAATAGATGAGTGTGGTTTCCCTATCATGAACATTGAGATGTTATTAACAAACAAGATCATATCATTAGGAGAATGGTATGAAGGACCTACTCCTATAGATAAGCGTAGCATAAAGATCAAGTCATTTTAATAGTTCAATTGCTATAAGCTTTCAGATACATAGTAACCTAATTCCTTCGACCATGAGATCATGCTTATCACCATCACCGGAAGGATGCTTTGATGACATCAAACACCACACTGTAACTGGGTGTCTATAAAGGTGGCATTGAGTGTTCGGAAAGTATGGGTTGAGACACGTGGATCAAGAGTGGGATTTGTCCATCCATATGACGGATATATATACTCTGGGCCCTCTCAGTGGAATGTCATCCAATTAGCTTGCAAGCATGTGACTGGTTCACAAGGGATCACATATCACGGGAACAAGAAAAGAGTACTTGTCGGTAACGAGTTTGAACTAGTGTAAGGTTCCCAACCTTTAATAAGGTAGAGATCCCTGTGTTTACAATGCTAGTCCCTGGATCAATAGCTAGCATCCACAGTTAAGATGTAATATCAAGAAACAAAGGTCATAATACAACTTTATAACCAGGAATAAAATAATTCATCCTCAAAAATAGCCCAAGTCACATCTTCAAGGGGAGTGGTGATTTGAAAGTTGTCCCACCATGTTGTTGCTGGTCCTTCAAGCAGAAATGCTGCAAACCTTACTTTTTATTCATCGGTACAGCCAACAGTCACTAGGTCTTTGTTCACTGAACGTAACCAATCATCAGCTTTCATTGGATCAGTTGCTCCAGAGAACCTTGCAGGCCTAAGTTTCAGAAACTTGGTGAGCATGTCAAGTGCTAGAGGATTATTCTGATTGTTGTTGTTGTTCTGATTCTGTATGAGTGTGGTCATCTCCTGCATCAACTATGTCTGAACTGCCAACATCTGTTGTATCTCAGGGGGAATGTTGTTGTTTTGGTTGGGGTTGGCACGACGAGGAGGCATCTGTTGGTTTGATAGGGATAAGTATTGGGGTTGGCACGACTGGCGGCGCACGCTCGGGATGTGGCGGTGCCGGCGGTACAGGACGCAAGGGAAGAAGAGGAGGTGCTCACCATGCTCGCAGAGAGGTGATGAAGCTAGACGTGTTCACGATGGGGCAGGGGGCGCACTGGAATGGAGGGAATCTCTCGCCGGAGTCGGTGGTGGCGTCGGGCACGCTCAGGTGTCGTCGGGGATGGGGCTACAGGTCGCGCCGAGGCACAGTAGGGGCATAGTTAGACGCGGGCTGAACTGGGGATGATGTGAGCATCAACAGGAGGTGCCGGGGCGGTCGAGACTTACCAGGGGGAGGTCGCCGGAGAAGGGACAGACGTGGCGGCGAGTTGAGGTCGGCGAAGCCGAGCTTTCAGAGCACGCGGGAGCGAACTTGTGCTATGGGCAAGTGCGCCTGGCGATGGGGAATGTGCTAGCGTGTAGAGGGAGGCGAGGGGTGGCCGTGGTTCGCTGGATTTTGCTGGAGAAGGTCGCCGGAGCAGAGAAGCTTGAGCTCGAAATTCCGGCAGCCTAGTGGCAGAGGGGAGGCGATGTTTGGGGGGAAAGAGAGAGGAGGGCGAGGCGATTTAACGAGCGTGGTCACTGCGAGAAATTACTCAGGCATTGACGCGTATTCATCGCCGCATTCAATCGGCAGCAACGGCAGGGGCGTGGTCGTGGGGTTGAAGACGACGGTGAGGTGGCGGTGGGGCCTGCCTGTCAGCGAGGGAGAGAGAGGGAGATGGGTCCACTCGTCAGCGTCTCTGTGAGTGCGAGAATGAGTGAAAAACGTTTCGCTGAGGGGGGGGGCAAGCTGGGCTGCGACTGGGCCTTGCTGGGCTTGCTTAGTTGGGCTGTTTTGTTTCATTTTTTTTATTCTGTAAGCTTTTTCTTTTTCTATTTGATTTTCTTTTTTGATTTTCAAACAAACAATTCAATCACCAAATGAATTCAAACTTCCACCAAACTTTGTATTGATTTTAGTTCTGTTTAACAACACAATCCAAAGTCCAAAACTAAATAATACTTTTATTCTTTTAGGATCTATTTAATAATTAAATAAAATAGTCCTTAGTCATTAATTCAAATAGGGTTTAATTTATTTTAAATCTCTATTTGAAATCTAAAACAAATCAAAACCTTTTCAGTAGGTTTTATTTGAAATATAAAACACTTGGAAATCTTATTTAAAATAAATTAACAAGTTTTAGTGTTTAATTAAAAAGGAAAAGCCTTTACTTTAATAAAATTGGATATTAATAAATCCTCATTATTTTATTTAAATAAACTTTTACTCTTTTTATCAAATAGGAATATTTTATTTCAAAAGCTTGGCCAAGATTTAATTTGGCTTTATAAAATAATCTTTATTTATAATTCTACCTTTCCTTTTGAAAACCAAATCTTTTTATTAAAAGATCCAAAAATAGTGATTCCAAATATTTTAACTTTATTGTTTATTTATCTTTTTAAATCCCTTTAGGATTTTATTTGATCAAATTAGGTTTTGATATTTTCCATTGGAATCAAAAAGTTTCTTCTCACCCTGAATTTCAACAAAGTTTTATTTTGTTTATTTAATTTTCACATTTCAAAATTTGGAAAATTTGGGGATGTGACAGGCTTGTTGGAGATATGCCCTAGAGGCAATAATAAATGTAGTTATTATTATATCTTTGTGTTTATGATAAATGTTTACATTCATGCTATAATAGTATTAAAAAGGAAACATTAATACTTGTGTGATTTGTAAACTTAATTTGAAGTCCCTAGTAAAGCCTCTATATAATACTAGCTTGTTGGTTAATAGATGATTGTGGTTTCCCTATCATGAACATTGAGATGTTATTAACAACAAGATAATATCGTTAGGAGAATGATATGGTGGACATACTCCTATAGATAAGCGTAGCATAAAGATCAAGTCATTTTAATAGTTCAATTGCTATATGCTTTCTGATACATAGTAACCTAATTCCTTTGACCATGAGATCATGCATATCACATTTACCGGATGGATGCTTTGATGACATCAACCACCACACCGTAACTGGTTGGCTATAAAGGTGGCATTGAGTGTTCGGAAAGTATTGGTTGAAACACATGGATCAAGAGTGGGATTTGTCCATCCATATGACGGATAGATATACTCTGGGCCCTCTTGGTGAAATGTCATCCAATTAGCTTGCAATCATGTGACTGGCTCAGAAGGGATCACATATCACGGGAACGAGAAAAGAGTACTTATCGGTAACGAGGTTGAACTAGGTATGCAGAGATACCGACGATCATAACCTCGGATAAGTAAACTATCGTGAGACAAAGGGAAATTGGTATCGTATGTAAGTGGTTCATTCGATCGCAAAGTAATCGTAGAAATATGTGGGAGCCATATGAATTTCCAGATTCCTCTATTGGTTATTAATCGGAGAAGTGTCTCGATCATGTCCGCATAATTCACGAACCGTAGGGAGACACACTTAAGGATTTGACGTTGTTTGAGTAGTTATGCAATGATGAGAAAGAGTCCGAATGTTGTTCGGAGTCTCGAATGGGATTCGGGATATCACGAGGAGATCCGGAATGGTCCGGAGAATAAGATTCATATAAGGAAAGTCCCGTTTTGGAGTTGGAGAATGATTCCGGTGTTTTCATCGGGAATGTTCTAGAAGGTTCCGGAATGTCCGGCACTCCGGAGGGGAAGGGTACATGAATGTGTTATATCAAGTTGGTATGATTGCATCATGTACTAAGTGTCATCGCTGAATAAAATAAAGGATTAAATCAAATCCTAGTTTGAAAAGTCAAACGGCTAGTTTGAAAGTCAAACGGCTATTTTTGGGAAGTGGAAAAAGAGGAGGAAACCGAGTTGGGGAGGAGTCCCTCCTCCCCATCGCCGGCGCCCCACCAAGCCGAGTTGGGGAGGGACTCCTCTCCCTCCCCTTGGCCGGCCGGCCCCTCCACCTATATAAGGAGGGGCAGGGCTCCCTCCTAGAGACACACAAGATCCTCTCCTCCAAACCCGCCTCCATAGCCGCCGCCGGCCCTAGGGCACTCGCTGCCGCCGCCTAGGTGCAACCCTAGCCGCCGGCCTAGCCCCCTCCTCGGCGTGTCTAAACCCTAGATCGTCGAGGGACTCTCTCATACTCCACCATACTCGCTCCGGCTTAAGGCGAAGCCCTGCGAGATCTCCCCTCTACTTCCGGTACCACGCCGTTGTGCTGCCGGAATCGCGAGGAGAGTGCTACAACCTCCACTGACTGCTGGAACAAGGGAGAGGAAGGTCTTCGTCGAGTACCGAACGTGTGACCGACTGCGGGAGCGCTGCCGGAACGCAGCGCCGGAAGGATCGTCTACGCGATCTTGAGATCAGGAAGAGTACGACTACATCACCCACGAGAATCCGCTCTCGTTAAACACTTTGGAATCTTCGAGGGTGAGTTATTCTATCGACTCGTTGCTACAATCTAGTAGATAGATCTTGGCTTGTTTGTTTGTATGCGGTAGAAATTTTTGTTTTCCATGCTACGAAACCCTACAGTGGTATCAGAGTCGTGTCTATATGTAGATCTGATGCACGAGTAGAACACAATGGTCATTGTGGGCGTTGATGCTTTTATTGTCGATTGCTTCTTGTGTACTTTGCATCTTGCGGTATGTTGGGATGAAGCGGCCCGGGCTAACCTTACATGACATCGTTCATGAGACTTGCTCCACGCTTGACATGCAACTTGTATTGCATAAGTGGCTTTGCGGGTGCCTGTTTCTCCTAGCATAGTTAATATCAAATTTACAACGGGTGATTAGCAATACTAGTATCAATGTTGTGGTTCATATTCGTAAGTTAGAACGACACTTATTGAAAGCCCCAAACCACGTAAAACATGCAAAGAAAGTAGAGGCGTCTAACTTTGTTTTGCAGGGGTGTGCAGTGATGTGATATGGCCATGATTGTGATTATATTTGATGTATGCAATGTTCCTTATTGTAAGTTGCCAACCGGCAGGAGCCATATGGTTGTCTTTAATTTATGTTAAGACCCGCGTGTCTATTCAAAGTAGTTGTAATAGTTGAAGCCGGTGGACGACAACCATGGAGAAGCGTCATTGACCTTGATGCAATGCCGGTGACGATGGAGATCATGTTCGTGCTAGAAGATGGAGATCGGAAGCACAAAGAAGAAAGGCCATATCATATCACATATTATTAATTGCATGTGATGTTAATCCTTTATGCATCTTGTATTGCTTAGTAGACGACGGTAGCAGTATAATATGATCCCTCATGCACATGAATTTCAAGTCATAAAGTGTTCACCCTTAGTTAGCACCGTTGCTAAAGCTTGTTGTTTCGAAGCACCACGTGATGATCGGGTGTGTTAGATTCCGCAAGTGTATACAACATGAGCAAGCCAGATTTGCTCATGCGGAAACTAAGGTTTGATCTTGACGAGCCTAGTATGTACAGACATGGTCTCGGAACACGGATCACCGAAAGGTAAAGCATGAATCATATAGTAGATATGATGAACATGTCGATTGTTCGCCATTGAAACTATATCAACTCTCGTGATGATCGGTGTTGATGTGGTGGATTTGGTTCGTGTGATCACTAAAACAATGTGAGGGATATTGTTTTGAGTGTGAGTTCACCTAGATTAATTTTATTATTAATTTGAACTCAATTTGTCATAAACTTAGTCTAAACTATTGCAAATATGTTGTAGATCAATGGCAGCCCCTACCATCAATATTAATGCGTTCCTAGAGAAAGAAAAGTTGAAAAACAATGGAAGCAACTTCGCGGATTGGTTCCGCAATTTGAGGATTGTCCTCACAGCTGGTAATTTGACCTCTGTGCTGGATGCACCGCTGGGTGACCCACCTGCAGCTGATGCTGCCGATGAAGTAAAGAACGTTTACCTCACTCGGAAGACTCAGTACTCCACAGTTCAGTGTGCTATCTTGTATGGTTTAGAATCGGAGCTTCAGAATAGGTTTCAGAATTCATACCCATATGATATTGTCGAGGATCTCAAATTGATCTTTGAGACTCATGCGGCAATTGAAAGCTATGAGGCTTCTGAAAAGTTCTTTAACTGCAAGATGGAAGAGGGCAGCTCCGTCAGTGAGCATGTTCTTAAGATGTCTGGGCACGCAAACAAACTTCAAAGCTTGGGTATAGTGATTCCTAATGCTTTGGGGATTTACCGTGTCCTCCAATCACTACCACCAAGTTACAAGAACTTTGTGATGAACTATAACATGCAAAACATGAACAAGACGTTGCTAGAACTCTTTGCCATGTTGAAATCTGCAGAAGTGGAGATCAAGAAAGAGCACCAAGTGTTGTTGGTTAATAAGACCACCAAATTCAAGAAAGGCAAGTCTAAGCAGAAGGGACACTTCAAGAAGGGTGGTAAGAAAGTTACCACGCCAACGAAGAAGACCAAGGCTGGACCTAAGCCTGATACTAAGTGCTTTTACTGCAAGGGAGAAGGTCACTGGAAGCGGAATTGCCCAAAGTACTTGGCGGATTTGAAGAACAACAACATCAAGAAGAAAGGTATATCTGATATACATGTTATTGATGTGTATCTCACTAGTACTCGTAGTAGTGCCTGGGTATTTGATACTGGTTCGGTTGCTCATATTTGTAACTCGAAACAGGTGCTGCAGAATAAACGGAAGCTAGCGAAGAACTAGGTGACGATGCGCGTGGGAAATGGATCAAAGGTTGATGTGATCGCGGTCGGCACGCTACCCCTTCATCTACCATCGGGATTAGTTTTATACTTAAATAATTGTTATTTGATGCCTGCGTTGAGCATGAACATTATATCGGGATCTTGTTTATTGCGAGACGGTTACTTGTTTAAGTCCGAGAATAATGGTTGTTCGATTTATATGAGTAATATGTTTTATGCACATGCACCTTTGATAGATGGTCTATTCTTGTTGAATCTCGATAGTGGAAATACAAATATTAATAACATTGAAGCTAAACGTTTGAAATCAAGCGATAACTCGACCTATATGTGGCACTGTCGTCTTGGTCACATTGGAGTGAAGCGTATGAAGAAACTCCATTCTGATGGACTTCTTGAATCACTTGATTTCGAATCACTTGAAAGATGCGAAGCATGTCTGATGGGTAAAATGACAAAGACTTTGTTTTCTGGTATGATGGAGCGAGCTACGGACTTGTTGGAAATCATACATACCGATGTGTGTGGTCCAATGAGTGTAGCGTCGCGCGGTGGTTATCGTTATGTTCTTACCTTCACGGATGATTTGAGTAGATATGGGTATATCTATTTCATGAAACATAAGTCCGAAACTTTCGAGAAGTTTAAGGAATTTCAAAGTGAGGTAGAGAATCAACGTAACGAGAAGATTAAATTTCTACGTTCTGATCGTGGAGGTGAATATCTGAGTTACGAGTTTGGCGAGCATTTGAAGAAATGTGGAATACTTTCACAATTGACACCGCCGGGAACACCACAGCGTAATGGTGTGTCCGAACGTCATAATCGAACTCTCTTAGATATGGTTCGTTCTATGATGTCACTTACAGATTTACCGCTATAATTTTGGGGTTATGCATTAGAAACAGCCGCATTCACTTTAAATAGGGCACCATCTAAATCCGTTGAAACGACACCGTATGAATTATGGTTTGGGAAGAAACCTAGATTGTCGTTCCTTAAAGTTTGGGGATGCGAGGCCTATGTAAAGAAGTTACAGCCGGACAAGCTTGAACCCAAAGCGGAAAAATGCGTCTTCATTGGATACCCGAAGGAAACTATTGAGTATACCTTCTATCATAGATCCGAAGGCAAAATCTTCGTTGCCAAGAATGGATCCTTTCTAGAGAAGGAATTTCTCTCGAAAGAAGTGACTAGAAGGAAAGTAGAACTCGACGAGGTTGTCGAACCTTCTCTCGAAATTGCGAGTAGCGCAGCACCGGAAGAAGTTCCTGTGGTGCCTGCACCAATTAGAGAGGAAGCTAATGATGATGATCATGAAACTTCGGTCGAAGTTGCTACAGAGCCTCGCAGGTCAATGAGAACTCGTACCACTCCAGATTGGTATGATCCCGTTATGAGTGTCATGTTGGTGGACAACACCTATGACCCTGAGACATATGAGGAAGCGATGATGAGCCCAGATTCCAATAAATGGCAAGAAGCCATGAAATCCGAGATTGGATCCATGTACGAAAACCAAGTATGGACTTTGTTGGACTTACCGGATGGCCGGAAGGCTGTCGAGAACAAATGGATCTTCAAGAAGAAAACAGATGTTGATGGTAATGTTACTGTCTATAAAGCTCGACTTGTCGCAAAAGGGTTTCGAAAAATTCAAGGAGTTGGCTACGATGAGACTTTCTCACCAGTAGCGAAGCTAAAGTCTGTGAGGATTATGTTAGCAATCGCTGCATATTATGATTATGAGATATGGCAGATGGATGTCAAAACAGCATTCCTCAATGGAGACATTGATGAAGAGTTGTATATGATGCAACCCAAAGGTTTTGTCGATCCTAAAGATGCAAACAAGGTATGCAAACTTCAACGGTCCATCTATGGATTGAAGCAAGCATCCCGAAGTTGGAATCAACGTTTTGATAAGGTAATCAAAAGTTTTGGTTTTATACAAACTTATGGAGAAGCTTGTATTTACAAGAAAGTGAGTGGGAGCTCTGTAGCATTCTTAATACTATATGTAGATGACATATTGTTGATTGGGAATGATGTAGACCTTCTTAGTAGTGTCAAGGAATATTTGAATAATAGTTTTTCAATGAAGGATCTTGGCGAAGCATCTTGCATATTAGGCATAAAGATTTATAGAGATAGATCGAAACGCCAAATATCATTGTCACAAAGTACATATTTGGACAAAGTTCTAAAGAGGTTTGGAATGGAAGATAGCAAGAAAGGGTTCTTGCCCATGTTGCCCAATATGACCTTGAGTAAAACTCAAAGTACGACATCGGCAGAAGATAGAGAGAGGATGAGTAAGACTCCCTATGCCTCAGCCATAGGATCTCTAATGTATGCCATGCTATGTACTAGACCCGACATTGCATATGTTGTTAGTTTAACTAGCAGATATCAAAGTGATCCAGGAGTGGATCATTGGACAGCGGTCAAAAACATCCTTAAGTACTTGAGAAGAACTAAGGATATGGTTCTTTCTTATGGAGGTGATGAATAGCTCGTTGTTAATGGTTACACCGATGCTAGTTGGAACACCGATCCGGATGATTCTAAATCACAATCTGGATACGTATTTATTTTGAATGGTGCAGCAGTTAGCTGGAGGAGTGCAAAGCAAAGCGTTGTGGCGAGATCTTCAACTGAATCGGAATACATGGCTGCTTCGGAGGCTTCACAAGAAGCAATATGGATGAAAGAGTTCATTACAGAGCTGGGTGTGGTTCCTAGTGCGCTGGACCCAATGTCTATCTATTGTGATAACATGGGCGCCATAGCCAATGCGCAAGAACCAAGGTCACACAAGAAGCTGAAGCACATCAAGCGACGTTTTCACGCTATTCGAGAACATATCCAAGATGGGGATATAAAGATTTGCAAAGTACACACAGATCTGAATGTGGCGGATCCGTTGACTAAACCTCTCCCGAGGGCAAAACATGACCAGCACCAAACTTCCATGGGTGTTCGGTATATTACCATGTAATCTAGATTAGATGACTCTAGTGCAAGTGGGAGACTGTTGGAGATATGCCCTAGAGGCAAAAATAAATGTAGTTATTATTATATCTTTGTGTTTATGATAAATGTTTACATTCATGCTATAATAGTATTAACAAGGAAACATTAATACTTGTGTGATTTGTAAACTTAATTTGAAGTCCCTAGTAAAGCCTCTATATAATACTAGCTTGTTGGTTAATAGATGATTGTGGTTTCCCTATCATGAACATTGAGATGTTATTAACAACAAGATCAAATCGTTAGGAGAATAATATGGTGGACATACTCCTATAGATAAGCGTAGCATAAAGATCAATTCATTTTAATAGTTCAATTGCTATATGCTTTCTGATACATAGTAACCTAATTCCTTCGACCATGAGATCATGCATATCACCTTTACCGGATGAATGCTTTGATGACATCAAACACCACATCGTAACTGGGTGGCTATAAAGGTGGCATTGAGTGTTCGGAAAGTATTGGTTGAAACACATGGATCAAGAGTGGGATTTGTCCATCCATATGACGGATAGATATACTCTAGGCCCTCTCGGTGAAATGTCATCCAATTAGCTTGCAAGCATGTGACTAGCTCACAAGGGATCACACATCACGGGAACGAGAAAAGAGTACTTATCGGTAACGAGGTTGAACTAGGTATGCTGAGATACCGACGATCATAACCTTGGATAAGTAAACTATCGTGAGACAAAGGGAAATTGGTATCGTATGTAAGTGGTTCATTCGATCGCAAAGTAATCGTAGAAATATGTGGGAGCCATATGAATTTCCAGATTCCTCTACTGGTTATTAATCGGAGAAGTGTCTCGATCATGTCTGCATAATTCACGAACCGTAGGGAGACACACTTAAGGATTCGACGTTGTTTGAGTAGTTATGGAATGATGAGAAAGAGTACGAATGTTGTTCGGAGTCTCGAATGGGATTCGGGATATCATGAGGAGATCCGGAATGGTCCGGAGAATAAGATTCATATAAGGAAAGTCCCGTTTCGGAGTTGGAGAATGATTCCGGTGTTTTCATCGGGAATGTTCTAGAAGGTTCCGGAATGTCCGGCACTCCGGAGGGGAAGGGTACATGAATGTGTTATATCAAGTTGGTATGATTGCATCATGTACTAAGTGTGATCGCTGAACAAAATAAAGGATTAAATCAAATCCTAGTTTGAAAAGTCAAACGGCTAGTTTGAAAGTCAAACGGCTATTTTTGGGAAGTGGAAAAAGAGGAGGAAACCGAGTTGGGGAGGAGTTCCTCCTCCCCACCGCCGGTGCCCCACCAAGACGAGTTGGGGAGGGACTCCTCCCCTCCCCTTGGCCGGCCGGCCCCTCCACCTATATAAGGAGGGGCAGGGCTCCCTCCTAGAGACACACAAGATCCTCTCCTCCAAACCCTAGTACCAAGCCGCCGCCGCCTCCATAGCCGCCGCCTAGGTGAAACCCTAGCCGCCGGCCTAGCCCCCTCCTCGGCGTGTCTAAACCCTAGATCGTCGAGGGACTCTCTCATACTCCACCATACTCGCTCCGGCTTAAGGCGAAGCCCTGCGAGATCTCCCCTCTACTTCCGATACCACGACGTTGTGCTGCCGGAATCGCGAGGAGAGTGCTACAACCTCCGCTGCCATCTGGAACAAGGGAGAGGAAGGTCTTCGTCGAGTACCGAACGTGTGATCGATCTTGCTACAATCTAGTAGATAGATCTTGGCTTGTTTTTTTGTATGCGGTAGAAATTTTTTGTTTTCCATGCTACGAAACCCTACAAGGCTACCACCCTTAAAATAAATCTCGTCCCGAGATTTGGGAAGGCTAAAGGTTACAAGTTGGCTTCAAGGCAACTAGGGTACTACCACCCTTAAAATAAAGTCTCATAGGGTTACATTGATGGTTCACTTAACTATGGGTTCAACACTTGATATCCAGACAAGGAATCCTTATTTGACTCTTCTGAGTTAACTAATTCCTGACATCCACTTCTTCTATCTCTTCAAAGTTTCCATCCATGTCAATGTGGTTCACATGTCCTTTCTGGGTCACATTGGAGTCATTTCCATTGGCTCTTCTAGCATCCTTCTTCTTTTTCTTCTCTGGACAGTCTGATGCATAGTGTCCAAGCTCCTTACAATTATAGCATTGCAACTGGCTAGTATCTTTCTTCCTGAAAGTGTCATGTTGGTTCTGACCAAGGTCATCTCCATTGTCAGTATCATTTCCATTATTCTCACTTCCATTTCTGTTGTGGGAATACTGATGTGGTTCAGAATCTTCATTGCTCTTTTTGAATGAATGCTTCTTTTGTGATGATCCTGAGTGATTCTTGAGTTTATGCTTCCTTTTCCTGTTCTCAACTTGAATCATCTTGTTTTCCAATATAGTGGCTTTGTCACAGAGTGATTGATAAGTTGGGACATAGGTAACAGATAGATGCAGGTTCAACTCATCATTAAGTCCTTCAAGAAATTTCTCCTTTCTCTTAGCATCTGTATCAACTTCATCCGGTGCATAGCGTGCCAGATTGTTGAATTCTTCAATATACTCAGCCCCACTGAGGTGACGCTGTTTCAGATTGTGAAACTCCTTTTTCTTCAAGTACATTACTCTAGGTGAGATGTGAGTTGTTCTGAATCCATCCTCAAAAATATCCCAAGTCACATCTTCAAGGGGAGTGGTGATTTGAAAGTTGTCCCACCATGTTGCTGCTGGTCCTTCAAGCAGAAATGTTGTAAACCTTACTTTTTCTTCATCGGTACAGCCAACAGTCACTAGGTCTTTGTTCACTGAACGTAACCAATCATCAGCTTCCATTGGATCAGTTGCTCCAGAGAACCTTGCAGGCCTAAGTTTCAGAAACTTGGTGAGTATGTCAAGTGCTGGAGGATTATTCTGATTGTTCTTGTTGTTGTTGTTGTTGTTGTTGTTGTTGTTGTTGTTCTGATTCTGTATGAGTGTGGTCATCTCCTGCATGAACTGTGTCTGAACTGCCAACATCTGCTGTATCTCAGGGGGAATGTTGTTGTTTTGGTTGGGGTTGGCACGACGAGGAGGCATCTGTTGGTTTGATAGGGATAAATACTGGTGGATAGGTTTTTAAGAATTTTTAACACACAACTCAAAAAAACAACCAAGTTCAATCAAATAATCAAACAATCAACAAGCAACTATCCACTTAACAACTTATGAGCTTAACTCATGAGTTGAAGGAAACAACAAGTTTTCTTGAAAATAATAACTTAGTATAATCATACCTCATAGGTCAATATGATCCATACTCTAACTTGGTATAATGTCTTTGGTAGGCAATTCTAATGTCTCTTGGTTTTTCACTTGTAGTCCTTAGTGATGTCTAATTTAAAATCTTTGGTGAAAATAAAGTTGAAATCACTTGAAGATGTTGAAGTCATTAGAGTTGATGAAATCTTTTGCACATGGTGAAGTCTTTGGCCATGGGGTAGGCTTTGTCCATCAAGTTGAAAAATAAGAGGTGTAGAATGTAAAACCAAAAGGTTGAGGAAAGAGTTTACAAGATTGTTTGTAAATATGTTTTGGAGCAAAAAACTCTTATTTTTCTAAGGGGTTTTGTCCAATCCTAGGGTTACAAATCCTACAGGCAACACAGTGCTCTGATACCATCTGTAAGGTTCCCAACCTTTAATAAGGTATAGATCCCTGTGTTTATAATGCTAGTCCCTGGATCAATAGCTAGCATCCACAGTTAAGATGTAATATCAAGAAACAAAGGTCATAATACAACTTTATAACCAGGAATAAAATAATTCATTACATCTTACATAGCTCATTTGGCTATCACATTACATTGCAGCAGAATATCTATAAGCATGGGGTCCTTCATCTTCATAGTGCCACAGGCAATCATGTTGGTTGTAGACTTGTAATCCTATTCAACAAACTTCACTAACATCAAACAAACCTGCAACATAATAAGTTGCAGCCACAAGGGTCAATACATTTGATTTGTATTGGCAAGTTTCACTACTATGTAGAAATAAGTGGATCCTATCATTACATGCATATTTGGCTAAGTGGGGTTTAGGCTCATTTGCAGAAAGCAATATAGTTTTATCCTATATTTTCAAAATAGTTTTGATCTTTTGTAAAATCTTCCAGAACTTCTTGGAAAACTCCAAGTGCTTCAAATCCCTTGTTGTCACCCTCAAGTTTTTACTTTGAGAAATTGGAATGTCGAGATCTTCCATAGCTTCAGGCCTTAGTTGCTCAGTATTGTCCATAACCGGGGACACGGCTAAGTACTTAGAATTTGATCTTCTGCAGAAGTTGTACACTTTACCCACATGACACAATCTCATCTTGATGCCACCAGTGGCCGCTGGATAAGTACTCACCAAGATGGAGTAATGGCAGATTGAGAATGTGACAAAGTCTTTCCATAGGAGTCCTCCCAATACACAATGCTAGCTTGTCATCCAGGCACCAATGTAGGGTTTCTAGTTCCCTTACACAATCCTAGTTAACCTGAAGATGCCAATGCATGGGTCTTCCACTATGTAGTTGACTAAGCCAAAGCCCATTTAGCATGTGGCTGTACACGGAAGCCACTGTACGAGAAACTTGTTCAATCTCTAAGTCCCTGGGTGGTTTTCTTCTAGTGCACAACAAAAAGAGATTGCCATATAAACATGGTTCCTTTTGTTGCCACCTTGTCCAAAACTTGAGTATCCTTGTCCACCCAGGTGGTTCATTGAGTACTTGTTTTATTATATAAAACATATATCTTTTCAATACTTCATCTATTAATAACATGTATCCCATCCCAATATATAGCAGGGCTAAGCATACTACAACTACATTGTTTCCACTAAGGAATATATAAGGGTATCCTATTAGGATTTAGCATAGCATAAAATATAGTAAACCTTATCATGCATGTTTCAAAGATCTACTAAGTGTAATGAAAATAGTAGGACTTGGATGATAGTGTCACTTGCCTTTTTAGTAGAGAATGTTGGTTCACTTCTTGATCTTGCAAATATCACTCTCTTCTAATTTCACTATAATTCAATCAAGCAAACACATATTCAACACAACATTCAAACAATTTGTCACACATAAAATAACAAAAACAAGGTCATGCATGCAAGCATGCAAAAGGTAGTTTTATTTGCAAAGGTGGTTTCTACTAGGTTCTAAACATTGTAAGGTTCAAAATGGTCATTTACTAAAGTGATAAAACCATTTGCAAAAGGTTTTATCTATAAACCATTTTTAAATCAAATCATTATTCTCTCTGGTTGAAAATGCTTTTATCAAAGCAATAATTTTATATTGTTCATCAAATAAGTTGTTAATTCATAAAACTTGGTGTTTAGGGTCAGAAGGTTTGAATCAAATCATTTTCCAAAGGTTTTACTCAAAAATCATTTCCATATCAAAATCAATATTTTTATTTGACTAGAAATGAGCTAATTCAAGTATTTATTCCTAAAATTCACAAAATTCATTTTTAAATCCATGAGTTGGTTCCTAAGGTCAGTAGGTTCACAGCAAACCATTTTGCAAAGATTTCATATTAAAATTATATCTAGAACAATTTTTATATTCAAAATAAGCCTACACATGTTTCTGCAAATTCAACCAATTTACCAAAAGCAAAACATTAAACAAAGTGCATGGTTGCAAAGTACATGTTCTACTGATTCCATTGATATAAAATTTGCAAATTTTGGACGTGTGGATCAAAAGTTATGCAATTTACAAGTTTGCAATTCAATCAGAATCTAATTCTGTTTTTAAACCAAACTTCGTCCACGTGGCTTGTTCTTATTGGCCGATACCGCTTCGTGCGGATCGAGCTCTCTGGACTGCAGGATCTAACTTAGAACGCGTGGCTCAGATGCGCACATACCCCTTCGTCTAAGTTCTAATCACGGCCAGACGATCAAGATCTAACGGATGACATGCGATTGACCAGGAGTGGGCGGCGCTGGCCGCGGCGATTGGCGGCGCACGCTCGGGATGCGGCGGTGTCGGCGGTACAGGACGCAAGGGAAGAAGCGTAGGTGCTCACCGTGCTTGCAGAGAGGTGATGAAGCTCGACGTGTTCACGATGGGGCAGGGGGCGCACTGGAATGGAGGGAATCTCTCGCCGGAGTCGGTGGCGGCGTCGGGCACGCTCAGGTGTCGTCGGGGATGGGGCTGCAGGTCGGGCCGAGGCACGATAGGGGCACAGTTAGACGCGGGCTGAACTGGGGATGATGTCAGCATCAACAGGAGGTGCCGGGCGGTCGAGACTTACCAGGGGGAGGTCGCCGGAGAAGGGACAGACGCGGCGGCGAGTTGAGGTCGACGAAGCTGAGCTTCCAGAGCGTGCGGGAGCGAACTGGTGCTATGGGCAGGTGCACCTGGTGATGGGGAATGTGCTAGCGTGCAGAGGGAGGCGAGGGGTGGCCGTGGTTCGCCGGATTTTGCTGGAGAAGGTCGCCGGAGCAGAGAAGCTTGAGCTCGAAATTTCGGCAGCCTAGTGGCAGAGGGGAGGCGATGTTTGGGGGGAAAGAGAGAGGAGAGCGAGGCGATTTAACGAGCATGGTCACTGTGAGGAATTACTCAGGCATTGACGCATATTCATAGCCGCATTCAATCGGCAGCAACGGCAGGGGCGTGGTCGTGGGGCTGAAGACGACGGTGAGGTGGCGGTGGGGCCTGCCTGTCAGCGAGGGAGAGAGAGAGGGAGATGGGTCCACTCGTCAGCGTCTCTGCGAGTGCGAGAATGAGTGAAAAACGTTCCGCTGAGGGGGGACAAGCTGGACTGCGACTGGGCCTTGCTAGGCTTTCTTAGTTGGGCTGTTTTGTTTCATTTTTTTTATTCTGTAAGCTTTTTCTTTTTCTATTTGATTTTCTGTTTTGATTTTCAAACAAACAATTCAATCACCAAATGAATTCAAACTTCCACCAAACTTTGTATTGATTTTAGTTCTGTTTAACAACACAATCCAAAGTCCAAAACTAAATAATACTTTTATTCTTTTAGGATCTATTTAATAATTAAATAAAATAGTCCTTAGTCATTAATTCAAATAGGGTTTAATTTATTTTAAATCTCTATTTGAAATCTAAAACAAATCAAAACCTTTTCAGTAGGTTTCATTTGAAATATAAAACACTTGGAAATCTTATTTAAAATAAATTAACAAGTTTTAGTGTTTAATTAAAAAGGAAAAGCCTTTACTTTAATAAAATTGGATATTAATAAATCCTCATTATTTTATTTAAATAAACTTTTACTCTTTTTATCAAATAGGAATATTTTATTTCAAAAGCTTGGCCAAGATTTAATTTGGCTTTATAAAATAATCTTTATTTATAATTCTACCTTTCCTTTTGAAAACCAAATCTTTTTATTAAAAGATCCAAAAATAGTGATTCCAAATATTTTAACTTTATTGTTTATTTATCTTTTTAAATCCCTTTAGGATTTTATTTGATCAAAATAGGTTTTGATATTTTCCATTGGAATCAAAAAGTTTCTTCTCACCTTGAATTTCAACAAAGTTTTATTTTGTTTATTTAATTTTCACATTTCAAAATTTGGAAAATTTTGGGATGTGACAACTAGGTATGCAGAGATACCGACGATCAAAACCTCGGATAAGTAATCTATCGTGAGACAAAGGGAAATTGGTATCGTATGTGGTTCATTCGATCACAAAGTAATCGTAGAAATATGTGGGAGCCATATGAATTTCCAGATTCCTCTATTGGTTATTGTTCGGAGAAGTGTCTCGATCATGTCCGCATAATTCACGAACCGTAGGGAGACACACTTAAGGATTCAATGTTGTTGAGTAGTTATGGAATGATGAGTAAGAGATTGAATGTTGTTCGGAGTCTCGGATGGGATCTGGGATATCACGAGGAGATCCGGAATGGTCCGGAGAATAGGATTCATATAAGGAAAGTCATGTTTTGGAGTTGGGGAATGATTCCGGTGTTTTCATCGGGAATGTTCTAGAAGGTTCCGGAAGGTCCGGCACTCTGGAGGGGAAGGGTACATGAATGTGTCATGACAATGTGGAATGATTGCATCATGTACTAGTTATCATGGCTGAGCAAAATAAAGGGATAAATCAAATCCTAGTTTGAAAAGTCAAACGCCAATTTGAAAAGTCAAACGACAGTTTTGCTTGGTGGAGGGAGAGTAGGAAACTTACTTGGGGAGGAGTTCCTCTCCCTCCACCCGCCGGCCAAGGAGGCCGACTTGGGGGAGGACTCCCTCCCCTTGGACGGCGCCCTCCCACCTATAAAAGGAGGGGCAAGGGTGCCCCTCTTCTCTACACCTCTCTCCACCAAAACCCTAGCCCTAGCCGCCGGCCACCACAAGTCGCCGCCACTCTAGGGTTTGCCCTATCCGTAGAGTTGGGGATCTCCCCAAGCCCTAGCCGCCGCCCTAGCCTCCTTCCTTGGTGCCTCTAAACCCTAGATCACCAAGGCCTCTCTCATATTCCACCATACTCGCTCCGGCTTAAGGCGAAGCCCTGCGAGATCTCCCCTCTACTTCCGGTACCACGCCGTCGTGCTGCCGGAATCATGAGGAGAGTGCTACAACCTCCGCTGCCTGCTGGAACAAGGGAGAGGAAGGTCTTCATCGAGTACCGAACGTGTGACCGACTGCGGAAGCGCTACCGGAACGCAATGTCGTAAGGATCGTCTGCACGATCTTGAGATCGGCAAGAGTACGACTACATCACCCACGAGAATCTGCTCTCGTTAACCGCTTTGGAATCTTCGAGGGTGAGTTCCTCTATCGACTCGTTGCTACAATCTAGTAGATAGATCTTGGCTTGTTTGTTTGCATGCGGTAGAAATTTTTTGTTTTCCATGCTACAAACCCCTACAAGGTAACCATAGAAATGGGCCTTGTGTAACCACTCAGCACAAACCATTCTTTCCATTCCACCCAGGTGTTTCATTCACTTAGTAGTTTTATTAAGCAAAACATAACTCAAGACTTAGAAATATTTCTCATAGCATGAATATATAAACCACCCATGGTTGCTACTAGGTAGGCTAAGCATGGAAATGGCAAGTATCATAACTTAGAGGAAATTCTAACATTTCTACAACTAATAGGATTTCCCAAGCATAGCATATAGATACTTAGCAAAATAACCATGCAAATCCTATACAAAATATTTCTAATGCATAGGTAGAAATATAGGAATAAAAACATGAAGCACCACTTGCCTTGGTAGTTTTGGGAGTAGCAACAATCTTCACAATCATAATCACTATTAGCACCAAAATCTACACATAAAATAATGACACCGAAATCACATAACAAAATATACAAACAAAAATATATGAATGCATGCAAATGCCATGTGATGATTTTCTACACCAAACAAGACAAGTACACAGTAATGAATCATAAGAAAGACCAAACCACACTAAACAAACTTTATTTGATCTTTAAATCATTTTTCAAATTATTTCTATACCCAAAATATGCCTATAAATGTCTCTACATAAATCATAACTTTTTCAGAATCAAAACATTAAAGACATTGCTTAATCAGATAGCATTCTTTCTCCTGATTCCAATGATATAAAATTTGTAAAATTTGAACGTGTGGATCAAAAGTTATGAATTTTACAAGTTTGAATCACTAATAGATCTAATTCAGATTTTTAAAACAAAGAACAGGCCACGCGGCAGCGTCTGATTGGGCGATACCGTTTCGCACCGGATCACACTCGCGGGCTGTTAGATCTAACTCACTACGCACGGTCCAGATCAACACATACCGCTTCGCTACAGATCTAATCCTAAGCGCTAGATCTAGATCCTACGGTTGCCAAGCATGCGACCATGGATAGGCGGCGCCAGCGACGGCGACGTAGCGGCGCGGCTCTGCCAGTGATGTCCCGGCGGCTACGAAGGGGGCTGGGGTCAACGGAGGGGCTTACCAGACTCGCGATGCCACGAGGAAGCTCAACGTGCAAACGGGCAGGGTCAGGGCGTGCTGTAGAGGTTGCTGGGGCTCGTCGGACTTGCGGACGTCGTCGGGTCCTTGCAGGTGGAGTTGTTGCCGACGATGTAGACCACCCTAGCACGAACCAGTGGTGTCAGAGGATGCGCAAGGTTGTGGCGAACATGACAGGGTCAAAGAGGAAGCAAGGGGCCTCGGAAGTTACCAGTATTCCTCGTCGGAGTTGAGCGGCGGCTCTATTGTTTACAGAGATGGACGGAGGCGACGTCCTGGTGCAATACAGAACAAACAAATGGCATGAGGTGATGCGCAGAAGCCTGGCGTACACGCTCGCATGAACCAGAGATGAAGAGGGGCGCTGTGCTCACCAGAATGTGTCGCCGGAGGTGCTCGGTATTGCGGCGATGCAAGTGGAATTGTGGGCAGCCTGGTGGCGGAGAAGAGGCACTGAGTGAGGGGAAAGATGCGGAGAAGGGAGGGGATTAAGTAGCCGGAGCAGGGGCGAGGATCACGCACGCAATCAACGACAATTAACCAGATTTAAACGCGGCAGTGAAGGTGGTAACGGTGGCGTCGACAGGGTCGGAGGGGTGCTTGGTTTGGGTACGATGACCGCGTGGCATTTGGGTCCACCGGTCAGCGAGCGCGGGGTAGGTCTGTGTCGCGTGAGAGAGAGAGAGAGAGAGAGAGAGAGAGAGAGAGAGAGAGAGAGAGAGAGAGAGAGAGAGAGAGAGAGAGAGAGAGAGAGAAACCCCGGGTGGGCTTAGTGGGCTGGGTCTGTTGTTGGGCTGAAAAGCTGGCGCAGGCCTTTTCCTATTTCTTTATTCTTTTTCTTTTTCTGTTTGATTTTCCAGGAAACAAATTCAAATGAATTCAAATGTGTTTGATTTCAAATTCTTTCTGGATTTGTATAAAGTGAAACCTGCACATTTTTTAGTATAAACCCATGTTGTTTCACTAAACTTGCTTGGTTCCTTTGGAGTTTTAAAATAAAACAGTGCCTTCACTCAAGATTTAATAAAGATATGAAAATGGTTTTAAAACCATTTTTTGTTTTGGAAATTTTTGTCCAAGCCTTGGAACACAACCAAACCAACTCATGAACAAACAATCTTAGTTTAAAACAAATAATCTCTCACTAGAGAGTAGCATTGGATCAATGCCTGTTTACATAAAATAATAAGCACCCAAATGCTTCTGTTTTTGTAATGACTTTGAAAATGATCCCTAAATGATTATGAATGCATGGATGATATGTAATATTTGAAAACATGATTTTAGGGATGTTACAGATGACCACACTCCCAGTTAACCAGATCCAAGTCTCTATCCGCAAGTCGTGGGTCCATCCCGACACTACTGCATCACACGAGACAGTGTGGGTGTGGATTCACAGGATCCCCAAATAAGCTAGGAATGAGAAATACATCAAGCTGGCCACTCAAGCCATTTGAAAGTTCGTGTGTGTGGATGAGGGATCTCTCGCTAGTCAGGGCCCAATGCGTGTTCTCATCAAGTACCCCAATCCGACCAAGTTGTACTACATCGTCCCGCCTTTCTTCTTCAAGAAGGCAAGTCGGATTCTCACTTTGGAGTTGGAGAGGGACTAGGGTTAGTTTGGACCTGGTGGACCCTCTCGAGACCCTCCGGTATCCCATGGTGCCTCCAAGGAGTATGAAGACTCCTCGGGCAAGGGATTGGTGACGACCCAGATGGGTTGGGGGATCTCACTTCGCCACTCTCACCTTCGTTGGAGCCCCTACCACCTTATGTGGCTCTGGGGGGGGATTCCATCTGCACCACGACCATGGGTCTCGCATCTTCACCGGTCCTTGCCAGCTTGGAGGTTCCACTCTCTCGGAGTGCACCGGCCAAGTTGCTACCTGTGGACGTCCCTCGTTCCCTTTGCTCGGACCCATCGTCATCGGTATTGGTTGGCCTCTCGTAGTACCGGTCAAACATGGGTGGGAACTTCGTGGCCCTAGAGCTCGACAGGGTGGTCGATCATGTGCTGCCCAATGGCCCTAGGACTGCCGAGCCAACAGATTTTGGGAGTTTGGGGGTGGAGGTGATCCCAGCGGCATCTCCACACTCACCCAGAGTGGTCTGTATGCTCTCTCCAGGGGCTCTACTCCCACCTCGCATCTGAGGTCCCCGTATCTTGTTCCAGCGACACCAACTCCACGTGTTGAGGAGCCAACTCAGATCCTCCCTGACACCCTATGTCGCGGGCTTCAAGACCAACGCCCATGCCTCCCCAAGCCTACCCCCCGACCCCCTCTCAGTCTAGTGCTCGGATTGCGAAGGCTATAGCTAGGAAGGAGGGGAAGGAGCCCAATGTTACAGAGCTAGCGGTGAAGTGGGCGGCGCCCCGCAACCTCGATATAGGTACCACACTTTCCTCCCCTCCCCCTTCCTGTTCCAAGTTTTTTGTTTTGGATGAGGTCCCTTTGGAACATTTGGATCAGGTGGCTCTTAAAGTGAAGGAGATCTACGAGGCCTGAGTAAACATGCTTGCGATCCTTGGAGTTGGTTCTGGCCCATGTAACTCCCCATCTCACCAGAACTTCCTGTTTATGCCTTGAATACCCATGTTTAAGTGGATGTCCTATAAATATGCCTCCACCTCTTCCTAGAAACCCTAGAATGAATATTGAGTTAAATTGGCTTATCCTCCATCTTCCCATAGGGGAACCTCTCTAGGATCTACACCAAGACCTAGGTTGTACAAGGCCATTGCCGTATGAGCGTTCTTTCTATCTTGTGATCTCTATTGCGTTGATCTCTCCCTTTGGGTATCTATCTGTTGTAATCTCTTCCCGAGAAGATTTTAGCAGCTTCGGATCAATCTTTCCTGCGTGGATCTCTAACTATTGGTCTCTTCCACGAGGATTCTATCGTTTTGGTGATTCGGGCCAACAAGGACAATCGAACCATGTGTGTTTGAGTGTGTTTGTATCTTTACCTTGCTTTTGTGTTTATCTCATCGTGTTCGTCTCTCTTTCCCTCACTCACTGCCCCCAAATCCATGAAGATCGGGCCACCCCAAGGGTCAATCCCCAAGGAACCCGCAACATGTATTTTTTCGAAGGTAATTGTTCTGCAGTAATTAATCTATGAATTCTTTGGCGGTAATTTTTTGTCTGTATTTTACAAAGGTATATGAATAGTGATCTTCAGCAGATGAGTTAATGCCACGAGTCTGGCGTGTAGTTGTTGCCGACTTCCCTTGTAAATTCATATGTGTTCAGAAAGATTAGTTCCCAAAAAATGACTCTAGTAACTAGTTATATATTTGATTTTTTACGAATGTATCACTAGTTCTCGTTATATTTGGGACTATGTCCTGAGAATCCCTCAATTGGATGGATGCCACTAGTTTTGGAAAACTTGTTATGTCTATTCCACTGAGAAATGTTCGCTTATGCAAGTTTTTAAAATCCTTGGATTGGATGAATTGGATGGATGCCACTGGTTTTGGATTGATCCTAGACTTATGCAAGTTTTCAAAATCAGTTTTTTTTAGAAAAGGCGAGTTTTATTTAGAAAGTTATGTTAATCAGCATTCATGACTTATACTGGATTCCATGGAACCCCTTTACATGTTGCGGTCGTAGTTCCTTCCCATAATAGGGAGTTGATGGCTGTAAAATACAGCCATCCACATCCACATTTAAACTAGATATTATTCATATTTTTGATAAAATATCTCTCTAAATCCTGCCACTAATGCCTAATGATCAAGGGGGCATACAATCCTGTCTTTCTATTTTTTGCTGCGTAGATAATGACGTTTGATGACGGGAATCACAATATTAAAGTCAAAGATACGAGATTTCCAACAACTCAAAGAAACTAGGAGTTGTGAAGTAGAGGCAGAAGCTTTAACGAACAACTATACGGCGGGAATAAAATTCCGGTCGTATAGTTCCGTCCGTATAGTTTCCACCGACACTGCTAGGTCAAACAGAACAACTTTTGTGAAGGGACCCCTATATAAAGAGGACTCCTTTGACGAGAAAAATATCTCTTCCGCCCCTGCACCCTCGACTACACCAAGCCATTAGAAACCACAACACCGGAGGGATAGATCTAGCTCCAAACCCTTCTCCACCACCATAGCCATATTCCACCACTTGTAATAGTAGATCTCATCTTTGATTGGCGACATTGTAATACTATTACTATCAATCTCATGATTTCCATTACAATGTTTATGATTGTTGATTTCAACTCTATGTGTGAGTAATTCTCCTTGGGCTAAGGGCTTCGTCCTAGCCATGTAGCTTTTTTGCATGTTATTTATCATAGATGGGATCATGCATTAGTTTGTATGACATGATGATTATTGTACCCTCTCTTTCCTCAATCTAAGGATTTGTCAGGTACCCAAGACCCCAAGAATTGATCCAGGTATAGGGAGTGTGAGTAATGACTAATCTGCAGGATGGGAACCCTAGTGATAGAAAGGGTAGTACGGTTGTATGTGAGTGATTTACTTGGGATTAATGGTGGCATCACTATGCATATCATTAGTTCTCTTTCTTCTATGAATGATACTAGTAGGTTATTTCTACAAGAGGTTGTGGAGGCAATAACAATTATAGATGCACTTCCCACATATAATTATCTTGCTCTAACAATTACATGCATAATTTATTATTATCTTTTATTCCCATTAGATGTTTTTCACAACTACAGGTGAAACCAAAAGCCCCAGGCCCTCTCTCTCCATCATCAATAACAACAAACAATCGTAAACTCTTGATCCGGTAAACACAAAAGAATTCTAAAACTCTCGAAGGTCCGTTAAAGTAACCTTACTATGCTTTCTGCTTCCCGAGGATTTGATTACCTAGGTCTACTAGGCAAAAGGAGTTATACTACGTCCGTAATCCGGATCGAAGGTATCAGGAGTAACATGTCACTATTTTACATTTTGCAGAGATGCGCTATTTTACCCACAAACATTTTTAGTATTTTTGCATAAGCAGACGTATACTTTTAAGTTCAAAATTCCATGGTCCAAGACACGGTCTAAAAACAAGCCAATCACTAGTCTTCTCCACGACCTCGTAGTCCACCCACTGCAACAAGGTGTGGTCAAAGACCTACACTCAATTTCCTTCTATTTAAAGACGCCCAAGTCCTTATCCTGCAGCATAAGATAGGGATGTTATAGGCTCCCACCTGTTATTCTCCACTTTGGATCACAACCCGATCCAGCATCCGAAGACAAGAGGGAATAAAGAAGGTCTAGCTGACTTTCGCGTCCTATTTCGGGATTTTTGGTTAGCATGATCTATGCGTCGCAAGAATCACTAACTATATTTGTTGTTAATCTTGGGTATACTTTCCCGATATAATGAAAACTCCACCACATGTCTTCTCAACCATGTATTCCAACTATAGATTATCCGACCACCTTGGGTTGGTAACTTGTATTTCGTATTCATTATAAAATAGTATTTTGCTTTTAAATACAATCTGTAATGTAATACTTTTGAAAGGTAGTTTTTTATAAATTAATTCAAAGGACATGCAAGTTTGAACCATCCTTCTGATTGCAAGATTATGAAATCGGCATGCTTCTAGTCATCATAAGATCTAAATTTCAAGAATAAAATCATTGGTCTGGTAAGGACTAATGTTTAAAGAGTTGTCAATATGCTATTATGCATAAGGTATAATATGCAATCGTTCTAAAACTAATCCTTGTTATGGTTTAGGATTTTGAGTTCTTTGGGTTAGATTTTATATTATTATAAGTAATTTACTTTAGTAAAGAAACTAATTTAGATCTTTGAATGAGATTGGACAACACTTTTAGGTTATCTTGAATTATTCCATTTTTGAAGTCTCAAAAGAATATTTATAAGCTTTGAGAAATTCTTATTTTCATTTTTCATTATTGTGGTATTAAATTGAGTATCTTAAGCAAATAATTAATTAATACTTTGATGTCATGTGAAAATAATAATCCTAATACTAGTGACATTTGATTAATATGGAAAACATCATTAACTTCTTTCTAGAATTTTATTTCAACTCAAAGTTTGAAATTTTTGAAAAGAATTATAAAGTTTGTTTATCCAGGAATAATATTTTTAGTTCGTTTATAATGTTATAAAGTTCTTTTAAATATAGTACTAATTTACTTATAGTTTTATTTGGATTTTTTTAATATTTGAAGAAATTAGTCTTGCAACTTTATTTTACGTGGATTTGTTAACCCTAGTTATTTTAATATTTTATTCCAATTGAAGTAAATATTTTAAAATTGGAAAGAAATATTCTTAATCATTTATTTTTAAATGAAGAATAACATTCTACTTCATCTTTTCTAATTATTTTTATTCATATTTAAATGGTTACTTAGAGCACAATTTCAATATAATTAGGGTTTATATTAATTCAAGGAGGAAATGGTATTTTATTATATCCTTTAAGGAAACGTTCTACTTCATCCTTATTTAAAGTATGTGTATTGAATATTAAATCAGTTTGAATCTATGATAGAAGAAATGTAATGAATGGGTTTCATATTTTTGTAAAAATCTACCCAACTCAAATGTGTAATATTTAAGAGTAGGTAGATAGATCTTATTTTTCTAAATATTTTGATATATTATTTGTATTTTTCTGAGTTGCGATGAATTAGATATGAATTTTCTAAATTTAAATAATTTTTGGTAATTTTATTTAATATATTTAGCTTTTACGCACTTGGGTCCAATGTCATCTCAGCTGTCACGTGGGCGAGTGGGTCAATAATTTTTCTTTACCGAGGTTAATCCAGCTAGAGACGGTGACATATGGGGTCTAGTCCACGTCAATTGCCTTGAGGCATGTGGACTCGTTCAACTGACAGGTGGGATCCATAAGGATGACGTCATTATTGGCGAACCGCAGCTTCCTTCCGTCCATTCTTCTGGCCATGGAGATGTCGGGCTACTCTTCCGCGACCCGCCACCGTCCGCCAAGGTGCAAGGCGACCACGGCGTGACTGATCCTTGATTTAGCTTCCACTGCCATCCGCCGAGGTGCTGCAAGGGAGGATAAGCCGCCCTCCACGGCCCGCCTCGAATCCACGACCACGCCACAGTTGCCCTCCATTCTCGGCTGATTCCCACCTCGGCGCACAAGGTGTTTGACATCGCCTAGTGTGGCACGGGTGCACTAAAATACATTATATGGAAAAGCAGAAACTATGTAATACCTTCGTTTTGGTGATGTATAATTTTTTAAATCACCTGTTTTGGTTGGCTACAATACATCGACGCAGGGCCATACAGTTTCAGCCTTAAAATCTGCTTAACTAAGCCCATAGTATCATTACAATTAATTAACTACGCACTGATAATCGTGCAAATAATTAACACTCCTAGCACGCAAATACTATGTACGAGTAACACTTCTGGGACTGGAATAAACATTGCGCACCGTCAGCAGGCCACAGGTTTGCTGATTTTTTTGTTCCAAAACAAAACATATGAGAGATATGCTAATTTCCTGAATCCTGATCGATCAGCTCCAGAACCACGCCCAGGAATTGAGTTGCGCCTCCTCCCTTTCAACGATCTCGCGCTCCACGGCGACGACGTCGAGCGTGGCGTACTCTGGGAGGAAGAAGGCACAGCCTCCAAGCTCGCCTCTGACCGCTCCGGCACAGTCGTCGTCCGAGGACGACGGGGGCGAGCGCGCGTCGGCGAAGTAGGAATGCGACTCCGAGCTGTCGTTGGCTCCCCCGGCGAAACCGCTCAGCACCCCCGCCGCACCGTTGCCGGCGTTGGTCTCGTCACAGGCGGCGTAGCATTCGTTCAGCTGAACGGCTAGCGTTGCTTCTGCGGCACCGGCATGTGCCGTGCCTGACGCGGCGGCTTGCTCCTCCGGCCCCGGCGACGACTCCTTGGCTTGCAGTTTCTCTGACAGTGAGGTCACCTGCACGACGTACATGCAAATGTGCATTGCTCGGTCAGGGGGTGACACATCTTGTTTGAATTCAGGTGGTTTGTGATAATCGTGTACTACATGCTTGGCAATGATTTAAATGATTTGTTATTGAGTGCTGAAAATTAGCCATCACGTCCAGTAAATAATAATTCTTGCTTCGCGGCGCGAAAAGTGTAGTATCAACCACCGATCCCTGCAGCTATCCAGAAGCTGTAGCACCAGTACTGATGGAATTTTTTGGGTTCCCTTTTGTGATCGATTTGATCACTTGAATACTTTTTTACTACTAGGAATTCTTTGTTATTCTTATTCAGATGTGACACCAGCAGATTGAAAAAAAATTATTTCATATATCTGTATACTTTTTTGTGAACATATTATAAATATAAATCATAGTCAAAGTTATAAGTTGTTGTCCAACGAAATCAAGAGCACCTTACACCAAGGAACGGAGGAAGTAAAAAGTAAAACCTCTCTCACGATTATTTGTTTCACCTATGTAATTATTATGATTGTGTGTCTGAATCTGCAGATGTGTTGATTTTTATTGCCCTGCATAGTTTTGAATTTCTTATTTGTTTTGTTTGTTAGACATAACACAGATTTTTGTGCCATTACACTTTTTATGTGCAATTGCACCTTTTTTATAATTTCAATTTTTTTGTATAATTGCACTTTGCAGAAATTGTACAATTGCACTTATTTTAGTAAAATTGCAATTTTTTAGTGTTATGCCCCTTTCTAGAAATTGTACAATTGCACTTATTTTGGTAAAATTGTAATTTTTTGGTGTAATTGCAGCTTAATTGTGCAATTACACCTTCATGTGCATTTCCACTTTTTGAAATCATGCAATTGCACCTTTTCATGTGAATGGCCGTTTTCTGTAATACTATGAAAATTTTATCCGTTTTATTTATTTTAATACTTGGGGCCGCTAACACATCGACCGCAAGACTTGGGCCCACATGTCAATGATCCCATATCAGGGCAATATCATAGAAATCGTGTTCCTTTTGTTTACCACTTCTCCCTCTTCCTAATTAGTGATAGGGTATATATGTGTATCGACCATCTTCAAGTCCCTTTTATCACGAAATTGGTATGAATTGTTTTGTTTGATATCTCCAGATCCTCCTAGGTACCAAGGTACTTCTAGTTTACCTTTTTTTTCCAGTAAAGATTAACTACTAACGTAAAGAAACTCTAAGAAAAGAACCTTGCCCGTAATTTCAATTCTCAGTAAACCAGAAAAATGTTTGCATTTAATTGAAATTCTTCTGCAATTTGCCAAAATTTGAATAGGGGAACGCCTACGTCTCAGGCGACTGAGAAATAACTATTTCTCGGTCGGCTGACGTGGCTGACTCAATCGAATAGAAACATGCATGGTTTACAAACAAAAAACTGCAACCAGATGGCTTAATTGAATCTTGGAACCAAAATCCAACGATAAACAAGATGACTGAGAACCGATTTGAATATCATCAGTGCTTGGACCGAATTCAAGGGCAAGTGAGTTTTTAAAGACAAACATATTTTCGGTGAGCCCTTCGGTGAAGATGCACAAGCATATGGGAACTCAATTATGTTATGGACCGGTGTGCGAGATTAATCAAGGTTTGATGAGCACCTGCGATCGGAGGTGGTGGTTGTCGGCGAGGAGCACCTCGCGTCCGGCGAGGAGCTCGTCATGAGCGGCCCTGAGGGCGTGGAAGTCGTGCTCGAGCTGCTTTGCCTTCCACCGAGCGCGGCGGTTCTGGAACCACACGGCCACCTGGCGCGGCGCAATCCCCAGCCGCCGCGCCAGCTCGCTCTTCCTCTCCGGCTCCAGCTTCCGCTTCTCCTCCTCGAAGCTCTGCTCCAGCGCCACCACCTGCTCCGTCGTCAGCCGCCGCTTCCTCTCCGGCGCGTGCTCGTCCAACCCGTAGTACTCGTACATCTCGTCGTGCATCTGGAGCTCCTCGTCCAGCGTCGTCAGGAACGGCCGCTTCCGCCGCCCGTCCTCCACGCCGGCCACCACCGGCGAGCCTGCATATACATAGTCAAGCGTGAAAGTGTAATGAAGCAGAGCACTCCAAGAACAAACACTAGAGATACCAATACGTACCTCCAAGGAAGCTCCCACTGCCTCCAAAGAGCATCATCTGCCCGCCTCCGGCGCCGGCAGCGCGGCACGGCGCGGCGGAGCTGAAAATGAGGCGGCCGGATTCCATGGAAATTCCTAGCGATCGAGAACCAAAGAACACCCTATCTTTCGCTACTTTAATTATATCTACGTGTGCGCACCACGCGCTCTTCCACCTGCTTTTGAAACGCGGAGGCGACCGGCGGGCAGGAGCTAGCTCGATTAGAAGGAGGCGGCCGGGAACTTGTGGCGGTAGAAGCTGGTGCTCCACAGCATGCGGGTCGACGTCTTCATGGGGTACAGAGAGAACCCCATCCCGCTCCCGCTCCAGCCACCGCCGGAGAAGAACACGAGATTCTGTCAGGCCAAGAACTTGTGACGGTGGCCGGAGAAGCTGGCCGGGCGTGGTGGATCGGATGGACTGGATTGTTTGTGTACGCTACTTTTCTTTCAGGTGTTCCTAGTTAGTCGTCGGCCACTACTGGTGTGGGGTTTGTAAACTTTGTATACTCCTAATTGTGGGATTAAGGATAGTGTGGGTAAAGTTCGGAGTCTAATTGATGAGGGGATTATATAGGCCCAAGGGATGGTGTCTATTTACGAAAATGTCCTTGATTTGGTTAGAATGCCGTTTTGTCTCCTGATTGGGGAATTAGAGTATCTTTATATGCTTATTTAGGTGCTCCTTTTATTAATAGAGTGGTATTCCACCTATAGTTGCAAGTGATTGTCTTTGGCCACATTGAACCTTATTGAAAATAGACAAATAATCTTTGGAATCCTCAAGGGTCGATGATATTCCAAATACAGGGAAATACAAAAATTGTGGAATCAACTAAATTCTACGTTAGAGAATTTGCACCAAACTTTGTTTGATTGCACATAGGAAAAGCAAGGAATCTTTCTAAGAGACACGGTCTTCCGATTAGTGGTGCACGCCGAGAAGCGGGATAGAGAATACCTAAGGAAGACACATTTAAGCTTTTTGTGTTGATGTTAAATCTTTTCCTATGAAGAAGCTATCTCATGTGTTCTCCAATGGAGTTTCGATGGAAAAAACGGTTGTTGCCTCGCAATTACCACAAACAATTGCTTGAATCTTCTACCGTAAAGCAAACATTGCACAAATCCTCTGCCCGAACTCATTTTGTCGGGATCATTCACACGCACTAGATCAAGTGTGGAAAATGACATATGAGAAACATGTATGTCTTTTCCTCAAGCTTTTAGTGAAAAAAAATAGAGAATTAACCCTCACATGTTGATGTAACTCCTCTCGAGTAGCAATACTGGACTAAAGTTGGTTCCACCACTTACCATGCATGATTGGACACTATCGAGATTTATTCATGAATTATTACCTCATTTCTACCAAGTATGCTCTACTTGAAAGAACATATTTCTCAATAAATAAGTGCATTACTATATTCACAGCTACAAACTAAATCTAATTTCCAATATGTCATATGTATCACTTTGATGTTGTGGGATCACTGACTTCTTGCTCAACGGATTTCGTGTCTGCACTTGACTTGAGAAATATGCCTAGTCAAAAAATTCCAACACTCAGAGCGCAAGTCTGATTAAAATAGCGATACTTCGAGTAGCAATTTGAATTTGCACAACCTCGTCGAATTTCTAAAATCTTCCTATCTGCGTGTATGAGCTATCTTGATGTGATTAGGCCCAGCAACGTGCATGGTTCAGACTACCTTCCTTGCTATGACAAACTACAGTAGTACTCCTACTGGTTAGCTTGTGAAAGCGCACAGCTGTTGGAAACTCGTTTAGTTTTGTGGCGCCGTTTCGTTGCAGTAAAAAGGCAAGCACTACAGGCTCACAAAAAGCGGCTTTCAGAAACCTAAAAGGCTAACCTACGGCTCCCCAAATTTATACTGGTAGTCTACCTTCATTTTCCTTGAAAAGTTGGTTAAATAGGTTGTTAAATATGTACACTTGTGTCAGCCTCATGACGGGGCAACACGTATACACACCAGTTAAGGATCCAGTTGTACACATAAGTATGCTCTATCTATAATCTATATGGTTAATTTGAGGCTGTCAAGGAATCAACAAGACCCCTATTTCGGGTATTTAATTAACAGATGCTAGTTGCCTGATTGTTATTATACAGTTCTTGTCTCGATTGTCATCTGTATGCGGCTTCAACTGGAGTAGGCAGAACAGGAGCGATAAAAGAATGTGAAGTCAACTTAATGTGAATTTTATTTCATCACATTTGGCAACTTGGGAAGGGGAAAAAAAGGGATATGTTTCGAATAAGCTCAGTTCCTTCACCAACTTGGGAAGGAAACTCTGTTCCATGCAGAGTATAATTTTAGCATGTATTGTACTGCTTACCGATTAGCATCGCCGACAGTGACAAAACATACACAGAATTTCACAGCACAAACATATTCCAGAGGATATTGGAACCAACCAAGCAAGTTTCCTAACGTGTGGGCACAGAAAAGCTAAATAAAGACTAGAAACTTTTGCCACAATATACACGATTAAATGTGGGAAAAAGTTTGTCCCAACTGAGACTGGAAAGGATGCTTCCTTAGTTCTTTCTGGTGCTGCAGATCCAGGACTAGTATCTGATGCGGTTATTCCCAGAGTTTTTATGGAATCAAATCAGGAATCCTACACTTGTGTCTCCATCCCTTTTGTTCCACCTAACTGGATGGTCACTAGCTAGCTCAGCATTTGGTGCTTACCAATCGCAGCAAAACACTGCAAGCACAAGTCCTAATTTCCATCTTCTTGGAAAAACTTTTGGTTTATTTCCTTTCACTTTTGGAAGAACTTGTGCCAAGGAAAGATTTCTCGGACTCTTATCTGAAGAAAATAAAATGGAATACAGAACAAAACGAGTGACAGCCCTGATCTGGTGAGCTGGGTGTGATGAACTGTACCTTTCAACTACAGTAGTACTCATCAAATATGCCCCTACCTTCTTGTGTCATGGTTCACATGGGCCATAAGGAATAGTCTAAACAGTTTGCTGTTTAAGAACACTCCTGAATTGACTTTTTGTCCCATATTCCTCACCAGCACCAAGTGCCATGTTCTTGGCCTACCACTTGTTCCATGCAGATTGCAGCAGGTGACATTGTGGTCAATTCCTATCTGAGAAAGATAACCTTCTTTTGTTGCTAGTATGATTTCTTAGCAAGTGGGCCTTCCTGTTCTTGGTAGGGCACCCAACACCTGTGCAGGAGCAAGAGTTGGAGATGAGTTTGTGCTGCCATATACAGGAAGTGGTTTGGCTTTAAGTTTGTGAGGCTGTCTGATGCATGATCTGATCAATACGGTTTGGACACGGCGTGATGTGTGACAATTAGCTCATTATTTAAACCTATCTTAGCACTATATCGTAGAATTTTTCTTCTTTCAGTTGCCTGCAAAGACTTGTCTCCCTCACCCTTTTTTTTAACCTGCTGAACGATGGGTAAGTTCAGAATATGTGATGCTCACCAATCTCAAGGAGACACTGCAAGCACAAGTCTTGATTCCTTTTCATCTTTTCTTTTCAAAAAATGTTGTTTTATATCTCTCGCTAGCTTTTGGTAAAACTTGTCGCTTGTGCCCGGAAAGAGCCCCTGGGCTTTATCTGACGAAAGGAGGATTGCACAACAAAGTGAGTCACCGCCCTCATGTGTAGGTGGTGATCAAAGGCAACATTCAACTAGAATTCTTTACATGGCATAAGGGATAGTCTAATAGTGTTCTGCTGCTAACCATGAACGCTCCTGAATTGACCTCCTAATCTTATATTTCTCTGGATAACTTCATCAGTACCAAATGTCATGTTCGTGGCCAACCACTTGTTCGTTGCCAATTGTAGCAGTAGGTGACACTGTAGTCAACTCTTTTTTGGAAACAACTATTGCAGGCACACTTTTGTTTTTAGAATATGGAAGTATGACCCTGGCCTCTGAATCAAGCGATGCACACAACCATCTTTCACTGGAAGTTAATCATTTAAGTTATTACAATTTAAAAATCACATAAGGTCGATATATGAATCATTCACGGAAAAGATCGTAGTCTACTAGTATGTTGCCAACTAGTTTGACGGTAGATATCCTGAGTGACCGTCATCAGTGAGTAGCCAAATGAATAACCTAAAAAAAAAGTACTCTATTCTTGTTAAAAACAATATTGTTTCTACAAATTCATATTGACCAACATAAATATTTTTTATATCGGTTGGTGGAGACATATTGTAAGCCATATGAACAATATGTCAAACAATGCGCACAAAAGGGCATGATAGAAACAAATGCTCAACCCTATCCTCTGAGTCACAGAAGCAGGAATTTTTACACCATTTTCTACTTTCATTTTGCCATATTATCCATAGTGAGTAGTGCTTTTCTACCGAGAAACCACATAAACATCTTCATCATGGATTTTCAGTTTCCACAAGTATTAATTTGAAAAGAATGGCCGTTCATGAGGTCAGCATACATAGATTTCACCAAAAAGATTCTTGGTCATAATCTTCCAAACAAATATGTGTGGCTCATCCAAAAAATGTACCATCATTTAGTATAACCACGTAGTCCACTTATTGCAAGTTAAAGGCCTTCTCAAACCAATGTTCAGCGGAACTTATGATAAAACATTAGAAACAAAAACATTATAAATTGACGGTATTGCTGAGGGAGGGGCGTCTAGCGTAACCAAATATCCTCCCAAAATCGGGTGCTCAAACCATCACTAATTTTGAACAAGTCTTTGTGAAAGAAATATTTTTTAAGTCGCACGAGACCTTTCGAAAATGGAGAATCAGTTGGCTTTGCCTGAAGTTGTGACAAAGTTCTACTCTTTGTATACTTGTTGTGTAGTAACTCTTACACACATCCTCCTCATTTTACTAGTTTATTAAACAACCGTTTTCTGAGCAAACACTTATTTTGAAAACCAAGCACTTTAATACCTAAATCATATTGGTCTTTGGTTTTTATTTTTGTCGGTTCGCCAAAAAAATAGGGATTTGTAGAAGTCAAGTTGTTTTCTTACCACTTTGGATATTTCTAGAAATAATAGCATAAACATTGGCATAGTAGTCAGAATAGAATTAAACAGAACAAGTCTATCTCCATATGATAGTAACTTACCTTGCTGACATCCTAGCTTAGCTCGAAGAGATTTTCTGATAGATTCCTTTCTGAATTATGAAGTTCTCTATGATGCATGGGTATGTAGGCAAAAAACCTAACTCACAACCAAAAAGTTGCAAGTAGGGATGTTCCTTACCTTTAGCATTTTCAAAACATATCACCTTTGTGTTTGTTAATCTCAAGTAATACTAGTGTGCACAAGGTTAGTTTCATGTTAACGTCTCTCTAAGTGTGTTTCATGAAAATAATCATATCATATGCTTATTGTAAGATTGATACCCTATGATTCCAGACTTCTTTCTCTAAGTGTGTTCCATGAAAATAATTGTATCATATGCTTATTGTAAGATTGATACCTTATGATGCAAAATAAGGGTTTGATTCTTAGTAGGAATTTGCATGGCAACATTAGGGCCACCAGTGTCATCTATTCTGTCACGGTAGGCGCAATGTTGAGAAGGAACTATCAAAACGTGGCCGAGCAAGTGTGAGACAGCCTGCCAAGTTGTTCTTATTTTAGGAGCAGCCAGCCGTTGAGACTCCGCAGTCCAGGATTACTGCTAACCATCTGCTGCTAGACCAAAACATTCCAACAAAGACACGTGATTACAACTTTGCAGACGCACAAACACACACAACGCACGTTTTGCACTCTTGGAGACAGCCAAACCAGATGCAAAATCTTGGCTCCAGGAGCAACAATTTTTTCTTTCGTTTCTCAGTTCAGCAAAACAAAACAGGAGCTTAAAGCACCCTCAGAAACAGATGTGCCAAATACTCAGGCAGGGCTAATTCTCAAATAGTACACTACATAGACATAAATAGCAAAGTTTATCATAAACTCCCCCTTGTTTCTTTTGCATGTGCTTTAACGGTTGGCCTTCGCGACACGCTCGATCTCATCTTTCTTCTTTATCGCATAGCTGCACAAAAAAAGAGTGGCAAGTCAATTCGAGCGTACAAATGAAGAGGTTACTTCTGGAGACAATCAAGAAGCCCTTTGTAATGTGAAGTGTCAAATATTTATATTTATATATATATATAATGCATCTTCAAACTTCCAAGGATGAAAAGACAACTACATTGCTAATAGTTGATGTATAGGAAACTAAGCTAAGAAAGTACATCATTAAACATATACTCTCAGTTAACAAGGCGTAATTTTCTTTTCAAAAATCAAACGACGCAAACTTTGACCAAGTTTTTAGAAACGGTTGTAAACAAGTAGATCATGAAATCAATGTCATTAGATATGCCATGACATATTGGTCAATAATTACATTGGACATCAGAAAAAAATTATATGCCTTCTTTGATGAAACGGAGGTAGTATGGAAGATCCTTGAAAGAATTTTTGGTTCAGCCACACTGAAGCAGGTGGGTAGAGAACCAGGGTTGTTCAATTCTAGCATACCATGCTGCAATCATAAAGATTCCCCCTAACAAGTATATTAGGAGCAAAGTGTAGCAATATTAAACCAGTTGACAAGTCAATGTAGCAACGCACCCACTGAATAGACAAGAGAAATATTGTTTTAGCTAGCTTGCAAACAAGATATACCGGGTAATTCAGAATTGTGTGTACCACAATTTCATTTACACCTTACGCGATGTATAACCCTAACAAACTGAAATAAAGCTTTTGACAATTGTTGTTATTGTGTACGGACTTATAATACTCATACCACGCATGCATTCGAACATAGTAATGTAGGAAAATCATTTGACTACATTGTATATATAATTAGTTTCCAGGAAAGAAAGATAACCACCAAACATAAGCAGCACCATACCTGTTGGAAGAACCTTTAGCTGCGTTAATAAGCTCATCAGCAAGGCATTCTGCAATGGTTTTGATGTTTCTGAAAGCACTCTCTCTAGCACCAGTGGTAATAAGGTAGATTGCTTGGTTCACACGCCTCAGAGGAGAAATATCAACAGCCTGCCTTCTGACAGCACCAGCAGATCCAATACGAGTTGCATCTTCTCTTGGTCCACTGAATGCAAATTTGAGTAAAGTTCAGTAATAGAAACAACTCAAGCAATTATTTAGGAAACAGTTATGCATGAATCAAGAATTCATTTGTAATGTTCATCATGAAGTTAGCAATTAAGACCCAGGTACTTCCTCTCTGCTGTTATCAAAGTTCATAAGATGATCATATAGCTGTCTCATATATAAGATCCACAGAAATACAGAATACAGTATCACTACGTTTGTTGAACTACTTAAAGTCTTGCTTTAACATTACATCTTCACAAGTGGCATTTGTCATTCCATTCAGTAAAACTTCAAAGCTAATAATGAGATAATTTACATATAGCAGTTGGTACTAACAAAATAAAAGAATAACTGTTTATGTAACAGAGAAGAATAAATGCTCCACAAAACATATAAAACAATAGTTCCTAACATGAAACTACTTAAACAATGTCCACAGAGCTCATTACATTCGCCTTTGATCTCAAGAATCAGAAACAGATGGCACGGTAAAGAAGATCAGTGGTTCAGGACCTACCTGTTTATGATGGCATCAACGATAATCTGGATAGGGTTAGCATCAGTCAAGAGATGAATAATCTCCATAGTGTGTTGCACAATGCGAACTGCCATGATCTTCTTGCCATTGTTGCGTCCATGCATCATCAAAGAGTTGGTCAACCTCTCAATGATTGGGCACTGAGCCTTGCGGAACCTCTTGGCCGAATACCTTCCAGCAGTGTGTGGGAGGTATGTGGCATGCTTTGTAGAACTGACAGCAATGTAATCACTCAGAGAGATGTCAGAGACCTGCATAAAAAATATTAGAATCCGTGAGGCGGTTTCAATAATAATAATGTACCAACGGAGTGTTTACTGAGTAATTGAAATTGAAACTAGAATATTGTCGACCAATACCAGTCAAAATAAATACTCCCTCCGTCCAAGAATAGATGTCTTAGTTTTTTCAAATTTTGGATGAATCTATATACTAAATAATGTCTAGATTCATCCAAATTTTAACAAATTTGAGACATCTATTTTGGGACAGAGGGAGTACAACAAATGAGATTTTAACAACAAGCTCTTCAAATATACACGCTGAAAAGAAACAGTTCGGGCAAAATCCGTTGGTGCCAGAAATCTGAGTCACGGATTCTAAAATAAATACAACAGGTAAGATTCTAACAACAAGCAATGTGGTCTGGTGTAAGAATTATCAAGTACAGTTTCACAAACTATAACTGGATCACACATCGACCAGTGACTTAAATCTCGTTCCCTGGAGGATGCACATACGTTGGGACTATACACAAACCGATGCATCGAATCATCGTATCAACTACAGCGTAACCTTTAGATCTAGCGAATCAGCTCGCCGCTAGGCTGATGTTAGGAACCAGGGATACGGACAGGCGGCTCAAAGTCGGTTTCAATAAACAGGCAAAATACACGGACGGGATGGGGATTGGAATGGAGGAGAGACCTGGACGTCATCGAAGGCCCATCGGTTGAAGAGCTTGATATCCTGCGTCGGCGTCTCGACAACCGCCATCTCCGACGAAGGGGGGATTGGGGAAGGGAGGGAGTCGCAACTCGCGAGAAGAGCAGCGGCGGGTAGATGGAGGAGGCGCGAGTGACGGCGGATGGGGAGGGAGAAACCCTAGCGATAGGAAGGGGCTTTTGTAACTAGGGCTTTGAGGTCCCTTCGGGGACATCCGATGCGAAAACTAGGGCTTTGAGATTGGTGAAGGTGTTTAAGCAATTTTGCACCGAGGTATTTCACAGAATCACGGATAAGATTAAGATAAATCCCCACGCAAAGATAAAAGAAACTGTTGTAAAGAAAAGGACTTATGACACATAAGTTAGAAACTGTTGTAAAGAAAATGACTGATGATACATAAGTTTTCGCCGAAGAGAATGAGTGAAAATATACGACTCATAAAATATTGGTGCGCAAGGAATTTGGATTTCCGACAATTTCATTAACACTTTATTCTTAATTGCATACATATTTGGGTCGATGATGGGTAAAACATTTGACGATAAATAAAGAAACATTGAAAATAATAAATAGGATAAAACACAAACGTAGAATTTTCGTTTTTATATAAATCAGAGCCAAAGACATTTGTGTCTTTTGACAAATAGCCATACTAGTTTTATTTGGAAGAGGCTTTGGCCTCACAAAGCACGGCCGAACCGATACAATGTCATGAAGAAATCCTCTTACGAGCATGTCAAAAGAAAAACAACATTCGAGAGGAAGACGAGAACACCACAAACTCCAAGTTGAGCAAGAAAGCCGGAGTAGCCACACCTAACACTAGGAAAACCTAGACTACTGAACAATAACAAAGCCAGCCTCGCGAGGAAACCATGAGACGCCATTGCACCAAACCCACCAGGTTATCGCTAGAGAGGGCCGCCGACCCTTCTCGCTCTAGACCGTGGAGCGCCCACCGAGGTCACGTGTAAGAGATAGGAGACTAACGAGGTCACCCCACGCCAGAGCCAAAGAAGCATCACTCCATGATCAAGGGCATGACCGATGCCACAGAACCTGAGCTCCCCAACGATGCCCCCAAGATGGTAACGATCCTTCATGCCCCCACCGAGTCCAAAGAGTCGGACTAGGTTTTTTACCTGGAGCCCTGAATAAGATAGCCCCCCCCCCCCCCCCCCCCCCCCCCCCCCCCCCCCCCGCCCAACCCCATGCGAATAACCATTTGAAAACACACCAAAATGTCCCAAAGTTGTCTAAACAAAACCTAAGGGTAGAGACAAATTTTGGATTACAAAATAAAGCTCCACTACTCACCAAGATTTCTGAAATCTTCAATTGATTACAAATTAATTACCCCTTATGTACAGATTTATATTTTACGAAAGCATACGCCAATAAATATTTCATGGTCGTAGTGATTCCACCACAATAATTCTGATTCTTCCTCTCTGGTTTATCAGACGATGCTATGTTCCAGAAAACTCATTGGTGAACGGAAAAGAAGGGTAGATTGTATGATTAGGCCTACTTGAAACATGTCATGAATGTTTCATCACATGCAGCATCATGCATACTCATTGGTTCGATAAGGCTTTGACAAGAGAAGCATGTGCAAATTATGCAAGCACCAATGGCAAGGGTGATGATTGCACCAAAGTCAGCAAGAACAGGAATGACACCCTTGCAACATGATTACACCCAGGTAAACAAGTAGAATTTCCTAAGAAAATGTAAACAAGTAGATGTGGCTATCCAAGTTAACAGCAGTCACAAACAAATCTTCAAAGAGCATTACTTGCATGTGCTCAGATAAAAGCAAAGCCATTCATCTTGATATAGATACATCAATATCATCTGGGATAAAGAAAACAGGCATCATGGTCACAGGTAAATGTGGAAGTACATTGCATTTCTATTCAGTATAATGGTTGAAGAATGATATGCACATGGGTGCCCAGAACCAACAAGATGAAATATAAAACACGGATTTATAATTCCAAAGCTTAGAACTTGATAAGTTTCATACTGGATAGTGCATACAGACGTTCGTTAATAGTACCGAAAATTACATCTACTAGAAACACATTGTCACACTAACAGTCCTTGGACATTCAGGAACGGACCAACTTTCACATTAGGACCTCACACCTTGTAAGTCACCACCCATGACTACAAGATGAACAAGGGTTTCACAGCAGGATTGGTTCAATTAAGTTGTCTCCGTTTTCTCCAGTGCTGAAAATGAACAAGTGCCACTATCAAATGAAATGGTAAAGAAAGCAAACATAACTCAGATAGATACATATAAAACATCAACTTACTGTTGTAGTTGAGCAACTTCTCGATAAGGTCAACATGGGTCATGAGCATACGACGGCAGCAGTAGCGAACCAGGCCCAAGGCATCCAGAGCATCCCTAACAACATAAACCATCAGAAAAATATGAATAAAGTTAGATTTTGACACACAATTTAAACAGGATATGCAATGCAACAATTATCAAATAAACCATAAAGGGCATTATTTTCACAATTCTACTCTCTAGAAAAGTAGGTCTAGGTATGATTAAGAGGTTCTTCTATGCTTCTAAAAACTGTTATAGTGCCGACTGAAATGCAAAGGTTAAAGCCTCTTGCCAGTTTCTATATATCAGGTATTGGGGAAAACATAGATACATATGTCCAGGTGCTGTGCCACATTGCAAGGATTCCAGTATTTCAGAATTCAAGCGTCTTGATCACACTCAACAGTAGATTGGAACTACAATACATAGCATAGGTTACATCATATACATTTGTCTTATCCTTACAGTGTCCTTTTGCAAGAAATGCAATATTATTCAACTCCATCATATCATCAGTGTAAACCACCACAGAGTATGGAGAGCAACTAACCCGATGACACTTTATTTTTTGGCCAAAACTAGTATATGCTATGTACCTCATTAGTTCAGACACCAAGAAAATGTAATGCAAATTTAAGTACTGCACCGTAATAGGATGCAACAAAAGCAACATTTATCCATATTCAGCTATTTTGTTTAAACAGTCGCATACCTCTTAAGTCTTAACTACTCTGCATATCTCAGTTACAGTCATAGCTCACTGAAATGACACTAGTAGAAGACTTGCAAAGGTTCTTAAAGCGGGGAAAAGGCTGCACAACACAGACACTATTGCTAGATCAACATAGCTCATCTCTCCACTATTCATCATGGACCATGTTCGCTTCAGTGCTCATTGGTGTACCTTAGTCACAAAATATAGAGCCAAATGCAGGGCTCCCTCAACACCCGCAACACGATCAAAGACAGAGCCACTACGATATGCACAATCAAACTACAGAACAGGAACCAGGATGCAAAAGGTTCATAATTCTTTACCCTTCCGTGTAATCGGCCTGGAGAAGATCGAGGTAGTGGTCCCACTTGTTACCGATCACCTGCGAAGCAAAGAAAATTAACTGTTCAGTTGGTTTCTAATTCTTTTTCTTGTAAGGGCCAGGAGTTGTGTCAATGCATCACAGCAAGAGAAGAAAAAATAGAGTAATTACATTTACAAAATTTCAAATGGGACAACTTTCAGTTAACATCACCCTGGAACAATCGGTGTGCCACACCAGAACTAAACCCTAGTGTCGAATCTTGCTACGAACAACTAGGGACCATGGACGAGAAATAATTTGTTAGTAATTTTTGTGAGGCTGGATGAGGAAAATCTCAGAAAATTACACAAACCTAGAAGCAGAGTCTAGAGGTGGCGGATACCCTAATAGGCGGTGTGCCCTAATCCGCAGCACTTGTCCATAGAGAAAATTGACGAAACCCCTAGCGATATGGAGCAGTGACGCAGCGAAGAAACGGCGGGACGGAGGATGGGTTTTACCTTGCCGCAGGTGAAGCAGCGCACGGGGATGATCATCTTCGACGCTGCGACTACGCCGCCGCTGGACAAGAAGGAAAGGAGAAGAAGGGTTTGGGGGGCGCAGGCGAAGGTGAGTGAGAGGAGAAGGCTTTAGCCTTGGGCCACAGACGGTCTGGTCGGGATCTCGAGCATGGATATTTAGCGTCAGGTTATTTTCCGGCCCAGCCCAAGTAATATACCCAGGTTCACTTTGTAGGAACAAGGTCTCTTGTTGCGTTGATACTTTGCAAACACCCCCTGAAACATTCAGAACAAACAAAAGGCTCCTCTCGGTAATTTATTGGGAGAGGAAAAAGTCTATTTCAACATCCCAAGTTCCTTTCTAAAACGAAAGGTTTTTTTACAATCAATACCACATGTATTCATAGAATTTATAGTAATAAAAAGAAAAATCTCTAGCCATTTTCTCAAAATAAAATTTTGGTGGATACTTGGATGCTTAGTGAAGGTGGCTGCTCCGTAAGATCGGAGTGATGACGAGAGGAACCACAGAATAATTGTTGTTTTGCGGTTTTCTATTAATGCATACACCACATTATTGATCCATCTGTATTTATTTTGCGAGAAACCGCAAAACCCACTCTGAAACCTAAATACATGTAGTTCGAGGGGCTACATATTCGGTTTTCCGCATCCGTGCCTATCACATGGCGGGACAAAAAATTTAGTCGTTCCCGCGTTGCCAGCCATATTCCCATCATGACGTCGTCGCCATGGGCCACACACTCCTGCCGCCCACCATTTATGAGGTCGCACGACCCATCTCCGCAGTTGCCGACGGTGCTCATGCCTCCATGAGTCCCGTAGGCACTCCGGGCTCATCGGCGGCACGCCACTTTGTGCAAAGAAAGGTCGTCGATACAAGAACCCGCAAGACTTCCCCCTCAGCTACTTCCTTGCAGATGATGAGGTTGCTGGACGATTTTGATAAGGTAATCTGATCTCATTCCTAGTTAGGGTTTGAAATTAACCAAATTTCTCTTTAATATTAGTTTCTGGCTTTGTAATTTGAATATGTATGTTGATTTAGAGCTTGATACGAGGCCAGGCATCGAATTTTTTGGGAATATCATGCGGAGATAGTACACAAACCATTTTTCTAAAATTGGGAACTGCCCAAAATGGATGCTTCAGGTCCATTCCAACAACATATAAAACGACGGGTTCAAATACTTTGCATTTGCTTGATCAATTTTCAAATTTGAATTTCAGCGGATTTGGATTTTCAAATTTCTACATAGACCAAGATTGGATTTTGGAAAAACTTTGAGCATGAAGGTTTGTAACACCCTCAGAATCGACCCTATGCAAGTTTCAGCGATTCCCGCCAAACCCGCATAGAAACGATTCAAAGGTGCCCACCAAGCACTTTCGTGCGGGTGGAAAACGAAGTAATATCATTACACAACAGTCTTCGATGGGACCCACAGAACAGATATATATACAACACGACTCCATGAGTCAAAAATACAGATATACAGTACAAAGATCCAAATCACCTTGAAAACGATAGAGCGTCCAGCTACGGACAAGATGCAAATGGGGCTAAGAGCCCTGAAGAATAACCAATGGCGTCCATAACCCTGCCCAGGCCAAGCCGGAAGGGTAACCCTGCTAACGACGTCGATCTCAAATCCTGCTTAAACAAAAGGGGTGCCGACAAAGGGCAAAGGAAAAAGAGAGAGCGGTCAGTACTGAGGCCAGTACACGGCGAGAATAGATTTCGGCGGTCCTCGCCTACATAGGTATGGTGGACTGCAGCGGCAGCGCAGCATGCACTAAACAACCTATAGAGACTCGATACAACTGGCGGCTATCAGAGAGGGGTAAGAAAGACCTATTCAGAAACAACCGGACGCTACCATCAAACAAACCCATCCTGGTGTTTCCCCCTCGAGACCAAACGAGGAAGTCAACCGAGGAACTCACACAGTTGGCAGTTTTATTTATTCAGTTATAGTTGCGGCAATTACTAGTCAAGTATGGATAATCATCCTGATAAAATAAGCAGTGGGCCGTTTTAGTTAACCATTCCGTTATAGCGGCAACACTTACTAGTCAGATACAATTAGCATGAGATAACCCAAAACCCAGCAGTTGTTGGTACTTTTATTTAGCCATTCCGTTATAGTTGCAATACTTACTAGTCAGATGCAATTGTGCAAGCGACAACCCAAGCAAGCAATTGTTGGCAGTTTTATTTAGCCATTCCATTATAGTGAAGCTGATTACTAGTCATTATCAAGTCAAATTTATAGCACTACTTTAGTTATAGTTGTCTATGATCGAGATACTGTGCTCCAAGTCGTCCATAACCGCGGACCCGGCTTTCAGAAAGTTTTGCCCGGACGGGGTGCACCAATAGCAACACACACTCGATCAACCTCGGAAAAACCAAATCAAAACCCAACGAGGCCTTCACGACAAAGCAATCACCAGATTCAGAAATATTTCCGGGGGCCACCCCGTTGAGTACACCCGCAACGAAGCTAGCTGACTCCGAGACGGACTCAAGGTTTGGGTGGACGGCTGTGAACGACTGGGAACCCAAAACTGGGCTTGTCGACACCGCGAAAACGTGTACCGATCCTAAACAGTACAGGTGCTATCCATCGCACAATCGTAAATAAAGCAGTAGCATGGCATAAGTACAGGATAGTAAATAAAACCTCAAACTAGTTTGTGGCCCCAGGAAATAAGTATGAATCAAGCTCTGGCTCAGGGGGGTCCCATAATCCTCCCGGATATGGATAGCGCGAATATTCAAAGAACAGGTATCAAGTACTCGGGGTCCTACGGGACACAAGTGGACGGTTAACAACCAAATAACATCTATTGCCCACCTGTGCCTCTGCTTACTTACTTCAATTTTAGTTGCTAAACAGGAATTAAAGTGAACGATAAGTAAAGCCATGATCATCTCCAATATCAAACATGCGGCATTACACCAACAACTGTGGTACTTGACAACACGCAACAGCACTTGAGCAGGCGACTACGACGCGCAGGTCCAACTATCTACCAAACAACAGGTAATAGGAGGTGTCCAAGGCAATATAAGGCTGCAAGGGATATCACGGGTACGGAAACTAGAGCAACGCAACACAGATAACAATAGATCAACTGGAGGGAATAAATGCTATAAAAGTAAGATAGGTAGAAAGGGGGAGATGCTCGCCTGAAAAACATTGTCGAAGGTTCAACCGAAGATCGGGGCGAAGCTCACATCAACTCAACGGCCTTATCCGCGAAGAAGCAAAATACTAGAAGAAACACCGGATGCAATATTTAATACTACGGCAAAAGATCGGGCATGCTTATGATATGATGCATGGCATGGCAAGGGTGCAATGCAATTAGGCAATATTAAGCGGAACCGGGGTCCCGACAAATATTAAATGTTTCAAATTATTTAATTACCCCGCAATTTAAACGTTGCATTATCAAGGTAAAAAATAGCACCGGTTCGCTACACAAATTTAAATGAGGCCAATATACGAGTAGATTTTCCCGCATATGGGCCCCATATTTAATTATAAGGTGAATCGACATAAGGCCCCCAAACCACACAAATATGCATGCGAGTATGACAATTTAATATGCAGCAATTTGTATAGATGGCATTTATAAAAATAGGGGCTCGGATAAGGGTCACACATTAGGGTTCGGCAGATCTTGGGGTTCCGGGGTTCGGGGTCGGTCTCAGGGTTCAGGGTTCGACGGGAATCGACGGGAGCGGGTATGTAACACCCTCAGAATCGACCCTATGCAAGTTTTAGCGAAACCCGCCAAACCCGCATAGAAACGATTCAAAGGTGCCCACCAGGCACTTTCGTGCGGGTGGAAAACGAAGTAATAACATTACACAACAGTCCTCGATGGGACCCACAGTACAGATATATATAACAGCGACTCCATGAGTCAAGAATACAGATATACGGTACAAAGATCTAAATCACCTTGAAAACAATAGAGCGTCCAGCTACGGACAAGATGCAAATGGGGCTAAGAGCCCTGAAGGATAACCAATGGCGTCTGTAACCCTGCCCAGGCCAAGCCGGAAGGGTAACCCTGCTAACGACGTCGATCTCAAAACCTGCTTAAACAAAAGGGGTGCCGACAAAGGGCAAAGGAAAAAGAGGAGCGTCAGTACTGAGGCCAGTACATGGCGAGACTAGAATTCGGCGGTCCTCGCCTACATAGGTATGGTGGACTGAAGCGGCAGCGGCAGCATGCACTAAACAACCTATAGAGACTCGATACAACTGTCGGCAATCAGAGAGGGGTAAGAAGGACCTATCCGGAACCAACCTGATGCTACCATCAAACAAACCCATCCTGGTGTTTCCCCCTCGAGCCCAAACGAGGAAGTCAACCGAGGAACTCACACAGTTGGCAGTTTTATTTATTCGGTTATCGTTGCAGTAATTACTAGTCAGGTATGGATAATCATCCTGATAAAATAAGCAGTGGGAACTTTTAGTTAATCATTCCGTTGTAGTTGCAACAATTACTAATCAGATACCATTAGCATGAGATAACCCAAAAACCCAGCAGTTGTTGGTACTTTTATTCAGCCATTCCGTTGTAGTTGCCATAATTACTAGTCAGGTACAATGGTCGCAAGCGACACTCCAAACAAGCAATTGTGGGCAGTATTATTTAGCCATTCCATTATAGTGAAGCTGATTACTAGTCATTATAAAGTCAAATTTATAGCGATAAACTTTAGTTATGCTTGTCTATGGTCGAGATATTGTGCTCCAAGTCGTCCATAACCGCGGACACGGCTTTCAGAAAGTTTTACCCGGCCGGGGTGCACAAATAGCAACACACACACGATCGACCTCGGAAAAACCAAATCAAAACCCAACGAGGCTTTCACGACAGAGCAATCACAAGATTCAGAAATATTTCAGGGGGCCACCCCTTAAAGTAGACCCGCAACGAAGCCGGCCGGCTCCGAGACGGACTTAAGGTTGTGGGGACGGCTGTGAACGACTGGGAACCCGAAAGTGTGGTTGGGCTTGTCGACACCGCGGAATCGTGCCACGATCCTAAACAGTACAGTGTGCTCCTCGCACAAACGTAAATACAGAAGTAGCATGGCATAAGTACAGGATAGTAAATAAAACCTCGAACTAGTTTGTGGCCCCAAGAAATAAGACGGAATCAAGCTCTGGCTAAGGGGGGTCCCATAATTCCCCGTATGTGGATAGCGCGATAAATCAAGGAACAAGTATCAAGTACTCGGGGTCCTACGGGACACAAGTGGGCGGTCGGAAACCAAATATTATCTATCACCCACCGATGCCTCTGCTTACTTACTTCAATTTTAGTTGTTTAAACAGGAATTAAAGTGAATAATAAATAAAGCCAAGATCATCTCCAACATCAAACAGGTGGCAATACTCCAACAACAGTGGTACATGGCGACACGCAACAGCACTTGAGCAAGCGACTATGACGCGCAAGTCCAACTATCTACCAAACAACAGGTAATAGGAGGTGGCCATGGCAATATAGGGCTGCAAGGGATATCACGGGTACGAAACTAGAGCATCGCAACACAGTTAGCAATAGATCAACAGGAGGGAATAAATACTATAAAAGTAAGATAGGTAGAAGGGGGGAGATGCTCGCCTGAAAACATTGCCGACGGTTCAGCCGAAGATCGGGGCGAAGCTCACATCAACTCAACGACCTTATCCGCGAAGAAGCAAAACGCTAGAATAAACACCGGATGCAATATTTAATACAACGGCAGAAGATCGGCATGATGCATGTATGATGTATGGCATGGCAAAGATGCGATGCAATTAAGTCAATGTTAAGTGGAACCGGGGTCCCGACATTTAATTATATGGTTCAAGTTGTTTAGCTACCCCGCAATTAAATGTTGTATTAGCAAGTCAAAAGCTGGCACCGGTTTGCTACACAAATTTAAATGAGGCCGATATGAGACTAGATTTGCCCGCATATGGGCCCCATATTTAATTATTAGATTAATCGGCATAAGGCCCCCAAACCACACAAATATGCATGCATGAACAATTAAGATGCGACAAGTTGGATTTTATTATGAAATAGGGTTTCGGGAAGGGGTTCACACATTAGGGTTCGGCAGATCTTGGGGATCCGGGGGTTTGGGGTTCGTCAGGGTCCAGGGTTCGACGGATCGGTCTCGGCGGAAACGTTCTCGGACTCCGGGATCGTTCTCGGATATCGGGGGTAGTTCTTGTCGCGTCCGGGAAGCAGGACTTGGGTCGGTGTCGGGGCGCGTCGGATTCTTCCGGGTCGACGCCGTTCTTGTTGTCGCGAAGGTCTTGTCGGGTCCCACGGGGTCGTTCTTGCCATTGCGAGGGTCTTGTCGGGCCCGCGTATCGGGTCGGTTCTGGCATTCGGGGTGAAGCACTCGGCGTCCTCGAGGAAAATACTTGTCGCATCCGTGTCGATGAACTTGGCGTACCGAGGGTTCGGTCTTCCGATTCCGTGAGGGAGATCTTGATGTTCCGGGTAGGCGATCTTCGGGTGCGTCGAATCCATGCGGAAGGTCTTGTCGCACGGTGTCCGGGTAGGCGAACTTGTCGGTTCTGGTTTCGATTGTCGGTGATGATCTGGGAACGCACCGACGGTCTTGCTGTCCTAGTGAGGTACTCGTCAGACTTGTTCGATGGAGGTCGCTGAAGTTAGATAAATCGCCACTGATCCATCTTCACACGGTCGCCATCGCAATCGTCTTAGCACCAAAACAAAATAGCAGCACCCAGGGGCTGCGTTGGGGCGGACACCAGGGGAAGGAAGGCTGGGGCAGGACGTGCGGGGCCCAGGGACAAGCCCACTGGCGGCAAAGGAACTGGCCAAGGGGGGCCCAGGCCGACGACGAGCCGGGGACGGCCAGGCAGAGCAGCGCCTGGGAGCTCGCGAGCCGGCGAGCGGGGCGGAGACGGGTGGCCGGGCTCGAGCGGCCGGCGGCGGACGCGCTTGCAGGCGGGCGGTGACGAGGCCGCGCGGAGGAGGCGGCCGGAGGACGTGAGGGCCGGCGAGGGGGGGCGGACGGCGTCGGGGACGACGCGCGCGGGCTCGGTCGGGGCGGCGGCAGCCTGAGAGAGGCGCGGCGGTGCGGAGGACGGTGGCGGGGCGCGGGGCCGGCGAGGCTAGAGGGGAGGAGCTCGAGGGGCGGCGCCGGAGGGAGCTCGCGCCGAGGCGGCGCCGGAGGAGGCCGCGGGGCGACGCGGGAGAAGGGCGCAGCGGCGGAGGCCAGGGGAGGGGAACGGAGGAGGGCGCGGCAGCGGTCGGTGAGGGAAGGTGCGGGCAGGGCGGCGATGACTGGGAGCAGAGAGGCGGCGCGCGCGCGGTGGAGGCGTGAGAGGGAGAAGGTAGTCGGGGAGAGGCGCTCGGGCTGGGAGAGAAGCAGGGAGGGAGCGGGGCGACAGGTGTGGGGCCAGGGGGTCACGCGGGGTGCGTGCAGGTGGGCGGGGTGGGAGCGTGCATGCGTGTGAGTGCGTGCGTGCGTGGCGTGTGGGGTGGGGTGTGTGGGTTTGTTCAGGGGGGTGACGTGGCGGCGTGTGAGTGGGTAAGGGAGATGGAGGAGGTGAGGTGTCACGAGGGGAGTGGGTGGGGTGAGGTGGAGAGGGGGCTGGGTAGAATAGGTTGGGTAGGTTTAGGAATAAGGGGTGGACCGTTTTGTATTTTTCTGGGGTGGTCGTTCGGGTCATTCGGCCCGTTCGACTGCCCCACTAAAACAATGCAATATTTTATTTATTTAAACAGACCGTTTGCAACACATATTTAGTCAAAACAAAATATTCTGGCGATCCGGGTTTGCGTTTGAATAAAGACGGGGCGTTTAGAAAACAAAACTAGGTCTTTCCGAAAATAGTTTTATGCAAGCGAATGCAAGATGATGACGATGCTCAAATGCAATGTGGCATGATGACATGAGCATGCGGTCATGATGATGCAATGCACAAAAACAACGCGATTTTCTAGTAGTGGTTTTTGCGGGATGCCACAATTCGACACCACTAACAATGGATCTCGCCCTCGAGATCCGCCTCATGGTACCGGAAGGAAGGTCGGCGATCTGCGTCTTCTCGCTTCGTGTAGATCCTCGCGACACCACTAACAAGAGGTCGTTGTCCGTGATCTTCGAGAGAACTCTCCGGTATCAAAAAGGTCGAAGGCAGAGGTATCAACAAATAAAGCCACCCCTAACTCCGGTAGAAAGAGGGAACCGATGCATTCTCATCCAGTTCAATGTACAAAAGCGAATAGAAGGGGTAGTCGGCATGGGGGCCAATCCATCACGCACCCAAACTATTACTCTGCACAATCAGTAGAAGAGAGTGCAACCATTCTCGGAATCAGACTGAAGATCTCGACAAGCGAGGTTCGGAAACAAAGGAGGGATGCAGAGTCTGCATCAGATCTGGCGTAGATGATGTCGTCGCGTCGGAAAACACCGGAAAGCACAAACAAGGAACAAAGAATGGTACCACAGATAAAGGACCACTCAGATAGCATGAAGACCAGAGGTAGCAACACCGTTATCAAAGGAGGAAGCTAAACCCTGAAGGTACGACGGAGACCCAACCACGAGAAATCCTGGACTCGAAGAGAGTGAAGAGAGCGGATTCAAAACGCGTAGAGGTAAGAGGAGAACAGCAGAGGGGTAAGGAGTAAAATCAGACCTAATCAGAACTATCCAACCGATTTTGCAAAAATAGTTTTGACACTCTACTTCGGCCGTTAGCTAGGTTATCCTACAGGCTGGACTTGTGGGGTATCGCAACTGCTGAGCTCTGATACCACTCTGTAACACCCTCAGAATCGACCCTATGCAAGTTTTAGCGAAACCCGCCAAACCCGCATAGAAACGATTCAAAGGTGCCCACCAGGCACTTTCGTGCGGGTGGAAAACGAAGTAATAACATTACACAACAGTCCTCGATGGGACCCACAGTACATATATATATAACAGCGACTCCATGAGTCAAGAATACAGATATACGGTACAAAGATCCAAATCACCTTGAAAACAATAGAGCATCCAGCTACGGACAAGATGCAAATGGGGCTAAGAGCCCTGAAGGATAACCAATGGCGTCCATAACCCTGCCCAGGCCAAGCCGGAAGGGTAACCCTGCTAACGACGTCGATCTCAAAACCCGCTTAAACAAAAGGGGTGCCGACAAAGGGCAAAGGAAAAAGAGGAGCGTCAGTACTGAGGCCAGTACACGGCGAGACTAGAATTCGGCGGTCCTCGCCTACATAGGTATGGTGGACTGAAGCGGCAGCGGCAGCATGCACTAAACAACCTATAGAGACTCGATACAACTGTCGGCAATCAGAGAGGGGTAAGAAGGACCTATCCGGAACCAACCTGATGCTACCATCAAACAAACCCATCCTGGTGTTTTCCCCTCGAGCCCAAACGAGGAAGTCAACTGAGGAACTCACACAGTTGACAGTTTTATTTATTCGGTTATCGTTGCAGTAATTACTAGTCAGGTATGGATAATCATCCTGATAAAATAAGCAGTGGGCACTTTTAGTTAATCATTCCGTTGTAGTTGCAACAATTACTAATCAGATACCATTAGCATGAGATAACCCAAAAACCCAGCAGTTGTTGGTACTTTTATTCAGCCATTCCGTTGTAGTTGCCATAATTACTAGTCAGGTACAATGGTCGCAAGCGACACTCCAAACAAGCAATTGTGGGCAGTATTATTTAGCCATTCCATTATAGTGAAGCTGATTACTAGTCATTATAAAGTCAAATTTATAGCGATAAACTTTAGTTATGCTTGTCTATGGTCGAGATACTGTGCTCCAAGTCGTCCATAACCACGGACACGGCTTTCAGAAAGTTTTACCCGGCCGGGGTGCACAAATAGCAACACACACACGATCGACCTCGAAAAAACCAAATCAAAACCCAACGAGGCTTTCACGACAGAGCAATCACAAGATTCAGAAATATTTCAGGGGGCCACCCCTTAAAGTAGACCCGCAACGAAGCCGTCCGGCTCCGAGACGGACTTAAGGTTGTGGGGACGGCTGTGAACGACTGGGAACCTGAAAGTGTGGCTGGGCTTGTCGACACCGCGGAATCGTGCCACGATCCTAAACAGTACAGTGTGCTCCTCGCACAAACGTAAATACAGAAGTAGCATGGCATAAGTACAGGATAGTAAATAAAACCTCGAACTAGTTTGTGGCCCCAAGAAATAAGACGGAATCAAGCTCTGGCTAAGGGGGGTCCCATAATTCCCCGTATGTGGATAGCGCGATAAATCAAGGAACATGTATCAAGTACTCGGGGTCCTACGGGACACAAGTGGGCGGTCGGAAACCAAATATTATCTATCACCCACCGATGCCTCTGCTTACTTACTTCAATTTTAGTTGTTTAAACAGGAATTAAAGTGAATAATAAATAAAGCCAAGATCATCTCCAACATCAAACAGGTGGCAATACTCCAACAACAGTGGTACATGGCGACACGCAACAGCACTTGAGCAAGCGACTATGACGCGCAAGTCCAACTATCTACCAAACAACAGGTAATAGGAGGTGGCCATGGCAATATAGGGCTGCAAGGGATATCACGGGTACGAAACTAGAGCATCGCAACACAGTTAGCAATAGATCAACAGGAGGGAATAAATACTATAAAAGTAAGATAGGTAGAAGGGGGGAGATGCTCGCCTGAAAACATTGCCGACGGTTCAGCCGAAGATCGGGGCGAAGCTCACATCAACTCAACGACCTTATCCGCGAAGAAGCAAAACGCTAGAATAAACACCGGATGCAATATTTAATACAACGGCAGAAGATCGGCATGATGCATGTATGATGTATGGCATGGCAAAGATGCGATGCAATTAGGTCAATGTTAAGTGGAACCGGGGTCCCGACATTTAATTATGTGGTTCAAGTTGTTTAGCTACCCCGCAATTAAATGTTGTATTAGCAAGTCAAAAGCTGGCACCGGTTCGCTACACAAATTTAAATGAGGCCGATATGAGACTAGATTTGCCCGCATATGGGCCCCATATTTAATTATTAGATTAATCGGCATAAGGCCCCCAAACCACACAAATATGCATGCATGAACAATTAAGATGCGACAAGTTGGATTTTATTATGAAATAGGGTTTCGGGAAGGGGTTCACACATTAGGGTTCGGCAGATCTTGGGGATCCGGGGGTTTGGGGTTCGTCAGGGTCCAGGGTTCGACGGATCGGTCTCGGCGGAAACGTTCTCGGACTCCGGGATCGTTCTCGGATATCGGGGGTAGTTCTTGTCGCGTCCGGGAAGCAGGACTTGGGTCGGTGTCGGGGCGCGTCGGATTCTTCCGGGTCGACGCCGTTCTTGTTGTCGCGAAGGTCTTGTCGGGTCCCACGGGGTCGTTCTTGCCGTTGCGAGGGTCTTGTCGGGCCCGCGTATCGGGTCGGTTCTGGCATTCGGGGTGAAGCACTCGGCGTCCTCGAGGAAAATACTTGTCGCATCCGTGTCGATGAACTTGGCGTACCGAGGGTTTGGTCTTCCGATTCCATGAGGGAGATCTTGATGTTCCGGGTAGGCGATCTTCGGGTGCGTCGAATCCATGCGGAAGGTCTTGTCGCACGGTGTCCGGGTAGGCGAACTTGTCGGTTCCGGTTTCGATTGTCGGTGATGATCTGGGAACGCACCGACGGTTTTGCTGTCCTAGTGAGGTACTCGTCAGACTTGTTCGATGGAGGTCGCTGAAGTTAGATAAATCGCCACTGATCCATCTTCACACGGTCGCCATCGCAATCGTCTTAGCACCAAAACAAAACAGCAGCACCCAGGGGCTGCGTTGGGGCAGACACCAGGGGAAGGAAGGCTGGGGCAGGACGTGCGGGGCCCAGGGACAAGCCCACTGGCGACAAAGGAACTGGCCAGGGGGGGCCCAGGCCGACGACGAGCCGGGGACGGCCAGGCAGAGCAGCGCCTGGGAGCTCGCGAGCCGGCGAGCGGGGCGGAGACGGGTGGCCGGGCTCGAGCGGCCGGCGGCGGACGCGCTTGCAGGCGGGCGGTGACGAGGCCGCGCGGAGGAGGCGGCCGGAGGACGTGCGGGCCGGCGAGGGGGGGGCGGACGGCGTCGGGGACGACGCGCGCGGGCTCGGTCGGGGCGGCGGCAGCCTGAGAGAGGCGCGGCGGCGCGGAGGACGGTGGCGGGGCGCGGGGCCGGCGAGGCTAGAGGGGAGGAGCTCGAGGGGCGGCGCCGGAGGGAGCTCGCGCCGAGGCGGCGCCGGAGGAGGCCGCGGGGCGACGCGGGAGAAGGGCGCAGCGGCGGAGGCCAGGGGAGGGGAACGGAGGAGGGCGCGGCAGCGGTCGGTGAGGGCAGGTGCGGGCAGGGCGGCGATGACTGGGAGCAGAGAGGCGGCGCGCGCGCGGTGGAGGCGTGAGAGGGAGAAGGTAGGCGGGGAGAGGCGCTCGGGCTGGGAGAGAAGCAGGGAGGGAGCGGGGCGACAGGTGTGGGGCCAGGGGGTCACGCGGGGTGCGTGCAGGTGGGCGGGGTGGGAGCGTGCATGCATGTGAGTGCGTACGTGCGTGGCGTGTGGGGTGGGGTGTGTGGGTTTGTTCAGGGGGGTGACGTGGCGGCGTGTGAGTGGGTAAGGGAGAGGGAGGAGGTGAGGTGTCACGAGGGGAGTGGGTGGGGTGAGGTGGAGAGGGGGCTGGGTAGAATAGGTTGGGTAGGTTTAGGAATAAGGGGTGGACCGTTTTGTATTTTTCTGGGGTGGTCGTTCGGGTCATTCGGCCCGTTCGACTGCCCCACTAAAACAATGCAATATTTTATTTATTTAAACGGACCGTTTGCAATACATATTTAGTCAAAACAAAATATTCCGGCGATCCGGGTTTGCGTTTGAATAAAGACGGGGCGTTTAGAAAACAAAACTAGGTCTTTCCGAAAATAGTTTTATGCAAGCGAATGCAAGATGATGACGATGCTCAAATGCAATGTGGCATGATGACATGAGCATGCGGTCATGATGATGCAATGCACAAAAACAACGCGATTTGCTAGTAGTGGTTTTTGCGGGATGCCACAGGATACAAGACGGAGAACTTGTCGTGACGTGCCGGAGATCTTGGTTCCAAGCGGTCGATCTTGTCGGGTCCGCGGATCGGCCGGTCTTGTCGTTCGGAAGTACAACTTGTCGTCCTTGTGGCGATCTTGGCGTCCTTCCGGTTCGGGTTTTGGCGTCCGAGGGAAGTACTTGGCGTCCGGGTCACGACGTCTTCGGGTCCGAGAGAAAGAACATGGCGTATCCGTGTCGACGACCTGGGCGTCCGGGTTCTCGGCATCAGATCCGGGAAGAAGTGCTTGTCGCATCTGGGGTCTTCGGGTACGGGGGTCTCGGCGAACTTGGCGTGTCGAGGTTGGGTTTTCGGGTCCGACGCCGGAAAGGAGAACTTGGTGTTTTCGAGGGGGATCTCGACGCTCCACTGTCTTGATGGTTATTGAAGGGCTTGGTGGCACGAATCCCTGGACGACATCGTGGCGTCCGCGAACGGCGAGGATGGGGCCGCAGGACCCTTGTTGGCATCACCAGGTACACGGGGGGTCTCACGCTGCAAACACACGGCGCCACTGGAAGGCATGGACGCGGAAGAAGGAGGACCGACGGCCGGCGTTGGAGGAGCACCAAGGGAAGGCGGTACGCGGAGGTCGAGGGCGGCTCCTGGCGGCGCCTGGGACCAACGACGGCGACCGCAGGACCGGCCGACGGAAGGGAGGGCGACGCGGCTCGGCCGGAGGACGGGCAGGGGAGCGGTGGTCGGGGCCGGCGAGGAGCTTGGCGGGGCGCGGCCCGCGACGCGGAGGCGCGGAAGAGGAGCCTCGGGGGCGAGCGCGACGGCGGCGGGGCGGGGAGGAGAGGCCGTGGTGGCGAGGCGGAGGCCGGAGAGGCAGACACGGCGAGGAGGAGGCGGCACCGGAGAGACGAGGGAGAGGACGCGCCGGCGCGGCGGCGGGGTCGGCCGACGGAGGGAGTGGGGCGGAGGCCGAGGCGCGGAGGTCGGGGATGGGAGGAGCGGCGGGAGGAGGCGGCCGGTGACGCAGGAGGACGCGAACGCGGGCCGGCGGCGAGCGGCGGGGAGGGAGGCCGGAGGCGAGGCGACTGGCGGCGACGGCCCACAGAGGGAGACGAGGAGGGCAGAGGCGACGGAGCTTGGGGGGTCCGGCGAGGCGGAGGCGGGCGCCGGCGTCTGAGGGGTAAACACGAGCGGGGCGAGGTGGGGGTCGCGTCGGTGGGGAGGAGAGGGCTGCGGGGTCGGGTGGTTGCGGGGCCAGGGAGGTTGAGAGGTGAGGGGGTGGGTCTGGCGGGGTAGGCAGGTGGTGGGGCCCGCGGGTGGGCCCAGGAGACAGGGGCAGGCGGGTGGTTGGACCAGGTGGGGTTGTGGCGGTGTGTGTGTGTGTGAGTGTGTGGCTGGGGAGGTTGGGGGTGAGAGAGGGAGTGAGAGAGGATTGGTGAGGTGGCAGGGTTTGATAGGATAGAGGGAGGGAGAGGGTGAGGTGGCAGCCAGATATTGGTGGGGGTGAGGTGGCTGGAGGGGTGGGTAGAATAGGATTGGTAGAAAAAGGTCTAGGTTGGACCGATTGGTGTTGTACTGGGGGTGGTCGACTGGGTCGAGTCGGCCCGTTCGACTGCCCCCCTAAAAATAATTAAATATTTTATTTATTTCAAACAGACTTTTGCAAACCGATAGCAAACAAAACAAAATAATCCGGTGTCCCGGGTTTTGCGTTTGACAAAGACGGGGCGTTTAGAAAACAAAAACAGGTTTTCCGCAAATAGTTTTATGCAAGCAAATGCAAGATGATGACGATGCTCAAATGCAATGTGGCATGATGACATGAGCATGCGGTCACGATGATGCAATGCACAAAAACAACGCGATTTTCTAGTAGTGGTTTTGCGGGATGCCACAATTCGACACCACTAACAATGGATCTCGCCCTCGAGATCCGCCTCATGGTACCGGGAAGAAGGGTGGCGGTCTGAATCTTCTCGCTTCATGTAGATCTTCGCGACACCACTAACAAGAGGTCGTTGTCCGTGATCAGCGAGAGAACACTCCGGGAACAAAAGGTCGAAGGTAAAGGTATCGACAAATAAAGCCACCTCTAACTTCCGCGGAAGGAGTATAACTGCAAAGATTCACCATTCAATGTGCAAGAGCGAATGATAAGAGTAGTCGGATGGTGATCAGTCCATCGCGCACCCAGACCATTACTCGGCACACGAATAGGCAGATTATGCAACCAACTCTCGGAATTCAGACTGAAGATCTCGACAAACGAGGTTCAGAAACAAAGGAGTGATGCAGACCATGCATCAGATCTAGCATAGATGACGTCGTCGTGTCGGAAAACACCGGAAGGCACAAACAAGGAACAAAGAATGGTACCACAGTAGACGGATTCCTCAAGCAGCATGAACACCGGATGGTAGAACACCGTTATCAAAGAAGGAAGCGAAACCCTGAAGGTACGACGGAACCCAACCACGAGAAATCCTGGACTCGAAGAGAGAGAAGAGAGTGGATTCCAAACACGTCGAGATAAGAGGAGAATAGCAGAGGGGTAAGGAGTAAAATCAGACCTAATCAGAACTATCCAACCGATTTTTCCAAAAATAGTTTTGACACTCTACTTCGGCCGTTAGCTAGGTTATCCTACAGGCTGGACTTGTGGGGTATCGCAACTGCTGAGCTCTGATACCACTCTGTAACACCCTCAGAATCGACCCTATGCAAGTTTCAGCGATTCCCGCCAAACCCGCATAGAAACGATTCAAAGGTGCCCACCAGGCACTTTCGTGCGGGTGGAAAACGAAGTAATATCATTACACAACAGTCCTCGATGGGACCCACAGAACAGATATATATACAACACGACTCCATGAGTCAAAAATACAGATATACAGTACAAAGATCCAAATCACCTTGAAAACGATAAAGCGTCCAGCTACGGACAAGATGCAAATGGGGCTAAGAGCCCTGAAGAATAACCAATGGCGTCCATAACCCTGCCCAGGCCAAGCCGGAAGGGTAACCCTGCTAACGACGTCGATCTCAAATCCTGCTTAAACAAAAGGGGTGCCGACAAAGGGCAAAGGAAAAAGAGAGAGCGGTCAGTAATGAGGCCAGTACACGGCGAGGCTAGAATTCGGCGGTCCTCGCCTACATAGGTATGGTGGACTGCAGCGGCAGCGCAGCATGCACTAAACAACCTATAGAGACTCGATACAACTGGCGGCTATCAGAGAGGGGTAAGAAAGACCTATTCAGAAACAACCGGATGCTACCATCAAACAAACCCATCCTGGTGTTTCCCCCTCGAGACCAAACGAGGAAGTCAACCGAGGAACTCACACAGTTGGCAGTTTTATTTATTCAGTTATAGTTGCGGCAATTACTAGTCAAGTATGGATAATCATCCTGATAAAATAAGCAGTGGGCCGTTTTAGTTAACCATTCCGTTATAGCGGCAACACTTACTAGTCAGATACAATTAGCATGAGATAACCCAAAACCCAGCAGTTGTTGGTACTTTTATTTAGTCATTCCGTTATAGTTGCAATACTTACTAGTCAGATGCAATTGTCGCAAGCGACAACCCAAGCAAGCAATTGTTGGCAGTTTTATTTAGCCATTCCATTATAGTGAAGCTGATTACTAGTCATTATCAAGTCAAATTTATAGCACTACTTTAGTTATAGTTGTCTATGATCGAGATACTGTGCTCCAAGTCGTCCATAACCGCGGACACGGCTTTCAGAAAGTTTTACCCGGCCGGGGTGCACCAATAGCAACACACACTCGATCAACCTCGGAAAAACCAAATCAAAACCCAACGAGGCCTTCACGACAAAGCAATCACCAGATTCAGAAATATTTCCGGGGGCCACCCCGTTGAGTACACCCGCAACGAAGCTAGCTGACTCCGAGATGGACTCAAGGTTTGGGTGGACGGCTGTGAACGACTGGGAACCCAAAACTGGGCTTATCGACACCGCGAAAACGTGTCCCGATCCTAAACAGTACAGGTGCTATCCATCGCACAATCGTAAATAAATCAGTAGCATGGCATAAGTACAGGATAGTAAATAAAACCTCAGACTAGTTTGTGGCCCCAGGAAATAAGTATGAATCAAGCTCTGGCTCAGGGGGGTCCCATAATCCTCCCGGATGTGGATAGCGCGAATATTCAAGGAACATGTATCAAGTACTCGGGGTCCTACGGGACACAAGTGGACGGTTAACAACCAAATAACATCTATTGCCCACCTGTGCCTCTGCTTACTTACTTCAATTTTAGTTGTTAAACAGGAATTAAAGTGAACGATAAGTAAAGCCATGATCATCTCCAACATCAAACATGCGGCATTACACCAACAACTGTGGTACTTGACAACACGCAACAGCACTTGAGCAGGCGACTACGACGCGCAGGTCCAACTATCTACCAAACAACAGGTAATAGGAGGTGTCCAAGGCAATATAAGGCTGCAAGGGATATCACGGGTACGGAAACTAGAGCAACGCAACACAGATAGCAATAGATCAACTGGAGGGAATAAATGCTATAAAAGTAAGATAGGTAGAAAGGGGGAGATGCTCGCCTGAAAAACATTGTCGAAGGTTCAACCGAAGATCGGGGCGAAGCTCACATCAACTCAACGGCCTTATCCGCGAAGAAGCAAAATACTAGAAGAAACACCGGATGCAATATTTAATACTACGGCAAAAGATCGGGCATGCTTATGATATGATGCATGGCATGGCAAGGGTGCAATGCAATTAGGCAATATTAAGCGGAACCGGGGTCCCGACAAATATTAAATGGTTCAAATTATTTAATTACCCCGCAATTTAAACGTTGCATTATCAAGGCCAAAGATAGCACCGGTTCGCTACACAAATTTAAATGAGGCCAATATACGAGTAGATTTGCCCGCATATGGGCCCCATATTTAATTATAAGGTGAATCGGCATAAGGCCCCCAAACCACACAAATATGCATGCGAGTATGACAATTTAATATGCAGCAATTTGTATAGATGGCATTTATAAAAATAGGGGCTCGGATAAGGGTCAGACATTAGGGTTCGGCAGATCTTGGGGTTCCGGGGTTCGGGGTCGGTCTCAGGGTTCAGGGTTCGACGGGAATCGACGGGAGTGGATACAATACGGAGAACTTGTCGTGACGTGCCGGAGATCTTGGTTCCAAGCGGTCGATCTTGTCGGGTCCGCGGATCGGCCGGTCTTGTCGTTCGGAAGTAGAACTTGTCGTCCTTGTGGCGATCTTGGCGTCCTTCCGGTTCGGGTTTTGGCGTCCGAGGGAAGTACTTGGCGTCCGGGTCACGGCGTCTTCGGGTCCGAGAGAAAGAACATGGCGTATCCGTGTCGACGACCTGGGCGTCCGGGTTCTCGGCATCAGATCCGGGAAGAAGTGCTTGTCGCATCTGGGGTCTTTGGGTACGGGGGTCTCGGCGAACTTAGCGTGTCGAGGTTGGGTTTTCGGGTCCGACGACGGAAAGGAGAACTTGGTGTTTTCGAGGGGGATCTCGACGCTCCACTGTCTTGATGGTTATTGAAGGGCTTGGTGGCACGAATCCCTGGACGACGGCGTGGCGTCCGCGAACGGCGAGGATGGGGCCGCAGGACCCTTGTTGGCATCACCAGGTACACGGGGGGTCTCACGCTGCAAACACACGGCGCCACTGGCAGGCATGGACGCGGAAGAAGGAGGACCGACGGCCGACGTTGGAGGAGCACCAGGGGAAGGCGGTACGCGGAGGTCGAGGGCGGCTCCTGGCGGCGCCTGGGACCGACGACGGCGACCGCAGGACCGGCCGGCGGAAGGGAGGGCGACGCGGCTCGGCCGGAGGACGGGCAGGGGAGCGGTGGTCGGGGCCGGCTAGGAGCTTGGCGGGGCGCGGCCCGCGACGCGGAGGCGCGGAAGAGGAGGCTCGGGGGCGAGCGCGACGGCGGCGGGGCGGGGAGGAGAGGCCGCGGTGGCGAGGCGGAGGCCGGAGAGGCAGACGCGGCGAGGAGGAGGCGACGCCGGAGAGACGAGGGAGAGGACGCGCCGGCATGGCGGCGGGGTCAGCCGACGGAGGGAGTGGGGCGGAGGCCGAGGCGCGGAGGTCGGGGAGGGGGAGGGGCGGCGGGAGGAGGCGGCCGGTGACGCAGGAGGACGCGGACGCGGGCCGGCGGCGAGCGGCGGGGAGGGAGGCCGGAGGCGAGGCGACTGGCGGCGGCGGCCCGCAGAGGGAGACGAGGAGGGCAGAGGTGACGGAGCTTGGGGGGGTCCGGCGAGGCGGAGGCGGGTGCCGGCGTCTGAGGGGGAAACGCGAGCGGGGCGAGGTGGGGGTCGCGTCGGTGGGGAGGAGAGGGATGCGGGGTCGGGTGGTTGCGGGGCCAGGGAGGTTGAGAGGTGAGGGGGTGGGTCTGGCGGTGTAGGCAGGTGGTGGGGCCCGCGGGTGGGCCCAGGAGACAGGGGCAGGCGGGTGGTTGGACCAGGTGGGGCTGTGGCGGTGTGTGTGTGTGTGTGAGTGTGTGGCTGGGGAGGTTGGGGGTGAGAGAGGGAGTGAGAGAGGATTGGTGAGGTGGCAGGGTTTGATAGGATAGAGGGAGGGAGAGGGTGAGGTGGCAGCCAGATATTGGTGGGGGTGAGGTGGCTGGAGGGGTGGGTAGAATAGGATTGGTAGAAAAAGGTCTAGGTTGGACCGATTGGTGTTGTACTGGGGGTGGTCGACTGGGTCGAGTCGGCCCGTTCGACTGCCCCCCTAAAAATAATTAAATATTTTATTTATTTCAAACAGACTTTTGCAAACCGATAGCAAACAAAACAAAATAATCCGGTGTCCCGGGTTTTGCGTTTGACAAAGACGGGGCGTTTAGAAAACAAAAACAGGTTTTCCGCAAATAGTTTTATGCAAGCAAATGCAAGATGATGACGATGCTCAAATGCAATGTGGCATGATGACATGAGCATGCGGTCACGATGATGCAATGCACAAAAACAACGCGATTTTCTAGTAGTGGTTTTGCGGGATGCCACAAGGTTGAAGGCCTTTGATCACTTCATCCACCAAATAAAACCCCACCTCATTTGGATCCTTACAACTCTAATATTTCTTGATGAATGCATTCATGCTGTTTTGGAATTTGAAATTTCTACATGCACCATCCAATGGAATTTGAAATTTCTACATGCACCATCTTTTGATTTCTGGATTTCTTCCAGTCCAAGTGTTAAGTTCAGAGTTAACTGAAACTTTCAGTTAACTGTCGCTGGCCATGTCCTGGCGGCTCCGGCCGTTCCTGGTCGCCGCCGTCGAGCCTCCCCTCGCCTCCCACTGTCAGATCCACCTCTCCCCACCACCGTAGCTTCCGTGACAGCGACCCGACAAGCATAGCGTCGTCACTGTAATTGCCATATGGAAACACCTTGGCATGGACTGGGTCAAGTGAATTTTTCAGAAACTTATGCCGTTGTTGGTACATGGTGGGAGATCAGATTGTCAATGGGTTAAACGGTGCAGACATCCTCTATTAGCGCACCAAGGGAAAAACCAAAGAGAGGTGGATGGTCGAGACCCCGATCAGATCATATGAAAAGTAAATGTAGATGCATAGTTTGATGAGGATGCTTTACAGGTGAACCACTGGAGCAGTCATACTCCCTCCGTTTAGAAATATAAGACGTTTTAACTTTGTGAATCAAATGTATCTAGATATTTTTTAGTGTATATGTATAGGTTGGTAAAAGTTTAGAATAAACCTATACACTAAACTAGATACATTTATTTCACAGAGCTAAAATATCTTATATTTCTAAACGGAGAGAGTACATGATAGTGAAAGTAATTTCATTGTTGCCTCTAACACAAGAATTTATCACGCTCATGACGCTCTAACGGCTGAAGCTATGGCCTTGGACCCTGAAGCAAGGTCTGCTTTCAACTAATACTTTCAGACTTTGAGCAACTTTCGGGTTTAAAGATGAACTTCTATAAGAGCGAGTTGTTTTGTTTTGGCGAGGCTCAGGAGTCCGCAGACTTTTACGCTGAACTCTTTGGTTGCAGTCAGGGTGTTTTTTCGATTCGGTATTTGAGGATTCCGGTTCACTATCGGTTACAAATGCTGAATGGAAAATTGTTGAGCAACAACTGCAACTGAAGTTGAGTAGCTGGAAAGGTAAATTACTCTCCGTAGGTGGAAGATTGATACTCATCAATTCAGTACTAAGTAATATGGTATTGTATATGATATCATTCTTTCAACTTCCAAAAGGAGTCTTGCAGAGATTGAATTATATTCGATCAAGATTCTTTTGGCAAGGAGATGCTGAGAAGAAGAAATATAGACTGACTAAATGGAGTGTGCTAAGAACAGGGGGGTTAGGTATTCATGATCTAGAGATCAAGAACATAACCTACTTAGTAAATGACTCTTCAAGTTATTAACTAAAGATGGCATATGGCAAACTCTATTAAAAAAATATGTTGGTTCAAAAATTCCGTCCCAAATGGTTTGGAAACCTGGTGACTCGCACTTTTGGGCTGGCCTGATGGCGACGAAGAAACATTTCTTCCGCTTTGAAACTTTTTCTATTAAGGACGGTTCTCAGATAAGGTTTCAGGAGGATAAGTGGCTTGGTACCACTCCACTAGGTATAACAATATCCTGCCTTGTATTCCATTGTCCACCATAAGGAGGAATCGATTGTCACTGTAATGGAATCATTCCCTCCTAATGTGACTTTTAAAAGAGATCTAATTGGTACCAGACTTGACTCTTGGATAACGTTGCTACATCGATTAGCAAATGTTCAATTATCAGTTGGGACTGATGAATTTCGTTGGAAATTAAATGAGAATGGTTCTTTCTCCGTTAGCTCCTTATATAATGCTTTAGTCCAGTCAGTTTTACCAATTTTAGATAATAGGATAATCTGAAAAATGAAGATACCATTAAAAAACAAAAAATTTGCTTGGTATCTTCGGTGAGGGTTCATCCTTACTAAAGATAATCTTATCAAGAGAAATTGGCATGGGAATCCTATGTGTGCCTTTTGTCATCATAACGAAACAATCAAACACTTATTTTTCCTATGTAATTTAGCTCGATCTATATGGTCTGTTACCCAAGCAGCTTCGGGCTTGTATCCACCACGTAGTATTGTCAATATTTTTAGAAATTGGTTACTGGTATAGAGCACAAGTTTAAGTTACTTCTTTGGGTTGGAGCAATTGCTATTATATGGTCGCTATGGCTATGTAGAAATGATAAGGTTTTTGATGATAAACTTTGTACTCCTATGCAGGTCATTTACAGATGCACCAACACCCTTCGATCCTGGTCGGTGCTTCATCGTGCGGACATTCGCAATCTTTTTACGAAGGTGTGCTCGGGGCTGGAGGATACGGCGCGGGATTTGTTTATCCGACATGGGTAGCAGCATAATCTGCGTTTATGACCTACTTCAATACCATAGGCGTTTTACAATTTCTCATTCTGATATGTAATTCGCCTTGTTTTTAATTTTGTTTGGATCTCTGGACTCTATCGACTGTGTGCATCCTAGTTATGCAGAGGCCGGATGTAATGCTTAAACTTTTAAGTAATAAAGCATCCTTTATCGGAAAAAAAAACTCTGTCTATGGGTTGCAACAGGTTGATCATTGATTCTCGTTGCATGGAAGTCGTTAACATGGTGCTAGATGGTGGACAGCCATGGCGTTGCGGCTGTGTTTTTCGATGATTGCTATCATCCGGGTCAGGATTTTGTTATACCCAGTGAGGGCAATTCAGTAGCTCATGAACTATTAGCGAGAATGGCTAGAGGGCAGCCCGTTCTAGGAGTATTAGGTGATGTAATTCTTCTGATATCATCAAATGAATAAAGTGGGTTTTAAGGTGTCAAAAAAACTATACGAGGCATCCAGGTTGTCTGCCTGAATCACTCAATTATAACAGCAACAAACTGAACCGGGTAAACGTAGGTTGTACTACACAGCAGCAAACTGAAACTTTCGAGCACAATGTATGTAACCTCCGTATAGATTGGTATATGAACATCCGTGACAGCAACTACTAGATTTATTCAAGTAAGAAAAGAGTACTAGTATAACATCGTGAATTCGTGATGTATTGATGTTCAAAGCACAATATGAACAAACCACTCTGTATCTTCTTTCAGTGAACCAGCAACTCCCCAACTCTGAAACCCAGGCATTTCAGCTGCTGCAGGCGCACATTGCCTGAAAAGCAATCCATGAACGGCCAGTAGCGACTCGATACTCAACGCCGTCAATGGCCGTACTGGCGGTACCAGCAGCACCTGCTGGATTCGGCATTGCCACGGCTATGGAGCCACCACAGAAGGTTCGTCAGCGTGTTGCCGTCATCGTGCGATGACAGCGCCCTGGTCTTGGTCAGTGCCGACTCCTTGTCGTAGATCCCCTCCAGCGCGTACACAAACCCCTTCCACCCTTCTCCGACGCCGTCCCTCGCCAGCGCCGGCGTGGTCCAGCTCACCAGGTCCTTGACGAACCCGGTGTCCGGGAAGAGAGCCTCGCTGATGGGGAGCAGAGGCAGGAGCTGGATCCCCAGCCTGCATTCCTTCCACTCGGGTGGCGCGAACCAGAGCCCGCTGTCCCTCTTGTTCGCCCACAGCACGCCGACGACACGGTTGTTGCTGCTGAAGTCGTCCTCGTAGATCCCTTCTCCCTCCCGGACATGCCACCATGTCTGCGCCGCCAGCATCTCGAGCGCGGTGAGCGTGGCACTGACAGACACGAGATGTGTGTCCCCGTAGCTCAGCCCGAGGAGCGCGGCAGAGTAATAGGCGTTCACGGCCTCGCTGGTGCTCTCCTGGTTGCGCCCGTCGCCGAACTCCGTCAGGCCTCCCGCCCAGGAATGCAGCTTCCAGAGATCAAACATCCTCAGCTTGGTGTAGCTCGCGCCGCACTTGCGCGACACTGTCATGAAATCGGCAGCCATGGAGTAGGCCTGGCACATGTACTTCCTCCCCCAGGACGGGTCGATCTTGGCCAGCACAGCGATGGCATACAGGAAGTACCCCAGATGGTAGTGGTGGTCGTTGTAGATGCCGAAGCCGAAGTCTGCGCCCGAGTCCTGCAGCCCCTGCTTGGTGACAAGGCCGCCCCATTTGGGGTCATACAGGAAGCAGTTCCCCTGGAAGCTGCCGTCCAGCCAGGGCGTGACGGTGGCCTTCAGGAACCTGTGCACCGCCGGGATGACGTCGGGGCACCCGACCTCCTCGGCGATCAGCGCCAGCCTCGCCGCCCTGGCGACCGCCTTCCCGTAGAAGTAGGAGGACGTGGTGGTGATGGGGCTGGAAGCGAGGCTGTCCACGTCCTTGCGCAGCGCGGCCACGACCTCGCTGACCCCGTCGTCGTTGACCCCGTGTGTGGAGTGCCATGTCGGGGACAGCGGGTCGGTCCTGAGCGCCCAGGAGTCGCCGACGACGCCGACCAGGTCGCCGTCGATGCTCCGGTACCTGAAGCCGTCGAGCACGCGGACGGAGCAGTCCTCCTGGGAGAGCAGGCGGAGGTGGAGCGGGTGCGCGAGCATGAGGAGCTCCCCCGACCCCTGCTTGCGCCACGCGTAGTCGACGCAGAAGGGCCGGCCGAGCGCGGCCTCCCCCGCCGTCGGGTAGCAGCCGCTGTACTGGTCGAGGACCGCCTCCATGGCGGCGTCGGGAAGGCACGCGATCCGGATGACGCCGGAGAACCCGGGGGCCGCGAGCCGCGTGACGCTGGACTGCGACAGCTGGATGGGCGCGGAGGCGTAGAGGAGGAATGTCTGGCCGCTGTTCATCCGGAGGCGCCACTTGGTGCCAGGCACGGCGGCGCCGTCGCAGGGCGCGGCCTCGAGGATGGCGTGCACGGAGGCGAACGCGAGGTCGACGGGCCCCGCGGCGTCGGCGGTGGCGACGGTGACGAATGGGCAGCCGCGGACGAGGAAGGCGCGCAGGGACGGGGAGAAGTCGAGCGTGACGGAGAGGTCGTCGAACGCGACGACTTTGTGCGGCGCGCCCGCGGCGGACGAGGCGTCGGACGGGGAGGAGACGGTGAGGTCGGCGGCGAATGTCTGGATGTCGAACGTCGGGGAGTGGTTCCGGGTCGGGTAGCAGACGGTCAGCCCGGCCGCGGCGGCGGACCTGACGGAGTAGGGGTGGATGTACTCGGGCTGGTCGCCGTTTTTGAGCGTGAAGTTCTGGAAGAAGCAGTTGGTTGGGAGCGGCGCGGAGAGGAGCCCCGGCGCGAAGAAGCGGGCCGGGTCCGGGAGCACCGTGGAGGCCGCCTGCGGGAAGACGTGGCCCCCCGGGGTCGGCGGCGCGGGGCGGCCTCCGTGCCCCATTGCGAGCTGCGGCGGGGGCGGGATCGGGTAGGAGGAATGCGGTGGCGGCGGAGGCGGGGGTGGCGGTGGCGGTGGGGGAGGGGCGTACAGGTCGTCGGGCCTGGGCTTGTTTGCGAGATTGAATGGGGGTTTGCGGGAGACGAAGCGGGATAGGGTGTGGCCCAGCTTCTTCTTCCATTTCCTCATCGTCCGTATCCTTCCTTATATACAGGCTTGATCAGTTCGTTCCTGCTGGCATTACGTAATTTAATTTGAAAATTAGTTGGGTTAGCTGTATGAAAAAAAAAATGCATTACTGTAGTAGTAGTACTTTTTTTTGTGTGGAAAAATTAGTACTACTAGCAAGCGACGACCTCTATCTTGGTTTTATTTCTCTGAGCTGGTCGGCTTGTGGCGTCCGTAGCGTGTCCCCCCTACGCGTAGTAGAGAAACATAAATGTGTGTGATTGACCCGACGCCGACCGACCGCGATTGATTAACGGCTAAGGCATGCACAAGAAAACGCGGCATCATCAACAGGACAGGGGCGAAGATATATATGCATTGCAAGGGAAGATAATAAAATGCGACTTAGTTAATCTCAAAATAATACGAAAGCAAGCCAGAACAAAATAAACAGAAAATGGCGGCAGTAGTTGATCGGTTGCATATTTTGATGGTACATGCACCTTACCAGAGCCTGCCGTGGGTGCCTACTTGGATCGGGAGCCGAAGTATGCGATGATGGAGTGGTTGCGGGCGGGCGGCTGGGTGTGCGTGGAAGATCAGATCAGAGCAGATGAAATGAACCAACGTGTGTTTGGCCTCGCAAATGCAAGTGGCAAGCCGGTATTGCAGGATGGTGATGGTGATGGGCAGGCAGGAGGAGTAGCGCGAGAAGCAAGCACATGTCCGTCCCGTGAGTCCGGGTCGCCGCGAAGGTTCGCGGCATCGATCAGACGTGTTTCGTCGGTCAGATCTCCATGGAATGGAAGGCAAGGAACCCAGGTGAGTGAAAATGAAATGATGGGCCTCGCTCGCTCGCATCTTGCTTGCGAAGCGACGCCACACCGCGAGGCCGTTGGCGGTTCGTTGCTTCGTTCGTTCCAACTGCCAAAAACTAAAAACAGTTTGGGCTTGTCTTGTCTTGGTTGGACGCGACAGCGAGCAAGAAAGCATGTTCCATCGGCGCCAATCGTGTCGAAGCCGAGCTTCATCTTCCCAGTGATGAAAGGGAGAGATCGATGTTCCTGCAGTGTACATCAGGAAACCCAAAGCATGCCCAGGAAGCAAAGCAACCTAAAATTCATCCCGGAAATGACATTCTTCCGTGACCTCATCCGCGTCACGATCATGGTGGAGTTGTCCAACCAAACATGGAGGGACCCAGAGCTCAAACTGACATTGTGGCAGATCGAGTTGAGCTTATCTGAAATCCCCCACGAAGGAACTCTCACACATGTTTTACAGACAACGCCCAAGGACAAGTATGTACGGAGTAGTATAAATTCGAAGAAAAAGACTGTTCTTGCCAAACATGCTTTCTGCTAATGTCAAAATTGAGTTCTACCCCGGCCCCCCACCAAAACATGCTTTCTGCGTTCTACCCCGGTCAAAAAGAAGAAGAAAAAGACACTGCATTCTACTGATTTCAACAATGCCATTCTAGTACTACTGTCGACATTGCACTGAAAGACTATCCAGCCTCCGTAAATCGAACGGATAAAGACTCGATAATGTAGCATCGAAACATCAACGTCCCGCCCTATTAGAATAGAAGAGACAGACGGTCAACTACGCCTCATAGGTTAGGTCCAAAAAACAGCAGCTGGGCTGGGCGGCACCTACTTCTCCGAAACAATCCACCGCCTCCAGCAACGAGAGGGCACCTCTGAAAAGGCAGCAGCGAGAGCTGGAGACAATTAAAATGGATTTTTATTAAACGGAGTATTCAGAAGACAAGAGCAGCAAACCTGAAATGGCCTCGGTCGGTCTTTCACGCTAGTCCTTCTTCGACCTTCTTGATCTCGAATATCAGTTTCCGCCACATCAGGAGGACAAACCTCTCGGCGTCGTCGTCCAGGAGCGACTCGAGGAGCTCCAGCATTCTCGGCGCTGTCACGTGTTCTTTGGTGGCCGCGACGACGTAGTCCACAAACTCTGCCAGCTCCTCATCGAAAACTTCGGCGGTCTTCTTCGAGATCCAGGGCCTCATTCTCTCGTGCAGTCCATACTGCAGACGAGACAAAAAAACGTACAGTAATTGATGTCAGAAGAAGGTCTGCGAGGCAACAAATTAGTAAGCTCTCGGTTCGCGTCTACATAGTACTACATAAAACATGGTTTTTCAAGTACGTAAATAAAGTGGAAATGGGGAAGGTGGATGATTCTGCTTCACCTTGTCGTAGATTGCCCAGTTGACATCATGGGCAAGTAGTTCTTCCTTCATCTTAGGGACAGTAGCAAGCAACTGTTTTGCATCCAAAGGTTTCTTCTCCCCTGACTTGGATGTAGCTCGCAATTCCAATGCCACTTTCTCTCCTGCACTGGTGTTCTGCTTATCTGAGACTAGGCCTGCCACAAACACAACGCGCTTCTCTTCACCATTGCTCTTACAAACCCCATCTCCTGTCCAATAAAGGAACAAAACAATTTGAAGATTATCGAAATATGGAGAGGGCATTGTATGTATATTAAAAAGCAAAAAATGCACTCACTTTTCCTGTGCTGATTTTTGCTCTCATGTTCAACTGCAGATTCACGCTCCATACGGACATGCATCAACGGCGCCTCATCAATTCGCGGAGAGGACTTTCCAGCTGCAGAAACTTCTCTATCTTTCCAACAGTCCCAACCAACAGCTTTCCTTTCCCTGCCCTTTTCTTCCCCATTGCTCTTACGAAAACCATCTCCTGTCCAATGAAGCAATAAACAGATTTCAAGATAACTAAAATATGGATAGGACATTGTACATTGAAAAGCAAAAAATTACACTCACTTTTCCTGTGTTGATTTTTGCTCTCATGTTCAACTGCAGATTCACGCTCCATACGGGCATGCATCAACGGCGCCTCGTCAATTTGCAGAGAGGACTTTCCAGCTGCAGTCACTTCTCTATCTTTCTTACATTGAGAACCCACATCTTTCATTCCACCTAAATGTTCCTCGTTTTCACATTGTCTCCTGGTTTTCCTCTCCTCCAGTGCACTGCTCTGTGCATCATCATTGCCATTATCAACGGTACATGCAGATACCTGAACTGTCGGAGTTGGTGGCCGCGGAAGTTTAGTCTTCATTCTCTCTTCGATCATACTGCGTATCCTTTCCATAGCATCCTTATCAGTGTCAGAATACCTGAACGGTGCATCTCTGGTAGCTTGATCGACATTAAGCTAGTTTCATCAAAAGAAAATAAGCATAGATAATAACAAATAAAGCATTTCACTAGATTGACAAAAACATTACAAATGAAAGCTTGACAAAGAATGAAAATAAATTGCTGGTGCAAACTTGGGAAGGAAGCAAAATTAAGCACTAACCTGAGGGAAAAACATTACGCATGGAAGCTTGGCAAAATGAAAAATTGCTCATGCAAGCTTGCAAGAATAAAATGAAAAAAGAAAAACTTAATTCTTCAAATGGATATTCTCCTACACTATTAGCTTTGAACAAGGTCATCGAGTTGAGGCAAGCAATTTTCCAATGATGCAGTCTTCCCACTTCTCAGCTGTCAAATGGATAACTAAGCAAGGTTGTTTTCTTGTATAGTTAACTCGCTGAATTTAATCACCCGGAATTACCTCAATGGTTACTAATGCCTTAAGCCCTCCGACTGTTTAACACTTAGTGTGACGTAAAATAACCAAAATACCCCTAGGCCCCACATGGTAGTAGCTTCTCTCCACTCACTGACACATGTGTGCTCCCTTCTTCGGCGTCTAGAAAGGTGCAAGCCCCAGAGGCCGTGTAAAGTAACAAAAGTACCGCAAAATGTCTACTAATGTTACCCAATCCATTTATTGCATGTCTACTAATGTTACCAAGATACTTTTCGAAATAAAAGAAATACTAGTATCCTACAAAATGAGATATGCCGTGTACTAAAATAATAATAATAATATAGCCCTTCTGAAAATAACATCTCTAACTAGGGTTACCTCCTTTCCAGGATATTGTATACCTGGTTTATACTCCCTCCGTCTCAAATTAGATGTCGCAAATTTGTCTAAATTTGGATGTATCTAAACACTTTAGTATTTAGATACATCCAGATTTTGACAAATTCCCAACATCTATTTTGAGACGGAGAGAGTACAATAAATCTACACAAGTTGTAAGCATAAAAGACATCAAGCCCAGGACATACCACCAATTCTTGACCATCAATACTCAGTTTGTTGAGCAACCGCCTTGCACGATGACAGCCTTCGGCAGATTCAAACTCGCAAAAGCCAAATCCAGTGTGAGTTCCATCTATGGGATTTCTGACTGGCTCCCAGCTTTTTACCACTCCACAGACCTGTGGAAAAAAAGAGGCACATACACGTTACTATCTATGCCCTCAACCCAAAGAACATTTGATCTGATGCCTCACAAGCTCCCTTTTATACGCCCCAATTAACCAGCTCGTATCCATAATAAATATCCTATACTATGCTTTGCCAGAACACAATAGGTCTAAGAAGATCAGTTTAAACAATGAAAAATTACTTAATTCGTGTGGTACTGCCTTGAGAGATCATTTTACGAACAGGGGTAGTACAATAAGTTCATAAGAAGCAAAAGTAACAATACCTGAAGAAGAGAAATAACAAAATTATTGTCCACTGTTGGCGCAATCTTGCCGATGTATACTTTAAAATGTGGTATATTGGGTGGAGCAACAGGAGGAGGATAGATGGGTGGAGCAACAGGAGGAGGCCCTGGACAGATAGGGTACTGCCTGATATACCTAGGATCCACTGCAGACAGAAAACACAAATTTCTTTCTGCCATATTAGTAAGTTCTTCAGTAATCCAAACACATGATGCATAATCTATCCTTACAAATAAAAAATTAGCGGGCAAACAAAAAATAACTTATCCACAAGTACAGCGCAGAATAACCTGAGAAAAATCATTATACTGCCCAGATCAAAGCAAATGAGCAAAGCAATGCTGGCTATGACTCTCAGCATCCCATTTGAGCAGAAAAAAGCATTGGGAGGTTTATTTGCAAAAATTAGAGAGACATCATAAATGCAGATTGTGATACAATAACCAGAGCAAAAACTCATGCAAATGTCTTGCTAGCAAATACAAATAATTAGCATGACATCTTGGAAAAAATAAACATATGAGAACTTTGAAGTTTGCAGATTTCTGCAAACCTGGAGGCAGATCTACGTAGATATCCAAATTTCAACCTATCCAAGCCCAGTAGGTTTCGTTTGCAAAACTCACAAAGATCATCATACCATAATCGGTGCAGCACACTACTGAGTATGAATGCTTGATGAAATTGTTGCTATCAATATGTTTTTTATTAGAAATGGAAACGATATAGCATACATTTCAGAAGTGTTAATTTAGAAGTTTGCAACTATCCATGGTGGGATGATTGAGACATTAAAAAAATATTTACACTAAAAACATGCTATAACATGCAATCAGTTGGACCACTGCATGAACTTACAAGGTGTGCATTTGCCTTTTTGATGTAACAAGACAGCCAATAAGTATTACCAAACACATCAAGGTCGTGGAAAAACACCAAAGGTCGTGTAAGATCATCGGAACTTCTGAAACTACACGAGGCTCTCCTTTCTTGTCAGGCAGTGTATCACGGCACAACCATTACTGTGACAGAGAAGTAGTCAGTGAATGGTAAATTGGTGATCTTACTAATAAAAGTGCACCCATTTCTAATCCAACACCAAATTACTAGAATCTGCATCTGCCGCCCCCTCTGGATTGCTCTGATCCACCACTAGAATATGGCATCCCCGTTGCAAAATTAGCAAGTGATGTTCTTTTTCCAGAAATTAGCTTACCGGTCTGACGGGAGGGGATGCCTGGGTATGGACCAAGTACACCCGGCGGCGGCGGTGGTGGATCCAGGTACGCGCGAGGTCCGGGGAAGGTGCCGGGTGGCATTACGGGCGGGAATGCTGAGGATGGACCCATGGGGTAGAAGGGTGCCGGCGGCGGAGTGACGAGGGCTGGGAAGGGACCAGCGAACGGAATCGGGATGGGAGTAGGCCTGGGCGTGGCGACGCCAGCGTCCGTTTGTACATAGCGCACGGGGGCGGCGGCGATGACGCTCGGTTGGGCGGAGACGGTGGCGCCGGGTTGGGCGCCGGCGAGTTGGCGCGACATGGAAACCACGGCGCGGGAGGAGGCGGAGAGGAAGCTACGTACACATGCTATGCTGCGGCTAGTCCGGGCTACTCAATTATTGCGCGTCCAACAAACAACAGCCAATGACCGACAGGTATGCCAACATTTTGACAAAGCTTTTTTTTTTTGGAAAATTCTAATGAAAGGTGCTGCACGTTCTATTTTTATACGGCGGTGCGCCAGGATTCGCGAAAATATATCCCGCCCCATTCTTATCTCTTATCCTCTCACGACTCTTCCTCACCACTCGTTATTTTTCTTTCTCTCTCAAATTCCGACTTGAGAGCAGCATGGAGGAGGTAGGGCGCTGCAGGGAGGCAGTCGCTGACGGACGACGAGAGGAGGCTTCCGTCCTGGGTGCAGGGACGTCGCCGTAGACGGGCACGAGTCGGGGTGGTACGCCGCCGTCGAGCACGCGTCGGGGAAGGCATCAGGCGGAGCGCGAGGGGTGGCTTCCGCCGCCACTGACGACGAGCATGTTAGGAATAAGCACGTCGTAGTACGAGGTACGTATCCGAGTAGACACGGGTAGCCGAATAGAGTAGGAATTAGATGTCCTAATCTTACTAGGTTAGCTATACTAAATCTGCTATATATACGTGTGTAAGGCCCCCGTAAAAACATCACCGTGAGCTATCAGAGAAATAAAGAAAGAAGACGCACGATATGTGCGTTTAGCTATCTAATTGATTCTGTGTGCGTTCAAGCGATTCGTGTTGTGTGCGTGAGCTGTCAGCTAGGAAAGTAATCTAGCTAGGCTAGCTACGTACGTGTGGACTTGTCCGTCTCGCCGGAAATCGTCTCGTCGAAGATTTGCTTGTACGTGCGTATACTGTCGGAAATCACTCGAAGTATTGAAGCGTACAAGTCGGGCAATTCTAACAATTGGTATCAGAGCCAAGGTCGTCGTCCGTGATCTGCTGAAAGTACTAGGAGGTCATGGCGATGGTGAAGTTTGGCGACAACTCGGCATCGGCACCGGTGACAGAGACGGTGGGGGCGGCTTTGTATCCGCGCCTCGATCGCAAGGACTACGGGCTATGGGCACTCAACATGGAGGTGGCCATGGAGGCTCAGGAGGTTTGGGAGACCGTCGATCCAGGAGGCAACGAGTACGTTAAGGGAGGCGCGAAGTACCGGAAGGATCGCCAAGCGTTAACGGCGCTCTATTCCGTCGTGCCGAAGGACGTGATGCAACACCTCGTTGGAAAGAAATCGGCGAAGGATGCATGGGAGACGATCAAGATCTTGCACCAAGGTCATGCCCGCGTGAAGGAAGCGCATCTTCAAACTTTGACAAAAAGCTATGAAGATCTGAAGATGGAGGAGAGCGAGACGGTTGATCAGTTTGCCGTCCATTTCGTTACCCTTGTCAACGCAATCAGGGGATATGGCGAGAAATTGGATGAGATCAAGAACGTCAGAAGGTTCCTGCGTGCGGCGCCGGCGCGCTACATGCAAATCGTTACATCGATCGAACAATGTCTCGACCTGAATACATTAACGGTTGAGGATCTCGTCGGAAGATTCAAGGCACACGATGAGAGAATCCGGATCAGCTTCGGTGATCTAGAACAGGTTGAGCACCTGATGCTCACAAAGCAGCAGTGGATGAATCTTTCAAAAGAAAAGCAAGGAGGCTCCACGAACGGCAAGGAGAAGCAACGTCCAGCAAAAAAGTACATCGCAGGGCAGGAGGATGCAGATGACGCCCCGCCGCGGAGGAAGTTTGACATAAAGAAAGTAAGGTGTCATAACTGCGGTGAGCTCGGTCACTTCAAGGCTGATTGCCGGAAAGCACCAAAGGAAAAGGAGAGGGCTCTCATCGCCCAGGAAGGAGATGATGGACCGATGATGCTGATGCTCGAAGTAACTGAGTTGAAGGATGAGGAGGATCCTCCATCACCGGCTATGGATATTGTGGCGCAAGTGGATCACGATCTACCGTGTGTGCATCATGAGGAACAGAGTGCCGCGTTCCCATGTGAAGCCAAGTTTGAGGCAAGTGAAGCCTCGGAACTTGTTCATGGCGATCTATGCGTTGGAATCTCACCCGCAACTCCGTCTGGCAATAAGTTCTTCATGCTTGTGGTGGATGATCATAGTAAATACATGTGGATTGTGTTGCTGAAAAGTAAGGATCAAGCTCAACAAGCATTCGAGAAGATCAAGGAAGCCGAAGAGTTCAAGGTGGAGGCAAAGATAAGAGCCCTACGCATTGATAAGGGGGGTGAGCTGCATCAAACTGTGTTGACCATGGCACGGAGCATGATGAAGAGTAAAGGCTTGCCAGGAAAATTCTGGGGTGAGGCAGTCAATACGGCTGTGTATTTGCTGAACATGGAATCTACTGAGAGTGGAGTTGGTACAACACCGTACGAAGCATGGTACGGATGGAAGCCCTCGGTTGATTATCTTCGTACTTTTGGATGTGTGGCGCATGTAAAGGCGGAATTGGCGGAGCAACGTATTCCAATGATCATGACAGGCTATGAAGGCTCAAAGACATACCGCTTGTGCAATCCTTATACCAATAAGGTGGTTTTCAAGGGAGATGTAATCTTTGAGAAAGACAAGTCATGGAATTGGGGCTACAACGAACCGGAAAATTCAACTTTTCACGTCACGTGGGATCTTGAGTATGAAGAAAATATGGATCAATCGAGCTTATCCTTGTCAGCAAGTTCAGGCCCAGAAGACATTGAAGGCCTAGGGGCAGCTCCAAGCGTGGACACCAGGCCAGAAGCACTAGGGATTCTCCCAGAAGACAAAGAGTTTGAAGAAAAGGCTAGTCTGTGGCCAGAAGATACGGAACTGAAAGGGTGTACAGATGCATGCGCAGCGATACCTGCACTTGTTTGCCCAAAAATTAGAGGAGAAGGGGGAGCTGAAGTGAGCCCAGCAAACAGGCCAGCAAGGCCAGAAGGCGATGGTCCAAGAGTGTGGACTGGTGGCCAGATAGATGGAGGAGACCCAATAATAGGGGGTGCAGATCCATCAAAAGGCTTTTCACGTGGTATAGAGAAGCTAGAAGAAAACAAATTTGAGTTACCTCCTACTTATTTGTTCTATTGCATCCAAGAGCACCGACAAGTAGTAGATCAAATATGCGAGGCATCGATGAGAAAGTACTTCATTGAACCAAGTATAATGTGTCAAGACACAAACATGGAGAAAGGCGCGGACAAAAAGGACTGTCGGCGTGAAGCCATGGAGAAGCCGACAAGAGCAACGACGGCGACATGGGTGCCACAAGAGACGACGAAAGCACCGTCGAAGATGATGGTTGAAGTGGCGAAAGTAAAGCCAACAGTAACGCCTACGCGAAGTAGCTGGCGTATTTGGAATCCAGGTCGGTGTAGAAGAGAGCACGTCGTGCTTAGGGGGTGATTGTTAGGAATAAGCACGTCGTAGTACGGGGTACGTATCCGAGTAGACACGGGTAGCCGAATAGAGTAGGAATTAGATGTCCTAATCCTACTAGGTTAGCTATACTAAATTTGCTATATATACGTGTGTAAGGCCCCTGTAAAAACACCACCGTGAGCTATCAGAGAAATAAAGAAAGAAGACGAACGATATGTGCGTTTAGCTATCTAATTGATTCTGTGTGCGTTTAAGCGATTCGTGTTGTGTGCGTGAGCTGTCAGCTAGGAAAGTAATCTAGCTAGGCTAGCTACGTACGTGTGCACTTGTCCGTCTCGCCGGAAATCGTCTTGTCGGAGATTTGCTTGTACGGCGTATACTGTCGGAAAGCACTCGAAGTATTGAAGCGTACAAATCGGGCAATTCTAACAGAGCACACGTCGTGGTTGGCCACCGCCGCCACCAAGCACACGCTGGGGGAGGCTGCATCCGGAGCGCGAGGAAGAGGCTTCCGTCGCCGTCAAGCACACGTTGCGGGAGGGTGCAGCCAGAGCTCGAGGAGGTGGCTTCCGTCGCCGTCGAGCACACCACGGGAAGGCTATTGCGGAGAAGCTCATGGAGATATGCACGTGAGGATGAGGCGTCCGTCGGCTAGCACGGTGACAAGCACGCTATGAGAAGAGCGTCGTCGAGCACGTAACGAGACAGGCCTTCGTCGACGCCGCTGCTGGCAAGGGCGGGAAGGCTGTCAACGGCAAGCAGATGAGGTGCCCGGGCGATGGCGAGTCCAGCGGCCCCGTGCAAATCCCTTCCTGAGTTTTTCCTCTCCTTATCATCTTCAATCTCTGGAATTTTCCCCCATCCTTTTGATATTTTTTGTGGATATATTCACGGATCTTTTCATTGAACTGTCGTATGAGCGATTCCCATTTGTAGCATGTGTCTCCAATGGAAATTCTTCGCACTTTGCAATGGAATTAGCAATCTTATTTTGTTGGAGGCAAGTAGACAGTAAAAATTTGGCAGCTAGCACCAGAAATCGGGCAGCTAGGCCTTGAATTAGGTGACTATATTGAGAACTTCATAGTATTAGCTTCTAAAAAAAACCTGGCAGCCATGGTCAAATAATGTGATGTTTATTGCTAAATAACCTGGCAGCTGCTCCTAAATAATATGGTGATTGTATATTTGAGAATTTTGCATTTGTTTGAAGAAATCATGTAGAAATTGTTCAATAATCTGGTAGTTATTGCTAAATAATCTGGTAGGTATTTTTACATAATTCGGTGACTGTATTTTCGATCGCTTCTCATTTGTTCTAAAATATCCTATGGCTATCATCAAATAACCCGGTTGTTATTGCTAACAACAGGGTAGCTGTTAATAAATAATCTGGTAACTCTATTTTTTTATAACTTTTCTATCGTACAGTCATGGTGTATACCCACGCGTGTGATCGCTTGGGCCCATAGGCAAAGGGAGATATGTTGCACGCGACTTGTGCTTTGACAGTTTGACAGCTGCACACGACGTGTGTTTTTGTGTTTTTAGTTTTATGACCGGGTCAGATGTCGCCGCCTGGGTTAGGCAATATGCGGCGCGGCGCAGCAAAGTCCTTTTTTCTTTTCTTTATACAATCGATACTATGGTAGTAATATTTATATTAGCGAATAGCGAGCTATCATTTATAAATAAAATCTAAAGAAGACAGAATGTATCTGAGATCTTCAAACTCTTTTTTATCCGATAACACGGTCTTGTACTTTTTAGAAGCAAGCTCGAGAAAAATGACATGTATTTGAACGCAAATTCACGATGCCAAGACTATGTGCATGTGTGCAACCATTAAATTAACAAACCAACATTGGCAATAAAATCAATACCCGTGTTTCAAGAATAGTCTAGCCGACGGCGCTCCGATCCGAGAGTATGAATCACCATTGTCGAAAGCGTAGCGACCAGGCCAAATACTGAGGACAATTCTTCAAGCGGCAACCATGAGAAAAAATAAATGATCTGACGAAGCAAAATCTAAACAGCCATATCTAGAGAATTTTAATCTTCCAATACCACCATTGATATCAGGAGAGAGATCTTGTCGTTGAACACAAAGTGGGCCCACCATTGCATGCATGGGGAAGGAACGTGAGACGCTCGATCTCTTTGGTGACACACGATAAATATCCCCATACCGCTTGACTCACTCCCCCCACCCCCACCCCGCGTCACTCACCCTCCCTTCACTCTCCTCCATCGTATCACTGTCAGTTACTTATCTCCCGATGGCTACGTGACAAAGAAGTTTGGAGACCCTTGGATCCCCACTTCTCCTCCATCTCTAACGATGTTATCTGCCGTGGGAGCCGTGGGAGAGCAGGTTCATCATCACATTCGTCCTTGAGCAATGCTTACGCGGTCATCAATGGAGTAAGGCCTCCCACATCTAGTACCAATCCACGGGTACCTTAGAACTATGCGTTAGTAGTAGGCAATTGGGTTTTACAAGACATGCAACACATATCTTGTTGGAATTTGAGGCATATTTGATGTTGGGCTTTTGGCCCATAACAAATACAAATTCTGAAATTCTCTTTGGCCCATTATTATGGCAACTCATGTGTGTGCTAGTGGTGTTAAAGTTTAGTCCCACATTGCTAGTGGAAGGGGAGTTGGACCACCTTATATAGTAGAGTGTTGCACCACTCACTAAGGTGTGAGAGGAAGAGAAGTCATCGCGCACTCCTCCTCCGACGCCGCACGCCACGCCTCATCACGACGCGCGCGCGCCGCGGGTTTCGGGTTGCGGGTTGCGCGTTGCGGGAATCTCGCCGAGCCGAGCTTTATTTTGCTGATTAGGGAAATTAATTGTGTATTAATTATGAGTCATTAATGCGTCATTATGGACGTGTTAATCAACTGGCCGTTTCTACATCGTGGGCTGGTACTGACTCGGTCGTGGGCTGTTGCCCACGTCCTACCCGACCCGCAGTATATAAGCAGGCAGACGCGAACCCTAGCCGTAACCAGCAATTAGATTGCATCTGCCTACCTGCGCATCGCCGTTCCACCTCTCTGTGCTGCCCTCTGCTACTCCATCCTTCCGGCTGCGTGCACGGCCGTTCGGGAGAGCAGGCCTCCGGAACGCCGTCTCTCTGATCCTGCACCGGGAGAGAGGCGATAAGGTTTTTGGGGAGCGTCTAGGCGCGACTGCTCAAGCTCTTCTACATCCGGCTTTCTCGACTCCATCGCCATGTCTGATGACGCTTCCAAGCAGGCTGCTGCTGCTACCGCCGGTGGCGGATCCACTTCTGTTGCGTTGTTGGTCATACCATCGACGAACTTGTACGTGTTATTTGCTCTCCTGTTATTTCCTATGATGATTACTAGTATTGCAGTATGCGTAGATGTGCTAGGTTTTCACTTGCCTGTATGGTGCATGTCTACTATGCGTATGCTAGTTAGTCTTGGAAATTGTTCTGTCATGATTTACACTTGGATTAAATTAATGCGAAAACTGCTAATTATTTCAACAATCCAAAAACCTTATTTTAGGCTGTTTTCGCGTCAAGACTTTGCCGCTTGTCTGAAACCGAACCCATTTACGGGTGCTCACTTTAAGCGCTGGCAAAACAAGCGTACCCTCTGGCTGATGGCTATGGACGCCTTCTGGGTATCGGCTGGTAATCCTGAAGGAACGATCACTCCTGAACAGGAGAAGACGTTTAAGGAGACCACCATATTCTTTGTGGGTTGTGTCATAAGCGTCATTGGGGATAAGTTGGTGGATGCATATTTACATATGCGCAATGCCAAAGAACTGTGGGATGCACTCGAAGCAAAATTCGGTGCTACTGATGCTGGCAGTGAATTGTATGCCATGGAGCAGTTTCATGACTATAGAATGGTTGAAAACCGTTCTGTCGTTGAACATGCTCATGAGATTCGGTGCATTGCAAAAGAACTTGAGCTCCTGAAGTGTGCGTTGCCCGGCAAATTTGTTGTGGGATGCATCATTGCAAAGCTTCCTCAATCCTAGAGGGGTTTTGCCACTAACCTCAAACACCAGAGGCAAGATATGTCTGTTGAGAATCTCATTGGGTTTCTGGACCTTGAGGAAAAGACAAAGGCAAAAGACGCACACCCAAAGGGAGCCGAGGCACCTCAGTCAAGCGCCAATGTGGAGCAGAAGAACTTCCACAACAAGTTCAAGGGGAAGACCAAGGCCGTTCGTACTACCAACTTCAAAAAGAATAAGAAGGACAAGTCACAGGATCCCTGCTTTGTGTGCGGCGAGGTTGGACATTGGGCTCCAAACTGCAAGCAGCGCAAAGGAAGGAAGAATCCAAATGGACAGAATTCTAAGTCTGTCAACGTGACTATGAGCAACAATGATAAGGGTGCATCCGGGTATGGTAATTTACCTACTGTTTTGTCAATTTGTCAATCTACAGATTGGTGAATCGACACCGGTGCTAATATTCATGTGTGTGCTGATATCTCTTTGTTTTCTTCTTATCAAGTCACAAGAGATCTCTCCGTCTTGATGGGAAACGGATCACATGCTTCTGTTTATGGTGTTGACACGGTGGATCTGAAGTTTACTTCGGGAAAGATCGTGCAGCTGAAGAACGTGCAGCATGTGCCCTCAATAAATAAGAATCTCGTTAGTGGTTCCCTTCTTTGTAAAGAAGGTTTTAAGTTGGTATTTGAGTCCAATAAAGTAGTCATTTCTAAGTATGGACAATTTATTGTTAAAGGTTATGAGTGCGGCGGTTTGTTTCGTCTTTCCCTATCAAATTTCTGTAATAAGGTTATGAACCATATTTGTGCCCTTGGCAATGATACTGATGTTTGGCATTCACGACTTTGTCACATTAATTTTGGTTGTATGACGCGGCTAGCTAAGATGAATTTAATTCTGAGTTTCACTTTAGCCAAAGGCTCTAAATGTCAATAGTGTGTTCAAGCTAAGCAACCATGCAAGCCTCACAAGCCTGTGCAGGAAGCGAGAAACTTGGCACCACTGGAGCTTATACATTCAGATCTATGTGAGATGAATGGTGTGTTGACTAAAGGTGGAAAGAAATACTTCATGACGTTGATTGATCATTCTACTAGATTTTGCTATGTATATCTTTTGAAAACTAAAGATGAGGCTCTACACCACTTTAAAAACTATAAGGCAGAAGTTGAAAATCAACTTGAGAGAAAGATTAAGAGAGTCCGGTCAGATTGTGGTGGTGAGTATTTCTCTAATGAGTTTGATTTGTTTTGTGCAGAACATGGCATTATTCATGAGAGGACGCCTCCCCATTCTCCCCAATCTAACGGGGTTGCCGAAAGGAAAAACCGTACTCTAACAGACTTGGTTAACGCCATGTTAGGTACTTCGGGTTTATCCAAGGCATGGTGGGGGGAGGCTATATTGACATCATGTCATATCCTGAATAAAGTTCCCACAAAAGACAATGAAACTGCTCCCTATGAATTATGGGAGAAGAGAAAACTAACACTCTCGTACTTACATACTTGGGACTTTTTGGCAAAGGTGAATTTGCCAATTCCCAAAAAGCGTAAACTTGGACCAAAGACCGTAGACTGTGTCTTTCTTGGATATGCTCATCATAGCGTTGGATACAAATTTTTAGTTGTGACATCTGAGGTACCTGACATGAAGGTTGGTACAATTATGGAGTCTAAGGATGCTACATTCTTTGAGGATATTTTTCCGATGAAAGAGATGCCTAGTACATCTAGACATGAATCTGTTGAAACTCCTGAACCTGCCATTCCCATGGAATATTATGAACAAGCACATGATGAAATTCCTGAGGAGGTAGACAATGAAGTTCCTGTAAGGAACAAGAGACAGAGGACTGCAAAGTCCTTTGGTGATGATTTCATTGTCCATCTCGTGGATGATACTCCCATTTCTATTTCAGAGGCTTATGCATCTCCTGATGCAGACTACTGGAAATAAGTTGTTCGTAGCGAGATGGACTCCATCATGGCTAACGAAACTTGGGAGATCACTGATCGTACTTATGGGTGCAAACCTGTAGGATGTAAGTGGGTGTTCAAAAAGAAGCTTAGGCTTGATGGTACGATTGAAAAGTACAAGGCTCGGCTTGTTGCCAAGGGTTATACCCAAAAAGAAGGTGAAGACTTCTTTGATACTTATTTGCCTGTGGCTAGATTGACCACTATTAGAGTTCTACTCTCATTGCCTGCCTCACATGGTCTTATCGTTCATCAAATGGACGTCAAGACAACTTTCCTTAATGGAGAGTTGGATGAGGAAATTTATATGGATCAGCCAGATGGTTTTATAGTAGATGGTCAAGAAGGCAAGGTGTGCAAGCTATTGAAGTCTTTGTATGGACTGAAACAAGCACCTAAGCAATGGCATGAGAATTTTGATCAAACTTTAACATCTGCTGGCTTTGTTGTAAATGGAGCCGACAAATGTGTATACTATCGCCATGGTGGGGGCGAAGGAGTTATACTTTGTTTGTATGTTGATGACATACTGATTTTTGGGACAAATATGATTGTCATCGAACAGGTGAAGAGTTTCTTGTCTCAAAGTTTTGACATGAAAGACCTTGGAGAAGCTGATGTTATTCTAAACATCAAGCTACTGAGAGATGAGAATGTCGGAATTACACTTCTGCAATCTCAGTATGTGGAGAAGGTGTTGAGTCGCTTTGGCTACTCAGATTGTACTCCTTCGCCGACACCATATGATCCTAGTAAGATGCTTCGAAAGAACAAAAGAACAACTAGAGATCAGTTGAGATTCTCTCAGATAATTGGCTCATTAATGTATTTATCTAGCGCAACAAGGCCTGACATCGCGTTTGCTGTGAGCAAACTTAGCCGGTTTGTTTCCAATCGGGGAGATGATCATTGGCATGCTCTTGAGAGAGTAATGCGCTATCTAAAGGGTACATCGAGTTATGGTATTCACTATACCGGAGACCCTGCGGTACTTGAAGGGTATAGTGACTCAAATTGGATCTCTGATGTTGATGAGTTGAAGGTCACAAGTGGATATGTATTCACTCATGGTGGTGGTGCTATTTCATGGAAGTCTTGCAAGCAGACCATCTTAACGAGGTCAACAATGGAAGCAGAACTCACAACACTAGATACAACTACTATTGAAACAGATTGGCTTCGTGAACTCTTGATTGACTTGCTGGTTGTTGATAAACCTGTGTTGGCTATCCTTTTGAACTGCGACAATCAAAGTGTGATCGTCAAAGTGAGTAGTTCAAAGGATAATATGAAGTCATCAAGACATATAAAGAGAAGATTGGCATATGTTAGGAAAATGAGAAACTCTGGAGTAATAGCATTGGATTATATCCAAACAGCTAAGAATCTAGCAGATCCCTTCACAAAAGGTCTATCAAGAAATATGATAGATATTGCATCAAAGGATATGGGTTTGAGACCCACATGAGTTACCGTGGTAGTAATCCAACCTATGTGATCGGAGATCCCGTGAATTAGGACCTGGGGAAACAAGCCACTGGCTAACTGTAGGAGAGTAACTTTTATTAACCCACTCCACTGAAGATGCATTACTCTCACGATCTGTATGGCAGGTTGACTTAGTCTTAATGTGTTTATAGGCTTGTATAAGCCAAGATGCTATCCTACAGAGTAGTCTTGAAAGAATGCATCTATGTGAGCCTGACTGCTGGTCACAGTCTATGAGATAGGGTAATCTCTAGGAAGCTCATGAAAAAGGCCAGGAGTGTGACTTATATGCTCCACCCGAGGGGTAGCCTTCGGCAGCCTAGTATCAGTATGACATTAGGTGAAACTCATTTACACAAAACTGGCAATTCAAGGCTTATTCCATTGACAGTTGTTGATGAGTGTAGTCTAATGCTCTAGGTGGAAGTTCAACTTAACAGTCTCCACTAAAAAATGCTGGTATATCAAAACAGTGATTTGGAACAGAATGATGTGATGTGCCAATGAGACTTTGTGGGGGATTGTTGGAATTTGAGGCATATTTGATGTTGGGCTTTTGGCCCATAACAAATACAAATTCTTGAATTCTCTTTGGCCCATTATTATGGCAGCTCATGTGTGTGCTAGTGGTGCTAAAGTTTAGTCCCACATTGCTAGTAGAAGGGGAGTTGGACCACCTTATATAGTAGAGTGTTGCACCACTCACTAAGGTGTGAGAAGAAGAGAATTCCTCGCGCACTCTTCCTCCGACGCCGCCCGCCTCGCCTCGCCACGCCACGCCTCGCCTCGTCACGACGCGCGCGCGCCGCGGTTTGCGGGAATCTCGCCGAGCCGAGCTTTATTTTGCTGATTGGGAAAATTAATTGTGTATTAATTACGAGTCATTAATGCATCATTATGGACGCGTTAATCAACCGACCGTTTCTACATCGTGGACTGGTACTGACTCGGTCATGGGCTGTTGCCCACGTCCTACCTGACCCGCACTATATAAGCAGGCAGACGCGAACCCTAGCTGTAACTAGCAATTAGATTGCATCGCCGTTCCACCTCTCTCTGTTGCCCTCTGCTACTCCATCATGCCGGCTGCATGCACGGCCGTCCGGGAGAGCAGGCCTCCAGAACCCCGTCTCTCTGATCCTGCACCGGGAGAGAGGCGATAAGGTTTTTGGGGAGCGTCTAGGCGCGACTGCTCAAGCTCTTCTATATCCGGCTTCCTCAACTCCATCGCCATGTCCGACGACGCTTCCAAGCAGGCTGCTGCTGCTACCGTCGGTGGCGGATCCACTTCTGTTGCGCCGTTCGTCATACCATCGACGAACTCGTACGTGTTATTTGCTCTCCTGTTATTTCCTATAATAATTACTAGTATTGCAGTATGCGTAGATGTGCTAGGTTTTCACTTGCCTGTATGGTGCATGTCTACTATGCGTATGCTAGTTAGTCTTGAAAATTATTCTGTCATGATTTATACTTGGATTAAATTAATGCGAAAACTGCTAATTATTTTAACATATCTGGTAGGTCAAACGCAATGTGTAGGATTGGATCAGCGGCTAGTTCAATCTCGATCATTATTCTTTGATTTCTTTCTACATATTGCTTTGTCACATGAATATGTTCATATTCACCGATTAGAGCTAGGCTTTGAGTTCTAGATCTATCAGATGATGAGGGTTGCTTGATGCATTATTCACTATTGTGCATTTCCTTTGAATAGTGTTTTTGTTTGGCCTATGATTTAAGTATGCACATGCAGTAAACTCTAGAGACGTCTGTTAGCACTTAGTGTTATGCACATAAAAATGTGATAGTGCATGATCCATGTTATTAAGCGCTCATCTCTTAATTTCTATGTTCTTGTACTATGAGGCATGCATCTCTTAATTTCTATGTGCTTGTTCTATGAGCCTTGCAATTTAGTTTTTCTAATGGCCAATGATTTAACTGTGCCCCTCCAAATACAGTGCAAGGGATCAAGCTTTGCATTGTGTATGGTTTTTTAGAGAAGGGTTAGTGAACATATTCATATGTATATAAACATAGGTTGTGCTTGCTGTGTGGTTCACTAGCTCCATCCCTGAAATAATTATGAGACCCCCATTATCATTCAACAGTTTTCATCTGCACTCGAAAATGATTACACAGTGGCACTATCCGTTTGGGTGTGATAATGTGCATATAGCTTGTGTTCATACAACCACATAACTACTGCATTGTACTAGCTACATGTTAGGTTATATCATTGACTTGTGTGTGTTGTCTTCCTATGAGGCCTCCTTTATGATTGCACTCTACTTTTGCGGATTTTTTGGTATCGTAGAATCCTCCCTTTGCATTTGTTTTCATTGACTATGTGTGCCCCTTTTTTCTGGAGCTCATATCTTGCATTGCTAACCATGCCTTGTTGCTTTTTTCTAGCATCTGTAGTTAGGCATACCTATGGAAGTTCCTGAATACTAGGCCAACAAGAAGGCGAAAGGAAGCCCCCTCCTCCCATATTGGGCATTCCATGAGAAGGTGTCCCCAACCCATTTTGTGAAGGTGTTGATGGCACCTGGGTTAGGGTATCTTCCTCTCCCCCAAATACTTTAGGCCATAAATGGGACCGATGCCTGCAAATATCATCATCAAGACCTCCATTGGATGCATATGGCATGAACCTCAAGAATGTCAATGGCAAAGCCATGTCGTCGAGGTGGGCTGGCCACAATTTGTCATTGCTCATGGCATGCAACTTGGATACTTCCTCCTGTAAGAAGCTAAGTCCTAAGGAGTACAAAGTTGTCATCTTCAACTACTTGTGATGTGAGGTGTTCAAGCGGTGCCCTGAGCACTAATGAGTGCATTTTTGACACATGTTTACCTTATGTTTTTGCATAAGAAGCAGTAAGTTTTTGGTATTTTATGGCGCTTGCACGCACCTTTTATGCATGTTTCTACAGGATCCTGAATATTGACGCAATGATGAATATATCACTTTGAGCTATCATATTGGGCAAAATATGATATTTCTAAAATACTAAAAGTCATTATTATAACTTATCACACACCTGGGAGAAAAGCCAACGCTAAGATAAGCTCTAAAAGGTTTAATGAGCATTGGTACAGGCAAGCCCCGCTTGTACCATGTGGCAGCCGCTTCGCCTTGTCAAATACTCTCACCATGCACAAACGGATCTGAGATCCAACATTCAGAGCCACTAGAACATGCAGAAACCTCAAATCGGGAAGGGATATGGAGGGGTAACTTGCAGAGGGAATCATCCTTGTTGCTACACGGATTGTCGGAGGCCAAGGCATCATCTCCACCATCATCGGCCATTGCATCTTCATCACAATTACCATTCTCATCTCAATCACCTCCCATCTTGTTGTAATTCCAATTAGTACTATGGATTTCCACTTGTTATCATTCATCTACCCATATTCATTTCATATATCCATGATGATGTTGTTGATTGCCTCTATGGGTGAGTAGTTTAGCCTGTTCTTGGGGAGATGGAGAAACCCTGGCAATATTATAAAGTGAAATAAATATGAACTATAATTTTTGTTCATGAGCATGTATTAGTTTTCTCTCTAGATATTATGTTAAGTACATCATATAATATTTGCCTCTGGGACTAGAGAGGGAACGAACCACCGTTGGTCATATTGTAGTACGTATGGTGCTAAGTGACATAACATTCCGACATGCTTTATGATTGTTGCAGAGGTTATTAGGGATGAAATAATAGATAACTTTATGTGATCATCTTATTATGGAGCTCTTCCCATACATGCACATGGAGGATGATATAGATTTATCCTAATCATAAATAGTATCAGTGCTAGTGGTGGGTCCTACACTCTCTGAGAATGCTTTAGCCCTCTTGCAATTTCATAATGTTGGAGATATGCCCAAGAGGCAATAATAAAGTGGTTATTATTATTGTATCTTTGTGTTTATGATAAACGTTTACATCCCATGCTATAATTGTGTTAACCGGAAACATTAATACATGTGTGTTTTGTAAACATAAAAGAGTACCTTGTAAGCCTCTTATTAAACTAGCTTGTTGATTAATAGATGATCATGGTTTCCTGATCATGGACATTGGATGTTATTAATAACAAGATCATATCAGTAGGAGAATGATCTGATGGACACACATCCATAGTAAGTATGGCATAATATTAAGTCATTAAGTTTGTTTGCTACAAGCTTTCAAATACATAGTAACCTAATCCTTCGACCATGAGATCATATTAATCACCGACACCGGATGGATGCTTTGATGACATCAAACACTACTTCGTAACTGGGTGGCTATAAAGGTGGCATTGGGTATTACGAAAGTATGGATCGAATCACATGGATCAAGAGTGGGATTTGTCCATCCATATGACAAATAGATATACTCTGGGCCCTCTTGGTGGAGTGTCATCCAACTGGCTTGCAAGCATGTGAATAGGTCACAAGGGATGTCACATCACGGTACGAGTAAAGAGTACTTATCGGTAACGAGGTTGAACTAGGTATGGAGATATCGACGATCAAACCTCGGATAAGTAAAGTATCACGCGATAAAGGGAATCTGTATCGTATGTGAATGGTTCATTCGATCACGAAGTCATTGATACGTCCATAACGTATCTATAATTTTTGATGGCTTTATGCTAATATTTATGCTTTTGACACTTGTTTTTATATAAAGTTTATGATTTATTTGGACTAACCTACTAATAGTTGCAAAAGTGCACAATGTTCTTGTTTTACACTTTGATGTGTAGGAATTACCAAGAATACAAGAGGAAACCTTGTTGGAGTCAAATTGGGACTTTCCATAAATATGTCCCAGAACCCTTTTCGACGATGGTCACGTTACGTGTCGAAGACGGCGTCAAACGGAAAACTCCCCAACTACAAAGTTATTGGAAATTTCGCGAGGCACGTTATAGACATAAAATTTAACTAATTCCGAGTCCGGACGACCGATATAATCCCAATTTACTGCAACCCTAGATCGGGTAACAAAAATCCGAGAAGCTATATAAAGGGAGGAAACCTAAATCGTGAGGGACTCCTCCACCCACTAATTGCAGCCGCCAAAAGCCACGTTTTTGCCTCCCCCATGGATCCCCTATCTATGGGGGAGGGCTCCCAAGAAGCCATGAAGGAAGGGGGCTAAGGGGCGGCGCTCCCCCATGATGCCGGCGGCAAGGAAGGAACTCCCCGCGCCGGTGCCGGTGCCGGCGCCGCCGCTGCATTGCACCTCTCGCTGCCCCTTCATCGTCCTCACCGCCATCTCCATCACCAAATCCTCCTTGTATACAGTGGTTCATCCTCCCACACACCTCTGTACCGTCCTATGTAAACATGGTGTTTGATGCTATAAGTTATAATCCTATGATCTATGTCATGTTTGTGTAGTTTATTTGTCTTTTGATTGCTTGGTTGAATGTCTTTGGTTCATTAGAGTTGTATGTTGATATGGTACAGTCCTTTGGTGTCCATTATATTTGTGCGCGCATGGATTAAACACCATAGGGTTTGTAGTATGTGTAAGAGGAAGGGGAAGTTCATCCGGAGCGACAGAAACTCGAGGACGCGAACCGGAACGTTGCACGTATGGGAGTAAGAGGACCATTAACTTAAGGCTATGGTTCGGGAAACCTTAATGCATTGTTAGTATTTGTGGATGCTTGCTAACAATCCAATCATATAGTACTTGTAATTCCAAGTAGTGAAGTGCATGTATATTTAGCCCCTCCCACATAAAAAACTGCATCGAAGACAATGAACCCGATTTATTCGCTAATTAAACTTGGACAAAGCCACCACATTTACTACCACTTTTCCACACTCATGGTACTGTTAGTTTATGGTTACTTAGTATATTTTATTGTTGTAGCACTAACATTTACTTTCTTGTATTTATTATCTTGCAAAGCTATCTCTCATACCCATATTGTTGCTCTAGTCTAGTTTTATTTCCTAGATAATGCAAACATTTAGTGTTCATAGAGTTGTATCAGCGGTTGATAGAACTTGAGAGAACATTTTATCCTACCTTTAGCTCCTCGTTGGGTTCGAAATTCTTACTTATCGAAAAGGCTACACACGATCCCCTGTACTTGTGGGATATCAGTCATCTTTGAATATGTGGGAGCTACTATGGATCTCCAGGTCCCGTTGTTGGTTATTGATCGGAGAGGTGTCTCGATCATGTCTACATAGTCGCGAACCGTAGGGTGACACACTTAAGGAATTGATGTTGTTTAAATAGATATGGAATATGAGTTGGAGACCGAATGTTGTTCGGAGTCTCGGATTGGATCCAGGACATCAAGAGGAGTTATGGAATGGTCTGAAGAATAAGATTCATATAAGGAAAGTCATTTTCCGGGGTTCAGAAATGTTTTTAGTGTTTTAACCAGAAGCTTCTAGAATGTTCTAGAGGGACCACCGGTGGGTCCACCACCCCGGGAGGGGCCACTTGGGCTAAGGAATTCCGTGGGGGAGCCCTAGGGCCAGCCGTACCAAAGACCAAGGGGCAAATCCGGCCACCAAAAGGAATTGGGGTCAAACCCTAATTAAGAAAGGAGGGAGACTTGGAGGGCAAGTTCCCACCTCTTCCCTTGTGAGCCGAGTTCGGGGGAACTCGACTAGGGCTGGGAACCATTGGCCGTCGCCCCCCGTCTATATAAGGAGGGGTGGGTCACCCACTTTACCCTTGTCCCTTGCGCCTCCTAACCCTAGGCGCCTCCCTCCTCCATCGACTGCTCTGGCTTAGGCGAAGCCCTGCAGAATTCTCTCCTCCTCCACCACCACCACACCATCGTGTTGTTGGGATTCCGAGGGGATCTAATACCTCTGCTGCCTGTTGTAACAAGGAGAGGAAGGTAATCATCGACTCCGTACGTGTGACCGAGTGCGAAAGCACCGCTGGAACGCGACGCCAGATGGATCGTCTATGCAATCTTAAGATCGGCAAGTGATCGACTACATCAACCACGAGATCCGATCTCGTTAACGCTTTGGATCCATGAGGGTTATTTCTCTACAATCTCGTTGCACCGATCTCATAGATTAGATCTTGACTTTTCCCTAGATTGGATCTTGGTTTTATGCATTCTTGCGGTAGAATTTTTTTTGTTTTCCATGCAACAAACTGCGGTGACCCAGTATACCACTGCATGATGTAGTACACTATAGTCGTTGACATAACACCAATGAAACACCGTTCACTAGTATTATATCCCTCAGAGTAGTACAACAGAAACACAGCAGGTCCAAGACATGACTGTAGGTTACAACTCAACTCTTTACACAAGATCCAGAGAACACTCTAGGTTAAAGAGAGAGAAAGAAACTTCTTACAAAGAAGAATCGGAAATAAGCAACTCATAACTATTATGCTAATAAAATTAGCATATAACTATTTGCCTTGTATTGCTGCTATTGCAGTACTCTACAGAAGTAGGTTCTATGGCTGGAGATTCTATTCTTATCTAATTCACAACTTCGTCTTCACTTGAGTTGATATATATGTTGACTTCCTTGACTTCATTAAAGAGCTTTAGCTTTGGATGATGATTCCTGGAGCATAACTTGATGTAGACGTCGTCTATACTAGCTTTAGAACCTAGCAAGGGTTAAGAAGATACTTTGAGTTCGAGCGTACTCAGCAAGTTCACTAGAAAAGGAGTGCTTGATGCACTATATCTACAGCCACATACTGTAGGTCGTAGGCAATGCAAGTTTTTGTAAACATTTCTTCAAAGGTTGCTTTTATTCCGAAAAGCTATGTCCGTCAGCCTTCACGAGTTTACCAGAACTTTCATGGAGTTCCTTTCTCGCCGCGTTCGCAGCTCCTTCTCGGAACAGGGAGTAACAAGTTATAGTTTTTACACTCTGCAGAGGTGCGTCACTTTACCCATGAGAGATCTTAGCTTTGTTGCACATCCGAATTGCAGGTTCGTTCACACTTCCTTGGTGTGAGGCCCAGACTAAGATCCAAGCCAATCACTGCCTTCTCCGCGACCCCGCATGTCTCCTTGGTGTACGCAGCCTACCTATTGAATTACGGCAATTGGCAGTACAGACCGTTAAGATGCCGGAACTATCGTGGGACGTTGAGGGCTCCCACCCATATGATGCATATCCTCTATGAATTACCATATAATATGCACACTACGAGTGATAAAAGCCACGACCCACACATCCGGCTCCATACGAGAGGGAAAAGATACAACTGACTTCTCCGTCCCATTCCAAATCTCATGGTCAACGCGTAATATACGGCGCAAGAATCACAGACAAAATTGGTTGTGAAGTCCTAGATAATATGTTCCTTTACCACCAGAACTCTTATAGTAGGTTACTACCTCATGGTAAATAACCTGTAATCACATTATTATGAAAATAGTGTTTTCTGACCTTTTTCAAATGCAGTTATGACAACACTAGATTTGTAAAATACATTACAGAAAATAATCAAAGGACATGAGCAAGTGTGAACTTGCCTTTTGTGATTGCAAGATTATGCACTCATGGTGTTCAAGACAATATAAGATCCAATATCTGAAATCAGCATCATTGGTCCGGTAAGGACTAATGTTTAAAGAAGCAAGATGCTATTATGCATAAGTAATGTAATGAAATTTCGTAAACTCGAATTCCCGGGGGTAACGTTGTTTTAGGGTTTGGATACTGGAAAGGGTTTCCTTGGAACGTGTTGCCCTTTTAGATTAAGTTTCACACATATGCTTCTTATTAAGGCTTGTGAGCGTGTGTGAAACAACATGTAAACATAATGGCATACAACAATAAGATATACTAATGAGATGTGCTACTCAAGGACTGCTTATATGTGAATTATCTTATCTTCAAGTTTTACCTTGCAAGTGATGACATTTATAATGAACTTAAGTGTTAACAATTCTAGGTATATAAGTAAAGCTTAATGTAATTTGATTATTATTAATTGTCATATGTTGACTGAAGTGGCAAAATGAATAACTTTTGAAGAAAAGATTCCTCTATTAAGGTTTAAACAATCCTTGTGGCTAATCAGAGGTGGTTGATGTTATTTGTGCTTGCTGGAACAGTTTGGACTTGAGATGCTTTACAACTTAATTATAACAGACCATAGTTAACTATAATGTATATAATAAAGTTTTTTATCATTATAATGAAAGTATTATAGACTAAAGTTAACTTTAAAGACATAGATGGACTTAAGGTATTATGCTTATAATATTTGTAGCTTATTTACTTTATAATGTTTTCTTTAGAGTTAATTAGGAAGGATTATACTTTTATTTGGTAGTGGTTTCTTTACATTGTAAATGTATAAAGGGATTTATTTCCTGATAAGGATGTGGTTATGGTTTATGAACAAGTAAACAATATTATTTACTACTTAAGAATTCACTATAGTGTTTTGATTTGTTTGTAAACTTGTGGTTAAAATAGTGGTAATAGACTTTATGAAGTCAAAGTAATAATCTTGAGAATTTAATATTTGATAACTCCATTTGAATAATAATATACATTAATGTTGAATGATAAATCAAAAAATAATTGTATTTAAAATGTGTTAAATCATTTTGATATATTACATTTATTTTTGTGATTTATAAATAATAAGATATGATTTTTATAAGATTTGTTACTTTATAAATACTTAATAAATAATAAATATTTAATTAAGTGAAATAATAATGCATGGTTATAGTTTTAAATTATAGTTCTTATTTTTCTAAGATTTTTGGTATTTTATTTATATTTTTTAACATTTACCATTATTAAAATATGAATTATCAAAGTTTTATTACTTATAAATCCTTTATTAAATAATATTTATTTAAATAATCATCATAATAATATTTGATAATAGTTCTAAATTGTAGATTTTATTTTTCTAAACATTTTCATATATTATATGTATTTTTCTGATTTATAAAACAAAATATATTAAATTTACAAGATTTAATCATTTTATTTCATTTCTAGAATATTGATAGTTGAATTTATATTGTTTTAATTATTTCCTAAACAAATACTAAACTTTTTACACCCAGACTGGATCTAATCCAGGGTCACTGACTAGTGGGGTCGAGTACACCTCATATGCCACGTGGGCACAAACTAAGTCAATTGTGTTGATTGGGCTGAGGTGGTGTTGGCATGATGTCATGCTGACATCACCCAAGATGACCCTCACAAATTTGAGGATCAATCGGTCGATCCAGAGCGCGCGCAGAGCTGAGGCTTGGTGGGTTAGAACGAGGGACGAAGGCGAGTCAAAGAGTGGCTGAGCCGCTCGTTTTTGGTCATCGGAAAGCGGGGCACTACGACGAATGGTGGCGGTTCACGATGACGCACGACGGTGGCTCATGATAAGAAGCAATTGAATCAATGGGAGGCAGTATCATGCTCAGTAGCTCACCAGGAAGCTCGTGGAAGGCTCGGTGAAGGAAATTGTGGCCAGAATCGAGATGGACGACGGCGTCGGGACTTCGAGAAAGAGGGTCAAATTGCGGCAGTGGAGACCTCGCCTTCTTGCACACTTCGGGGCAATCGATGGAGACGAACATGGCGAGTCCTCCAAGCATCACAGCGCGACTCGGGACGGACGAAAGCGAGCTCTAGCTCGAGCCATGGCGAGTTAGGGTTTCAGCAGAAGGGGAATTTGAGAGGAGGAAGAGATAGGGGAAGGGATGACATGGAGGGTTTCTCCACGCGGTGCCGTGGTCCTCTTATGGAGCTTCTAGAGAGGCATCGCGCATCGTGGCATTGATCGGGCGGTCGCCGGAGCTCCACCGAGCCGCTTCCCCGGCGAAGCCTTCTGTCACGAGGAGGAAGAAATGAAAAGGAGGTCGAAGGGGTATGCAGGCCGGTCGTGGGCTAGATGGGCTGCAATGTGGTGCACGCGAGCGACGAGTAACTGAGAGGGGTAATGGGCCATGGGCCAGTTTCTGGTCTGAGTTCTTTTTTTATTCTTTTCTATTTTCTCTTTTATATTCAGGTTTGTATTTTCATATTTGTATTTTACTTATTTGTTTGAAATTTTCTATAGAATTTTATCTGCTAGATAATTGCAGCAAATCCTAAAATATATGCAAAGTCATTTTGTGAATTTTTATTGTATAATGATTATTTCTTTATTTTATATATATATTTATATATTTTTCTTATTATTATATGTAAGGCTTTTGATATAAATTTAGTTGAGCTAAAATTCATAAACTTATTAAAGAATGTACTACTCTAAATCCATGAGTTTTAATTCTTATTTATTTATAATATTAAAGAAACTTTTATATATATTAATCATTCATAATTATTTGATACATAAAGTTCTAAGTACTAATAGGGTTAATATTATTCCTATGAATTTAAGAAATAGCAATATAAATATTTTATTATTACTAACTTAAGAGTTAAAGGTTTGAGATTATAAATGTCTACCATGAATAATGGGAGTTTTAATATTTTTATATCCTTTGATAATTGTGAATAAGGGTGAATGGCTAAACAAGGCTTCATCAATATAACTTTACAATTGTATTGAAATTATCTTCTTAGTGTCTCTATTGGATTAAGGAATGCTATTCATGGACTATGCTTACTTAACCCAATAAGATTACTCCTTGGTATCTATCTTCGGGATTCATCCTTGTAATTTTGTTTATTACCACATTGTTTTGATTTCCTTAAATCACTCCCATCCTATAGATGATATCTAATACTAGCATTACCATCTACCTCTTCTTACTTCATTCTCTAAGGACTTAGAGTGATTGTTATGATAAGGACAAAAGTTGATAGGTCAAGAATTGATAGGTTAAGAATTGGTGAATCAATAGTTGATTACTCAACATTGATGAACAACATATATTGAGATAGGATTCCATAAGGATTGGTATGGAAAGAAAGATATATGGTGCATGATCTTGACTTGGTTTGTTTCCTACTCAATCACACTAAAGGGTTAATATTAGGTATTACCATGATACTCATGGTATAAGTAGATGAGATTAAGATCGATCAAGAATTAGTTGTTACATTCTTATTACTTAAGTTATATTTATAACTTGGTATTCATGGGTTGTGTAATGAATACTGGGATATGATTACTTGGGGATCAAATATAATCCATTAAGTCATGTATTAGGGTTTAACTCTTATTACATTTGATCTACCCTTAGATCAAATCATGTTTACCCAAAATAAGGTTTTAGCAAAGGTCATATTGAAACTTATCGCAGTCAACTTGATGATCTACTTCAATTCCATCAAGTTAAGAGAAGCTTCAATCACTTTGACAAGTTTTGTTCAAAAGCGCGAAAATTATTCAGATTTTCTATGCATGAATGCAATGCACACATCCGGTTTAACTTATTTCTAAGCTCTAATGCTGGGATGTTACACAAACCCAAATGTGGTATCAGAGCCGAATCTATGCATAGATATGTTGCATGAGTAGAACACAATGGTTTTATGGGCGTTGATGCTTTTTGTGTCGCTTGCTTTTCGTGTACTTTTCATCTTGCATGATGGTGGGATGAAGCGGCCCGGGCTAACCTTACATGTCGCCGCACATGAGACTCGCTCCACGCTCAACGTGCAACTTGTATTGCACACATGGCTTTGCGGGTGTCTATCTCTCCCACCATAGTTATGATCCAACTTACAATCTGCACTTGACAACACTTGTATCCACGTTGTGGTTCTTGTTTGTAAGTAAGAACGGTTCTTATTTGGAATCCCCAAGCCATGTAAAACATGCAAAGAAAATTAGAGGCGTCTAACTTGTTTTTGCAGGGGCATGTGATGTGATATGGCCATGATGTGATTGTGATATATTTGATGTATGAAATGATCCTTATTATAATGTGGCAACCGGCAGGAGCCTAATGGTTGTCTTTAAATTTGTTAAGACATGCATGTCTATTCATCATGTAATAGCTTTATTCCAAGTAGTTGTAATAGTTGTTGGTGATGATGGACAACCATGAAGCAACGCCACTGACCTTGACGCCACGCTGGTGATGATGGAGATCATGTCTATGCTTTGGATATGGATATCAAAGGCACAAGAAGAAAGGCCATATCATATCACATATGTTATGAATTGCATGTGATGTTAATCCCTTTTATGCATCTTTTATTGCTTAGATCGTGATAGTAACATTATAAGTTGACCCCTCTCACTAAATATCAAGTAATAAAGTGTTCGTCCTTAGTAGGCACCGTTGCTAAGACTCGTAGTTTTGAAGCATCACGTGATGATCGGGTGTTATAGATTCTACGTGTGCATACAACGGGTGCAAGTCATATTTTCACATGCGGATACTAAGGTTAATCTTGACGAGCCTAGAATGTACATACATGGTCTCAGAATACGGAATACCAAAAGGTAAAGGATGAGTCATATGAATGATATTATGAACATATTGATTGTTCGCCTTTGAAACTACATCTTCTCTCGTAAAGATCGGACTTGGTGTAGTGGATTTGGTTCGTGTAATCACTAAGGTAATGTGAGGGATGTTGTTTTGAGTTGGAGTTCACCTACTTAATTTAAGAATTAAATTTGAACTCAATTTGTCATAAACTTAGTCTAAACTCTTTGCAAATATGTTGAAGATCATGGCGGCCCCTACCTTCATTTTTAATGCATTCCTAGAGAAAGAAAAGTTGAAATACAATGGAAGTAACTTCATGGAATGGTTCCATAACACGAGGAATGTCCACGATGCTGGAAATTTGACCTATGTGCTGGATGAACCGCTAGGTGACCCACCTGCAAATACCGCGTCTCGTGATGAGCGCAATGTGTATGACACAAAGCGTGATGACTACAATCTTGTGAAATATGTGATCCTTATGTCAATGGAGCCTGAACTCCAAGAACGCTTTAAACTTAGCAGCGCTGCTGCCATGATGGAGGAACTCAAAACCATGTTTATCCATGATGAGGGATATATGATCTCTAGTGAGTTCTTTAGTGTTAAGATGAAGGAACACATCTCTGTGAATGATCACATCATGATGATGATACGCTATGTTCAACGTCTCAAGACACTAGGACATGACATCCTAGTTGGTCTTGCGACGAGTAGAGTTCTGCAGTCACTTCCACCCAGTTACAGTGAGTGTGTTTTGAATTACAAGATAAGTGGTGCGATTAAATCGCTCACTGAACTTGCTGCCACTTTGGTGGCTGTCAAGGTAGACATGAAGGAAAAGGGTGAGCGCAAGGGTAACTTCAAGTAGAGCGAAAAATCCGTTGACACACCTGAAAAGAAGACCCGAGTTATCCCCAACCCTAATACAGAATGCTTTTGTTGCAAAGAGTGTGGTCACTGGAAACGAAATTGCCCCAAGCTGAAGAATGGCAACATCAAGACGAAAGGTATATTTGATATACATGTTATTCATGTGTATCTTACTAGTAATCGTAGTAGTGCCTGGGTATTTGATACTAGTTTGGTTGCTCATATTTGTAACTCGAAACAGGTGATGCAGAATAAACAAAGACTAGCGAGAGACAAGGTGACGATGCGCGTTGGAAATGGATCCAAGGTTGATGTGATCGCCGTTTGCATGCTCCCTCTTCATCTACCGTCAGGATTAGTTTAAAACTTAAATAATTGTTATTTGGTGCCTGCGTTAAGCATGAACATTATATCTGGATCTTGTTTATTGCGAGACGGTTACTTGTTTAAGTCTGAGAATATGGTTGTTCTATTTATATGAGTAATATCTTTTATGGTCATGCGCCTGATATGGATGGTCTATTCTTATTGAATCTCGATAGTAGTGATACACATGTTCATAAAATAGATGCTAAACGAATGAAATTGAATGATAATTCTACATACATGTGGCAACTGTCATCTTGGTCACATTGGAGTGAAACGCATGAAGAAACTCCATTCTGATGGCCTTTTTGAATCACTTGATTTTGAATCACTTAAAAGATGTGAAGCATGTCCGATGGAAAAAATGACTAAGACTCCATTCTCTAGCATAATGGAGCGAGCTACGGACTTGATGGAAATAATATATACCGATGTGTGCGGTCCAACGAGTGTAGTATCGCGCGGTGGTTATCGTTATGTTCTTACTTTCACGGATGACTTGAGAGATATGGGTATATCTATTTTATGAAACACACGTCCGAAACTTTCGAGAAGTTTAAGGAATTCCAAAGTTAAGTAGAAAATCAACGTAACCAAAAGATTAAGTTTCTGCGTTCTGGCCGCGGAGGTGAATATCTGAGTTACGAGTTTGGCATGCATTTGAAGAAATGCGGAATACTTTCACAATTGACACCGCCGGGAACACCGCAGAGAAATGGTGTGTCCGAACATCATAATCGAACTCTCTTAGATATGGTTCGGTCTATGATGTCTCTTACAGATTTACCATTATCGTTTTGGGGTTATGCATTAGAGACATCCGCATTTACTTTAAATAGGGAACCATCTAAATCCGTTGAAATGACATCGTATGAATTGTGGTTTGGTAAGAAACCTAAGTTGTCGTTCCTTAAAGTTTGGGCTGCGAAGCGTAAGTAAAGAAGTTACAACACGACAAGCTTGAACCCAAATCGGAAAAATGCGTCTTCATAGGATACCCTAAAGAAACAATTGGGTATACCTGATACGTCGTAAACATATCTATAATTTTTTATGTTCCATGCTTGTTTAGTATCAACTTTGCTATGCTTTGTCTACACTTTGTGGTATTTTTATACATTTTATGGAACTAACCTATTGAAAGGATGCCATAGTGCCAGTTGCATATTTTTTGCAATTTTTGGTTTCAGAAAAGCCAGAAAAGAAATATTCTCAGAATTGGACGGAACAAAAGCCAAAGTCGATATTTTACCCGACAAGACACATAGCCCGAAGGAGAGACAGAGGAGGGCACCAGGGCGGCCACACCATACGGTGGCGCGCCCCTGGCCGCGCGGCCACATGGTGTGGGCCCCCCTGGACCTCCATCCACCTTGCCCTTTCGCCTAGTTATACGTCTCGCCGAGACATAAACCCAAGGTGGATCAGATCTCCACAAAAAGTTCCGCAGCGCCTTCGCCATCGAAGAGGAGATTCGGGGGACATAAGTCTCTGTTCCAGCACCCCGCCGGGACGGGGAATTGCCCCCGGATTCATCTCCACCACCACCACCTCCATCGTCGTGGCTGACTCCCATGATGAGGGAGTAGTTCTCTGATGCGTGCACCCAGTGTTGACGTTGGACACTTCGTTGGAACCCCAAGAGCAAGGTGTGATGAGCACAACAGCAAGTTTCCCTCAGTAGAGACCGAGGTTATCGAACCTGAAGGAGGAAGGAAACGTCTCAAAGGTGTTGCAAGCAACATGGAGACCTGCACAACACAAACTCAAGACTTTGTCCCAACGAATCAGTGAGGTTGTCAAGCTCACCGATTGCTGTAACAAAGGATTAAACGTATGGTGTGGTAGGTAATGGTTTGCAACAAGTAAACAAGTAACATTGGAAGATGTATCAATGGTAAATATTGGACCGGGGTCCATAGTTCACTAGAGGTGCCCTCCTTAGATAAACAACATGGCATGAAGGGTAAACAAATTACAGCAGGGCAATTGATAGGAACTGAGCAAGGCATAACAATGCAATTACTAGTCAGAAAGATCCTATGAGATTCGACTGGGCAATACAACAAGATACATAGACCGCCATCCAACTACATCTATGACTAGAAGTCCACCTTCAGGTTATCATCCGAACCCCCTCCAGTATTAAGTTGCAAGCAACAGACAACTGCTTTAAGCAAAGTGTGTAAACAGTCCACATGTTCCATGAACAAGAGACTATTGTTTTCTCCCTAGTAGCAACATCACATCTACAACCGAAGAGATTATTGTCACTTCCCTTGGAAACTAGAGGCATGAACCCACTATCGAGCATAAATACCCCCTCTTGGAGTCACTAGCAACTACTTGGCCAAGATAGCTACTAACAACGAAGAGCATGCAAGATCACAAACAACACATACATGATAGAATCATAAAGACAAAACCATTAATCAAACCAACATAATAATCTCAATATCCATCGGATCCCCGCAAACACAACATGCATGATTACAAATAGATTAGATCTTGATCATGAACGGAGCTCACAAGATCTATACATGAAAGCACAAAGGAGGAGATACAACCATCTAGCTACTACATGGACCCATAGTCCAAGGTGGAACTACTAACGCATCATACCGGAGAGAAGGCCTCCGGGATGATCTCCCCTCCGGCAGGGTGCCGAGAAGAACTTCAGATCCCCCCGATCTAGGGACGATGGTGGAGGCGACTACAAACGGTTTCGTGGATATTTGACCGGGTTCCCAGGGTTTCTGCATCAAGGGATTCTTATAGGCGAAGGGGTAGGCCGAGGCGGCGACCAGAAGGGGCAAACCCTACCCATGCGCGGGGTAGGGCCCACCCGTCCCTAGGGGGTTTAGCCGCCCTAGCATGCCTCCTCGTCTCCCCTCTAGACCTCTTGTTCCCCATGAAAAGTAATTGACTTTGACATTTGTCCCGTCCAATTCCGAGAATATTTCTTTACTAACTTTTCTGAAACCAAAAACAACAGAAAACAGGCATCTGGCACTGTTGCAACTTGTTAGTAGTTTAGTACTAGAAAACATGTAAAAAGCACCTCAAAGTGTGGACAAGTAAAGCAAAGTAGATACTAAACAAGCATGGAGCATCAAAAATTATAGATATGTTTCCAACATATCAGCATCCCCAAGCTTAACTCCTGCTTGTCCTCGAGTAGGTAAGTGATAAAAGAATAATTTTTGAGGTGACATGCACCCTCACAATAAAGATCCAACCATTTGTAAGCATTGAAATCTGGGATCAAAGAACTCTAAACATGTGCATGAAAGAATGGAGTTCTAACAATAGGACATAGTAACTATGCATGCATAATGAAAGGCTACAAACAAAGATCATGAATAACATGCATTGAAAAACATTTGTTTGTTTCACATACAAAAAACATAGCATAGTGGCAATCAGCTTGTCCCTCATAGAGTAGCAATATAGATGCATATGACACCTGCAAAGTTCACAAGGGTGACTAGAAACAAATAGCACAAGAACAAGTAACATCACAATATGCATCAATTAATAAGCTTTGGAACACTGCACATAGAATGACAACTATGCTCTCTTAATGGTGCCTAAAGGTAGAAGGTGGAGACTCAATAGTGGTGGAAGAAAGGCCTTTTTGTAAAGGAAGTAGGGATTAAAAGTTTCAAAAAGAGCTTCCAAATATTATGGTACTTGTTAGCTTTCAGCCCTCATTGCCCCTATCATAAGCATCTTGAAGTGGTTAAGGTTAAAGTGGAAAAGCTGGAGTATATGCTTGACGAAGTATAAGTTGGAAATCTCAAGTCCCTTGAATACGAGGGCCACACCTCATGCATACTCAACTTTGGGTCTAGGTAAGTTCTTGTCATTGTAAGTATTTGCATATCATTGAGAACCGCCAATGGGGTACCCCTTGCACATGGTACAGGAGCTTTCCCATAACCAAAATGACAAGGCAAGCAGACAATGAGCATCTCAACAATCTTTTTATTTACCATATACATAGCTTTTTATTGAGGATGCTTCATAGATAGCTCATTATGGTGATGCTACAAGTTTCCACCATGATTAGGCATGGCTTAGGCTAGCGGCCCAGGTGTTTCTCTAACACAGAATACAAACTCCATGAACTTACAAGTTCCCTCTTTATTTCACACCGGTGACATCCATAGACAAAAGAGCATGATATCAACTGAGTACAAAGTACAAGTGCAATGTTGAAAACGTTCTTCGTGACAGCACGGTTCTGCTAATTCCAACTTATAAGTGCAAGCATATACAACAAAGTTGTCACAATGGTTCAAGTTTATTAGGGGCAAAGAATAAAGTGTGCCATCAAGTTCTTGAGGGCTTTAATCACTAAGTTTTCACATAACAAAATAGTTTTTAATTGGAAGATAGCTGAAAACAAGAATATACTTGGAATGGTGTAACACGCCATGCATAGGAGTTTATAGTGGACACTTTGGAATAACTTGGTTTCTTGGAAGTTGGAAGCATGAGTATAACTTACTCATACAAGTGGAGGCTAGCAAAAGACCGGGAGCAACCAACTAAGATAGCAATAATGGCCATAATCATGTAGTGCAACAAAGCATACTAATCAAAGCAAAGAGTGGTACTACAAGTCAAGGACTAAATGATCATAGAGTCTAATGGTGACTTGTGAGAGTCATAACATGGTGTAAGCATGTGCCAAGTCAACCCAAGGAAAGCATCAAAGGAGAATACCATAATACTATGCTTTTGCATGCTAAAACAACGCATAATTTCTTCAAGGCACACTAAGCAATCCCAATTGTTTGGAACAACACATGCTACAGCAATAATTACTAAGCATAATACTAAAACAACACCTAGCATGTCATGCTAAAGTCTAAGTCACAGTCAATGCAAGCTCCTCTTGCACTTCAAGCAAGAACTTACTACTCCTTTCCAACACCAAGCAAACTTATTTGCAAAACAACACAACGAGAACGGGGGTCCAAACTACTTTATTCAAGCAAACTAAACAATCTAAGCAAATCAAATAAAAACTAAGATGCTCCAAGAACAACACAACTGTGCATGAACCAATAAAAACGAAGTGTCTAGACAAACCTGAGCTTTTTATTGATGAAGAAGTGGATGTCTTGGGCATCCCCAAGCTTTGACACTTGTACCTCTTGGATATTTCTTGGGGTGACACCATGGTGGCATCCCCAACTTTTGTCCATTCTTCATATCATTGCATCATTCTCTCTCTACACATGAAATTTTTCCTTCATACAAAACTTCACACAATCTTCATTAGCAACATTAGTGTATTCAAAAGATATTAGACCCCTCGCAAAGCTTTGGAACAGCAAACCTTTTCACTAAAAACACAAGCTATTGTAGTAACTCCTTCAAAAATCTCAATTCACCTAAAGATAACTCAAAAAGAAATCAATAAGAAGCAAATGCAAATAATGGCAGAAATCTGTCAAAACAGACCAGCAGGTAGAAACCGATTTTTTCAAACATCTTATGTTGCTCAAATTAAAAAGTGTTGAACTAACAAATGTTAGAAAACATGCTGGGGGATTTATTCGTAAATTTTGAGCTCTATCCGAGTCATAGAGCCTCCTCACGATTGTTTTTTGGTGGAGGACATATATCTGTTTCGGGACAACAACTCCCCAATTCTTACTTCCCTCTCATTAGAGGTCATTCTTGGCACAAAAAAGCAAACAAAAAGGATAAGGAGAGGTCATTACTTAATTAATAACTTCCAAGACTCATGGAAACTCTTGGGTTATCTCCCAACAAGTACTTTTCTTTAATGCCTTTAAGTTAGGCACAAGAAGCAAGAAGAATCAAGTATTTTCAAATGAAGAAGCAACCTTCTTGTTCTTTTCTTTCTTACCTTTATTCTTTTCCCTAGGGAAGATATGATTGCTTACCAGAGGAGCAAAATGCATGATGCCTTTTCCCACATCTATTACTTCCCCATGGTGTTTTAGTAGAGATCTTCCAAGTGTGACTTGTCCCTTGCCTACACATTCAATAACAAGATAATCAATAGTCACAATTTTTCCTGAGATCTTTGTAAACACACCTTCAGCTATTCCAATGGGTAATATAGTGGCATTGTTGGTAAGAGAGATTTCCTCTCCTCCTTCAATAAACCCCCAAAGACTCAAGGAATCATAAATATCTTTAGGCATGAGACAAAATTCAGACATGATATCACAGCGAGCATCAAAAAGTGTAGTGTTTATTGAGACTTTGATTGTGGGAAACCACTTTGAAGGATCATAATTTATGGGAACATAATCATGGTAAGACCTAAGTGTGTGATAACAACTATTCATAGCAGCAATACCGGTCTCAAGAGTGTTCAACCTAGCAAAAATATTTGTGAAAGAGGAATCAGACTTGCGAGGTGTACCATAGATCATGATTAATTTCCTTATGGCGTCAAAAGCTTCATCCTCACTACATAGCAAAAAATCTTTCTCAGCCACAGTATCCAAAGCATATCTATAACAAAGAGCAATACCGCGGTAGAAACTATCAATAACCAAGCTAAGGCTTACCTCAGGCTCAGTTTCCCTCTAGAAAGCAGAGATTCTAGACCAAGCTTCCTTAAAACTTTCTTCACTTTTTTTGCTTAAAAGTGGATATTTCTACCATAGGGGAAATAGAGGTTGATCCAAAACCAGACATGGTAGCAACTAGAGCAGGAACTAATTTGTTTTGTGTTTTTGAATAAAGCAAGCAAACCAAACTAGACTAATTTTTTTGTTTTTTTAAAGAGGCAAACAAAACCAGGCAAAAGAAACAAAGCAAACTAAAAACAAAGTAAAGATAAAGGAAGTGAAGGACTCCCCTTGTGAAGACGTCCTTTTCCTCCCCGGCAACGGCGCCAGAAATCTTGATGCGTGCACCCAGTGTTGACGTGGGACACTTTGTTGGAACCCCAAGAGCAAGGTGTGATGAGCACAGCAGCAAGTTTCCCTCAGTAGAGACCGAGGTTATCGAACCTGAAGGAGGAAGGAAACGTCTCAAAGGTGTTGCAAGCAACATGAAGACCTGCACAACACAAACTCAAGACTTTGTCCCAACAAATCAGTGAGGTTGTCAAGCTCACCGGTTTGCTGTGACATAGGATTAAATGTATGGTGTGGAAGGTAATGGTTTGTAGCAAGTAAACAAGTAACAGTGGAAGATGTATCTATGGTAAAGATTGGACCGGGGTCCATAGTTCACTAGAGGTGCTCTCCTTAGATAAACAACATGTAATGAAGGGTAAACAAATTACAGTAGGGCAATTGACAGGAACTGAGCAAGGAATAACAATGCAATTACTAGTCAGAAAGATCCTATGAGATTCGACTGGGCAATACAACAAGATACATAGACCGCCATCCAACTACATCTATGACTAGAAGTCCACCTTCAGGTTATCATCCGAACCCCCTCCAGTATTAAGTTGCAAGCAACAGACAACTGCTTTAAGCAAAGTGTGTAAGGTAAACAGTCCACATGTTCCATGAACAAGAGACTGTTGTTTTATCCCTAGTAGCAACATCACATCTACAACCGAAGAGATTATTGTCACTTCCCTTGGAAACTAGAGGCATTAACCCACTATAGAGCATAAATACCCCCTCTTGGAGTCACTAGCAACTACTTGGCCAAGATAGCTACTAACAACGGAGAGCATGCAAGATCACAAACAACATAGACATGATAGTCATAAAGACAAATCATTAATCAAACCAACATAATAATATCAATATCCATCGGATCCCCGCAAACACAACATGCATGATTACAAATAGATTAGATCTTGATAATGAACGGAGCTCACAAGATCTATACATGAAAGCACAAAGGAGGAGATACAACCATCTAGCTACTACATGGACCCATAGTCCAAGGTGGAACTACTCACGCATCATACCGGAGAGAAGGCCTCCGGGATGATCTCCCCTCCGGCAGGGTGCCGGGAAGAACTTTAGACCCCCCCAATCTAGGGACTATGGTGGCGGTGGCTACAGGCGATTTCGTGGATATTTGATCGGGTTCCCAGGGTTTCTGCATCGGGGGCTTCTTATAGGCGAAGGGGGAGGCCGAGGCGGCGGCCAGAGGGGGCAAACCCTACCCAGGAGTGGGGTAGGGCCCACCCGCGCCTAGGGGGGGTTTAGCCGCCCTGGCACGCATCCTCGTCTCCCATCTGGACTTCTTTTTCCCCATAGAAAGTAATTGACTTTAACGTTTGTCCCGTCCAATTCCGAGAATATTTCTTTACTAACTTTTCTGAAACCAAAAACAGCAGAAAACAGGCATCTGACACTGTTGCAACTTGTTAGTAGGTTAGTACCAGAAAACATGTAAAAAACACCTCAAAGTGTGGACAAGTAAAGAAAAGTAGATACTAAACAAGCATGGAGCATCAAAAATTATAGATGCGTTTCCAACATATCATTCTCCCTCGAGGCTAAGGGCTCTACCGATAGCTATGTGTTCATCTCTCTCTCTATGAGTGATCTTATTGTGGTCATGAGTTTTGTAATTAAGTAGACCTACTCTGCTACTCAAGTGCTTTAATTAATCTCTGGCTATCCCCATGTGTGTGAAGGTGACAGTGTGCACACCGTGTGGCACTTAGGCTAAAGATTACATAAATACTTATCATGAGTTATATTTTAAGTTGGTTGTCTATGAAATTGTGGTGTTTGTTGGAACCATCTAGCGCTCAAGGTGACAATGTGGAGTTATCTAGATGGGGAAAGCGAACTTTGAGGTGTGCTGTTATAGACCTACCATGAATTAGAGTTGTCCAACCGGAGAGTAGTTCAGAGTAGTGTCATGAAGAGAAGATATTTATATGAGAGTGTCCACTAGTGAAAGTATGATCCCTAGGCCTTGTTTCTAAGGATTGAAACACCGTTTACAATCAGTCCTGTTACATGTTTGCTTGCTTCCATCTTTATTTCAGATTACCTTTAGTCTCTTCCTCCCTGTCAAGCTCATTTCTGGCACCGTTGTCTTATAATCATCCATATTACTTGTATTTCACTATCTCTTCGCCTAACTAGTGCATATATACACCTGGAAAGTGTATTGGGTGTGTTGGGGACACAAGAGACTTCTTGTATCTTGATTGCAGGGTTGCTTGAGAGGGATACCTTTGACCACTTCCTCCCTGAGTTTGATAAACCTTGGGTAATCCACTTAAGGGAAATGTGCTGCTATTCTAAAAACCGTTGTACTTGGAGGCCCAACACTGTCTACAAGAATGGAAGCATGCATAGGCATCAATACCTTCAATCATAGATACGAAGGCAAAGTTTTTGTTGCCAAGAATGGATACTTTCTTGAAAAGGAGTTTCTCTCGAAAGAAGTGACCGGAAGGAAAGTAGAACTTGAACCTTCTCTCGGATTTGAGAGTAGCCCGGCTCCGGAAGATGTTCCTGTGCCGCATGCACCAATAAGAGAGGAAGCAAATGATGATGATCATGAAACTTCGAACAAAGTTGCTAATGAACCTCGCAGGTCGACAAGGGTCCGTACCACTCCTGATTGGTATGACCTTGTCATGAATGTCATGTTGGTGGACAACACTGACGACCCTGCGACGTATGAGGAAGCGATGATGAGCCTAGATTCCAACAAATGGCAAGAAGCCATGAAATCCGAAATTGGATCCATGTACGAAAACCAAGTGTGGACTTTGGTGGACTTACCAGATGTCCATAAGGCTGTTGAGAAGAAATGGATTTTCAAAAGAAAAACAGACATTGATGGTAATGTTACTGTCTATAAATTTTTCATAAATATAGGAATTATATTTATAATTTTCATCCTCATGATGGAGAAAGTATTGCCCAAGCATGGGGGAGATTAAAGTCACTAATGCTCAATTGTCCCATTCATGAGCTCCCTAGTAATATTATTATTAATAATTTTTATGCAAGGCTTTCAGGACATTACAAGGACTATCTAGATACCTGTTTAGTGGGATCCTTCACAAGTTAGGAGGTCAAAGCTAAGTGGGATATTCTTGAAACAATTCAAATCAATATCTAATATTGGGATAACGACAAAGGTGAAGAACTAGGTATAAACTATGAGTATGATTGCATTAAGTCTTTCGCTGAAACTGCTGATTTTCAAGAGCTTAGTGCTAAGTATGGTATTGGTACTCAAATTCTTGTTGATTGTTATAGAGCTTTTCCTTCCCATATTAATGCTCCTAAAGGAAAGTGGGACATGTATCATGAACCTTTTAAAGACACTTGCATGGAAAATGAAACTATTATTAATGATTGCAATAAACATGCTCAAACTTCTGAAAGTACTATTTCTTATAAGCATGTTAATTTTTGTGGAATACATAGACCTTGTGAAAAGAATCAAATCGAAGAAGAATATTGTATCACCCACTGGAATGAAAAAACTAGAACGTGGTATAAGGCTCTAAATGATCTTGGTAAAAAAGTATGTGCCATCTATACTTTTATTTGTAAACTTTGCTTTGAGGTGGGTCATTTCAATTTTCAATGCTCGGGCCATAATAATCCTGCAAGTTTGTATTGTGACAATGTGATCACTGATAATCAACATGATGAACTTACATTGGGGTGTGAAGATTTATCAAGAAAAACTTCTTTGGTAGACATGAGTACTTTTGATATGAATAGCGTCATGCATGGTTGTCATCTTTATTGTGTTGAAAACTGCCACGCAAATACTTACATACAAAATATTATAAAAGATGATATTTTACCAAAATATGACAGGAATGATAAGTGTTTTGTCCTTAATAATGAAAAGGAGGAATCCTCCAAAGTTTCTTCTGTTGTCTCTAACAATAAACCAGGTTATGTGGAGAAGCTTCCTTTCAAGCCTCTCCCTCCTAAAGAGAAGAAGAAGAAGCAGAGGAGGAGTAAAAGGAGAGAGGAAACAATATCTTCCCCTAAGCATGTTGCTCCTATTATAGTTTTTCCTGATGAGTATGAACTAGATGATGTTCCTATGCATGTTACCTATAGTAGTGATCATGATTGGGAAAAGCACACTACTTTTGATATTGAAAATCTCTTTGGTACCAATTCTAAAAAATATGATATTAATAATTGTTGTACTATTAGTACTATCCATGTTCCTTCCAATGATGATATGTTTACACATGAACACACTTTGGAAGATAGCTATTCTATTGTCTATGATGATACTATACCTCCAATATATGATGATTACAATGATGAATATGACATTTTCAGTCCACCTGCTATTGAGGAGAAAATTAATTATGATTACAATATGCCTCCTATATTTGATGATTATGGTGATGAGAATAATAATGATAGTTATTTTGTTGAATTTGCTCCCACTACAATTAATAAGAATGACTATGCTTATGTGGAGACTAATAATTATTTTATGCATGTGGCTCATGATAAGAATGTTTTATGTGTTAGTTATATTGTTAATTTTATTCATGATACTACTGAAAGTTATTATGAGAGTGGGAAACATGGTCTTATGTATCTCAACCATATTAAGTTTCCCCTCTTTATGTTGAAAATCTTGAAGTTGCACTTGTTTTGCTTTCCTATGCTTGTTGCTTTGTGATTTCATGACTTGTTTCTTTACAAGATTCCTATGCATAGGAAGTGGGTTAGACTTAAAGGTGTTTTTAATTTGCTTCTTGATGTTCTCTTTTACTTCAATTCATATTTCTTATGTGAGCATCTTCCCAAACTATCAAGCCTAACTTAAAGGCGTTAAAGAAAAGTACTTCTTGGGAGATAACCCAATAGTTTTATTGAGTCTTGGAAGTTATTACTTTTGTAATAACCTCTTCTTATCCTTTTTGTGTGATTTTTGTGCCAAGAATAACCTCTAATGAGAGAGAAGTAAGATTTGGGGAAGTTGCTATCCCGAAACAGATTTTTTTGCTCCACTGTAAAAATTCGTGAAAAATCTCTGTATGTAGGATTGAGCTGTAATTTTCTGGGTAAATTCCCCGAGTTATTATCTAACTTCCGTTAGTTCAACACATTTCTATTTGATCAACAAAAGGTCTTAAGAAAAATCGTTTTTTATCTGCTGGTCTGTTTTGACAGATTTCTGCCATTATTTTCATTTGCCTCTTAATCGGTTTATTTTTGAGTTCTCTTTGATCATTTGAGCTTTTAAAAGGAATTCCTACAGTAGCTTGTGTTCTAATGGAAGTTTTACTTGTGTTGAAACTAAACCCAAAGGCTGATTATCTTGAATACACTAATGTTGCTAATGAAGATTGTGTGAAGTTTTTTATGAAGGAAATTTTCAGGTGTAGGGGAAGAACGAGGTGATGAGATGAAGAATGTACAAAAGCTCAAGATTTGGGATGCCACCTCGTGTCACCCTAAGAAATATTCAAGAGGTATAAGCGTCAAATCTTGGGGATGCCCAAGGCATCCCCTTCTTCATCAATAAAAATCTCATGTCTCTTTCTAGACACTTCATTTTTATTGTTTCATGCACCTTTGTGTTGTTCTTGGAGCATCTTAGTTTTCGTTTTTAGTTTTATTTTGCTTTGTTTGCTACAATAAGCTGGTTGGATCCCAGCATACTTCTTTTGGAGTGAGACACACTCTGTTTTCATTGCCTAGAACACTCTAGTTTTAATTCTTATTGCTTTGTGAGTATTATCTTTTGCTAGCACTGTGTTTAGCCTTAGTTTTCTTATGCTTTTTTCTTATAAATTTTTAGTTCTTCTTTGTGGATTTGTGAGACATGCTCACTGATATTTATTGATTATTATCTTTGTGAGTTGTTTCAGATAAGTTGATTGGTGTTAGAAAAGACTAGAAAGTTTCATGCTTATAGTGGTACAGAAGAGAGCTTGTTTTGACTATGGATTAGGCTTTATAATGTCATGTTAGATGTTGCTTTGACCTTATGCTTAGTGATTATTGCTATAGCATGACTCGATAGGTGTTGTTTTGGGCATTATGCTTAGTGATTATGACCCTGTCATGAATGTCATGTTGGTGGACAACACTAACGACCTTGCGACGTATGAGGAAGCGATGATGAGCCTAGATTCCAACAAATGGCAAGAAGCCATGAAATCCGAAATTGGATCCATGTACGAAAACCAAGTGTGGACTTTGGTGGACTTACCAGATGGTCGTAAGGCTGTTGAGAACAAAAGGATTTTTAAAAGAAAAAAGAGACGTTGATGGTAATGTTACCGTCTATAAAGCTCGACTTGTCGGGAAAGGGTTCCGAAAAATTTAAGGAGTTGACTATGATGAGACTTTCTCACCGGTAGCGAAGCTAAAGTCTGTGAGGATTTTATTAGCAATTGCTGCATTTTGCGATTACGAGATTTGGCAGATGGATGTCAAAACTGCATTCCTTAATGGTGATATTGAGGAAGAGTTATATATGGTACAACCCAAAGGTTTTTTCGATCCTAAAGATGTTGATAAGGTATGCAAACTTGATCCCTCCATTTATGAACTGAAGCAATCATCCTGGAGATGGAATCGGCATTTTGATAAGGTGATAAAAACTTTAGATTTATACAGACTTATGTAGAAGCTTATATTTACAAGAAAGTGAGTGGGAGCTCTGTAGCATTCCTAGTACTATATGTGGATGACATATTGTTGATTGGGAATGATATAGAACTTCTTGAAAGTTTCAAAGCCTATTTGAATAATAGTTTTTTAATTAAGGATCTTGGCGAAGAAGCATACATCTTAGGCATCAAGATCTATAGAGATAGATCAAGACGCTTAATAGCGCTTTCGCAAAGTACATACTTGGACAAGGTTCTAAAGAGGTTTAGAATGGAAGAAAGCAAGAAAGGGTTCTTTCCCATGTTGCCAGGTAAGACCTTTAGTAAGACTCAAAGTCCAGCTACGGCAGAAGATAGAGAGAGGATGAGTAAAATCCCCTATGCATCGGCCATAGGTTCTATCATGTATGCCATGCTATGTACAAGACGGGATATCACACATGCTATTAGTTTGACCAGAAGATATCAAAGTGATCTAGGAGTGGAACACTGGACGCCGGTCAAAAATATCCTTAAGTACTTAAAGAGAACTAAGGATATGGTTCTTTCTTATGGAGGTGACGAAGAGCTTGTTGTAAACGGTTATACCGATGCTAGTTGGAACACCGATCCGGATGACTCTAAGTCATAGTCTGGATACGTATTTATTTTGAATGGTGCAGCAGTGAGCTGGAGGAATGCTAAGCAAAGCGTTGTGGCGAGATCTTCAACTGAATCAGAATACATAGCTGCTTCAGAGGCTTCACAAGAAGCGATATGGATGAAGGAGTTCATTACTGAGCTTGGTGTGGTTCCTAGTGCGTTGGACCCGATGGCCATCTATTGTGACAACTTGCGTGCCATAGCCAATACGCAGGAGCCAAGGTCACACAAGAAGGTGAAGCATATCAAGTTACGTTTTCATGCTATTCGCGAGCATGTCCAAGATGGTGACATAAAGATTTGTAAAGTACACACATATCTGAATGTGGCAGATCCGTTGACTAAACATCTCCCTATGGCAAAATATGACGAACACCAGAACACCATGGGTCTTAGGTATATTGCCGTGTAATCTAGATTATTGACTCTAGTGCAAGTGGGAGACTATTGGAGATATGCCTAAGAGGCAATAATAAAGTGGTTATTATTATATCTTTGTGTTTATGATAAATGTTTGCATCTCATGCTATAATTGTGTTAACCGGAAACATTAATACATGTGTATTTTGTAAACATAAAAGTGTCCCTAGTAAGCCTCTTGTTAAACTAGCTTGTTGATTAATAGATGGTCATGGTATCCTGATCATGGACATTGGATGTTATTAATAACAAGATCATATCATTAGGAGAATGATGTGATGGACACACCCATAGTAAGTATATCATAAGATCAAGTCATTAAGTTCGTTTGCTACAAGCTTTCAAATACATAGTAACCTAATCCTTCGACCATGAGATCATGTTAATCACAAACACCGAATGGATGCTTTGATGACATCAAACACCACTTCGTAACTAGGTGTCTATAAAGGTGGAATTGGGTATTCTGAAAGTATGAATAGTTGAATATGTGGGAGCAACTATGGATCTCCAGGTCCCACTATTGGTTATTGATCGGAGAGGTGTATCGATCATGTCTGCATAGTCGTGAACTGTAGGATGACACACTTAAGGAATCGATGTTGTTTAAATAGATATGGAATATGAGTTGGAGAACGAATGTTGTTCGGAGTCTCGGATTGGATCCGGGACATCACGAGGAGTTCCGGAATGGTCTGGAGAATAAGATTCATATAAGGAAAGTCATTTTTCGGGGTTCGGAAATGTTTTCGGTGTTTTAACCGGAAGCTTGTAGAATGTTCTAGAGGGACCACCAGTGGGTACAACACCCCGGGAGGGGCCACTTGGGCTATGGAATTCCGTGGGGGATCCCTAGGGCCAGCCGCACCAAAGCCCAAGGGGCAAATCCGGCCACCAAAAGGAATTGGGGTCAAACCCTAATTAAGAAAGGAGGGAGACTTGGAGGGCAAGTTCCCACCTCTTCCCTTGTGCGCCGAGTTGGGGGGAACTCGGCTAGGGCTGGGAACCCTTGGCTGCCTCCCCCGTATATATAAGGAGGGGTGGGTCACCCCCTTGCCCCTTGTCCCTTGCGCCTCCTAACCCTAGGTGCCTCCCTCTGTGGGTCCATCGACTGCTCCGGCTTAGGAGAAGCCCTGAAGAATTCTCTCCTCCACCACCACCACACCGTCGTGTTGTTGGGATTCCGAGGGGATCTACTACCTCCGCTGCCTGCTGGAACAAGGAGAGGAAGGTCGTCATTGACTCCGTACGTGTGACCGAGTGCGGAAGCGTCACCGGAACGCGGCGCCAGAAGGATCGTCTACGCGATCTTAAGATTGACAAGTAATCGACTACATCAACCACGAGATCCGATCTCGTTAACGTTTTGGATCTACGAGGGTTAGTTCTCTACAATCTCGTTGCACCAATCTCGTAGATTAGATCTTGGCTTTTCCCTAGATTGGATCTTGGTTTTATGCGTTCTTGCGGTAGAATTTTTTTATTTTTCATGCAACGAACCCAACACATAATACTTTACATTGATTATGTCTCCTGTTTGCATCCTTTAGTTTTAATCTTCAATTATGTGCACACAAACACAACTCTCTCAAAACACTCAAGCCTGGAATCAAAGACAACTTACAAGTATTTTTCAATAGAAGGTAACGAGAGGGATAAATACATCTACCAATAGCTCTCCATGATTCAATACTCTTATTTCAAAATTAGCTACATACAAATTGTACTCTTGCAGTCATTAAGCATCCAGATGACATGGCGAGAATCATCGAACTACATGAGGAATGACTTGTTTATCCTGTGTGAATAAGTGGCGTAGTTGCTCTTCATGTTAGTATGAACTGTATGTCATTGTTACCTGAACTATGCGTCATACTCTATTCACTGTAGTACTCTATCAAATATTGATCGTGTTGTTCTTGTTCTCAGTGTGTTTCTGTTGTTCTTCATATTGTTCTTGTTCTTGTGCCTAGTAACCTTGCTACTGGAGCTACTGGAGGACAACCAAGCAGACTAAACCTTGCACGTCACTGGGAAATGCATGTAACCAAACACCTGCACACGCTCTGATAATGGCCAACCCATTTCTTACACAGCCAACCAAACAAGCGCAAGAACGTGACTTTTCACCAGTTTTGCGTGACCAACTAAGGAGGCAAAAATATGCCGAGGCTACCCAATGCGCTCTAAACATCTCTGGATTCACCTATAAATTTAACCTCATACCATTTTTTTCACTTGACACTTTTGTTCCTCGGAGCTATGCTACCGGTGTCATAACCCGAGGCCGACATGTGATCATTGTCTCTTCTATGTGCGATAGGCCGATGGCCTTGTTCGTTGAGCATGTTGTTGCCACCATCTGAAACCTACTGTTACTCTAGATGCAATCTAACAAATATGGGTAATAGGATCCGGAGAGACGGGTATGGTATGTTTTTCCTGTGGATGTTCAGTCCTTTAACACACAGATACGATTGATACCCATTACCGGCCAAAAATCTTTCGGTGCCGAGGTTTTGTTCGTTTTATAGAATGATATGATATTCGTTACTAGCAAGAATTTAATACACGACCCGTCGTCGGTGTGTTGGTTGGATGTTATCTTTTTACAAACTGGGTGATGTGTAACATGGTTGTTTATAGTTTTGTGTGTCTTCCCTCAAAACAACGATGTTTAAGCCAGAAACAAAAAGAATCTTGCGAATGGTTGTGTGCATAAGTTGAGACAGAGATAGGTGATATCCCTTTTCGGAAGAAGGTAAACCTCAATTTTTGAGAGACGAGAGAAGTGATTTTTCTTGTGCAGATTTATAATATTTATTATATTATATAAAATGATACTTATTGCTAAAAAGTTTCTTTCCGTGGGATTTTAAGAGAGAGGTTTTCTTTGCAAATATTATTTATTTTAATATAGGATGGTACTCATTACTAGCAAAATATCTTCCATGAGAGTTTTTAGTCATTTTTATGCAGAATGATGGAGTACTACTCATCACTAGCAAGGAAACTGTTACCAAATTTGTGGTAACTGAGTATATATTTTTTTGACTAAAAGTTCTAAATCTAGGAGTCCTTTTATATGCAAATGGTAAAAGCATCTCTAACAGATACCGTAAAACTTGATACCGCAACTTGAAACCGCAAAAGTTGTCTGCGGTAAAACGTAAATCAGTTTTGCGGTAAAAAAAATTATCTCGACAAAACACATTCCGTATATCTATACCGCAAAATAAAATATTCCGTAAATATCCCATCGTCTTGTGCGTAGGTCCTCTGTCCGTCCCGCCTCTGCCCCTGCGTGTATGCGGCCGGCCGGCGAGCTGCCGCATGCCTGGTACGTGGGTCGTACGTGGGCTGCTGCTTGTTGCTCCGTACGTGTGCTGGCTGCTGCTTGCTGCTCCGTAGGTGCTGGCTGCTGCTGAATGCGGCTGCGCCGTAGGTGCTTGTTGCTGCGTGCGGGTCTGGTTCCGGCCGGCTGGTCGAGCTGCCGCTGCTCTGGGCAGCGTCTATGGCGGCCCTAAGCTGATAAAAGATGTGGGAATTAAACCTATTAGTCAGAAATAGAAGATTGACACCGGAATCGAGACTACCTGTCATGAAATCGACCTTCAGAAATCGGTGGCGCTATCGTTACAGTTTACCTTAAAAACATACCCGAAAACTGAATATATTTGGTACGCGGAGTAGTTATACGAAAAACTGCAAAAGAAATTACGGTATTGACCACTTTTGCGGTATCTATTATGACTATTTTTTCGATCAAAACTACAAAAGTTTGCAAAATTTGCGGGATTGACCACTTTTGCGTATCTGGTAGAGATGCTCTAAGGCCCTGGATGAACTAGTCAGGCTAAGGATGCACCTTATCTTAGTCTGAGAATGCGCCACGATCAAGTTAGTTCGAGGTGTCTACCCGCAAAAAAAAAAAAAAAAAGTTAGTTCGAGGTGTCACGTTTGCAAATCTATTTTGAGCAGGTGCAATACTAGGTGACTTTTTCATTTTGCTTATCTTAGATACCCCACTACAGGTCCTTAAGGCCTTGTTTTGCAGGCCCGTATTTTGTAGGTTTTCAGAGTTTCGTACGAGCCGCCTGAGAACCCCAAAAATCACATTTGCCTGTTTTGTAGCACGGGTTTGAAGCAGCTTGGCCCTAAAAATCCACTCGAAAACACTTGGATAGCCTTGTAAACAGAAACGCGACCTCTCCCTCGCGTTTTGGACTCACGAGGCTCTGCTACTAGCGACTCCCGGTGGCACAACCAGCTTGCTCCAGCAGCGTTTTGATGAGAGGGATTCAAAGGAATTAGCATGTAGAGGTTTTGTGTGGATTGGATGAAGGAGACTGTTTCACCGAATCCCTGTGGGGATTACCCTAGCTAGTTCCTATAAAACACTCCTACAAAACAAGGCCTAATGGCGACTCCCGGTGGCACAACCAGCTCGCTCCAGCAGCGTTTTGATGAGAGGGATTCAAAGGAATTAGCATGTAGAGGTTTTGTGTGGATTGGATGGAGACTGTTTCACCGAATCCCTGTGGGGATTACCCTAGCTAGTTTCTATAAAACACTCCTACAAAACAAGGCCTAATGGCGACCCCCTGTGGCACAACCAGCTCGCTCCAGCAGCGTTTTCATGAGAGGGATTCAAAGGAATTAGCATGTAGAGGTTTTGTGTGGATTGGATGAAGGGGACTGTTTCACCGAATCCCTATGGGGATTATCCTAGCTAGTTCCTATAAAACACCCCTACAAAACAAGGCCTAATGGTTTTTATGTGGATCAGGGGTATTTATTCCACGGGTAGCCGGTGAAACCACCCAAAACGCGAGCTGAGAAACACGAGGCAAGACTAGCTACGCGCAGACAGGGTTTTGTTGGGTATCTGGGGCTGGGCCGTAAAAAAAGGCATGCAAAACAGACCAACGGGGATCTGCGGGTATTTCTGGCTGGGCCAGGGGAATACTCCCTAATCCCTCCATGCAAAACGAGGCCTAAAAATACAGTACAAAAACGCTAGTCGAGCCAGGTTCAAGCGAAACGAAGGCGTCAGTTTGTGACAACAGGCAAGGATTCACGCATATCAACATAAGAATGGATTCAAGCAGGCTATGAAGCATATCAACATAAGATTCTTCCGACAAGTAACACACTGCAATCTTAACAGTGACCAGACCTATACACTAAGCGGCTTGATATACTTAAACAGAACTAGGAGGAGACCTCCTACATGGAAGACATGTTTGATAATCTCGACACATGGACTTTTTCCACTGCAGTATCATGATAACCAGGAGAACACAATCCCCAAGTTGACTGCTCAACTCGAAGATATTAACAAAGTGCCACCTCGACATTCAAATGCAGCTCAGAGGTACCCAGAGGAAGAATGGTTGTACGTCGCCAATCTCTTTGAAATCATCCACCAGCTTGAGCAACGAGAAGGCACTGTGAAAGGCAGCAGAACATACAGAATGTCAACAATTCAGTTACATATTTGAACAATGGCTCAATTTGAAACTGCATTGACTTTGGAGTGCTGACCTTAACAGTATCAACAGGAGAAGACAACCGAAATTGATAGGTCTTATATCAACAAAAGGAAGTTCAAAAGAGAACAACTGACCTGACATGGCCTTTTCATGCTAGCCCGGCTTCGGCTTTCTTAATTTCAAATATTAGATTCGTCCACACCGAGAGGGCAAACTTTTCTGCAGAATGATCCATAAGGGATGCAAGGGCCTCCAACATTCTGGGTGCCTCGACATGCTCTTTGGTGGATGCGACAACATAATCCACAAACTCTGGTATTTCCTCACCAAAAATTTCAGCGGTCTTCTCTGAAATCCAAGGCCTCATTTTCTCATGCAACCCATGCTGCAGAAAATAAAAACACGTGTTTGATGTCATAAGAATGTGATGTAGTTGATATTTAAAAACATGGTATGCGAGGCAACAAAATTGACTGGTTCTTGTTTTAAGTTTACATAAATCAAACATCTTTTCAAGTACTGAAATTTAAAATGAAAAAGGTGGATAATTCTTTTTCACCTTATCATAAATTGCCCAATTAACATCGTAAGCAAACAATTCTTCCTTCGTCTTAGGCACAGCAGCAAGCAGCTGTTTTGCATCCAAAGTTTCCTGGTTCCCTGAATTGGACGTAGCTTGTGGGTCCAAATCCACTTCCTCTCCTGGGGCACTGCTGTTGTGCTCATCCGAGATTAGGCCTGGTAGACATACAATGATCTTTTCTTCATCACTGTTCATATGAAACTCACCTGTCCAAGAAGCGAAAATAAATTCAAGTTCAAGATATAACTAGAATATGGAGAAGATATTGTAAATAAAAAGGCAAAAAATAAACTCACTTTCCCTGTGCTGACGTTTCGTCTTGTGTTCAACGGTAGATTCCCACTCCATAGAGATATCCATTGATGATAGTGCATCAATTTGCGGAGAATACTTTCCAGCTGGAGACACTTCTCCATCTTCCCTATCTTCCAAATATTTAGTCTTCATTCTTTCTTCAATCATAAAACGGATCTTTTGCATAGCATCCTTATCAGATTCAGAATATTCTTCTGTACCATACCGACATCTTTTTGTTTTCCCTTGACTGCTCATCTGCCCACCAACAACAGCTCCCCTTTCCGTTAAATGGGGAATAGCTCCTGACAAGTCTTTTCTATTGTCAGCTAAAGATACCATTCCATCCCTTGTTTCGGTTTCTGCTTCTTTGGCATTCTCTTCTGTAGTATTCTCCCCAAATTTCTGAAGATATGCTTTTGTGGCTTCATTGACATTAAGCTATTTTAACAAAAGAAAACATGCATACATAAGAACAAATAAGCATTTCACTAGACTGTGAACCAGAGGAAAGAAAAACATTGCAAATCGAAGCTTCAAAAGGAAATAAAAAGTGCTCATGCAAACGAAGCAAAACGGGAAAAAACCTCACTTCTTCAAATGCTTTAGCTTCAACCATATATGATTGGTAAAAAAATTGAAGGTAACCAAGTCTTCATAAACAAAGATACAAATGTTAAAACTTGTAATAAAGAACTACGAGTTCAGAGTTGCTTTTAAGTATAATAACATTGATAAAGCAATTTTACAAGGTTAAACATTCTTTTGTAGACAGCTCGCTGGACTCAATCATTCAGCAGTACTAAGACAGATTCGTATCTTACCAACTTCAAGTATTATATGCTCTACACCTCTACACAACAAATTTTTTAACCACTACAGAAGAATAAAGATATCACTATTAGTTCTGGCAACAATCCTACTTTAGTAACATGAACAAAGATACATATATGGTTCCAAGTCCCAACACTTGAAAAATTCAAGAAATCATTACCGTCATGATTATAAATTGCTTAACTAAACGAAACCTTGTACCAACATCACAAGTTTTGAAGCCAATTGAGCTTAAGTCATTAGTTTTACACAGATAACTACTTCTCTGTTAGGTGCACTTATGCATATACAATTCATCTCTCCGTCCATTTAACAGTTAAGTGCGGCATCAAATAACCAAAATACCCCTAGGCTCACACATGTCAGAATCATCTGCCGAACTTTGTGCCTCTAGAGAAGTGCATCAAGCCGGTCCCCGCCACTCAACCTCAATTCCCCAAGTCACCATTGCTCCCCTGCCCCCACATGGCTGTGGGCCTATTTTCCCCAATTCATTGCATGTCTACAGATGTTAGCATAACCTTTTTTCCAATGATGTAAATCTACAAAATGCGATATGTGATATACTAACAGATCATTATTAATATTCCCATTCTGATAATAATAACTCTAACAAGGGTTACTTTCATTCCAGGAAATTATATAACCTAGCCTATACATTTATCTGTAAATGTTGCAAGCATAAATGGCATGCAGATGCATCCACGCACATACCACCAGTTCTTGACCATCAATGCTCAGTTTGTTGAGCAACCGCCATGCACGAAGACTGCCATCCGCAGATTCAAAATCACAAAAGCCAAACGCAGTACGAGTTCCATCAATGGGGTTTGTGACTGGATTCCAACTTTTTACAACCCCACAGAGCTGTAGCAAAAAAGAGGCAAATACACATTATTTTCTACTCGACTGATACAAAGAATATGACATCTAATGCCTCACAAACTTTCCTTCTATATAAAAAAGGGCAGCCCGGTGCACGTAGGGGCTGTTTGGATTGCAGGCGCGTCTCGCCCAACCAATTTTTTGGTCGTTGACTGCTACCACGGGATCCGTTTGGATCAAAGCCAAAGATTCGGAACCACACCAATATTTTGGTAGCCCTGTTCAGTATTTACGCCCGCGCGTTGGCGAAATCCTGGCGGCAGAATCCTCCGCCAAATATTTGGTGTGCCAATTTTGGCTGGGCTGGCTCAGGCGTGATCCAAACAGACCCATAGCTCCCGCTTGCGCAGGGTCCCGGGAGGGGTCCGACCACTTTGGGTCTTTCGTACGCAGCCTTTCCCTGCATTTCTGCAAGAGGCTGTTTCCAGGATTCGAACCCTCGAACCTGTGACCTCATGGTCACAAGGCAACAGCTCTACCACTGCGGCAAGGCTCCCCTTCAAAACTTTCCTTCTATATGCTCCAATTAACTAACTTCTATCCATGATAAATATCCTATAACATGCTTTGCCAAACCTAATAGGTCTTCCAAGGTCAGTTGAATCCACAACTTAATTCTAGTGATACAATCTTAAGAGATCATCTTGTTAACGTAGGAAATACTGGCAAAAATAACAATACCTGAAGAAGAGAAAGAACAAAATCACTGTCCACTGTTGATGCAATCTTGCCAACATATACTTTAAATTCTGGTTCATTAGCTGGAGCAACAGGTTCGATATGTGGTCTGGCTGCGGTTACAGGGCCAAAAGTTCCATCAATCACCGCTGGCCGTTGATGTGATAAAACACCAACGGGAGGATTTATGGGTCTCGGAGGGAAGACTAGAGGCTGTTGATAGACAGGATACTGCGTGATACACCTCGGATTAACTGTAGAAAAGAACAGATAATTCCTTCTGCCATATTAGTAAGTCTTCATTAAGAAACCAGAGAAAAGAATAAGGTCATTCAGCAGACATGCAAGTAATTTCCCGCAGAATAGTCTGGGACAAAAATTATACTGCTCCAATCAAGCAGAACAGTAAAAGCGGTCATTACTCTCAGCACCCCTTTGGGCAGAAGGATGCATTGGTAGGTTTTATTGCAAAATTTAGAGAGATCGTACATAAATGCAAATTTATATTAGATTACCTAATATAAAAATATATATGCAAATTTATACATATGTTGCTAACAATACAAACTAATCAGAATGACATTTACCCAAAACAAAATATATGACAACTTCAGAGTTAGCAGATTTCTGCAACTTAGAGGCAGATCTAGGTAGTTATACAATTTTAACCTAACCAAAAACAGATATAGGCTTGTAGCACTCATTTGCAAAACTCGGAGATATCGTGCTACCATAAACAAATGCAGTGCATCACCATTGGATAGCTTCAAGAAATCTTTTGCTATCAATGGCTTCTTATTAAAAAAATGGGTTTGATAACTTTAAAAAATGGAAAGATATAGAAACGTTACTTCTGAAATTTGCACGTACCCGCGGTAGGATGATGTATATGCAAAAAAAAAAAGATGTACACTAATTCAATAAGCTACAGTATGTACTCAGTTAGACCACTGAAATGATGTGCACTGCATTTGATTTAATGTAAATAAGCATTACCAAACAACAACAAGGTCGTGAAAACACACCAAAGGTCGTGTACGATCATTAGATCTTCTGAAACAAACATGGGGCTCGCTTTCATGTGGGGAAGTTTGTCCCGGCACAACCAATACTGTTACAGAGAAGCAGTCAGCAAAAGGTAAACTGATAATCATATTAAAATTGTAGCCAATTCTAAAATCCAAACGCCAAATCACCGGGATCTGAACCTGTGGTCCCTTCTGAATTGATCTAATCCAAGACATTCCCTTTGCAAAGCTCGCAAAACATTTTTCTTTTCTAGAAAAATCGATCAACATTCATCATCGCAAAAATAAACTAAACTTACCGAAGGGGTTAAAGGGGGTGCTTGGGTGTGGAATGAATCGACCCAGCGATGGTAGCAGAGGCATGAATACGTGAGGCATGGGGAAATGGACAGGTGGCCTGAAGGGCGGGAATACCGGGGGCAGTCTCATTGGATAGAAGGGCGCCCGGTAGGGCGCCGGCGGCGGAACGCCGAGAGGTCGGAAGTGACCAGAGAACGGCATGGGTATAGGGTGCCTGGGTGTAGGGCCGGCAACGTTGATGCGTGCATTGCACACGGACGCGGCGGCGACGGCGGCGTTGGGTTGGGCGGCGGAGGGGCAGTCGGGGCCGCGTGGGCGTGACATGTCAACCACTGCGCCAGAGGAAGCAGAGAGGCGGCGGGCAGAAGAAACCTTAGGCCCCGAGATCTCGTAGAGAAGAATCTGCGCCGGCGAGGGAGGGAACCGTGGACAATTTAACCCTAAAATCTCACTAGGGTTTCCATTTTTGCCTGGTCGATTCCACGGATCCTAACGGCGGCTAGCCGGCTAGCTCTTTGGAGCGACTGAGCACGCTGCCGTGGTTTGGACGTTTGGCACTTGGCAGACAGGTTCTTGTCTTCGAGGCCTCACCGTTTACGCTTTCTTCATTCGGCGGCGTAGATTTATTTTCTTCAAGGTCTCTGTGCCTAAGGTTTCTTCTGATGGCTGCCTTTCCGCCGTAGCGCACCATGGTTGTCATGTCATGACCGTCTAGTTCTAACTAAACATGCCATGCCCGTCTAGTTCTAACCAGGTCTCTATCTCCATCGCTCAATTGAGCACCATCGTTGCCTCATCCATGTGCAATGCACACATGAACGCCGCCTCCCTCACACTCTGGCTAAACCCTATTCACCCGCTTCCGACCTCTCGGCACTCCGTCGCAGGTGCCGCACCTGGTGCCCTTCCACCCATGGGACCGCCACCCGTCGCTTTCCCTAGACCTAGCTTATACAATCATGTTGGGTAGATTCATTCCATATACAATCACTACTTTCGCCCACAGGAATTTCTCATGGGGGTTTCTACGACTATGAACACTCCAATTCGGTATGTGGTACATGGGTAAGTTTTAGAGAGGAGTTGTGATTCTTTTTGCGTGGGTTGTCCGTCTTTCTTTAAAAAGAGACTGGTATTTATTTCATCAATCAAGAAATTAATGTACGTTGATTGAGGAGCATATCCTTCGCGTCATCGTGATGCGTTGTCTGTATGTCATTGGTCAAAATTTTAAGAGTGTGTCACACGTTTGTCGATTTAAAGAGCAAATTAAGCTATAAATAGAAATCGGTAAACACGCCTTACATATTTTGTTTTCTTCACCCCATGTGTCATGCACTCATGCTCGAGCCAGGAGAGAGGACCATCAATTTTTTACACAAACTTAAATTTCTCAATGAAAATGTAAAGCTAAGCGAAAACATACACGAGATTATGTATAGGCTAAGAAAATCATAAAAACTTCAAACGCAATACAAGTGTAAATTTATAAATTGTCTAGTCACGTATAAATTGAACTAATGATATATCACATCGCCATGCTCCACAATCTACCTGGTTAACCATGGTAGTAAGTCACCCACGGCGACACATGCATACACCATAGCAAAAGTATTGTTATCGGGCAATATATGTGTGTGCTTGTTTCGGACACGGCTATGACATTTTACCATAGATGCCATAATTTCTGGATATGTATGCGTTAATTAATTGTATTTGCCATGATCTTATAGGATCACCGTATAGGATTCGTACGATTTGGTATAATCAATATAGTTATGAACTATTGGATCTCTAAAGATAGCAGATTTGGTGTATTTGTCGTGGTCTTTGCATCAACGGAATGAGGCAGTTGACTGCCACATCGGAGGCGGCGTGCCCACCACATCACAGACGTCGACTCTGTCAATGGGCTGATTGGGCCGCACAGTCGACTTGGACGCGGGTCGTGAAGAGGTCGTGGGCCTGGTGATTAAGGATGTGGGCATGCTGCTCAGTGTGCGAATGAATCGCAGGTCGTAAAGAAGGCTAGACATGGGCCATAGACAGATGGTGCGGTTGGCCTTCTAGCCCGACTTGATATCTCGCATAGGAATGAAGCCTGAAACGGACTTGATGCAAATCGTGTGTCGCTAGATGTATCTCCACTCTTGATCCTAGGCGCACTAGACGATGTGGCCGCCAAGGCTGTATCGGCGTTGAAGCTACATCAAGCTCCAGCGCCAGACCTTAACATCATCTCACTATAGTGCGACACTGCTGCCATGAAGGAATCTGACTGCTTAGAGCATCTCCACTCGTTGGGCTTCCCAGGCCAAAATTCGAACCAAAATAGCGCCGAACAGACATAACTTTTGGCCTGGGAACGCCGAGTTTCCCACTCGCATTTTCAGACGAAACCGGCGTCCTAGGAACGCGGCTAGGCGAAAATTCACCGTCCGGATGAAAAAAACACCCTGGAAAACGCGGGTGGAGATGCTCTTAGTGTCACCCCATGTTTCCTTCTCCCTAGGCCTACGCACCACGGCATCTATATCCGTAGATCCTACTTCTACTTTCTGCATTCGTCTATGTTCCTCATGTTGCTTTGGCTGCCTACTACAATGTACCTTTCTTCGAACTACAAGCATATTAAGGTTGATCTTCTAAATATTTCTTCAAAGTCTACTCTTCACTGGTTGATTGCCCATGTAATGCATTGTCACAACTTCCGGTTGTGCACTCTTCACCTGATGTCTCATTGCCACCCCATGACTACGAGTTTACTTTAATGGCACAAACTAATGTTAACCCGCTGATGGCAGCAATCGTGACCACTCTTCATTGGGATTCTAAGTGTAGAGTATTGTAGCAAGCTTCTTTTTCCCACAAGGGTGACTAGAGGGTTTATATCGAACTCTCGGGAAATTGGTTATGAAAGTTTATTCGTCTTCTTCTTGTTAAGCAAGAGATCGAAAGATCAAGCATGAGTCACATGGATGATGTGATTGACATTGGAGAATGTCTACCTTTGAAGCTATGTTGTCGGTTGTGGTGATCGGGGGTTGCATAGTGAATTGGGATCGTGTGATCGCTAAAATCGTCCAGGAGATGGCTATTTTAGTGAGATCTTAATTATGAATTGAACTCATATTATGAACTTAGTCTAGATGTCTATCTGAAAATATCTTAGTAGATCATGGACTATCTCATTGAGGTACTTTGCGACCATGGGAAATTTCTTGCTTGATATGGAACTTAGCAGAAGGGTCCAACTTCATAGATTAATACCCACGTCCGAGGAATATCCTCATAATAAGATGATCTTCTCTTCTTGATACAATAACCATTAAGAGATAGTCCGATGACTCCGCGATGTTTGTGTTTTCTCCATTATCATCCAATAAGCCATTCTCCATGTGATGGAGAGTTCGACTATAATTTTATATTCTGCAAAATTAGGCACATAAAGTATGTACCGTTGGATGAGTTTTCTTCTGTGATGGATGAAAACAGAATATTTGGAGAGCCACTTAGCAATCTTGCATTAGATTTAAGAACTCTCAAAAGGGCTTGATTGCAATGGAGGTCATGGATGAAAAAAGGTATATGTTAGATATACAAAGTTATAAATGTAATTCTTGCTAAACTCGTTGCAGTTTACAAAGTATTGGATACTTATCCCGTTTTATGAAAACATGATGGTCTGTTTGAGAATTGCTAGAATTGAGGCAATGTGGCTTGATGACGACAACCAAACTAGTTTATGGCCGACATCACTCCTTCCTCAAATTTTATCATTTGGATTAGTGGACTTGAATATAACTTTCTAATCTTTGTTTGTGTGTCTTGCTTTTGACGAGACAATTATTCATATAAATAAGTTACAATCCAGTTGTACTATTCTTATGAATAATACCTTAATGGTCACATTACGATTATAAATGAGTTATTCTCATCACTATGTTAATGATAATAGTTTAGGAATTTATAAAGGATTAGAATACTAAAATATATCCAAAGGTTAATAATGAAATGACACTATTGTTTAAGTCATGGTGATTATTGCATGTTTTTCATTTAGATGAAAATCGGGGTCTTGGATATTTGATCTAGAGACTTTGCAAAATCATGCCTCGTTGGGCAAAATGACTAAAACTCCGCATTCTGGTTGTATGCGAAGAAATGTTGAATTTTATAAACAGTGATGTATTTTGTTTTTAACAAATAGTAGAAATCATTATTTCATTATGGACTTAAGTGAATAGGGGTATTTACTTGATGAAACATAAGTTTGAAACTATTTTTGAATTGTTCAAATGATTTCAAAACAAAGTGGGATATTGAATTAACAAGAATACAAAGTATTTTCAATTTGATCGATATGACTAAAGTATTTAAGTTAATTTCTGGCATAAAAGGACTTGTGAAAGATGTTTCACAAATTATGATAATTGGACAAATGCAAAGTGTATTGAAATGTCTAAATATTGTAATCATTTTGTATTAGATACATATGGTCTAATGTTACCTCTTATCAGGGTTATAGTTATCATTTAGAGTTAAGGATCGAAATAGGAAAACACTCGTTTGAAATACAAAGGAATATCTAAAGATTCGCGGAAACAACAGCATAAGAGTTATGGCATGTTCGAGTTTCTAGAGATTTTGATAATTCAAAATCATGGCGAATAAACAAGACTTTGTAGTGTATTCTTAGGAAACTATCAATACATGTTCCAAAAGGGCAAAACTGTTGTCGTACTAAGTTTTTATGTGTCTTGATGAAAATACAGTGGAAGAAAGTAAAATATCAAAACAAGGTATTTAAACTTGCCTCATGATTGTTGAGTGGCGCATCGAAATTTGTTTCGTGAAACCAAACTCTACAAATATAGGAGAAACTAATGATAATGATCATAAAGTTCATTGAATACTTTACTAAATAAAGTAGGATTCAATGATATATATTCTGTAAGTTTGGGGAATTATGTTATTGCTTCGCTTGTCATGTTATTTGAACAAGACATACCTACGAAATACAAAGAAGCGTGATTGACCTAAGTGCGAGAAATGACTAGGAGTCATAAAATCTCGTATTAAGTTAAATTTAAGATTGAAAAGTAATATGTTACTTGATCTTATTAAGTAAAGATGTTTACTTGATATTTCTAAATGACTACAAAGTCATAAGAAGGAAATTAATCTTAATGGAAAGACATAAATCTTGATGCGGCTCAGATCACTGTAGAGCTTCGTTGGGAAACCCCAGGAGGGAGGTATGATGAGTACAGCAGCAAGTTTTTCCCTCAGTAAGAAACCAAGGTTATCGAACCATTAGGAGGAAGGAAACGACCCAAAGGTGTTGCTAGCAACTTGGAAACCTGCACAACACAAACTCAAAACTTTGCCCCAATGAATAGTGAGGTTGTCAATCTCACCGGTTTGCTGAAAACAAAGGATTATATGTATGGTGTGGAAAGTAATGGTGGCTTGTAGAAAGTAAACAGTAATAGTGGAAGATGTTTCAATGGTAAAGATTGGATCGGGGTCCATATTTCACTAGAGGTGTTCTCCTTAATATAAACAACATAACATGCTTAGTAAACAAATTACAGCGGGGAAATTGACAGGACGGAGCAAGGCATAACAATGCAATACTAGACATTCATGATCCTATGAGATTTGATTGGGCATTATAACAATATACATAGACCGCCATCCAACTGCATCTATGACTAGTAATCCAGCTTCAGGTTATCATCCGAACCCCCTCCAGTATTAAGTTGCAAGCAATGGACAACTGCTTTAAGCAAGGTGTGTGAAGTAAACAATACACTTGTTCCATGAACAAGAGATCGTTGTTTTCTCCCTAGTAGATGATGACCCACAAGTATAGGGGGTGTATCGTAGTACTTTCGATACATAGGAGTGTCGATCCCAACGAGGAGCAGAAGGTGCTGAATAGTGGTATGGAGCAGGAAATCCCTATGAATACTTAGCAAACAGATTTTTAGTGGTTTTCTGACAAGGCAACAAAACAAAGAGCAAGTAACAGAAGTAACGAACAAACGGAGCAAGTGGCCCAATCCTTTCTTAGCAAAGGACAAGCCGATGGAAATACTTATAAAGACCAAATGTTCTCGAGGACACATGGGAATTCTGTCAAGTGCTTTCGCTTCAAATAGTTGAGTACTCTTCTTTGGTGTTTGTAAGTGTTGTGTGGGTGAACCTGTGCTAACATACCGCCCTTCCTAGGACTAATACATACTTTTGATTAAACCCCCTGCAAACATCCATAACTACAGGAAAATAATTAAGATATAAATCTAACCACAGCCTTAAACTCTAAGATCCTATGCTCCCTTGTGCAAAGGTGTCCTAACGGGGGTTCAGGTTTCTGTCACTCCGGCAACCCCATAATTAGTAGCCAAATACACAATGCATCCCCTTAGACCCATAAATGGTGAAGTGTCATGTAGTCGACGTTCACATGAAACCACTAGAAGAATAGCACCATAACTTAAATACTAAACCATTGAATAATAACTCATCACAAATTCACTACTAACAACATGACTTCTCCCATGTCCTCAAGAACTAAACGAACTACTCACAAGACATCATATGGATCAAGATCAAAGGTGATATGATAATGGATAACAATCTGAACATAAACAATAATCCAATGGTTCCACTCAAAAGCATCAACTACAATAGTAATCAACACCGGGAAAGTTTCCCCTAATGAACTAAAGCAATATCCAACACAATTGTTACAGCGGGACGGAGTGGTGATGATGGTGCTGGTGTAGATGATGGTGTGGATGATGATGATGATCCCGATGAAGCCTAGCTTGATAATGGTGTTGATGGCGATGGTCTCCCCTCTCCGGGAAGGAATTCCCCCGGCAGAAATCTGTCTACCGGAGAGATCTTTCTCTCTCGGTGTTTTCCGGCCCCAGAGGCGGCGGAAATCTATTTGTGGTCGCTCACCGAACCTTAGGGTTTCGAAGGGAAGATATAGGCGAAGGGGCAGAGTCGGAGGCCGGGCAGGTGGGCCACACCTGCCCTAGGCGCGGGGTTAGGTGGGCCCACGCCTAGGGGGTGTGGGCCCTTGTAATGCCCGGAAATATTAAAAATTAGAAATTGATTGTTATTTTATTTTGTGCATCATCATGCATATTTTACCCGTAAAATTATTTTATCAAACCATATTTTGTTTTACCAAATATCCATGTGGTTTTATTAAACCCGTCTCTCGTTCTTATTTCAAAATTAAAACAAATAATATTTTTCGCGGTAAAATCTTTTCTTGTTTTATAAATAAAAGTAGGCTAAAGGCCCGTCTAAAGTTTTGGCCAAAACTAAACCCATCTAATCCACATTAGTCTACAATATATTCCCCTTTCCCCCCCAAACCCTAATCCTACACTAGACCCCACACAGCCGCCGCCGTCCAGGCCTACACTCATGCACGCAGTTGACACCACCCAACACGTCCCACGCGATGCACGCCAGGCACAAACACGCACCACGCATGCTACCTGCTACACGCAACACCAGATACGTACTGCACGCGACACACACGACCTCGACACGGGATTCCCTGCTCGTCCCCATCTCCCAATCCCGTCGCCCTCTTCCTCCCTCCGCGCGCCGCCAGCGAGCCCACCTCCACTTCTCGATCCCGTCGTCCCTGCCGCCTCTTCTGTGCGAACACCCCGTTGCCAGGAGCTCCCTCCTCACCGGTCATCCTCCTGCTCTTCCTCGCCTTGGCCTCTCGCGCCGCCCGCGCCTCTAACCGCTCCCATGGCCGCCTCTGCCGCCCCGTCCTGCTCCTGCGCCACCTCCCTCGCCCCTCTCTCCGACTGCCGTATGCTTCCCCTATCATCGCCGTTGCTCCCCGCGTCGAGCTCGCGACGCCGTCTACCTCGTCGCCCTGCCTCCTCTGTACCCCGCGCCGGCGCCGCCCTGCAGCCGGCCAGGACCCAAGCGCCTCTCCCCGCCACCTGTGCCGCCCGAGCCGCCCAGGTCTCCGTCAGGCTCCGCCGCCGCCGCGTCTGGTCGCCCTCTGTTCCGGTGCGCTGACCTTGACTGTGCAGCGCCTCTGCTAGTACGCGTCCATGCCCCGTACATCAACATCATTTGGTTCTCTGCTAGGCATGTGGTGTAACGATGTGTGTTGGTCGAAGGTACTGCTTGTGTACCTACATCGGATAATTCAACCTCGTCCGAGAATCCGAAGAATCGGTGTGATGCTGTCCGAAGACCACGCGACTATGTGAAGGTTCTCATCGCCATCGGAGATGCAAGACCGAACACTCGACACGCCAAGGTCTCCTTCCTGAAAAGCCTTGTTCTCCCTCACGGATCTGATGGCCGAATCCGAAGATCGGTCCCGGCGAGACCGAACCCGAACCCGAACCCCTCGGAACATCAAGATCGCCGAAGTCCATGTGTGACCCCTTTCCGATACCCTATTTTAATAAATATAATATAACTTGTGCATATTAAATTATCCATGCTTGCATACATATAGTATTGTTCGGGGTTATATGGCGATTCATCTACTAAATAAATATGGAATATATGGGAGTGATATTTGTCTTGTCCTGGTTCCATTTAATATTGTATAGCGAACCGATGCCATGTTATGCCTTGTTAACTCAACATTTAATATGCGGGGTAGTTAAATAAGTTGAAGCTAATAATAAATGTCAGGATCCCGATTCCGCTTAATATTGCTAAGTGGGACCGCGTATTGCCATGCCACGCATCATATCATAAACATGACGGATCTTCCTCCTAGTATTAAATATTGCACCGGTTGTTCTTTCTAGTACTTTGCTTCTTCATCGGATAGGACGACGAGTTGATGTGAGATGCGCCAAGCCTCCGGCTACCCGACTTTGTTCCACAGGCGAGCATTCTCCCCCTTCTATCTATTTTGCATTTATAGTCTTTACTTCCTTCCTTTGATCTATTGATATCCTTATTGTCGATGCTATAGTATCGTTCCTTTATTTACCTGCTCCACTATATTGCTTTGGTTATCCTATTGCCTTGTTTGATTAGCTAGTCTCGTCCTCGCGAGTCGTAGGCATGCTTAGTATTGCTCTCATACAGGTGGAACATGATACTCGGATATGGTTGGTGATAAGATAATTAATCTGATGTTGTTGGCTATGGTTTCACCTAATGATAAGGCCCCGGTAGGGACCACCTTTGGGAACTTCTTGAGCCGACCTAGGACCCGTTCGTTCTACGATACCAGTTCTGAGTTGATCGCGCTAACCAAACGTGGGGGCCTCTGGGATCCCCCCTCAACTACCGGCGCTATTCGTATATCCAGAGGGTTACAAAAATGATTTTCCATTTGGTGCATACGCATAATATGTCCTCGGACATGGGTGAGTTGATATGTCTTCGGACTTGATGTTTTGGTGGACTTCCATGGCTTGCATTGCATAAAATCGGGATATCGTGCCGGAGGTGGGATGGAGCTCTACAAGTTATCTTCCGATCATCGCCCGGCCGTAGACTCAAACGCTGTGCCACCTGGAGAATCAGCTGTAACTCTTGTGTGGGTAAAACACAGTAGGTGATGCCTCTGGATATGCGCATAGTTATGGGACAGTTCTTGTTATGAGATTCGGAAGGCACGCGTGATATATTTCCTGAAGGGTTGAGCATGCGCTTTGGGGACAGTAGTGCACCCCTGCAGGGTAAATCTTTTCGAGAAGCCTTGTGTCCACAGTTATGGACGCCTCAGGAGTACAGTGTCATGATCATAGACAACGCCACTAATGTTTTGCCTCTAAAAATATGATTAGTAATTAGCCTTATCAACTAAATATATGATTAACTAAGATTGCCACTGTGTGTGTTCCGCAAGGGGACTTCCTCGACTGGTCTTCGAGGGGGAAATCTTCGGAAGGGTTATGTTTGGTGTTATATATAGCTATCGTGTAGTGCTCTCTTATCTCGCTCTATTAGCCGAGGTTATAGAGTGTCTCTATAAGTTATATAATGCAAGCTTTGCTGCCACTGAGCCCACATACCTATGTAGACGAGGACCGCTGGATTCTAGTCTCGTCGTGTATTGGCCTCAGTACTGACCGCTCTCTTTATGTTTTCCTTTGCCCTTTGTCGGCACCCTTTTGGCTTGATAGGTATGTGATTGACGGAGTTAGCAAGGTTACCCCTCCGGCTTGGCCTGGGCAAGGTTGGACACCGCTTGGTTATTCTTCAGGACTCTTAGTCCCATTTGGATCATGTCCGTACTCGGATACTATTTGGCTTTTTTATGATTTGTATCATTTGTATTCTCGACTCGTTAAGCCGTTATTGTATATATAAGTTCTTGTGGACTCTGGTGTAAACTACTGTGATGTAACTACTTGTAATCAAATCCCACCCACACGAAAGTGTCTTGTGGGCGTCTTTGAATCGCTTCTATGCGGGTTTTGGCGAGAAATGCTGAGATCTGTATAGACCCGATTCGGGGCATTACAGCCCCTGAGGCCCCACTTCGTCCCTCCTTCTGGCATACTTCGTCTTCTGGTAAAATAATATGTTTCCATATTTTTCTGGTATTTTTCTGATCTTCGCGAAATTGCACCGAAACGCCTTCTTTTCCATCAGAATCCAGACTCCAGCAGTCCATCCTCCAAGATTCATCCAACATGCATAAACAGATGAAAAGCCATAGGTAATACCTCATAATAAGTGATGACCTACAAGTGTAGGGGATCGCAACAGTATTCGCGGGTAGTATTACCCAATTTATTGATTCGACTAAAGGGGAGCCAAAGAATACTTGCAAGCCTTAACAACTGAGTTGTCAGTTCAGCTGCACCTGGAAATAGTTCTTGCTCACAGAAGTTTATCGGTAGCAAAGCAACAACAACATCAACAGTAACAGTGAAACAGGAGCAATAATAACAGTAACGGTAACAGTAGGATTCAAGTGCGGTAGGCATAGGGATGGATGACGGGCGTTGCATGGACGAGTCTAAACATGTAACTTCAAGATCTAGGGCATTTCAGATAAATAATAACAAGCATCCAAGTACTAAACAATCCTAGGCATGTGCTCCATATATAGTCATACGTGCTTGCAATGAGAACTTGCACAACATTTTCTGTCCAGCCAGCCTGTGGTAGCAGGGCCTCTAGGGAACTACTGGCAATTAAGGTGCTCCTTTTAATAGAGCACCGGAGCAAAGCATTAACACTCCATGAACACATGTGATCCTCACACCACAGCCATCCCCTCCGGTTGTCCCAATTATTGTCACTTTGGGGCCTTTGGATACGGACAATGATATGTGTACACAACTTGTAGATAAGATCACAAACAATACTATCATAATGATTCAATAATAAGTTCAGATCTGAGATCATGGCACTCGGGCCCTAGTGACAAGATTAAGCACAACAAGTTGCAACAAAGTCAAATAGCACTAGTAGAGATACTAGGCACTATGCCCTAACAGTCTTATTCGATTACATGATAGAACTCACCCAATCCCTACCATTCCCAAGCCTACAGCGGGGGATTACTCACTCATGGATGAGGGAAACATCGGTGGTTGATGGAGATGCGTTGGTGATGACGATGGCGATGATCCTCTCCAAATTCCCCGTCCCGACAGGGTGCCAGAACAGAGTTTCTCGATCCGAATCTTGGTTTCTGGTGGCGGCGGCGGAGCGGAACTCTTTCTGGAAAACTATCGAACCCCACTGAGTTTTTAGGTCAGAAGGCAACTTATAGGCGTGGAGGGAGGCCGAGGAGCTGACTGGGGTCGCCAAACCCCCTCCAGGCGCGGGGTAAGGTGGGCCCACGCCTGGGGTGGGTCTGGGCCCCCAGGCCTTCTCTTTGTCTCCCCTTCTGGCTCCATGGATCTTCTGGTGAGAAATAGTTTTTGGCATATTTTTCGGGATTTTTCGTGATAGTTCTTTTTCTGCACAAAAACAAGACACTAAGGTAATTCTGCTAAAAATAGCGCCAGTCCGTGTTAGTTGTATCCAAATCACACAAGTTTAGAGAAGAAACAATAGCAAAGTGTTTGAGAAAGTAGGTACGTTTTGGACGTATCAACTCCCCCAAGCTTAGCTTATTGCTTGTCCTCACAAGCAATTCAGTTGAAAATTGAGTGCGATAAAAGAACTTTCACGAACACATTGCTTCATATGATGTAAATATTCTCAGCACAGGAGTAGATGCTTAGACAATTCACAATAAAGAGTATGCAACTAAGTCTACTCAATAGTCATTGCAAGCTATGAAGAGAAACCAACTCAATAATAATAAGTAGCATGAAACATAAAACATAAGCAACATTGCAATGCTCATAATAAGGTATGATAGAGTGGTATCTCGCTTGCCTTTGTTTGAAGAGCACAATATAAATTCCAAGGCACCTCTGAAGTTCACATGAAGACTAGAAGTAAAGATATCAGAGATACAAGCATCAAAGTCATGGCATAATTAACCAAGTTTTGGAATAAACACAAGAATGACAACTATGCTATCAAGAAGGTGCTCATAGAATAAGTGGTGACTCAACAAGGTGGTGAAAACAGTTTTTGTGAAGGTTTGAAAGGCTTCCCAATGCTGAAAGGAAGGTACTCATTATCTTTGAGCTCTCATTGCCCCTATCATAGGCATCTTCATGTGGTTAAGGTGAAAGTGAGGTCCACTCTGAATCATATGCTTGACACACCATAGACTGGAAATCCCAAGTCCCTTGAGTACGAGGGTCGCTCTGCATGCTACTCAACTTTGGTCACCTGAAACTTCTTGTTATTGTAAATACATGCATATCATTGAGAACCACCAACGGGGTACCCCTTGCACATGGTACAGGAGCTTTCCCATAACCAAAATGACAAGGCAAGCAGACAATAAGCATCTCAGCAATCTTTTTATTTACCATGTGCATAGACTTTTATTGAGGAAGCTTCATATATGCTCATTATAGTGATGCTGCAAGTTTCCACCATGATTAAGCATGGCTTAGGCTAGCGGCCCAGGTGGTTCTCTAACACAATGTATAAACTCCATGAACTAACAACTTCCCCTTTAATTCACATCATCGACATCCATAAACAAAAGAGCAAGGAATCAACTGGATGAGATATCCAAAAAGTGTTGAAAGCGTTCCCCGTGATAACACGATTCTGCTGACTCCCAGTATATAATTAGCAAGCATATAACTTTCATGGACTAGTCACAATGGTTTAGGATTATTAAGCGCAAGGAATAAAGTGTGCCATCAAGTTCGTGAGAGCTTTACTAACTAACTTTTTCAAAATAGACAAACATTTTATTTTGGAAGAAAACACGACATATGGAATATGCACTGAAATAGCATGCTAATAGGTAGGTATGGTGGAATAGCTGGCAATATTGGTTTTGGGAATTTGGAAGCACAGGTAGAGCACGTACGTAGTGCAATTGAAGGCTAGCAATAAAGAGGGAGCAACAAACGAGAGAGCAATAGCTATCATAATCATGCTTGCAACAAAAACAAGACTAATTATGGCATGAAAGTGATACAAGAACTCTGAGGCAAAATAAATCATCGAGGCTTACTGACTATTGATTAGTCATATGCATGCGCGAGCATGTTCCAAGTTGCTTCAATGAACAGTCAGAGGAGGATACCACAATATCATACCAAAGTATGAATAAAACAATGCAAGCAAACATTCATATGACATGCTACAAACTATTAGAAAGATGGAGCTAATCATAGACAAGCAAGAACTACTAAGCATCCATAATGACATACACCTTACACAAACAGGCTAAGCATGCTCACAATGATGAGTATATGTACAAAAATGAAACAAATAGAGTTCGTTATCAGCCTCTTACCACACCTCGAGTTGTCTTAATCTTCATTATTGCCATTTACTTGTGTGACTTGAATAATTAACATGAAACCAAAATCCACTAAGGACGACTGAACCCTGCAAAGAACTCACAAAACCAAAGAAGAACAACATATATTTTCGGTGTTTTCGATTTTTTAGAAACAAGCAAACAAAGAAAAACCAAACAAAAACAAAGCAAACCAAACAAAGCAAAATCTTTTTGGATTTTTTAAGGCAAACCAAAGCAAAGAAACAAACCAAGAGAAACAACGAAAATATTTTTTTGGTGTTTTTAGGTTTTTAGTAGAAAGCAACAAAAAACCAAAAAGAAAGCAAAAACAATGGATATACAAAGAACCGATCGAACATGATACATAGATGAGTGTGATGTTGGTATACCTCCCCCCAAGCTTAGGCTTTTGGCCTAAGTGGGGCTCAATCCCATGGTGTCCAAGTAGATGCGTCTCCGTAGTATGTAGAGGAAGCTCCCTCGTCCTGGTAGGAGCTCGAGGCCTCCCCTGTGTAATATGCAGGGGGGTCGTATGATGGTGCTTCCTCCTTATAGTTCCCGTGGAAGTTGAGAGAACGCAGGTTGTCATCCATCTCTGCCTTCGAGCGTGACAAAGGTTCTTGAGAAATACTGAACAAAGTGGTTTGGGGTAGAGGGATCTCTCTCTTCCCCGTCAGTAAACAGCATTCTATAAACCAAGTTCTCAAGAGTAGAGCTAGTGGTGACAAAGTGATGTGCCTTCATGGTAGCAAGATCAAGCCTATGAGGAGTCAAAACTATATCATGTGTATCAACAACAATATTCAAGGCAGCAGCAATACGAGTAGCAATAATTCCCCCATAAATGGGTGCTTTAGCATCTAGACGACGAGCAATGAGAGAACCAAGATTATATTGTCCTCATTGTTAAGCGCAACAGCTAAAAAGGCTAGATGATAGTTGGAGATATTACTAGTGTTCTACCTACCAAGAACACTTGTGGCTAGATAGTAGGCAAAGTACCTGATGGCTGGAAGTTGAATGTTCTTTATCTTCCCTCGCTGAGCTCTACGGTCATCATCATTGGTTATTCCTCGGTAAAGCTCTAACAAATCAGCAGGTAGAGCTGTAATATTTTTTGATGATCCAGTTGTACCCAGTCCCATGGCTTTGCAAAATTGCTTCAAAGTCATAGCATGAGCCCTGCCATAGATTTTGAAAGACACAGTAGGCTTGAAGAAACTATTAGTAAATGAGAAACTCTCCACAAATGTTTTAGTAAGCAAAGCATATTGTGTGATCTCATCCTTCATGAAACTTGTTAGGCCAGCCCTCTCAATCAAAGTCATGAAATCGTTAAGAATCCCAGCAGCTCGCAAGAAAGTTTGACAAGGAAAGGTGGAGGGGTGCGCATCCCCTTCATATCCCTCGTCATCAAACCGCGGAGTGATGAGATCCTCATTGTATGAGGTTCTAGAACTGGTGGATGACCTTGGAAGACTTGCCCTTCTGGGTGCATCACTCTCAAAAATGTCACCAAAGGTGTGGTGGTCCATGACTTCCCTATTCTGAAATTTTTAAACAACCATCAAAACAAAGTGATTTCTAAGTTGATAAATGATGAGCAACTACTATAGGAACTTGCTAGAGGACTACGCATGCATCAAAACAAAGTTTCTAAGCATAGAACAAGCATGCAAGATCAAACAACCTGTCACCTATAGCAGCAAAATACTCAAGATACAATCTACCAATCGCAAATCTAATTGGACAAGTGGAGGAGGCACATACCAAGGAGCAAACCCTCCAAAAATCAGCACTTGAGATGGGCTGAAAAAGGAGATCGAAAATTGCGAGCAATAATAGCAAGAACTCGATCTTGAGAAAGTTTTCCGGTGTTTTTGGGAGAGAGAAAGAAGGTGGCTTTGAGGAGGCAGCCTGGAGGGGCCCATGTGGAACAGACCCCCCCTAGGCGCCACTAGTGGTGGGCCCGCGCCTACCATAGGTGTGGTGGCTTGGGGTGGCCCCTGGGTCACCTCTGGTACCTCTCTACCCCTTTTTTCGAGGAAAAATTTATTTCGAATTTTTTGGGATTTTTCGGGAAACTTTATTTTTGGCCAATTTTCAGGGTATGAAAATTGATTTTCTCGCAGAAATAGTTTTTTCAGAAGAAGCAAAAGCAAACCAAAAGAAAACTAAAGAAGCTCGTGATACGTTGGAAACGTATCTATACTTTTTGATGCTCCATGCTTGTTTAGTATTGCTTTGCTTTACTTGTCCACAGTTTGAGGTGCTTTTTACATGTTTTCTGGTACTAACCTACTAACAAGTTGCAACAGTGCCAGATGCCTGTTTTCTGCTGTTTTTGGTTTTAGAAAAGTTAGTAAAGAAATATTCTCGGAATTGGACAGGACAAAGGACAAAGTCAATAACTTTCCATGGGGAACAAGAAGTCTAGAGGGGAGCCCGGGAGGCCAGCCAAGGGGCCAAATCCACCCTAGACGCGGGTGGGCCCTAGCACGCGCCTGGCTAGGGTTTGCCTGCCCTGGCTGCCTCCTCGGCCTCCCCCTTCGGCTATAAGAAGCCCCCGATACAGAAACCCTGAGTACTCGATCAGAAATCCACGAAACCGTCAATAGCCGCCGCCACCATTGTCCCTAGATCAGGGGGATCTGAAGTTCTTCCCGGCACCCTGCCGGAGGGGAGATCATCCCGGAGGCCTTCTCTCCGGTATGATGCGTGAGTAGTTCCACCTTGGACTATGGGTCCATGTAGTAGCTAGATGGTTGTATCTCCTCCTTTGTGCTTTCATGTATAGATCTTGTGAGCTCTGTTCATGATCAAGATCTAATCTATTTGTAATCATGCATGTTGTGTTTGCGAGGATCTGATGGATATTGAGATTATTATGTTGGTTTGATTAATGGTTTTATCTTTATGATTCTATCATGTCTGTGTTTTTTGTGATCTTGCATGCTCTCTGTTTCTAGTGGTTATATTGGCCAAGTAGTTGCTAGTGACTCCAAGAGGGGGTACTTATGCTCGATAGTGGGTTCATGCCTCTAGTTTCCAAGGGAAGTGACAATAATCTCTTCGGTTGTAGATATGTTGTTGCTACTAGGGAGAAAACAACGGTCTCTTGTTCATAGAACATGTGGACTGTTTACCTTACACACTTTGCTTAAAGTAGATGTCTGTTGCTTGCAACTTAATACTGGAGGGGGTTTGGATGATAACCTGAAGGTGGACTTCTAGTCATAGATGCAGTTGGATGGCGGTCTATGTATAATGTTGTATTGCCCAATCAGCCTCATAGGATCTTTCTAACTAGTAATTGCATTGTTATGCCTTGCTCAGTTCCAGTCAATTGCCCTGCTATAATTTGTTTACCCTTCATGCCATGTTGTTTATTTAAGGACAACACCTCTAGTGAACTATGGACCCCGGTCCAATCTTTACAATTGATACATCTTCCACTGTTACTGTTTACTTGCTGCAAACCACCATTACCTTCCACACCATACGTTTAATCCTTTTTTACAGCAACCGGTGAGCTTGACAACCTCACTGATTCGTTGGGGCAAATTCTTGAGTTTGTGTTGTGCAGGTCTCCACGTTTGTTGCAACACCTGTGTGACATTTCCTTCCTCCTACTGGTTCGATAACCTCGGTTTCTTACTGAGGGAAACTTGCTGATGTGCTGCTTCATACCTTGCTCTTGGGGTTTCCAACAAAGCATCCCACGACAAGTGGTGGGCGCCATCAAGCTTTTTCTGGCGCAGTTGTCGGGGAGGCTAAGGACGTCTTCACTAGGGGAGTCCTTCACTTCCTTTCTCTTTACTTTGTTTTTAGTTTGCTTTGTTTCTTTTGTTTGGTTTTGTTTGCCTCTTTTCAAAAAACCCCAAAAAATTAGTCTAGTTTGGTTGGCTTGATTTATTCAAAAACATAAAAAAATTAGTTCCTGCTCTAGTTGCCACCTTACTCTATCTCACCATGTTGCTCCCCAAGTTCACCCAGATAGACCTTGCAATAGGTAGTGGCTCCATAATTGGGAAGATAATATTGAAGAATTCTTTAATTATGTTAGCAAGCATGAGGATATTGAGGATAAATCTACAGCAGAGCTTGCTCCTAATTATGAGATTGCTGCAGCTTCTTTAGTTCATATGTTGGAGGCTAGGTTTGTTAGCCTTAATCCCTTCATACAATTTTTATTCCTAAAACTAAAAGAAGAGAAGAATGCTGAAAAGAGGGAATTCATCCTTGAAACTTTTTAAAAATAATTCCATGATGTTGCTAGGGAAGCCAAAAAGGTTTTTGAGTGTTTCAATATGCTAGGCTCAAGTGTAGATGTTGTGGGTATTTCTGATAAAACTAAGCCTAGAGAAGAATTCAATATACCCATTTCCTTTAAGCTTGTTGGAATGCATGAAGCCTTTGAAAAGAATTTTGATTGGATTGCTCCTGAAAATCTTTTTCATGAAGGTAGTACACCAAAGAGAGATGAGAAGGGATCCTCCAAGACCCATTTGGATGAGATACCTTTCATAGTTGAAGAATTTGCAGGTATGAATGTTAATGCTTCTTCATTTAAAAATACTTGATTCTTCTTGCTTCTTGTGCTAACTTAAAGGCGTTAAAGAAAAGTACATGTTGGGAGATAATCCAAGAGTTTCCTTGAGTCTTGGAAGTTATTACTTCAGTAATGACCTCTCCTTATCCTTTTGTTTGCTTTTTGTGCCAAGAATGACCTCTAATGAGAGGGAAGTAAGATTTGGAGAGTTGCTGTCCCGAAACAGATTTCTGTCCTCCACCAAAAAAAATCGTGAGGAGTCTCTCTAACTCGGATTGAGCTCAAAATTTACGAATAAATCCCCCAGTATGTTAGATAACTTTTGTTAGTTAAATACTTTTTTATTTGACCAACAGAATATGTTCGAAAAAATCGATTTATACCTACTGGTCTGTTTTGACAGATTTCTGCCATTATTTGCATTTGCTTCTTATTGATTCCTTTTTTAGCTCTCTTCAGGTAAATTAAGTTTTTTTGAAGGAGTTACTACAGTACTTGTGTTTTTAATGAAAAGTCTTGATGTTCCAAAGCTTTTACAGTGATCTAATATCTTTTGAATAAGCTAATGTTGCTAATGAAGATTGTGTGAAGTTTTGTATGAAGAAAAATTTTCAGGTGTAAAGAGAGAATGATGCAATGAGATGAAGAATGGACAAAAGCTCAAGCTTGGGGATTCCACCATGGTGTCATCCAAGAAATATCCAAGAGGTACAAGTGTCAAAGCTTGGGGATGCCCAAGGCATCCCCTTCTTCATCAATAAAAAGCTTAGGACTGTCTAGACACTTCGTTTTTATTGTTTCATGCACAGTTATGTTGTTCTTGGAGCGTCTTAGTTTTTGTTTGATTTGCTTAGTTTGTTTAGTTTCCTTTAGTAGTTTGGACCCCCGTTCTCGCTGTGTTGTTTTGCAAATAAGGTTGCTTGGTGTTTGGAAAGGAGTAGTAAGTTCTTGCTTGAAGTGCAAGAGGAGCTTGCATTGACTGTGACTTAGACTTTAGCATGACATGCTAAATGTTGTTTTTGCATTATGCTTAGTAATTATTGATGTAGCATGTATTGTTCCAAACAATTGGGATTGCTTAGTATGCCTTGAATAAATTATGCGTTGTTTTAGCATGCAAAAGCATAGTATTGTGGTATTCTTCTTTGATGCTTTGCTTGGGTTGACTGGGCACATGCTTACACCATGTTATGACTCTCACAAGTCACCATTAGCCTCTATGATAATTTAGTCCTTGACTTGTAGTACCAATCTTTGCTTTGATTAGTATGCTTTGTTGCACTGCATGATTATGGCCATTATTGCTCTCTTAGTTGGTTGCTCCAGTCTTTTGCTAGCCTCCACTTGTATGAGTAAGTTCTACTCATGCCTCCAACTCCCAAGAAACCAAGTTATTCCAAAGTGTCCACTATAAACTCCTATGCATGGTGTGTTACACCATTCCAAGTATATTCTTGTTTTCAACTATCTTCCAATTAAAAACTATTTTGTCATGTGAAAACTTAGTGATTAAAGCAGTTCTAACATAATTATTCTTAATGCAGCAAGGAATAGTTGGTATAACTGGATCACCAAGTTTCTTTGGAACCTTACCATTGAAGGAATAATTAGCAAGTAGAGTAGAAATCTCCTCATTAGGAATCTTCCTTTTATTAGAGACAATATCCTTCATATACTTTGAATAAGGTGGCAATTTAATAGCATCAGTCAAAGGAATTTGCAAGAATAAAGGCTTCATCCACTCACAAAACTTGTTGTAGTGTTTTTCCTCCTTTGACTTGTGTTTCTTACATGGAAAAGGCATAGGTTTCTGCACCCAAGGTTCTCTCTCTTTACCATGTTTATTAGCAATAAAATCTTCCTTAGTGTACCTAGTGTTCTTAGTGTGCTTCTCAGGTTCTTCCCCACCTTCCTCCTTATCAGGAGCATCATTATTATTACCATTCTCAATTTCAGTATCAGAGATAGATATACTATTAGGATCTATAGCAGGTTCAAGTGGTTCCTCAACTATCTTATGTTTCTTTTTCTTTCTCTTACGAGGACTACCACTATCTTCACCTTGTTGGGAATCCTGCTCTATTCTTTTAGGGTGTCCTTCGGGATATAACGGATCTTGAGTAGCTATACCACTTCTAGTCATAATTCCATAAGCATGTTTATCTCCTGAAGCATTAACTAGCATATCCTTTTGTACCTTAGCAAGTTGATCAAGTTGAGTTTGAACCATTTGAAAGTGTTTACAAAGCATTTTAATATCATTAGAAGTTCTTTCCACAATATCTTTCAACTCATGGATAGCTCTAGAGTTTTCCAATAAATGATTCTAAACTTGTTTATTAAAGTGACCTTGTTTAACAATAAAAATGTCAAGTTCCTCTAAGCATTGATCAGGAGGCTTACCATAAGGAATATCACCTTCATCAAAGTGTTGGAGAGAGTGTACCTCAATAGTAGATGAGTGGGGAATTGGCTTACATAATTCTTCTATAGGAGGTAGATTCTTCACATCTTCAGCTCTAATACCTTTCTCCTTTAGACACTTCTTAGCTTCCTTCATCACTTCATCATTTAATGCAATAACTCCCCTCTTATTTGTTGTTGGTGTTGGAACTGGTTCAGGAGTAATAGGCTCAGGTGTATTCAGCTCAGTTGAAGTCCAGTCATCATAATTCTTGCTTATCTTGGTTATTAATTCTTCAGCATCTGTAGGAGTCCTTTTCTTGAAAACACAGTTAGCAAAGCTATCTAGGTAGGTCCTAGAATCATCAGTTAGTCCATTATAATAAAGATCAAGAAGCTCATTTTTAGGTAATGGACATCCAGTGACGAGGTTTAATCTCGTCAATGCCCATTGTTATGAGCTTGGGTTTTGGAGAAGATGGGGATGCTCGAGATCGCGGAAAGGTTAGAAAACAAGCAACATGGGGACACGAGGTTTACCCAGGTTCAGGCCCCCGGAGGGAAAACCCTACTCCTGCTTGTCTGCTCTTGATTACGGCGGAACCGAAAGTTACAGGGGTGCGCAGATGTAATCTGGCGTGAAGGTGTGTATGCGGTGGTATGAGACGTGCCCTCCTCGTCGTGCCCTCCTATCCTTTATATAGAGGTAGGTAGGTCCTGGGCACAGATCAAGTCGGTTGTAGGTTTTAGGGTTTGCCCCTTTGAATATCCAATCTATTCTAGTCTTGCTCTCCAAGGATCCGAAAACATCCTGGGCTTGGGCCACCCGAAAGTCTTCATGGGCCGTGTATATTCTTGTGGGACTTCCTTGGGTTGGACCAGGTATGCTAAGGTCTTGTACCCGTGGGGTATAACCATGTCAGTAGCCCCCGAGTGTTCAATCGAATCATATATTCGACTGAGGACTCTTCAATCTTTCGGGTGCGGTTGTTTCCTGTTTATCAGAGAATGATTTTAGTGTGTAGGGATTGCTGATGCGTGTGCCTGACTTTCCCGACGGATCAGGGCCAGTTAACTGTCTTAGGACAAACAACACGATCTTCTTCAGATTCGAGTCCCTCGACTTGAACCCGAAACAAATTCTGGTGTAATTCAACTCAGGCCGTTGAGGACTTATAGGAGTAGAATTCTAGTAATTTTCAATGATGTACCCAACGCGTCCGTCAGGATTTTCATCGCGCCTGTGGTCACGGATTTTTACCAGCAGAGCGCAGTCGTGTGTGTTGCCAGGCCATCATATGGTATCTGTAGGTCTTATCTTTGCATCACAGACACATTATCTGAATGTTTATCACCGCGGAGGTGTTTTGGGTGGCCAAGGAGGATATTACTCACTTAACGTTAACTGGGGCAAAGTTGCCGAAAAGTTTTTGCATGCTGATCCGAAGGATCGCAGTCGAAGAATTCATAGGATGCGCGACCAGCGCTCCCTATGGGAGTAGCCCCCGAGTGTCTGTTCGAGTCGTAGATTCGAGTAGAGACTTATAGTCGTCGGTTATGTGATATGGAGATCCGGAAGTTCTTCGGATGACCTTGCAGATGCCCTGAATGCCTTCATTTTTTTTGAGTGCGCGACCAGCGCTTCCTATGGGAGTAGCCCCAAGTCCTTAGTCAAATCGTTGATTCGAGTGAGGAATCGAAGCGTGCCACTCAAAGATCTTGTATATGCGCGACTAGCGCTCCAGTTTGGAGTAGCCCCCGAGTGTCTGGCGGAGTCATAGACTCGGGCAGAGACTCGAGTCTTGTATTGTGTAGTTGTAGTCGGCAATCTCGTGGGCGTACCGCTGACCCAGAAGTACATCGGGTGCGCGACCAGCGCTCCTGATAGGAGTAGCCCCCGATTGTCTAGTCGAGTCGCAGACTCGAGTGGAGACTCATACGAGGAGAAACCACTGATCCGGAAGTGCATTGAGTCAGCGTCTCACGCATAAGGAGACATGAGTCAACGTAGCGGAGTGATGCGACATTTTAGCCAGAGGGACTCGACGTTGTGGGTGAAGTCGACACCGTTTCTTCTGTCGGGTGCGCGACCAACGTCGCGTCTTTGTAGCATCAAGATATGCAACCATCCGAGGAGTGACTCGACTCGAGTCTTGGGTGTATGGCGTAGCCAGTTCTTTTGTCGACTCCTGTTGGAGGACCTAATAGAATAGCTCGGCGCAGTCGTCGTCCTTGTAAGCTGCAAAAAACATAAAAAATTATGAAGTACTTGTATCTTGGAAAGAATATATGCCTGTCGGCTTGTATAGTAATATTCTCGTGCCGATCGAGTCGACACTGTTGCACTGTATGCTAGGACTTTTCGTTAACCTGATTACCCTTAGTATCAGTACCTTGCCGAGGCACTCGGAGTTCAAGGATTCGACGATCAGACAGAATCAGCTACTCTGGCTGTCGTGTTCGAGGTACTCGAGTGCGTGGAGCCGATGGCACATTAGGTTACTCGAAGAGGGCGTAGCCCCCGAGTGTTTCGAGTGCGAGTTAAAAAAGGAAATCAGCTCTAAGTAGAGGGAAACTTAGTTTTATTGGTAGTTGTCGTGAACGGAGTGATGCGGTAGCAGGTCACGCGGCGGACATAGTCGACGCGACGGACCGCAGTCATAGCAGCGACGAGTTCCTGGGGTCGATGGTGGCAGCGAGTTCCGCATCCGAAGATTGTCGCAATCGAAGACCACACTGGGTCGTCTCGTCTGAAGAATGCAGCAGGTCACCATAGCCGAAGGCCACATAGTTCGTCGGAGCCGAAGACTACATCGGGTTGCTGGAGCCGAAGACCGCGGCTGGTCACGGAAGCGGAGGGAGCCCCCGAGCCCCCGAGTCATTGGAGCCAAATATCGTATAGGATGACCGGAGTCGAAGGACCCCCCGATTCGCGGTCACTAAAGCCGATGCAACCGGACGCCGCAATCGAAGATCACATCGGGTCGCCGCATCCGAAAGATGCAGCAGGTCACCGCAGTTGAAGACAGCAGAGGATCGTCGCAGTCAAAAACCGCAACAGGTCGATGGGCGCGAGTCGTATGGCCAAGTGGGCGCAGCCCCCATGCGTACCGCGCGGTTGATGGAGACGACGCAGCCGACGTGTCGATGCAGACCCCGAGTGTAGTCGATGAGCCACTGGAGCTGATACAACTGGTAGGTTGTGGTTGCGGAAGCCGATGCGACCGGTAGGTCGGATGGAGCGAGCGTGTAGTTGAGGTCGACGGAGTCGCGCGGCGAACGTAGTCAACACGGCGGACCGGAGTCGCGTGGCGAATGTGACTTATTGAGATTAAAACCAAGGCGACAGCTGGTCGAATGGCGGACCGGGTCGAAGCACGATGGCAGTTTTGATGTCGAGATGTTTGAGTACTGGACCGTCATCGACCGACATGGTGTAACACTGTATTGATTTGACGATCGTTCTTAGTTGAATAATGTGTACGTAGGTACATACATAACTAGCTTCCACCCGTAACTTGTTTTTTTATATCCCTCACGCGAAGCTTTATTGATTCCTTTATTATTTTCTTAATTGGTCCACATGAAGAAGTCCCTTGCATGATTTACTCTCGGCTGGTTCCAACCAACCTGATCTAATCAATATTCTTGAACTGGCATCCTTTGTCATATAGGACTTGGACTGTTTTTCTCATTGTTGTAAACTGAGTCCTGTCCGTGTGTTTGCCTTTGCACCGCGACTAGATTTTCCGATCCCGGTTAGTATCGTAACTGCGGCAGCCGCCAAGATGAGTCGAATAGCTTCTAGGATTTTTGTTGAGCTTGGCCACCCAGCGTCAACGCACGTAGGACATATTGTCGGCCGCAACACTGAGATCCGGTCATCCGGGCAAGAGCGCGGCGTGCTGATGTTGATCCTTGCGCCAAATCTGGTCTCAGTAGCTGACGAATTGTAGATTGCTGGTGATGGGACCGTCACGATCGCACGATCAGCGCCCCCAGTCCCCACGGACTGCGCCAATGGACGAGGTTTAATCTCGTCAATGCTCATTGTTATGAGCTTGGATTTTGGAGAAGATGAGGATGCTGGAGATCGCGGAACGGTTAGCAAACAAGCAATACGGGGACACGAGGTTTACCCAGGTTCAGGCCCCTGGAGGGAAAACCATACTCCTGCTTGTCTGCTCTTGATTACGGCGGAACCGAAAGTTATAGGGGTGCGCAGATGTAATCTGGCGTGAAGATGTGTATGCGATGGTATGAGAGGTGCCCTCCTCGTCGTGCCCTCCTAGCTTTTATATAGAAGTAGGCAGGTCTCGGGCACAGATCGAGTCGGTTACAGGTTTTAGGGTTTGCCCCTTTGAATATCCTATCTATTCTAGTCTTGCTCTCCAAGAATCCGAAAACATCCTGGGCTTGGGCCACCCGAAAGTTTTCATGGGTCATGTATATTCTTGTGGGCCTTCCTTGGACTGGACCAGGTATGCTAAGGTCTTGTACCCATGGGGTATAACCATGTCATCCAGGACGTGCATGAATCAAGGCACATAATCTTTTCCATGACTCGAGTAATTTCTCTTCTTCTCCCTGTTTAAAATAAAAAAAGTCTCTGCAAAGCAACATGTCTAGCACTGGGAGGCAAATATTTATGGAAGAAAGAAGCGATCAAGCAATCAGGGCTATCAATGGAACCAGAAGGTAATCTATTAAACCAAGCCCTAGCTTCTCTTTTTAGTGAAAAAGGGAAGATCTTAGCACCAAAGTACTTGCGCATCTTAAAATCATCAGAGAATAAAGCACTCATAGTAGAAAGCTCATTCATATGAGCCACAACACTCTCATTTTCAGTCCCACAAAAAGGTTATTTCTCAACAATATCTAAATAAGATAAATCAAGAGAGAAATCATAATCTTCGTCTTTAATATCTATGGGAGAGGTGGCAAACTTAGGATCAGAGGACAACTTAGGCATAATAGTACGTCTAGCAAAGAGACTCTTCATAGCACTAGTACCATGTGTGTTTCGGCACTCTTCAACAAAATCATCAGTGAACTCAATGTAACCATCATTAATATCATAACTCTCACTAGCCTCAGGTGATCTAACAGGTGTAACAGTGTCTTCACTAGGAGTTTCGGTATTTCCTAGAATAGCCATAGTAGCATCTAGAAAAGGACCTAATGAACCACTCGCATCAAGCACAGTAGAAGTAACATCATGAGCATCAAAAGCAGTTTCAGACTCAGCAGTAGTAGCAATGTGTGTAGGATGAGTATGTGGTGGTGGTGTAACAAGCTTACTTATAACAGACTGCGAATCAAGAGCAGCAGAGGTGTTTAGGACTGTACCTCTTCTTGTAGTGGATGGTAAAATAGGGAACTTTCCATCACGATACTTCCCCATGATGAAAGGAGTAGCAGTGAACAATAATAGATCCAAGTGAACTTACAAATAAAGCTATGCTCCCCGACAACGGTGCCAGAAAATAGTCTTGATGACCCACAAGTGTAGGGGATCGCAACAGTCTTTGCAGGTAGTATTACCCAATTTATTGATTCGACACAAGGGGAGCCAAAGAATACTTGCAAGCCTTAACAACTGAGTTGTCAGTTCAGCTGCACCTAGAAATATTCTTGCTCACAGAAGTTTATCAGTAGCAAAGCAACAACAACAACAGTAACAGTGAAACATGAGCAATAGTATCAATAACGGTAACAGTAGGATTTGAGTGTGGTAGGCATAGGGATGGATGACGGGCGTTGCATGGACGAGTCTAAACATGTAACTTCAAGATCTAGGGCATTGCAGATAAATAATAACAAGCATCCAAGTACTAAACAATCCTACGCATGTGCTCCATATATAGTCATACGTGCTCGCAATGAGAACTTGCACAACATCTTCTGTCCAGCCAGCCCGTGGCAGCGGGGCCTTTAGGGAACTACTAGCAATTAAGGTGCTCCTTTTAATAGAGCACCGGAGCAAAGCATTAACACTCCATGAACACATGTGATCCTCACACCACAACCATCCCCTCCGTTTGTCCCAATTATTGTCACTTTGGGGCCTTTGGATCCGGACAATGATATGTGTACACAACTTGCAGATAAGATCACAAACAATACTATCATAATGATTCAATAATAAGTTCAGATCTAAGATCATGGCACTCGGGCCCTAGTGACAAGCATTAAGCACAACAAGTTGCAACAAAGTCAAATAGCACTAATAGAGATACTAGGCACTATGCCCTAACAATCTTATTCGATTACATGATAGAACTCATCCAATCCCTACCATCCCCAAGCCTACAGCGGGGGATTACTCACTCATGGATGAGGGAAACATCGGTGGTTGATGGAGATGTGTTGGTGATGACGATGGCGATGATCCTCTCCAAATTCCCTGTCCCGGCAGGGTGCTAGAACGGAGTTTCTGGATCCGAATCTTGGTTTCTGGTGGCGGCGGCGGAGCGGAACTCTTTCTGGAAAACTATCGAACCCCACTGAGTTTTTAGGTCAGAAGGCAACTTATAGGCGTGGAGGGACGCCTAGGAGCTGCCTAGGGTGGCCAAACCCCCTCCAGGCGCTGGGTCAGGTGGGCCCACGCCTAGGGTGGGTCTGGGGCCCCTAGGCCTCCTCTCTCTCTCCCCTTCTGGCTCCGTGGATCTTCTGGTGAGAAATAGTATTTTGGCATATTTTCTGGGATTTTTCCTGATAGTTCATTTTCTGGACAAAAACAAGACACCAAGGTAATTCTGCTGAAAACAGCGTCAGTCCATGTTAGTTGTATCCAAATCACACAAGTTTAGAGAAGAAACAATAGCAAAGTGTTCGAGAAAGTAGATACGTTTTGGACGTATCAATAAGACAAATATAAATGAATAGAGGTAAATTATGATATAGAAAAGTGATGCAAATTGGGCGTATCAACTCCCCCAAGCTTAGACTTCGCTTGTCCCCAAGCGAAAACTGAGCTCAGTAAACATGTCCACGGGTTTACGGAGTGAAGTGTCGATAAAAGAATATAAACAAGAAGCATCACACTTACCATTGCACAACTCATAGAAGAAAGCAACTCACCATTATATAACTTAGCTTGCAACCAAGTACAATAGTCACAATAGAGATGCATAAAGATAAATCATAATTGGAATTGGAAAACTTGTTCTTGGTCAGAGAACACCTGGTAAACAGTTTCACAAAAGCTTTTTGTAGAAGTTTCAAAACAGGAGCACTCTTTGCTTAAAAAGGTTTTTCACAAGTGAAGGCTTTCAAAGTAATACTCAATAGATAGGATTTTTGTGTAAACAAGGACGATAAAGAACATGATTGAATAAATCACCATATGAATGCTTGAAACACAACATCTGAAAAGCTTGCTGGAGATAGAGAGGAAGTAGGTTTACTGACTCAACTTGGTAACTAGGAGAAAGGTCCCTTCTTAGAGGGTAGCAGGGATTACAAGTCATAAAGAGCTTCCAAAAGATTATGGTACTTACTAGCTTTGAGCCCTCATTGCCCGTATCATAAGCATCTTGAGATGATTAAGGTTAAAGTGAACAAAGATGGAGTATATGCTTGACGAAATATAAGTTGGCAATCTCATGTCCCTTGAATACGAGGGCCACTCCTCATGCATACTCAACTTTGGGCCCAGGTAAGTTCTTGTCATTATAAGTATTTGCATATCATTGAGAACAGCCAACGGGGTACCCCTTGCACATGGTACATGAGCTTTCCCATAACCAAAATGACAAGACAAGCAAACAATGAGCATCTCAGCGATCTTTTTATTTACTATATGCATATATTTTTATTGAGGATGCTTCATAGATGGCTCACTACGGTGATACTGCAAGTTTCCACCATGATTAGGCATGGCTTAGGCTAGCGGCCCAGGCATTTCTCTAACACAGAATACAGACTCCATGGACTTACAAGTTCCCTCTTTATTTCACACCATTGACATCCATAGACAAAAGAGAACGGTATCAACTGTGTATAGAGTACAAGTGCAATGTTGAAAACGTTCCCCGTGACAACACGTGTGAACACCCGGATTTTTAATCCCAGATGCCTGTTATGCCATACATCGCAATCCCAGGATTACCATTTTTGCGAGACATAACAGAATTGGATACCATAGTACATCATCCATTACAAACCGTACATAAGTTCTTACACAAATAGGGATCTCATGATCCAGTTCTTAATACAACTTCAAGCAGCAGAATACGTAATAATAACGGTAGCGTAGGCGAAGCTCCATCTTTGGGGTCACAGGCAATGCTGACGATGGGAGATGATCCTAGTTGTCGTAACCTTCCTGGGGTCCATCCTCCAGGTACTCCTCTTCATAGTCTGGCCACGGGAATAGCCAAGGACAAAGCCATGAGTACTCTTTAAGTACTCGCAAACTAATACTAACAGGTGAAGGTTTTTTTTGATAATAGGACACTAGGCTCTAAGGTTGTTTTGCAAAAGCCAGATTTATTTCTACTAAGCTGAGAAGCAAGAGAAGCTAGTCACAATTTTAATAACTCCTAAGTAGGAAACTTGTATTTCATATCACAACCCTGTTGTGGTCAAGTCAAAGTCTCAATTCATTTCACAAGTATTTTGAAAACATCTGACGGGGGAACAGTATGGCCACTCCAACTGTCCATAACCGCGGACGCGGCTATTCGAATAGTTTGACACTCTGCAGAATTGTACACTTTCACCACAACATTCGATACATCCGTCAGGAACAAATCCTGAATTCACCATACTCAGTATGCGGATAATCAATCCTAACCTTTCAATTACACGCCCTAGTATAAGCACCTCTCCTGTGAGTTTGGCCTCCCAACCATGACCAACTGTCATCTTGGGTACTGCACAGGTGGACAATCCTCACAAGGTAGCCTCAGCTCAGACCTTGGCCATGAGGGAACTAATACTAAGGTATATAAGTTTCCAGTCAAGCCCTACCCAATCTTCGGTTATTGTGGTTGTACGATAAAATTGGAATGGTATCGCATCCAGACAACCATCAGTTTTATAAAGGGCTAAGGCTCATGCCTCAACATTTTCATCACCAAAATCATCTGGTGCTCGGAAACACATGTCAAAAACATTTCAATAGAATGAGCCATCATTCCAAGGTTTTCATAACCATTTTCACCAAGTATTCCCATCTAAAGTTGATCAAGTTTTATGCTTAGCACTAGCATCTACAAATCGGGGTAAGTACTAATGAGGGGTGGTAAACTAGTGGAGTTTCAACTAAGTTCAATCTCATGCCTTGGGATGACATCAAGATTATCTAGCTTAGGCCAAATTTTATGATTTTTATGCAACCTTCAATTATCCTTCTAGTATCTACCATTTATTCCAGTAAACTCTAAGTAAGAGCTTTGATAAAGAAATAAAGTACTAATCTTGCAAGTAAAACTAGGATTGGTGTCATCAAGTGTATCGAACCAAGCATGCTCAGTGCATCGCATAGGTTATTTAACTCTCATAATTGCAAGTGTTAGCTTGTATTGGTCCACTTAGTAAAGCTTGCTAAAGTAGACTATCTTGCAAGTGTTAGCTTGCCTTGTGCAGAGCAGTGGTTGAAGTTCTCCTCAGCTTCTTCTTCATAGTATCCTCCTTCTTCCTCATATCCTTGGTCGGTACTAGTGTCTATAAATAAATACGATGTACACAATCACCAAAAAATACTTAACTACTTGCAATCATCACACAAAAGGGTCCTATAGATGATCTAGCATCATCACTAACATTCCAAGATTAAAGCTTGGTTTAATTCCTTTTATTTTTAGAAAAGTAATTTCTACTCATTGAAAAACTACTTAAGATTTAATATTCTCCAATCCAAACATGGGATCATGTTGACACATGTCATCACCACATATTTTAGTCCATGGGAATGTGATTTAAAGTGGTGTCACAATTTAATAAGGTTTTACCCTTTTATTTTAATTAAATAAAGTGACTAGAAATGACTATGTAGCATTCTTTTATTACTTTATTTCTGTAAGTAAACCTATATATTTTTATATATTCTGAAAGATATGGTTAAATGTGATTTTTGAGAGTTGGAATCAACTCAAAAGCTATTACGGTTTAAATTTGAAAAATGTTTGAATGCAGAAAAGCTTCTGCCTTGTTATTTTTACCATGGATGATCTACAAATCCAAATGACTTGAATCCAACGGTCTTGGATTCAGCATTCCCAGACCTTTCTAAAAAAATTGGTTTCATTCAATTTGGTTCACTGAATCGACCTGGGTTGATTTTTGAAACTGGGTACAGAATTGTGTTTGAAATTAAATGGAAAAGGTTAAATTCAAATAACTGGGCTACGCGGGAAGCGACACTGGACCGGCCTGCTAAGCACAGCTCTTACGCGAGCTGGTTAAGTGACTGTCCACACGCGTCAGTGAGACCGGGGGGTGCGAAGCGGTATGGGGCGATGTGGGGCGTTCGATCTGGTTCTAATCCAACGACTGAGGGTCATCGTCGATGTTGGGCAACGCCGACGAGACAGAAACCTAGCGCGGCCAGTGTCGGTCGTTGGGGGCTCACCGGGGTTCAGGTGAGGGTCGGCGAGGCAGGCGAACAACAAAGTAGACGACGACGAACCTCATGGTACCGGCAGCTTCTCCTGGGGCGGCTCCAATCGCTGGCTTCCTTCTTCTCCAGAGGCGGCGGGCTCCGGTAAAATTCCGATGAAGTGCTGCTCGCCTTGCTCCGGCAACGGGGTGGGACGATCAGTGAAGAGAGGGGAGTGAGATGGTGTGCTCAATTCGGCTGGGGTGGCCTCTATTTATAGTGGCGAGAGGGGACCGACGGGGCACAAGGTGAGCTCGTCGTGGTCGACGGTACAGACGGCTATCAGCGTGGGTGACGGTAGGGGGCGATACGGTGCTCCCTGGCGATGCTCAACGACACGGTGGCTAGACGTGGGGCGGTGTGGTTTGGTCGGAACGCGACGGTGCTCTGCGCGTGCCCAACGGAAGATTTAATGGCGCACAACGCGCGTGGTCCGCGCGGCGGCGAACGAGCGTGTCTGCGGGGTTGCTGGGACGATGGTGATCACGTATGCACGCGGCGAGGGAGGCACGCGGTCTGTGGGTGTCGGTCGAGTGTGGCACTCTGGCGCATGCTCGGCATGGTTGACAGAGGCACGGGCGCGACATTCCTTGGTGCTCTGGTTGGTGTCTTCGAGGCAGGGCTGGTCGAGAGGGGGCGGTGAGGCATGGGTGATCTTCCAAACAAGGTTGGCACGGCTAGTTTCTCTCCTAGCTTGCTGTCTACACTGGGGTGGCATGGTGAGCTTTGGCTGTTCACCATTGATGGCATTGCCAAGCTTACAGTGGGGCTAGTGCTTGGTTTAGTTAGCTAGATGATCTACTGAGGTTGTTGTGAGCTAGAAAGGGAACAAGTTAGGCAAGAATATCTGCTCTCAATAGTGTTTAGATTTTGTTTGATTTGTATCTGCAAGGTGTTTGATGAAATGGCCGCAAGAGTTCAAGTTTTGAATTTTAAAAATATTTTTGGTGGGTGTGCTAGGTTGGTGCTGGTGAGTCTGCAGATGCTTGGGTTTTGAAAGTTGAGCTTGTTTGAGTGGTTTTTGAAAAAGTGGGATCTTCTCATATGATAAAGATTCAATTTTGAACTGTCCTTTAAACTATGCATTTGAATGTTTCTGGATGATCACAAAGTGGGCCTTGATACTTTGTTATGAGTACAATCAAGGGGTGCAAAGATCCAGAAAAGTTTCTGTTAAGTTCTAAAAGTTTGAGACAGCCAAAGTAGGCATGAGAGTTAAATTGGTCAAAATGACCATTCACTCATTTATCTTTGTTTTGATTTATTTGTCTTTGAGAAAAGTTTGGGAATTGTTTAGATGATGTTTATTTCACCTAAGCATCCATTTACAAGCAAAGGAACACACAAACAAGTTGGTTCAAAAGAATTCCAAATGAAATGCATACTCACATGCATGCATTCATATTTTTGTTTAGAAAAGTTTTTGTTAACCCTAAATTTGATGATTAGAGTTTGATGATTCAAGTTTAGTATTTTTGGGATGTTACAAACCTTCCCCCCTTAAACAAAATCTCGTCCCGAGATTTGAAAAAGGACGAAAAGATTACCTAGGATTTGAAGAGATCGGGAAATTCCGTCCTGGTGTGATCTTCGCGCTCCCAGGTAGCTTCCTCTTCTGTGTGGTTGCTCCACTGAATCTTGAGAAACTTGATGCTTCGGGTTCGGGTAGTTCTGAAAACTTCTTCCAAAATACGGATGGGTACTTCGGGATAGGTCAGGTCATCGTTGATCTCTATGGTCCGGTGATCGATGTTCTTAAACACTTCGGTCTTCTCTGGGACTTCGAGACACTTGCGAAGTAACGAGATATGGAACACATTGTGCACAGCTGACATCTCTTCGAGTAGTTCTAATTGATACGACACTTCTCCTCGACGGTTCAGAATCTTGAAGGGTCCGATATATCTGGGGGCTAACTTTCCCTTGAGTTGGAAATGCTGCATTCCCTTCAATGGCGACACTTTCAGATATACAAAATCTCCTAAGTTGAAGGCGAGGTCTCTATGTCTCTTGTATGCGTAACTCTTCTGTCTTGACTGTGCTGTCTTGAGGTTCTCACGAATCTTGTGAACCTTCTCTTCTGCTTCTCGTAGGATGGCGGGTCCAAAAATCTGACTCTCTCCTACTTCCGACCAGTTCAAAGGGGTGCGACACTTCCTTCCGTACATGAATTCAAATGGGGCCATTTGCAAACTGGCTTGATAACTGTTGTTGTATGAGAATTCTGCAAACGGCAGACAGTCTTCCCACTTAGATCCATATTCTAACACACATGCTCTCAGCATATCTTCGAGTATTTGGTTTACTCGCTCCGTTTGTCCATCGGTATGAGGGTTATACGCGGTGCTGAAATCTAGGCGGGTTCCTAAACCTTCCTGAACTTTCTTCCAGAATCTCGAGGTAAACTGAGTTCCTCGATCCAATACGATGTTCTTGGGGACTCCATGCAAACTAACTATTCTCGCGATATACAACTCCACTAGCTTCGAACTCTGATATGTGGTCTTGACGGGCAAGAAATGGGCGACTTTGGACAATCGGTCCACTATGACCCAGATAGAGTCATTTCCCCTACTAGAAGTAGGCAGTCCAGTGATAAAGTCCATTCCAACGGAATCCCATTTCCATTCCGGAATCTGCAAGGGTTGCAACAATACAGCGGGTCTTTGATGTCCTGCCTTGACTCGCTGACATATATCACACTTGGCGATATAGCTTCCGATTTCAATCTTCATCTTATGCCACCAAAATTGCTCTTTTAAATCTTGATACATCTTAGTTCCTCCGGGATGGATAGAATAAAGAGTATCATGAGCCTCCTTCAGAATCACTTCTTTTAACTCAGAATCTGCTGGTACACAAAGGCGTCCTTTGTACCACAGAACTCCTTCTTCATCTTTGGTGAATCCGGGTACTTTGCCTGTACCGATGAGACGCTTGATTCCGTCAATACTAGCATTTCCCTTTTGCGCCTCTTTAATCTGACTAATCAAAGTGGGCTGAAGTTCTATGCTAGCCAAAAATCCTTTACTCACTAATTCTATTCGAAAATCTTCCATCTCTTTGTGCAAACTTGGTTGCTCCTTCAAAATCATGGAGTTCAAGCGGCACGGCAATCTGCTAAGGGCATCGGCTACCACATTGGCTTTACCCGGGTGATAGTGAATGTCTAGATCATAATCCTTGATTAGCTCAATCCATCTTCTATGTCTCATATTCAGCTCCTTCTGAGTGAATATATACGTCAGGCTCTTGTGATCCGAGTAAATCTCACAACAATTTCCCATCAGATAATGCCTCCATGTCTTTAAGGCTAGAACTACGGCTGCGAGTTCGAGGTCATGTGTTGGGTAATTTTGCTCATGTTGCTTCAGTTGTCGAGATAGATAAGATATGACTTCGCCTTCTTGCATTAGCACACATCTGAGACCGATCTTGGATGCATCACAATACACATCGAAGGGCTTCGTGATATCCGGCTGATCAAGATTGGGGCTGAAATCAATCTCCTCTTGAGTTCTTGAAAACTCGCTTCACATTTGTCGGTCCATTCAAACTTCTTGTCCTTCTTCATCAATTGGGTCATGGGTCTGGCGATACTCGAGAATCCTTCTACGAACCTGCGGTAATATCCCGCCAATCCGAGAAATGTACGAACTTGGGTTTGAGTGGTTGGGGCTTGCCAATCTTCGACATCTTTCACCTTTGCAGGGTCAATGGCAATTCCTCCGGCTGATACAATGTGACCGAGGAATCCTACCTCCTGTAACCAGAATTCACATTTGCTAAACTTTGCATACAGTTGATGCTCTCTAAGGGTTCCAAGAATGGTCCTTAGGTGTAGCTCATGTTCTTCTTCTAATTTGGAATAAATCAGAATGTCATCGATGAAAACAACGACAGATTTATCCAGGAAGTCCATAAAAATCTTATTCATGAGATTCATGAAATAAGCGGGGGCATTGGTTAATCCAAAAGACATGACGGTATACTCGTATCATCCATATCGGGTGGTAAAGGCAGTCTTTGGGATATCCTCTGCACGAATCTTGAGTTGATGATAGCCTGTTCTAAGATCAATCCTAGAAAACACTTTGGCACCGGTCAACTGATCAAACAAATCTTCTATCTTGGGCAAGGGGTATTTGTTCTTGATGGTGACATCATTCAACTTCCGATAATCCGTACACAAACGGTTACCTCCATCCTTCTTGTCCACAAACAAGACAGGTGACCTCCATGGTGACACACTTGGTTGAATCAATCCAATTTCCAACATGGAATCCAGTTGCTTCTTCAGTTCCGCGAGCTTAGAAGGGGTCATACTATATGGTCTCTGGGCTATGGGTCCAGTTCCAGGGATTAGTTCAATGATAAACTCGATATCCCGATCCGGGGGCAAACCGGGCAAAATATCTGGAAATACATCGGGGTATTCACAGACTATCCGGACTTGGTCAATGGTAGGTTGGGCTATACTCTTGTTGCACTTGAATTGGCGAGGTAAGGTTTCAGATATATGCTCGACTGATATTCCGGCTTTACTGGTCATGGTTATGGCTTTCTTGGCACAGTCAATCAATCCTTTATGTTTGAACATCCAATCCATTCCTAGTACTACTTCCAAACCTTTAGTTCCGAGTACTATCAGATTTGCATAAAAATCTATGCCATGGATTCGGATAGGGACGGCTTTGCAAATTTGCCTAGCCTTGGTGGTTGATCCGGGAATTTGAACAATCATAACATGCTTCAGTTTGGTTGGTTGAATTTTACTAGGGCATGCAAATTCTTCGGTGACAAATGAGTGCGATGCTCCAGAATCAAACAACACTCGTGCAAGTACTGAATTAACAGAAAACATACCTAGCACGACGTCTGGCGCTTCCTGAGCTTCTTCAGCATGCATGAGAAAAAGACGGCCATTGCGGTTGAGTGAATTCCCTGGGGCAAACCTTCTTCCTGGATGAACACGACGCTGTTGCTGAGCTAGGACATTGGCATTGGGGGTTGCGACATTCTTCTTGTTGGGGCACTCGTTGGAGTAGTGACCCTTATTTCCACAGTCATAACAAGTCACCTGCGACTTGTCCTTTGCTGCTACAGGCACAGAATTGCCTCCAGTCCTCGGGGCAGTGTTGGTGTTGGTGGTAGCATTGTTGTTATTGAACTTGGGTGGGGCACGGTTGAAATTGCTAGCGTTGCCGGGGTTGTTGTGATTTCCTCCGGTCCTAGGGTTTCCACGGTTGGGATAGGTCGGACGGTTCATCGGGGGTCTGTTGGTTCTTGGGGCAAATCCGGGAGATGGGTTAGGGATACACTTTGGGGTCTGATGGGTTCCTGGCTGATGCATCATGCGACGCTTGCGGTTCTCATTGGCTTGGTTGATCTTTCCTTCCATCTGGATAGCAAATTCGACAAGGGCTTCAATATCAGCAAAGGGGATATTGACTAACACTGTCTGGATCTCATCGTGCAGACCATTCAGGAATCTTTCTTTCTTCTTGGCTTTGGTGTCGATCTCATCCGGGGCATACCTAGATAATGACAAGAATTTATCACGGTATTATACTACGGTCATCCTTCCTTGCTTCAGCTCTCTGAATTCGTCTCTCATTCTCTTGATCAAACCCGGTGGCACATGGGTTCTGCTAAACTTGACCTTGAATTCTTCCCAGGTCATCATCTGGCCTCCGGTCATTGCGCGAACACTGTTCCACCATGCCCTGGCATCTCCGGCTAGATAGTGGGTGGCGAACAGAACTTTCTCGTTGGCTTCCACTCTGGTGACTTCTAGGTTATTTTCCATGGTTTGCAGCCAATCATCGGCGTCTAGGGGTTCTTCTGACTTAGTGAAAACAGGTGGGTTGGTATTCTAGAAATTCTTGAGCTTAGATCCATGGTTGTCCTAGTTTCTGTGGCCTTGGTTGTTGTGGGCTAGCTGGGCTATCTGCTGCAGGGTGGCTAGGTTGGCTTGACGTTCCGCTCTTTCAGCTTCGCGGTCAGAAGTCAACATTTGCAGAATCTGCAACATCGGGTCCGGGGATGAACCACTTCCTCCGTGTGGCATCTGAAGATTGAGATAGATCATGAGAAAAGAGGGAAATTTCTAAGGTTCTGGGATTTTGAAAAGTTTTTAAAGTTTGACTCGGATTTTTCTAGCAACTCGCTTTTCATTCATTCATTCATAGCACACGATACAACACACACCATAACAAAGAAAAACAGATGGTTTTAAGAACCATTCTGGGAACTACGATACAGTGGGACCGAATACTACTCACTACGCTAGTGCTCAAGTGCTACTACTCCTCGGAGTCGGTGGCTTCGTCATCCTCATCATCATCGATGAAGGCGAAATCATACTCATCGGTGAATAAGTCCATAGCCTGATCCTCCAGAAAATCATCATCATCGCTGAGATAGGAGTAAGGGTCTCCACGAAGATCCTCTCCTGCATTCTCCCTTTCTTCCAACTGCATGTCTCTCTCGTGGATGGTCTCCTCCAAAGATGAGATACGATGGCGAACACGAGCAATGATGCGCTCCTTCTTGTCGAGCTGACGGCGGCGAGACTTGCGATCCTTGGCTAGCATGGCGATGGTTTGGTCCTTCGTCTTGATGATGGCAGACTTGTGGTTGGAGTAGTCACGACAGTTATCCAACTCCTGCTGACGATCGTACATCATGAAGCTAAGGTGGTCCAATTGGGTCTTCAGCTCAGGGTGGTATGGGGCTTCCAGTGGTTGTCCATTAGCATCACGCCTTGGGCAAAACTCAAAGCGGGTTCCCTTGATCTGATTGATGCTTTTCTCACACAGACGGGAATGAGCTTCCTGCATTGCCCTGGAAAGTCCATCGAGCCAGTTGTTCTCTCTTAAGGTAAACTGAATTCCCACAGCAGTGGGAGGTTCAATCTTTCCTCGGAGACTTGCAACAATTAGCCACTGCAGATCTTCTCCTCCTTGATCATTGAGCTGAGCTCCGAAGAACTCGGGGTGAGGACGCTCCAGAAGTTCCGAAAGATGGTCCAAATCCCTCTCAAATATAAGGTCTCCTCCATTCCCCAACTGATAAAACTTGATGTACTTCACGTCCATTTATAATAATATAGGATGAGTAAGTTAGTATAGTGATCAAGTGTGTCAAATTTTATGTATTTTGCAAGAGTTTTTGAGGAACATGAATTTTCATGAAAGAATCAAAGGGATAAGAATGAGAATAAGTTTTTGTAAATATTTGTTTTCTTTGGTTTTGAAACTAAGTTTTTTATTCAAACATCCAGTATAACTAGGGTCTCCTATGGTCAGGATGGCTCTGATACCAACTTGTGAACACCCGGATTTTTAATCCCAGATGCCTGTTATGCCATACATCGCTACCAGGATTACCATTTTTGTGAGACATAACAGAATTGGATACCATAGTACATCATCCATTACAAACCGTACATAAGTTCTTACACAAATAGGGATCTCATGATCCAGTTCTTAATATAACTTCAAGCAGCGGAATACGTAATAATAACGGTAGCGTAGGCGAAGCTCCATCTTTGGGGTCACAGGCAATGATGACGATGGGAGATGATCCTAGTTGTCGTAACCTTCCTGGGGTCCATCCTCCAGGTACTCCTCTTCATAGTCTGGCCACAGGAATATCCAGGGACAAAGCCATGAGTACTCTTTAAGTACTCGCAAACTAATACTAACAGGTGAAGGTTTTTTTTTATAATAGGACACTAGGCTCTAAGGTTGTTTTGCAAAAGCCAGATTTATTTCTACTAAGCTGAGAAGCAAGAGAAGCTAGTCACAATTTTAATAACTCCTAAGTAGGAAACTTGTATTTCATAACACAACCCTGTTGTGGTCAAGTCAAAGTCTCAATTCATTTCACAAGTATTTTGAAAACATCTGACGGGGGAACAGTATGGCCACTCCAACTGTCCATAACCGCGGACGCGGCTATTCAAATAGTTTGACACTCTGCAGAGATTGTACACTTTCACCACAACATTCGATACATCCGTCAGGAACAAATCCTGAATTCACCATACTCAGTATGCGGATAATCAATCCTAACCTTTCAATTGCACGCCCTAGTATAAGCACCTCTCCTGTGAGTTTGGCCTCCCAACCATGACCAACTGTCATCTTGGGTACTACACAGGTGGACAATCTTCACAAGGTAGCCTCAGCTCAGACCTTGGCCGTGAGGGAACTAATACTAAGGTATATAAGTTTCCAGTCAAGCCCTACCCAATCTTCGGGTATTGTGGTTGTACGATAAAATTGGAATGGTATCGCATCCAGACAACCATCAGTTTTATAAAGGGCTAAGGCTCATGCCTCAACATTTTCATCACCAAAATCATCTGGTGCTCGGAAACAGAAGTCAAAAACATTTCAATAGAATAATCCATCATTCCAAGGTTTTCATAACCACTTTCACCAAGTATTCCCATCTAAAGTTGATCAAGTTTTATGCTTAGCACTAGCATCTACAATTGGGGGTAAGTACTAATGAGGGGTGGTAAACTAGTGGAGTTTCAACTAAGTTCAATCTCATGCCTTGGGATGACATCAAGATTATCTAGCTCAGGCAAAATTTTATGCTCTTTATGCAAACTTCAATTATCCTTCTAGTATCTACCATTTATTCCAGTAAACTCTAAGTAAGAGCTTTGATAAAGAAATAAAGTGCTAAGCTTGCAAGTAAAACTAGGATTGGGTGTCATCAAATGTATCTAACCAAGCATGCTTAGTGCATTGCATAGGTTATTTAACTCTCATAATTGCAAGTGTTAGCTTGCATTGGTCCACTCAGTTAGTAAAGCTTGCTAAAGTAGAGTATCTTGCAAGTGTTAGCTTGCCTTGTGTAGAGCATTTTTTGAAGTTCTCCTTGGCTTCTTCTTCGTAGTATCCTCCTTCTTCCTCGTATCCTTGGTCGGTACTAGCGTCTATAAATAAATACGATGTACACAATCACCAAAAAATACTTAACTACTTGCAATCATCACACAAAAGGGTCCTATAGATGATCTAGCATCATCACAAACATTACAAGATTAAAGCTTGGTTTAATTCCTTTTATTTTTAGAAAAGTAATTTCTACTCATTGAAAAACTACTTAAGATTTAATATTCTCCAAACCAAACATGGGATCATGTTGACACATGTCATCACCACATATTTTAGTCCATGGGAACGTGATTTAAAGTGGTGTCACAATTTAATAAGGTTTTACCATTTTATTTTAATTAAATAAAGTGACTATAAATGCCTATGTAGCATTCTTTTATTACTTTATTTCTATAAGTAAACCTATATATTTTTATATATTCTGAAAGGTATGGTTAAATGTGATTTTTGAGAGTTGGAATCAACTCAAAATCTAGTATGGTTTAAATTTGAAAAATGTTTGAATGCAGAAAAGATTCTGCCTTGTTATTTTTACCATGGATGATCTACAGATCCAAATGACTTGAATCCAACGGGCTTGGATTCAGCATTCCCAGACCTTTCTAACAAAATTGGTTTCATTCAATTTGGTTCACTGAATCGACCTGGGTAGATTTTTTAAACTGGGTACAGAAGTGTGTTTGAAATAAAATGGAAAAGGTTAAATTCAAATAACTGGGCTGCGCGGGAAGCGATACTGGGCCGGCCTGCTAAGCACAGCGCTTACGCGGGCTGGTTAAGTGGCTGTCCCTACGCGTCAGTGAAACCGGGGGGTCCGAAGCGGTATGGGGCAATGTGGGGCGTTCGATCTGGTTCTAATCCAATGGCTGAGGGTCATCGTCGACATTGGGCAACGCCGGCGAGATAGAAACCTAGCGCGGCCAGTGGGGGTTGTTGGGGGCTCACCGGGGTTCAGGCGAGGGTCGACGAGGCGGGCGAACGACGAAGTTGACAACAGCGAACCTCCTGGTACCGGCAGCTTCTCCTGGGGCGGCTCCAATTGCTGGCTTCCTTCTTCTCCAGAGGCGGCAGGCTCCGGTGAAATTCCGGCGAAGTGTTGCTCGCCTTGCTCCGGCAACGGGGTGGGACGATCAGTGAAGAGTGGGGAGTGAGATGGTGTGCTCAATTTGGCTGGGGGTGGCCTCTATTTATAGTGGCGAGAGGGGACCGACGGGGCACAAGGTGAGCTCGTCGTGGTCGACGGTACAGACGGCTATCGGCGTGGGCGACGGTAGGGGGCAGTGCGGTGCTCCCTGGCGATGCTCAACGACACGGTGGCGAGACGTGGGGCGGTGTGGTTTGGTCGGAACGCGACAGTGCTCTGCGCGTGCCCGACGGAAGATTTAATGGGGCACAACGCGCGTGGTCCGCGCGGCGGCGAACGAGCGTATCTGCGGGGTTGCTGGGACGGTGGTGATCACGTATGCACGCGGCGAGGGCGGCGCGCGGTCTGTGGGCGTCGGTCGAGTGTGGCGCTCTGTCGCATGCTCGGCATGGTTGACAGAGGCACGGGCGCGGCGTTCCTGGGTGCTCTGGTCGGTGTCTTCGAGGCAGGGCTGGTCGAGAGGCGGCGATGAGGCATGGGTGATCTTCCAGACAAGGTTGGCATTGGTAGTTTCTCTCCTAGCTTGCTGTCTACACTGGGGTGGCATGGTGAGCTTCGGCTGTTCACCATTGATGGCATTGCCAAGCTTACAGTGGGGCTAGTGCTTGGTTTAGTTAGCTAGATGATCTACTGAGGTTGCTGTGAGCTAGAGAGGGAACAAGTTAGGCAAGAATCACTGCTCACAATAGTGTTTGGATTTGTTTGATTTGTATCTGCAAGGTGTTTGATGAAATGGCCGCAAGAATTCAAGTTTTGAATTTTGAAAAGATTTTTGGTGGGTGTGCTAGGTTGGTGCTGGTGAGTCTGCAGATGCTTGGGTTTTGAAAGTTGAGCTTGTTTGAGTGGTTTTTGAAAAAGTGGGATCTTCTCATATGATAAAGATTCAATTTTGAACTGTCCTTTAAACTATGCATTTGAATGTTTCTGAATGATCACAAAGTGGGCCTTGATACTTTGTTATGAGTACAATCAAGGGGTGCAAAGATCCAGAAAAGTTTCTGTTAAGTTCTAAAAGTTTGAGACAGCCAAAGTAGGCATGGGAGTTAAATTGGTCAAAATGACCATTCACTCATTAATCTTTGTTTTGATTTATTTGTCTTTGAGAAAAGTTTGGGAATTGTTTAGATGATGTTTATTTCACCTAAGCATCCATTTACAAGCAAAGGAACACACAAACAAGTTGGTTCAAAAGAATTCCAAATGAAATGCATACTCACATGCATGCATTCATATTTTTATTTAGAAAAGTTTTTGTTAACCCTAAATTTGATGATTAGAGTTTGATGATTCAAGTTTAGTATTTTTGGGATGTTACAGCCCGGTTCTTCTAATTCCAACGTATAGATGCAAGCATATACAACTTCGATGTTCACAATGGTTCAAGTCTATTAGGGGCAAGAAAATAAGGTGTGCCATCAAGTTCGCGAGAGATTTACTAACTAGTTTTCACATGACAAAATACTTTTTAATTCGAAAGGTAAATGAAGCTTGAGAATTTGCTTGAAATAGCAAAAGCTACTAGGTAGATATGGTGGACACAAGTGGCAAAAGTTTTGGGTTCAAAGGATTTTGGAAACATGAGAAGTATTCCTTCTCAACATAGGTTTTTGGCTAGCCAGGCTGGGTAGCAAGCAAGAGAGTTGAAAGAAGCAAGCAAAATACAAGTAATAAAGCCAAACATGCAATATTCCTTGAAGACACAAAAGAATCTTAAATAAAGAATACTAAGCTTATGAGCCAACAAGAAAGAAAACAAATGATACCAAATACCTGTAAGCTTTTTCTTTCTTTCTTTTTCTCTTTCAAACTAATGCCACTGACCAGAACTCGGTTTGCCAAAACTAATTTAGATCCACTCGATGATCCCAAAGTAATGTCAATACTGATCAACTAGATCCATCATATAATAGAGATTGCAAACTAGAATAAGAAGTGCAAAAGGTAAAAGATAAGACTTCTCATTAATATTCAATAAAGGCACTCACACCAAGGGATACATAGATAATCAACTAAAGGAGAGATACTTCCACATGCAAACCAAACTATAAGATAACCTCTCTACCACAGATATGAATCCACTAAAAAGGTAAAAGATAAAAGATAATGGTGGTGATACCGCGGCACTCCCCCAAGCTTGGAACAAGCCAAGGGGATGCCAAACCTGATGACGAATTACTCCTTCGGTGGTGGTGGTGTTCTTTCGATAAGCTCCTCAATAAGTTTCTTCAAATCCTCCATATCGAAGGTCAGAGTACGAATTAACTCTGAATTATGCTCAATGCAGCCCATGATCAACTCGGACCGAGGATCCCAGTTCTTGTTATTCTTTCTCCATTCTTCCAGATTAGAGTATTTCTTTCCTGCACGGTTAGAACAAGGGATACTAGGAGGAAGTGTGTGCGGAGCAGGGATATGACGCGGAGTTCTCCCTCCTGTAGACATCCGTGTTGTCCTCCTAAGCTGGGTAGGTTGTGCCACCAAACCAATGCTTGTGACGGTAGTGTGAGTGTCCGGTTACTTGTCATTCTCCATGTCTCCTTCATACCCTACTGAAATCTCCTCCTCCTTGGGGACTTGAGGTTCTTCTTCCTCGGGCTTCTTGCCTTTTTCGTTGGCCGAGACGATGGTGCTCTAAACTTGAGAAGGTTTCCTGACAGAAACAGATTGAAACGAAAACACGACGAGAACACGATGCATGAACCTTGGGGGATCCGGGGGGTATATATTACGAGGTTTCAATGCATAATGAAGGTTTTGACACGGAAACGAGGCGGAGACGGAGTTCGGGGAGGGAACACCCCCCTCAGGCACGACCAGGCTGGGCCCGCGCCTAGGGTGGGTTTGTCCACCCCGGGCTCTGTTTCCTCTTCAGTTTCGTAACTTCCCTTATATATTAAAAACATCAAAAATATAAAAAGGTTGGGGTTTCACGAACCTTCTGTTTTCACCACTTTTACCTATTCAAAGACGAACTCTGCAGATTCCTTTTCTCTTTCTCCTGAGAATTTCCTTCATACAAAACTTTTGCACAAACTCAAAGACAACATTAGTTTAAGCAAAAACAGTAAACCTTTGGTAAACACTTCAACTGAAAACCCATCAAAACAAAAGCTTCTGTAAGAGGCAAATGCAAATGATGGCAGAAATCTGTCAAAACAGACCAGCAGGTAAAGATTGATTTTTCCGAAGACCTTCTGTTGCTCAAATCAAAAAGTGCAGAACTGATGAAAGTTGGGTAACAACCTGCAGAACAAGCTCCAAAAAAATGCAGCTCCATACGAAGTACTGAGCTTCCTCACGAATTTTTACAATGCAGCACAAAAATCTGTCCCAGGACAACCACTTTTCACAACTCCTCCACTTCACAAAAGTAGTTGAACTTGACACAAAAACCAAAACAAAAAGGATAAGGAGTGGTTATTACTGAGGTAATAACTTCCAAGACTCGACCAAACTCTTGGGTTATCTCCCAACAAGTACTTCTCTTTAATGCCTTTAAGTTAAGCTTGAAACTTCCAAAGATGCTCATAAAGGAGATATATATCTAAAATGAAAGAGAGCATCAAGAAGCAAATAACCAACACACTTGAGCCTAACCCACTTCCTATGCATGGGGGTATCATGAGAAAATGAATTGTTGAAACAAAAGTCCACAAGCATAGGAAGACAAAACATATGCAACTTTAAAGCTTTCAACATAAAACGGGGAAACTTAACATCATTGAGATGCATAAAACCATGTTTACCTCTCTCGAAATAAATTTCACTAGCACTTTGAATAAAGTTGACAATATAACTGTCACTGGAAACGACTTTATCATCAGAATAAGCATACTTATAGTCATCAAAAAGAGGTCCAAGGTCATAAACCGGATCGATAGAAGCAAGTCATTCCATCCTGAAATCTTTATTAGGCAAGCTATTTTCACAAGGAGCTTTAGCAAACTTGGAAAAGTTAAACTCATAAGAATCTCCATCAAACTTAGTTAAAACCTTTTCCTTCTTACAATCAATAATGTCTCCACAAGTGTTTAAGAAAGGTCTACCAAAAATGATAGGACAAGTTTTGCTAGCTGCTGAATTAAGCACTAGAAAATCAGAAGGATACTTAATCTTACCACAGAGAACCTCCACATCTCTTACAATTCCAATGGGGCAAATGGTTTCCTTATTAGCAAGGTGGATAACCATATCAATGTCCTCAAGCTCACAAGGACCAATCTCATGCATAATTTCCCTGTAAAGCTCATAAGGAATAACACTAAAACTAGCACCAATATCACATAAACCATAGTAGCAATGATCACCAATTTTAACAGAAAGCACAGGAACACTAGCTTTTCTAGCCGTACTAGGATGAGCGATAATATTAGAAGCGTATTCATAGAAGACTATATGTTCATCCTCTATATTTCTAGTGATAGTGTCTTTCATAATAGCTACCACAGGTTCATCACTCAAATGCTTACCAGGCACCACAATTTTCATTGTACCTTTGTTATTCACACTAATAATCATAGAATACTCCTTTACCTTAGCTGGGAAAGGCATTTTCTCAACATGAGGTTCAGGGTGTTGGAGATATGCCCAAGAGGCAATAATAAAGTGGTTATTATCATATCTTCATACTTATGATAAATGTTTACATACCATGCTATAATTGTATTAACTGGAAACATTAATACTTGTGTGATTTGTAAACGTAAAAGAGTCCCTAGTAAAGCCTCTTGTTAAACTAGCTTGTTGGTTAATATATGATCATGGTTTCCTGATCATGAACATAGAGATGTTATTAACAACAGGGTCATATCATTAGGAGAATGATGTGATGGACATACTCCTATAGTTAAGCGTAGCATAAAGATCAAGTCATTTAATATAGTTCATTTGCTATAAGCTTTCTGATACATAGTAACCTAATTCCTTCGACCATGAGATCATGCTTATCACCATCACCGGAAGGATGCTTTGATGACATCAAACACCACACCGTAACTGGGTGGCTATAAAGGTGGCATTGAGTGTTCGGAAAGTATGAGTTGAGACACATGGATCAAGAGTGGGATTTGTCCATCCATATGACGGATAGATATACTCTGGGCCCTCTCGGTGGAATGTCATCCAATTAGCTTGCAAGCATGTGACTAGCTCACAAGGGATCACATATCACGGGAACGAGAAAAGAGTACTTATCGGTAACGAGGTTGAACTAGGTATGCAGAGATACCGACGATCAAAACCTCGGATAAGTAAACTATCGTGAGACAAAGGGAAATTGGTATCGTATGTAAGTGGTTCATTCGATCGCAAGTAATCGTAGAAATATGTGGGAGCCATATGAATTTCCAGATTCCTCTATTGGTTATTGTTCGGAGAAGTGTCTCGATCATGTCCGCATAATTCACGAACCGTAGGGAGACACACTTAAGGATTCGATGTTGTTGAGTAGTTATGGAATGATGAGTAAGAGACCGAATGTTGTTCGGAGTCTTGGATGGGATCCGGGATATCACGAGGAGATCCGGAATGGTCCGGAGAATAAGATTCATATAAGGAAATTCCTGTTTCGGGGTTGGAGAATGGTTCCGGTGTTTTCATCGGGAATGTTCTAGAAGGTTCCGGAATGTCCGGCACTCCGAAGGGGAAGGGTACATGAATGTTTTATATCAAGTTGGTATGATTGCATCATGTACTAAGTGTCATCTCTGAACAAAATAGAGGGTTTAATCAAATCCTTGTTTGAAAAGTCAAACGCCAATTTGAAAAGTCAAACGGCTATTTTGGGAAGTGGAGGGGAAGTGGGAAACCGAGTTGGGGAGGAGTCCCTCCTCCACCGCCGGCCCACTTGGGATCCGAGTTGGGGAGGGATTCCCCTCCCCTTGGCTGGCGCCTCCCTCCTAGGACACAAGATTGCCCCCTCTAAACCTAACCCTATCCGCCGCCGCCCACCATAGCCGCCGCCTACGGTTTCTCCCCTAGCCGCCGACTTGGGCACCTCCAAGCCCTAGCCGCCAGACCTAGCACCCCCTCCTTGGTGTGTCTAAACCCTAGAACACCGAGGGCTCTCTCATATTCCACCATACTCGCTCCGGCTTAAGGCGAAGCCCTGCGAGATCTCCCCTCTACTTCCGGTACCACGCCGTCGTGCTGCCGAAATCTCGAGGAGAGTGCTACAACCTCCGCTGCCTGCTGGAACAAGGGAGAGGAAGGTCTTCATCGAGTACCGAACATGTGTGACTGCGGAAGCGCTGCCGGAACGCAGCGCCGGAAGGATCGTCTACGCGATCTTGAGATCGGAAGTGTACGACTACATCATCCACGAGAATCTGCTCTCGTTAACCGCTTTGGATCTTCGAGGGTTAGTACTCTATTGACTCGTTGCTACAATCTAGTAGATAGATCTTGGCTTGATCATAGATTAGATCTTGATTGTGTGTTCATGCGGTAGAATTTTTTTGTTTTCCATGCTACGAACCCCTACAGTGGTATCAGAGCCGTGTCTATATGTAGATCTGTTGCACGAGTAGAACACAATGGTCATTGTGGGCATTGATGCTTTTGTTGTCGATTGCTTCTTGTGTACTTTGCATCTTGCGGGATGGTGGGATGAAGCGGCCCGGGCTAACCTTACATGACATCGTTCATGAGACTTGCTCCACGCTTGACATGCAACTTGTATTGCATAAGTGGCTTTGCGGGTGCCTGTTTCTCCCAACATAGTTAAGATTCAATTTACAACGGGTGATTGACAATACTAGTATCAATGTTGTGGTTCTTGTTCGTAAGTTAGAACGACACTTATTGAAAACCCCAAACCACGTAAAACATGCAAAGAAAATTAGAGGCGTCTAACTTTGTTTTGCAGGGGTGTGCTGTGATGTGATATGGCCATGATTGTGATTATATATGATGTATGCAATGTTCCTTATTGTAAGTTGGCAACCGGCAGGAGCCATATGGTTGTCTTTAATTCAAAGTAGTTGTAATAGTTGATGCTGGTGGAAGACAACCATGAAGCGGCGCCATTGACCTTGACGCCACACTGGTGATGATGGAGATCATGTTCGTGCTTGAAGATGGAGATCGGAAGCAAAAGAAGAAAGGCCATATCATATCACATATTATGAATTGCATGTGATGTTAATCCTTTTATGCATCTTGTATTGCTTAGTTCACGACGGTAGCATTATAAGATGATCCCTCAAACACACAATTTCAAGTTTTAAAGTGTTCATCCTTAGTAAGCACTGTTGCTAAAGCTCGTTGTTTCGAAGCACCACGTGATGATCGGGTGTGTTAGATTCTGCGAGTGTATACAACGTGATCAAGCCAGATTTGCTCATGCGGAAGCTAAGGTTGATCTTGACGAGCCTAGCATGTACATACATGGTCTCGGAACACGGATCACCGAAAGGTAAAGCATGAGTCATATAGTAGATATGATGAACATGTTGATTGTTCGCCATTGAAGCTATATCAACTCTCGTGATGATCGGTTTTGATGTGGTGGATTTGGTTCGTGTGATCACTAAAACAATGTGAGGGATATTGTTTTCAGTGGGAGTTCAACGGCGATATGATTAAAAGTTGAACACTATTTATCATAAATTAAATCAAAGTGAATTTGCATAGTTGTTGTAGTCATTGGCATCCGTTTACCACCTTGCGCTTAGTTTTAATTGAGATGATAGAACTATAGAATTCTGGTTAGTTACTTTACGAACTGGTATCGTATTGTTTTGAAGTGTTAATCTAAAGTTTAAAAGTCCTATTGCAAACTTTCAGTAAATTCCGGTTACTCCATGAAATTTAATAATTGGTATTAAATCAAGAGTGACAATTCCAAGTGTTAGTATATGAGTATCATGTTTGTCTCCATGATTCTTGATATTCAAAGGATTGTCTTAATATCAAGGTTATCTAGGATCTGAAAGAGTTGTTTCATAAACCATGATGTGTGGAAGATATTGTGATATCTGAAATGAAGTTTTGGTTACAACATGATAGAGTATAATATGGCAAAAGTCATGTTCTCATATTTGATGAGAATTTGCAAAAGGTTGGAGACACTAGTTGTCCTAATCCTCCAAAAGGTTTTGGAGAGCAACATTATACTCGCAATTCACCATTATAAGCTAAAATTAGCTTGATCATGGATAATTCCATGATAAGGGTGAATATTTGATGTAGGTAAAATGTTTACTACACCAAGAGATTACTAAAGAAAGGAATTTGAAAGAACACCAAACATTTGATGATGGTGATCTACTTCAAAGTGCAAGTCCAAAGACATTGGTATTTAACTATACACGCTTTGGACTATGTGTCATGTGTATGGCTCCACTATTGATGTTGATAGATTCTTTCAAACGTAAAAAGAAATGATGAAAGAGAATCTCATAAATATATGGCAGAAAAGAAAAAAACTAGAATTGTTCAGCTTAAGTATATAGATGATATACATGTTATGGCTATATTCTTTGCTTGTTAAACAATGTGGTTCTTAAGTATTTGATACTGAATTTGTTGGTGTGAATCGTCATACGAAACAACACAATTCATGAACTACAATGGCCTAAGTAACTAGCAAAAGAATATGTGATGATGTTCATCGAGAACAAATAAAGGGTTATTGTGCTGCTTGTTAAACATCAAAGCTTGCCTTCAAGATTTGTTTTATCAGGTATTATGAGAACAAAAGGGTTGTTCAAATAATTGCCGTAATCCATAAAAGATGGATGATTCACAAATCTCGTTGGAGAAATCACATCCATAAAACTAGTGCTAAAAATGTCGAAAGATAAATTGATTAAAAGATCACTTAGGAAGTGACATCGCCGTTTAAATTATATTGGAAAGAAAACATGAAGAAACTCCATGTGGATGGAATTTTGGAGTCTTTTTGATTTTTGATCAAATGACGCTTATGAAACTTTCCTAGAGATAATTAAAACTTCGTTCATAGGCCAAAAGGGAACGAATGACTAGCTTATTAGAACTTGTACATATTGTTGTACGAAGTCCATTATGTGTAGTCAAGAGCGATGGATTTCAATTTCATATGCTTTCTCCGAAAATTTGAGTGAATATATGAATATTTACTTAATAAGGATGAAGTATGAAACATTTGAAAAGTTAAAAGACTTTCAAGATGAAGTGCAAGATCATTGTAACAATAATATAAATAGTTTATGATAAGATCATAAAGGAAGATATTTGAGTTACAAGTTTAGCATAATACCTAAGATTTAAGGAATCGTTCCGTGGATTTGCATTTTTCGAAACACCATAAGAGTATAGAGCGTTCGAGATATGTAATTAAACCTTGTTTGACTTGGTAAGATCAAAGGTGTAATTCATAAAACTGCCATTATATTTTAAAGATTAAAAGCTTTAGTGACTACCGTTTTTCCACTGAAAAGAGCTCCATCATAATCCGCTGAAATGACACCATATAAAATTATGGTTTGGGATAAAACCCAAGTAGTCCTTTCTTAAACATTGGTATGCTATGCATAAGAAAGATGTTTGCAACCAAAGTCGGATGAACCTGTCTTTGTATAATTGTTAAGTAATCCTCCATAAACACCGGAGACAAAAGTGTTTGTCGCTTAGAACGTCAAGTTTCTTTGAGAAGGAATTTTTCGTGAAAAGATAAGTGGGAGGACAATAGAACTTGGATAAGGTTATAAGAACCTTAGCTATATGTGCAAAGTTGCGCAGCGCCGAAAAGTGTTTCGGAGGCAGAAACAATGCTCATGGCTCACGTGCCCCAAAGGTTGTGGTTACGAAGGTCAAAGTTTCTATTGAACCAAGTAGGTCGAGTAAACAATCAAATACCAAGATTTGAGGGTTGAATCATTATTTGAGAATAATGAACGTACTACATGCAAAGAAGCGATGATGGGCCCTAACTCCGTAAAATGGCTTGAAGCCATAAAATCCGTGATAGTTCCATACACGAGAAATCAAAATTTGAACTTGAAGGACCCTCGAGAAAGGTGTAAGACCCTAAAGTTGTGTTTGGATCTATAAAGAAATAGACAAGGATGTTTCGCATCTATGAAATGGTCGACATGTTGGGAAAGAGTTCACAACAATGTTCAAAGGTTGACTATGACAAGATTTGATCTTTCATAGCGATATTTAGTCTAGACGGATTAATGTAGCAACCACTACATATAATTTTGTTATGTGGTAGTTGAATAAAAAAAACAAGTTCTTCTAATAGAATTGTTACCTAGGACATGTGCATAACACGGTCCATAGGGTTTTTGTTAATTCAAAGGATGCTAAAAGCATATGCAAACTTCAATGGTTGAAGTGAGCGTCGCGGAGTTGGAATCTTCACTACGATGAAACTGTTAAAAGAGTTTAATTTCATCAGAGACAATGAAGATGCTTACATTTGCAAGAAATTAAGTGGGAGCGCTAAGACATGTTTCTAATACATTATGTGGATGACATATTGTTGATTAAAAATGATGTATCTTTTATTAACACATATTAAGAATTCATCCCGATGAAAGACTTAGGCAAAACCCAAATGTTTGGCATCAATAGACGCCAATATGGTTATGCCAGAAGTACATAGACGAGATATTGAATGAGTTCAATATAGAAACTACAAGAAAGGTTCTTGTCGCACAGAAAGGATTGAATGAGTTCAATATCGATGATATATTCAAGTGTATTGACACTGGGTAAGTGAAACAAAGATTCAAGTATAGATTGATACTTGATGTATGAAATCACAAAAGGGTAATTATATCAATCATACTGTGATATGTACAAATCCAGATATGTCCTATACTCTAAATGTTATGAGCATATACCAGAATGATTCATAAGATGATCATTGGACAATAGTAAGGATATTATTATAATCTTTTGGAAGAACTAAGAGTATATTATTTGTAGAAGTGACAAATAGATGGTTAGTTCATTGTAAAAGTACTACATTGGTACTAGTTTTGTCACAAAGTACAAATTAAGTTTATCTCAATCTAAACTAAGGGTGGCACAATATAATGGAAAGTAAGTTCCATAATGGATTTGGATGAGTTCCAAAGTTAAGACATTGTGATAGATACTACAACAAAAGGCTAAGTATATGACTGCTATAATAGCAGCTAAAGAGGGCATTTGTGTCAAGTAGTTTGTTATCAAACTAGGTGTAGTTCACAGCGGGATAATACTATGAAGATATATTGTACGACAATATTATCAACATGTTTTAACCCCAAAGAACTAAAGGTCTCACCAAAGGACCAAAATTATACAAAGCCATCTCATTAGAGAATGAGTGATGCATAGAGACGCAAAGACATGCAATTACACACGGACCTGGAAGTGTCAGATCCGGAGATCAGTTGACCACTAGAAATCGTGTACATACAACACCGGAAAGCCATAGGTGTTGAATACGCAAAGGTTTGAAACTAGATTATTGACTCTAGTGCAAGTGGGAGACTGTTGGAGATATGCCCAAGAGGCAATAATAAAGTGGTTATTATCATATCTTCATACTTATGATAAATGTTTACATACCATGTTATAATTGTATTAACTGGAAACATTAATACTTGTGTGATTTGTAAACGTAAAAGAGTCCCTAGTAAAGCCTCTTGTTAAAAGCTTGTTGGTTAATATATGATCATGGTTTCCTGATCATGAACATAGAGATGTTATTAACAACAGAATCATATCATTAGGAGAATGATGTGATGGACATACTCCTATAGTTAAGCGTAGCATAAAGATCAAGTCATTTAATATAGTTCATTTGCTATAAGCTTTCTGATACATAGTAACCTAATTCCTTCGACCATGAGATCATGCTTATCACCATCACCGGAAGGATGCTTTGATGACATCAAACACCACACCGTAACTGGGTGGCTATAAAGGTGGCATTGAGTGTTCGGAAAGTATGAGTTGAGACACATGGATCAAGAGTGGGATTTGTCCATCCATATGACGGATAGATATACTCTGGGCCCTCTCGGTGGAGTGTCGTCCAATTAGCTTTCAAGCATGTGACTGGCTCACAAGGGATCACATTTCACGGGAACGAGAAAACAGTACTTATCGGTAACGAGGTTGAACTAGGTATGCAGAGATACCGACGATCAAAACCTCGGATAAGTAAACTATCATGAGACAAAGGGAAATTGGTATCGTATGTAAGTGGTTCATTCGATCGCAAGTAATCGTAGAAATATGTGGGAGCCATATGAATTTCCAGATTCCTCTATTGGTTATTGTTCGGAGAAGTGTCTCGATCATGTCCGCATAATTCACGAACCGTAGGGAGACACACTTAAGGATTCGATGTTGTTGAGTAGTTATGGAATGATGAGTAAGAGACCGAATGTTGTTCGGAGTCTCGGATGGGATCCGGGATATCACGAGGAGATCCGGAATGGTCCGGAGAATAAGATTCATATAAGGAAAGTCCTGTTTCGGGGTTGGAGAATGGTTCTGGTATTTTCATCGGGAATGTTCTAGAAGGTTCCGGAATGTCCGGCACTCCGAAGGGGAAGGGTACATGAATGTGTTATATCAAGTTGGTATGATTGCATCATGTACTAAGTGTCATCGCTGAACAAAATAGAGGGTTTAATCAAATCCTTGTTTGAAAAGTCAAACGCCAATTTGAAAAGTCAAACGGCTATTTTGGGAAGTGGAGGGGAAGTGGGAAACCGAGTTGGGGAGGAGTCCCTCCTCCACCGCCGTCCCGCTTGGGATCCGAGTTGGGGAGGGATTCCCCTCCCCTTGGCCGGCGCCTCCCTCCTATAAGAGGACGGGCAGGGCTCCCCTCCTAGGACACAAGATTGCCCCCTCTAAACCTAACCCTAGCCGTCGCCGCCCACCATAGCCGCCGCCTAGGGTTTCTCCCCTAGCCGCCGACTTGGGAACCTCCAAGCCCTAGCCGCCGGACCTAGCAACCCCTCCTTGGTGTGTCTAAACCCTAGAACACCGAGGGCTCTCTCATAGTCCACCATACTCGCTCCGGCTTAAGGCGAAGCCCTGCGAGATCTCCCCTCTACTTCCGGTACCACGCCGTCGTGCTGCCAGAATCTCGAGGAGAGTGCTACAACCTCCGCTGCCTGCTGGAACAAGGGAGAGGAAGGTCTTCATCGAGTACCGAACGTGTGACCGACTGCGGAAGCGCTGCCGGAACGCAGCGCCGGAAGGATCGTCTACGCGATCTTGAGATCGGAAGTGTACGACTACATCATCCACGAGAATCTGCTCTCGTTAACCGCTTTGGATCTTCGAGGGTTAGTACTCTATTGACTCGTTGCTACAATCTAGTAGATAGATCTTGGCTTTATCATAGATTAGATCTTGATTGTGTGTTCATGCGGTAGAAATTTTTTGTTTTCCATGCTACGAACCCCTACACAGGGACAATATGATTAGTAGTACAAACTTGAGTACTTCTAACAGGAACATGACTAACAACATCTTTATACGGAGCATGGTACTTATTCCACTTCTTCTTGGGAATGTCTATGTAAGAGGAAAAGGCCTTAAAACAGTAGGCAATACTTTGAGAATCAAGACCAAACTCATTGCTAATATCACGAAAGTCATTAGTTCCCACAAAATATTTAATGTAATCGTAATCATAGTTTATACCTGACTTTCTTCCTTTGTCATTCTCCCAAGCTTCAGTGTTATCTTGAATACGGTCTAAGAGATCCCATTTAGCTTCTTCCTTCATATGTGTGAATGATCCAGCACAAGAAGCATCTAGTAAATATTTATCATGAAGAGCAAGCCTAGCATAAAAGTTATTGAGAATAATATTGTTAGGAGTTCATGAATAGGACATTTAAGCATTAGTAACTTCAATCTCCCCCAAGATTGAGCTGTACTCTCTCCATCAAGAGGCCAAAAGTTATATATAAGATTTCTATCCTTATGAATTTCACTGGGAGGATAAAATTTAGAGTAAAAGAGAGATGACATCTCCTCCCATTCCATGGATTGTCCATCCTTCAGCAGCTTATACCATTCTTCAGCTCTCCCTTTCAAGGATATGGAGAGTAACTTCTTCTTCGCCTATTCAGTTGTGATACCTGCACACTTAAAAAACCCGCATAATTCATGGATAAAAAGCAAGTGATCACCGGGATTGACAGTTCCATCCCCAAAATAATAATTATCCATAACATGATGTAGGGGTTCGTAGCATGGAAAACAAAAATTTTCTATCGCATACAAACAAACAAGCCAAGATCTATCTACTAGATTGTAGCAACGAGTCGATGGAATAACTTACCCTCGAAGATTCCAAAGCGTTTAACGAGAGCGGATTCTCGTGGGTGATGTAGTCGTACTCTTTCCGATCTCAAGATCGTGTAGACGATCCTTCCGGCGCCACGTTCCGGCAGCGCTCCCGCAGTCGGTCACACGTTCGGTACTCGACGAAGACCTTCCTCTCCCTTGTTCCAGCAGGCAGCGGAGGTTGTAGTACTCTCCTCGCGATTCCGGCAGCACAACGGCGTGGTACCGGAAGTAGAGGGGAAATCCCGCAGGGCTTCGCCTTAAGCCGGTGCGAGTATGGTGGAGCTTATGAGAGAGGCTATTTAGTGGTCTAGTAATTAGACACACCAATTAGAAGGCTCTAAACCAATTAGAAGGCTCTAAACCGCAGGCTAAAGCAATTAGAAGCTCTAAACCAAAACGGCTCTAAACCGGAGATTTAGAGGTGGAAACTTGTGTGTCTAGGAGGGGAGCCCTGCCCCTCCTTTTATGGGTGTGGAGGCGCGGCCAGGGGAGGGGAGTCCCTCCCCAAGTCAGCCTTGGGTGGCGCGCCAGCTTGGGGAGGAGACTCCTCCCTCAAGTCGGTTCCCAACTCCTCTTTCTTGTTTCCCACAGTTTCTTGTTTTAGCCGTTTGACTTTCAAACTGGACATTTGACTTTTCTGTTTTAGGATTCAATTTAATCCTTTATTTGGGACAGCAAGAGCACTTAGTACATGATGCAATCATTCCAATATGTAATGACACATTCATGTACCCCTTCCCCCCCGGAGTGCCGGACAATCCGGAACCTTCTAGAACATTCCCGATGAAAACACCGGAATCATTCCCGAACTCCGAAACGGGACTTTCCTTATATGAATCTTATTCTCCGGACCATTCCGAATCACCTCGTGATATCCCGGATCCCATCCGAGACTCCGAACAACATTCGGTCTCTTTCTCATAATACCATAACTACTCAAACAACGTCGAATCCTTAAGTGTGTCTCCCTACGGTTCGTGAATTATGCGGACATGATCGAGACACTTCTCCGAACAATAACCAATAGAGGAATCTGGAAATTCATATGGCTCCCACATATTTCTACGATTACTTTGCGATCGAATGAACCACTTACATACGATACCAATTTCCCTTTGTCTCACGATATGTTACTTATCCGAGGTTATGATCGTCGGTATCTCTGCATACCTAGTTCAACCTCGTTACTGATAAGTACTCTTTTCTCGTTCCCGTGATATGTGATCCCTTGTGACCAAGTCACATGCTTGCAAGCTAATTGGATGACATTCCACCGAGAGGGCCCAGAGTATATCTATCCGTCATGTGGATGGACAAATCCCACTCTTGATCCATGTGTCTCAACCAATACTTTCCGAACACTCAATGCCACCTTTATAACCACCCAGTTACGGTGTGGTGTTTGATGTCATCAAAGCATCCATCCGGTAAAGGTGATATGCATGATCTCATGGTCGAAGGAATTAGGTTACTATGTATCAGAAAGCATATAGCAATTGAACTATTGAAATGACTTGATCTTTATGCTACGCTTATCTATAGGAGTATGTCCACCATATCATTCTCCTAACGATATGATCTTGTTGTTGATAACATCTCAATGTTCATGATAGGGAAACCACAATCATTAATCAACCAACAAGCTAGTGAAGTATAGAGGCTATACTAGGGACTTCAAATTAAGTTTACAAATCACACAAGTATCAATGTTTCCTTGTTAATACTATTATATCATGAATGCAAACATTTATCATAAACACAAAGATATAATAATAACTACATTTATTATTGCCTCTAGGGCATATCTCCAACAGTCTCCCACTTGCACTAGAGTCATCTAATCTAGATTACATGGTAATATACCGAACACCCATGGCAGTTTGGTGTTGGTCATGTTTTGCCCTCGGGAGAGGTTTAGTCAACAGATCCGCCACATTCAGATCTGTGTGTACTTTGCAAATCTTTATATCCCCATCCTGGATATGTTCTCGAATAGCGTGAAAATGTAGCTTGATATGCTTCAGCTTCTTGTGTGACCTTGGTTCTTGCGCATTGGCTATGGCGCCCATGTTATCACAGTAGATAGACATTGGGTCCAGCGCACTAGGAACCACACCCAGCTCTGTAATGAACTCTTTCATCCATATCGCTTCTTGTGAAGCCTCCGAAGCAGCCATGTATTCCGATTCAGTTGAAGAGCCACAACGCTTTGCTTTGCACTCCTCCAGCTAACTGCTGCACCATTCAAAATAAATACGTATCCGGATTGTGATTTAGAATCATCCGGATCTGTGTTCCAACTAGCATCGGTGTAACCATTAACAACGAGTTGTTCATCACCTCCATAAGAAAGAACCATATCCTTAGTTCTTCTCAAGTACTTAAGGATGTTTTTGACCGCTGTCCAATGATCCACTCCTGGATCACTTTGATATCTGCTAGTTAAACTAACAGCATATGCAATGTCGGGTCTAGTACATAGCGTGGCATACATTAGAGATCCTATGGCTGAGGCATAGGGAGTCTTACTCATCCTTTCTCTATCTTCTGCCGATGTCGGACTTTGAGTTTTACTCAAGGTCGTATTGGGCAACATGGGCAAGAACCCTTTCTTGCTTTCTTCCATTCCAAACCTCTTTAGAACTTTGTCCAAATATGTACTCTGTGACAATGATATTTGGCGTTTCGATCTATCTCTATAAATCTTTATGCCTAATATGTAAGCTGCTTCGCCAAGATCCTTCATTGAAAAACTATTATTCAAATATTCCTTGACACTATTAAGAAGGTCTACATCATTCCCAATCAACAATATGTCATCCACATACAGTATTAAGAATGCTACAGAGCTCCCACTCACTTTCTTGTAAATACAAGCTTCTCCATAAGTTTGTATAAAACCAAAACTTTTGATTACCTTATCAAAACGTTGATTCCAACTTCGGGATGCTTGCTTCAATCCATAGATGGACCGTTGAAGTTTGCATACCTTGTTAGCATCTTTAGGATCGACAAAACCTTTGGGTTGCATCATATACAACTCTTCATCAATGTCTCCATTGAGGAATGCTGTTTTGACATCCATCTGCCATATCTCATAATCATAATATGCAGCGATTGCTAACATAATCCTCACAGACTTTAGCTTCGCTACCGGTGAGAAAGTCTCATCGTAGTCAACTCCTTGAATTTGTCGAAACCCTTTTGCGACAAGTCGAGCTTTATAGACAGTAACATTACCATCAGCATCTGTTTTCTTCTTGAAAATCCATTTGTTCTCGACAGCCTTTCGGCCATCCGGTAAGTCCACCAAACTCCACACTTGGTTTTCGTACATGGATCCAATCTCGGATTTCATGGCTTCTTGCCATTTATTGGAATCTGGGCTCATCATCGCTTCCTCATATGTCTCGGGGTCATCGGTGTTGTCCACCAACATGACATTCATAACAGAATCATACCAATCTGGAGTGGTACGAGTTCTCGTTGACCTCCGAGGCTCTGTAGCAACTTCAACCGAAGTTTCATGATCACCATCATTAGCTTCCTCTCTTATTGGTGCAGGCAACACATGAACTTCTTCCGGTGTTGCGCTACTCGCAATTTCGAGAGAAGGTTCGACAACCTCGTCGAGTTCTACTTTCCTTCCAGTCAATTCTTTCGAGAGAAATTCCTTCTCTAGAAAGGATCCATTCTTGGCAACGAAGATTTTGCCTTCGGATCTATGATAGAAGGTATACCCAATAGTTTCCTTCGGGTATCCTATGAAGACGCATTTTTCCGCTTTGGGTTCAAGCTTGTCCGGCTGTAACTTCTTTACATAGGCTTCGCATCCCCAAACTTTAAGGAACGACAATTTAGGTTTCTTCCCAAACCATAATTCATACGGTGTCGTTTCAACGGATTTAGATGGTGCCCTATTTAAAGTGAATGCGGTTGTTTCTAATGCATAACCCCAAAATGATAGCGGTAAATCTGTAAGTGGCATCATAGAACGAACCATATCTAAGAGAGTTCGATTACGACGTTCGGACACACCATTACGCTGTGGTGTTCCCGGCGGTGTCAATTGTGAAAGTATTCCGCATTTCTTCAAATGCTCGCCAAACTCGTAACTTAGATATTCACCTCCATGATCAGAACGTAGAAATTTAATCTTCTTGTTACGTTGATTCTCTACCTCACTTTGAAACTCCTTAAACTTCTCGAAAGTTTCGGACTTATGTTTCATGAAATAGATATACCCATATCTACTCAAGTCATCCGTGAAGGTAAGAACATAACGATAACCACCGCGCGATGCTACACTCATTGGACCACACACATCGGTATGTATGATTTCCAATAAGTTCGTAGCTCGCTCCATCATACCAGAAAATGGAGTCTTAGTCATTTTACCCATCAGACATGCTTCGCATCTTTCAAGTGATTCAAAATCAAGTGATTCAAGAAGTCCATCGGAATGGAGTTTCTTCATACGTTTCACTCCAATGTGACCAAGACGACAGTGCCACATATAGGTCGAATTATCGCTTGATTTCAAACGTTTAGCCTCAATGTTGTTGATATGTGTATTTCCACTATCGAGATTCAATAAGAATAGACCATCTATCAAAGGTGCATGTGCATAAAACATATTACTCATATAAATAGAACAACCATTATTCTCGGATTTAAACAAGTAACCGTCTCGCAATAAACAAGATCCCGATATAATGTTCATGCTCAACGCAGGCACCAAATAACAATTATTTAAGTATAAAACTAATCCCGATGGTAGATGAAGGGGTAGCGTGCCGACCGCGATCACATCAACCTTTGATCCGTTTCCCACGCGCATTGTCACCTCGTTCTTCGCTAGCTTCCGTTTATTCTGCAGCACCTGTTTCGAGTTACAAATATGAGCAACCGAACCAGTATCAAATACCCAGGAACTACTACGAGTACTAGTGAGATACACATCAATAACATGTATATCAGATATACCTTTCTTCTTGATGTTGCCGTTCTTCAAATCCGCCAAGTACTTTGGGCAATTCCGCTTCCAGTGACCTTCTCCCTTGCAGTAAAAGCACTCAGTATTAGGCTTGGGTCCAGCCTTGGTCTTCTTCGCCGGCGTGGTAACTTTCTTACCACCCTTCTTGAAGTGTCCCTTTTGCTTAGACTTGCCTTTCTTGAATTTGGTGGTCTTATTGACCAACAACACTTGGTGCTCTTTCTTGATCTCCACTTCTGCAGATTTCAACATGGCAAAGAGTTCTGGAAACGTCTTGTTCATGTTCTGCATGTTGTAGTTCATCACAAAGTTCTTGTAACTTGGTGGTAGTGATTGGAGGACACGGTAAATCCCCAAAGCATTAGGAATCACTATACCCAAGCTTTGAAGTTTGTTTGCGTGCCCAGACATCTTAAGCACATGCTCACTGACGGAGCTGCCCTCTTCCATCTTGCAGTTAAAGAACTTTTCAGAAGCCTCATAGCTTTCAATTGCCGCATGAGTCTAAAAAATCAATTTGAGATCCTCGACAATATCATATGGGTCTGAATCCTCAAACCTTTTCTGAAGCTCCGATTCCAAACCATACAAGATAGCACACTGAACTATGGAGTACTGATTCTTCCGAGTGAGGTAAACATTCTTTACTTCATCGGGAGCATCAGCTGCAGGTGGGTCACCCAACGGTGCATCCAGCACATAGGTCAAATTACCAGCTGTGAGGACAATCCTCAAATTGCGGAACCAATCCGCGAAGTTGCTTCCATTGTTTTTCAACTTTTCTTTCTCTAGGAACGCATTAAAATTGATGGTAGGGGCTGCCATTGATCTACAACATATTTGCAATAGTTTAGACTAAGATTATGACAAATTGAGTTCAAATTAATTAATGTAATTAAACTAGGTGAACTCCCACTCAAAACAATATCCCTCACATTGTTTTAGTGATCACACGAACCAAATCCACTACATCAACACCGATCATCACGAGAGTTGATATAGTTTCAATGGCGAACAATCGTCATGTTCATCATATCTACTATATGATTCATGCTTTACCTTTCGGTGATCCGTGTTCCGAGACCATGTCTGTACATGCTAGGCTCGTCAAGATTAAACCTTAGTTTCCGCATGAGCAAATCTGGCTTGCTCACGTTGTATACACTTGCGGAATCTAACACACCCGATCATCACGTGGTGCTTCGAAACAACAAGCTTTAGCAACGGTGCTGACTAAGGGTGAACACTTTATGACTTGAAATTCATGTGCATGAGGGATCATCTTATAATGCTACCGTCGTCTACTAAGCAATACAAGATGCATAAAGGATTAACATCACATGCAATTCAATATATATGTGATATGATATGGCCTTTCTTCTTTGTGCTTCTGATCTCCATCTTCAAGCACGAACATGATCTCCATCATCACCGGCATTGCATCAAGGTCAATGACGCTACTCCATGGTTGTCGTCCACCGGCTTCAACTATTACAACTACTTTGAATAGACACGCGGGTCTTAACATAAATTAAAGACAACCATATGGCTCCTGCCGGTTGCCGACTTACAATAAGGAACATTGCATACATCAAATATAATCACAATCATGGCCATATCACATCACTGCACACCCCTGCAAAACAAAGTTAGACGCCTCTACTTTCTTTGCATATTTTACGTGGTTTGGGGCTTTCAATAAGTGTCGTTCTAACTTACGAACAAGAACCACAACATTGATACTAGTATTGTTAATCACCCGTTGTAAATTGGATCTTAACTATGCTAGGAGAAACAGGCACCCGCAAAGCCACTTATGCAATACAAGTTGCATGTCAAGCGTGGAGCAAGTCTCATGAACGATGTCATGTAAGGTTAGCCCGGGCCGCTTCATCCCAACATACCGCAAGATGCAAAGTACACAAGAAGCAATCGACAATAAAAGCATCAACGCCCACAATGACCATTGTGTTCTACTCGTGCAACAGATCTACATATAGACACGGCTCTGATACCACTGTAGGGGTTCGTAGCATGGAAAACAAAAAATTTCTATCGCATACAAACAAACAAGCCAAGATCTATCTACTAGATTGTAGCAATGAGTCGATGGAATAACTTACCCTCGAAGATTCCAAAGCGTTTAACGAGAGCGGATTCTCGTGGGTGATGTAGTCGTACTCTTTCCGATCTCAAGATCGTGTAGACGATCCTTCCGGCGCCACGTTCCGGCAGTGCTCCCGCAGTCGGTCACACGTTCGGTACTCGACGAAGACCTTCCTCTCCCTTGTTCCAGCAGGCAGCGGAGGTTGTAGTACTCTCCTCGCGATTCCGGCAGCACAACGGCGTGGTACCTGAAGTAGAGGGGAAATCCCGCAGGGCTTCGCCTTAAGCCGGTGCGAGTATGGTGGAGCTTATGAGAGAGGCTATTTAGTGGTCTAGTAATTAGACACACCAATTAGAAGGCTCTAAACCAATTAGAAGGCTCTAAACCGCAGGCTAAAGCAATTAGAAGCTCTAAACCAAAACGGCTCTAAACCGGAGATTTAGAGGTGGAAACTTGTGTGTCTAGGAGGGGAGCCCTGCCCCTCCTTTTATGGGTGGGGAGGCGCGGCCAGGGGAGGGGAGTCCCTCCCCAAGTCGGCCTTGGGTGGCGCGCCGGCTTGGGGAGGAGACTCCTCCCTCAAGTCGGTTCCCAACTCCTCTTTCTTGTTTCCCACAGTTTCTTGTTTTAGCCGTTTGACTTTCAAACTGGACATTTGACTTTTCTGTTTTAGGATCCAATTTAATCCTTTATTTGGGACAGCAACAACACTTAGTACATGATGCAATCATTCCAATATGTAATGACACATTCATGTACCCCTTCCCCCCCGGAGTGCCGGACAATCCGGAACCTTCTAGAACATTCCCGATGAAAACACCGGAATCATTCCCGAACTCCGAAATGGGACTTTCCTTATATGAATCTTATTCTCCGGACCATTCCGGATCACCTCGTGATATCCCGGATCCCATCCGAGACTCCGAACAACATTCAGTCTCTTTCTCATAATACCATAACTACTCAAACAACGTCGAATCCTTAAGTGTGTCTCCCTACGGTTCGTGAATTATGCGGACATGATCGAGACACTTCTCCGAACAATAACCAATAGAGGAATCTGGAAATTCATATGGCTCCCACATATTTCTACGATTACTTTGCGATCGAATGAACCACTTACATACGATACCAATTTCCCTTTGTCTCACGATATGTTACTTATCCGAGGTTATGATCGTCGGTATCTCTGCATACCTAGTTCAACCTCGTTACTGATAAGTACTCTTTTCTCGTTCCCGTGATATGTGATCCCTTGTGACCAAGTCACATGCTTACAAGCTAATTGGATGACATTCCACCGAGAGGGCCCAGAGTATATCTATCCGTCATGTGGATGGACAAATCCCACTCTTGATCCATGTGTCTCAACCAATACTTTCCGAACACTCAATGCGACCTTTATAACCACCCAGTTACGGTGTGGTGTTTGATGTCATCAAAGCATCCATCCGGTAAAGGTGATATGCATGATCTCATGGTCGAAGGAATTAGGTTACTATGTATCAGAAAGCATATAGCAATTGAACTATTGAAATGACTTGATCTTTATGCTACGCTTATCTATAGGAGTATGTCCACCATATCATTCTCCTAACGATATGATCTTGTTGTTGATAACATCTCAATGTTCATGATAGGGAAACCACAATCATTAATCAACCAACAAGCTAGTGAAGTATAGAGGCTATACTAGGGACTTCAAATTAAGTTTACAAATCACACAAGTATCAATGTTTCCTTGTTAATACTATTATAGCATGAATGCAAACATTTATCATAAACACAAAGATATAATAATAACTACATTTATTATTGCCTCTAGGGCATATCTCCAACACATGATTAACAATACTTGCAGGTATCTTGAAAGGGTCTATCTCAACAGGTGATGGTTCATCTACTACCCTAGTAGTGGTATTAGTTTCCCAAACAGAAAACCAAGTGGGTTATCCATATTGGAAACAAAGTAACAAGCAGTAACAAGAGCAATACTCAGAGTGAAAGTTTCCCTTACCAGTTCCACTCTTTAATAGCGCTTCACTCCCCGGCAACGGCGCCAGAAAATAGTCTTGATGACCCACAAGTATAGGGGGTGTATCGTAGTACTTCCGATAAATAGGAGTGTTGGTCCCAACAAGGAGCAGAAGGTGTTGAACAGTGGTATGGAGCAGGAAATCCCTGTGAATACTTAGCAAACAGATTATTAGTGGTTTTCTGACAAGGCAATAAAACAAAGAGGAAGTAACAGAAGTAACGAACAAATGGAGCAAGTGGCCTAATCCTTTCTTAGCAAAGGACAAGTTGATGGAAATACTTATAAATACCAAACGTTCTCGAGGACACATGGGAATTCTGTCAAGTGCTTTCGCTTCAAATAGCTGAGTACTCTTCGTTGGTGTTTGTAAGTGTTGTGTGGGTGAACATGTGCTAACATACCACCCTTCCTAGGACTAATACATACTTGTGATTAAACCCCCTGCAAACATCCGTAACTACAGGAAAGTAATTAAGATATAAATCTAACCACAGCCTTAAACTCTGAGATCCTACGCTCCCTTGTGCAAAGGTTTCCTAACGGGGGTTCAGGTTTCTGTCACTCCGGAAACCCCACAATTAGTAGCCAAATACACAATGCATCCCCCTAGGCCCATAAATGGTGAAGTGTCATGTAGTCGACGTTCACATGACACCACTAGAAGAATAGCACCACAACTTAAATACTAAACCATTGAATAATAACTCATCACAAATTCACTACTAACAACATGACTTCTCCCATGTCCTCAAGAACTAAACGAACTACTCACAAGAAATCATATGGATCAAGATCAAAGGTGATATCATAATGGATAACAATCTGAACATAAACAATAATCCAATGGTTACACTCACAAGCATAAAATACAATAGTAATCAACACCGGGAAAGTTTCCCCTAATGAACTAATGTAATATCCAACACAATTGTTACAGCGGGACAGAGTGGCGATGATGGTGCTGGTGGAGATTATGGTGTGGATGATGATGATGATCCCGATGAAGCCTAGCTTGATGATGGTGTTGATGGCGACGGTCTCCCCTCTCCGGGAAGGAATTCCCCCGACATAAATCTGTCTACCGGAGAGATCTTTCTCTCTTGGTGTTTTCTGCCCCTAGAGGCGGCGGAAATCTATCTGTGGTTGCTCCCCGAACCTTAGGGTTTCGAAGGGAAGATATAGGCAAAGGGGCGGAGTCGGAAGCCGCTGGGTGGGACACACCTTCCCTAGGCGCAGGGTCAGGTGGGCTCGCGCCTAGGGGGTATGTGGGCCCCTGAGGCCCCACTTTGTCCCTCCTTCTGGCATCCTTCATCTTCTGGTAAAATAATATGTTTCCATATTTTTCTGGTATTTTTCTGATCTTTGCGAAATTGCACCGAAACACCTTCTTTTCCATCAGAATCCAGACTCCGGCAGTCCATCCTCCAAGATTCATCCAACATGCATAAACAGATGAAAAGCCATAGGTAATACCTCATATTAAGACAAATATCAATGAATAGAGGTAAATTATGATATAGAAAGGTGATGCAAATTGGGCGTATCAATAAGATAGAATCATTAACCAATTTGACATAGTAATCTCAATATCCATCGGATCCCCGCAGACACAACATGCATGATTACAAATGGATGATCTTGATCATGAACGGAGCTCACAAGATCTAAACATGGTAGCACAAAGAAGGAGAAACAACCATCTAGCTACTACATGGACCCATAGTCCAAGGTGGAACTACTCACGCATCATACCGGAGGCTGGCATGGTGATGAAGAAGGCCTCCGGGATGATCTCTCCCCTCTGGCAGGGTGCCAGGAAGAGCTTCAAATCCCCCCGATCTAGGGACGATGGTGGCGGTGGCTACGGACTGTTTCGTGGAAGATTGATCGGGTAATTAGGGTTTAGGTATCGGGGGCTTATTATAGGCGAAGGGGAGGCCAAGGGGTGATGACCCACAAGTGTAGGGGGTCGCAACAGTCTTCGCAGGTAGTATTACCCAATTTATTTATTCAACACAAGGGGAGCCAAAGAATACTTGCAAGCCTTAACAACTGAGTTGTCAATTCAGCTGCACCTGGAAATAGTTCTTGCTCACAGAAGTTTATCAGTAGCAACCGTTTGTAGTATCAACAGCAAAGCAACAGCAACAGCGACAGCAATAGTGAAACAGGAGCAATAGTAACAGTAATGGTAACAGTAGGATTTGAGTGCGGTAGGCATAGGGATGGATGGACGGGCGTTGCATGGACGAGTCTAAACATGTAACTTCAAGATCTAGGGCATTGCAGATAAATAATAACAAGCATCTAAGTACTAAACAATTCTAGGCATGTGCTCCAAATATAGTCATACGTGCTCGCAATGAGAACTTGCACAACATCTTCTGTCCATCCATCCCGTGGTAGCGGGGCCTCTAGGGAACTACTGGAAATTAAGGTGCTCCTTTTAATAGAGCACTGGAGCAAAGCATTAACACTCCGTGAACACACGTGATCCTCACACCACAGTCATCCCCTCCAGTTCTCCCAATTATTGTCACTTTGGGGCCTTTGGATCTGGACAATGATACGTGTACACAAATTGCAGATAAGACCACAAACAATACTATATAATGATTCAATAATAAGTTCAGATCTGAGATCATGGCACTCGGGCCCTAGTGACAAGCATTAAGCACAACAAGTTGCAATAAAGTCAAATAGCACTAATAGAGATACTAGGCACTATGCCCTAACAGATCTTATTCGATTACTTGATAGAACTCATCCAATCTCTACCATCCCCAAGCCTACAACGGGGGATTACTCACTCATGGATGATGAAACATCGGTGGTTGATGGAGATGCGTTGGTGATGACGATGGCGATGATCCTCTTCAAATTCCCCGTCTCGGCAGGGTGCCAGAACGGAGTTTCTAGATCTGAATCTGAATCTTGGTTTCTGGTGGCGGCAGCGTAGCGGAACTCTTTCTGGAAAAACTATCGCCCCCCCCCCCCCCACGGTTTTTAGGTCGAAAGGCAACTTATAGGCGCAGAGGGAGGCCGAGGGGGGTGCCTGGAGTGGCTGCACCCCCCTCCCAGGCACGGCCAGTGGTGGGACCACGCCTGGCATGGGTGTGCCCCCCTCCCCTAGGCTCCTTCTCTTTGTCTCGTCTTCTGGCTCCGTGAATCTTCTAGTGAAATATAATTTTTGGCATATTTTCCAGGATTTTTCCTGATAGTTGATTTCCTGCACAAAAACTAGACACCAAGGTAATTCTGCTAAACACAACGTCAGTCCGTGTTAGTTGTATCCAAATCACACAAGTTTAGAGGAGAAACAATAGCAAAGTGTTCGAGAAAGTGGATACATTTTGGACGTATCAGCCTTCCCCTCCACTTCCGTTGCCTCAGAAAGGTCAACATTCAGCCATCGATAAGATGGCAGCAAAGCTTCCAGGATGGATGGGTAGAAACCTCATGCGTCCCCCGCCTCTCCGGACCGGCGGCTGTCATCCCTGGTAGCTTACTAGGATCCCTAGACTGGTTCCACAGACCAACACTAGTCTTTTCTCCACATTTTGTCCTCTCTCGTGCGCACCCGGGAATAACTTTCTGGTCGGTCACCCATCCTAAAATTTCTCCAGGCCAAGAATGCATAACCTAGAGTTTCTTTGGAGATGAGCCCCAAAAATAAGTTACAACTTGTTAGTATGGGTATCCTATCAATCATATTAAGCCATGCGCTAGGATCTCATTTCCCGATAGAATTACCCTAGCAAAGACCGTTCTCATGGCCATATCTATGTACGACACCACATTCATCCCTCTGTCCAAGTGGGCTAGAGATAAGATCATATAGATCGCAAGAAACTTCGTCTGGGAGGGAGGTGAAGGAGAGCATGTAGCACAAGGAAAAGCTTTAGTAAGCTGGAAGACACTTTGCAGACCAAAGAACCTGGTGCTGGCTGTGCCTCATACTTCGATGGCCTTGGGTTAAGTGGACGGACTCACAACACACTTGAGTGAGTTCAAAGCTTCCATGCGACAACGTTAACTTGGCTCTTTTTAGAGCATTCACGAAGATCACTCTAGGCGATAGAGAGATCGCCTCCTTCTGACAAACAGTTGGTCCCACCTTGTCCCTATCCGCCTTTGGGCGCCTGGCCTCTTCAAAATCGCCTTCAGAAAGAACCGAAGTATGGGAAAAGAACTCTCTACCAGCAATTGAATTCGATCAATCACTCGTCTGAAACACGATGGTGCAGCTCTCCCAGTATCTTAGTATATGGGACGTCATTACGGGCATGCAGCTGGTGCCACTCCAATCAGACACCATCACTTGGATTTTAAACCTGGATTTAATTTATAGCACTAGCTTGGCCTACCAGGCGCAATTTTACGGTAGCTTCCCCATATTCAAATCTTAGAAAATTTGGCCAACGCATGAGGAACCCAAGTGCAAGCTCTTTGTCTGGCTAGCCATGCACGACAAGCTCCTTATGACTATTGACAACCTTGCTACTAGGATTGGACTCATGACCCCATCTGTGCGCTTTGCCTTGGGGCCCCTAAACGATAGGTCACCTTTGCAAAGACTGCCCCTTCATCGTGGCAATCTGGAATCTCACTCAAGAAAATGATAATGCCGCAGGAGGGATACCTAGCGACGAGTTTCCCTCCATTTCGGATTGGTGGGACAGCATGATCGCATGCCAGCCTACGAACGAGCAACGAAGAATAAGCGGTTGTCTGTTATACGTCCTCTAGAATGCGTGGAAAGAAAAAAACAGGCGTACCTTTACTAGTCGTCGCCTAACATATGTCGAGGTAGTTGCAATCGCTAGGGAGGACATTTGACAACGAGCTCGAGCTTTCGCGGCCTCCGAGCCTGCCATTTCCCCGGAGTCTGATTAGGCTTGTTCTTATATATTCAGGTGATTTCAGCATGTTTACACTTTAATCAAAACATGCCCATCTTCACTGTTTGAGTCATTGTTCTCTTTAATGAAAAACAATAGTGCTTCAAAAGAAAACAATAGTGTTATCTAAGATAAAAAAACTATAACAAGTGTCATATAGGAAAGAGAAAAATGTTAAGTGACAAATAAGACATCATATTTAGAAGTAGTGGGTTAAGTACTAAGGAATTCTCAGAATTAATTGTGGGCTCTTGCTGGGTCATGTCTTGCCCTGGGTCATTCTAGGATCTGTGCCAGAGAGTTCAAACTTCGGTCGTTCTAGAATCTGATAATATTATTTGGACGTGGCTAGCCAGCACCCGGGTGCTGGTTAGTACGAACCAGCCTCCGCCCCAAAAATAGCAAGTTCTCACGGATACGTCTGATCGTACCTAATTCTGTTATTGGTAATTTCGTCCTCATCCTTCGTGCTACTATTCCAACTAGCTCCCCCAACTGGCACATAGGTACACCACAGGGTTACTCTTCTAAGCATTTCCATCACGTGCTTGCAACGTAAAAAACTGGTTACCAAATTGGTCACCTTTATAGAATCTAAAAATCATACAAAATCCAGCAGTATTTAAACTGAAAAAATTAACAGTGCTATTTGGAGGACAATAGCAATACAACCAAGTAACTAAGTAGGCACCCAAGTGACTAAATGGGATTTGAGTCACAGGTGCAGGAGCTGCTTGCTCCTTGTGCTTCTTTTGTGTTGACTTCACCACGGGCTAAATTGGTACGCAGAATATGGCCTCGACCGTCGTTGCAGATGCAGATGATCTGGGCATAGTCAAAGCCACGAACAGCTCAATAGGTGCCCAGGCAAGGACATGGCCACCACCGCAGCCACCAACGAGCATCATGGAAATGACTAGGTTAGGAAACAATGGAAGATGATGTGGTGGTCGGGGTTGATTTAGTGTGGTGGCGTGCATCAGGATGGGAGTTTGATGATAAAAACAACTTAATTAGATGGCAGAAACAACTTAAGCATACTGATGGAAGTAACTTAATTAAATCACTATGTAAACTCAAGACATTGCTTGTAAAATAACTTAGTTGGGTGACAAAACACAACTTAGATAGATGATGAAACAAATTAAGCATGTTAATAGAAGCAACTTAATTAACTCACTATACAGATTCAGGACATTGCTTGTAAAGCAACTGGGTTAGGCAATAAGTTAGATGGTGAAAATAACTTACATGTAGATAAAAGCAATTCAATTAAATCACGGTACAAACTTGAGATTGCTTGTACAACTTAGTAGGATTTAGAACGAACTTAATTATGCTGAAGGAAAAACTTTACTAGGATGAACAAGCAACTAAAATGAAAATCATCGTTCAAACTTTAAAAACATTAAAAAGCAAATTAGTTGAATTTAGAACCAACTTAAGCATGTCGAAAGAACAACTTAGCCATGAAAAACAAGGAAATAGAAATGAAAATCAGTATCAATCTTTGAAAAAATAAAAGCAACTTGGTTGAATTTAGAACCAACTTAACCATCCTCAAGTAACAACTTAGCCATGATGAACAAAGCAACTAAACAGAATCAGTATCAAACTTAACCATTACAAAGACACAATTCTTGTTGAGTTGTTGATGGTGGAGAGTCAAAAGAAATAAGTTTGAACGATAGCTAAAACTGGGATTACCTCATCTAGGAAATTACTTCGCAACTTTGATGATACAAATTCTTCTGCCCTTGACATCCCAACTAGAATACCGTCTCGAATAAAAGCTCCCTGATGCTACCATTAGAACAAGGGTGTAAAAAAGCAATAACTTATTGTTTCCCCTAGCTATTGTTGTCATCTTTTATCCACATACCCGTAGAAAAGTTTGTAGGATGCCCTTGGTGACTCCATGTTATGGTAAACGAAGGTGGGATTGCTTTTTTGTTTCTTTTGCCAATACTCAAAAACTTGGCTCTTAACAAAACAATTTTTTCTACCAATATTTCATTTATACGGCTCATGGTGAAATTACTTGTACACAACTTAGGCATGTTAGGTACACAACTTAATCCGGTTGAACAAAACAACTTAATTAAACTAGTATACAAATTGGCATGTTGGTGCTTAAATCAACTAGGAAAAAATACATGCTGACAAAAGCAACTTAGCTGAATTTATAACCATGTTAACCATGCTGAAGAATCAACTTAACCATGATGAACAGGCAACTAAGAATCAAACTTAACCGTTAAAGCAATTTAGTTTAATTTAGAAAAAACTTAACAATGATGAACAAACAACTAAAAACAAATCAGTATAAAACAACTCAATGAAGTCAGTATACAACTTAGCATGTTGGTGCCTACAAATAAAAGATAAAAATCAACTAAAACATGCTAGAAAAGAATCCTAATTGAATTTTAGTACCCAACTTAAGCATGTTGACAAAGCAACTGATTTAAATCCAGTGGCCAACTTATGCATGTTGATAAAAAATGAAAATCCATGGATAGATTGTAAAATATCCACAACTTAAGCATTCTGGTAGAATAATTTAATTAACTGTAGTAGACAACTACTCCCCTATAAGTACATGTAACATGTCCGATTTGTCTATTACAACCAAACCTACTAGGTGGTGATGAGAAAGGACAGGGTGAAAACAAAACTGTTGGTTAACACAACAGATGATAATTTTGGGGTCATATGAGACACAATGAAACCTTGTTTACCTTCCCTATGCATATATAAAACACCATCATCATGAAAAACATGAAAAAAGTAAGGCGCAAAGTTTTTTCTAAATCTCAGTATTTAGATACTACAGTTTTTGACTGTCGGGCAACTAAATACTACAGTTTGTGAAAACTGCAGCGTTTTGCAGTATTGCAAACACCGTGATGGCGTGATGCTGTTTGGTTGTGTAGTATTCTAGTCAAAACTTTGCGATGTAATCTTGGAATATATGACCATATATAGATTGATAAAAATACTGAAGAATGACAAGTATGAAAGTGGTTCACATGCCGCCATTATTAAGCATTAAAAACTACTCACCAAAGTAATTTCTGACTAAAATCATAGTAGAAGAAAAGGGCCAATTTTTAGCATTATATATAGCCACATGAGATGGGGCTGACACCGTTTCATTCTGGAAAAAAGAGATCAAGACCTATTTTTGTAATACTGTAGAAAAACTGTAATTTTGGCAATACCACAGTTTATAAAACCAAAGTATTAGCTGAAGCCAAACACCTCAAAATATTCAAAACTACAGTTTTCTAGAAATGGTATTTTAAGAATACCTTAGAAATGCTTTACTACTAAACAGGGCCTAAAGTGCATTTGGTAACTGAAAGAACCCAAAAAACATGGGGATCTGCAAACACCATTGGTATACCCAATGCTCTACTCCATTACCAACTTCAGATCGTTTTTCCCTGTCCTATCACATGAATCCTATGCACAAAAAAGAGGAAGTAACATGTGCGTCAGAAAATGTGGAACAGACAGATTGCCGAACACGTGATGGGCACCATGATGGTTTACATGACATTTACCTCCTATAGTTTTGAATCGGCACGAGCGAAGCCGAGCACACAGATAATCGTGCTGGAAATAGCACCCCAGGCTAAAATCCCTATATGCCTAAGTACAAGATGTTTCTTCAACGGAACAAATCGTGCGTACATGAGGGGTTTGATCATTGGGGATTACCTCCGTGGGTGATGTAGTAACCTCCCGTCGCAGGTCCTCATCGCCGAGCACCCTGCCATCGCACACTTCTAGATTTCCGCTGCAAAAACTTCCCTCCGACGTGCGCCTCTCGGTCTCCGCCGCCGAGCTAGCCTGGCTACCGCGCGGGTCTGGCTCCCCGCTGCAGTTCTACTCAGCTCTCCTTCTACTGACGAGCTCGCCGCCCTCCCTCTTCATACATAGATATTTGTGGGCAGTGTTGTACTAAAGATGACGACGGCGCCCGTGGTCCAAACGGCGGCGTCCATGGTGGCCACCGCAAAATCAGCACCCTCTCACCCTGGGTCCTTGCTTCTTCGATCTTCGTGTCAACCCCGCCCAGATCCCAGGAGTTGAGGAAGGAGACGAGCTCCATCTGATCTCCATGGCGCACTAGGTTGTACGGGGATTCGGTTGCCAGGGATGGTGAGGGAGCGCCCCGACGGTGGGTAAGCATGGAGCTGGCGGTGGATTTGAGAGGGAGGTGGTTCGTGGGGCTAGCTGCCGGCGAGAGAGGGTGCCGACGGTGAGGGAGAGGCAAATGCCGCGGTGGGGATCCTCTCGGGTGCGGGAGTTTTGTCGGGACATGAGCGCGATGGGCTCGATCTAGTAGATCAGACGGTGAGGAAACGGAGGCTCGGACGTGCTAATGAGCCTCCGAGCACTTTTTAGCGATTGGGATATTATTTTCTTATTTCCCTTCAGATTGTTATATGGCAGTTCCAACTCTCATAAGCGAAAGTGACAGTGGCTCAAACCGAAAATCATAACACACGCTTTAGTCTATCCATCCATTACTTAACGTCGCTCCAGTCGAAATTTACACAGGCATCAAGTAAGCTGTACAAAAGATACGACACAAGTTCACCAACTTCACGCAGGTGGTTTTCACTTGGGCTCCACCCTCGACGACGGCATCCCAGCGCCGCTGTACTCGGACGCGCTGTCTCCTCCATACGGATGGCGCGGCGTCCTGCTGGCGGCGTAGCTCATGGATTCTGACGCTGACTCGGTGACGCCGCCGGCCAGCCTCGTGATCCGCTCGAGCTCGCTCACCGCCTCGCCCATGGACGGGCGGTCGGCGCCGGCCTCCTCCACGCAGCGCAGGGCCAGGTCCACGTAGTGCTCCAGCCCGCCCAGGGACGACGGCGACGCGCCCAGCAGCGGGTCCAGCAGCTCGTGAAGCCCGTACAGGTCCTTGCTCCGGTCCATGGCCGCGTGCACCTCCCGGACGATGTACCGCCCGCGCTCCAGCGGCTTCTTCGCCGTGATCATCTCCAGCAGCAGCACGCCGAAGCTGTACACGTCGCTCTTCTCCGTCAGCTGCTGCGTCATGTAGTACTCGGGGTCCAAGTAACCCTGCAACGTGCGTGTAGCAACAAAGGTCGAATTTCATGTACTTGTATGTCAAATTAGGACAGTCCAACTTCCGACAGTATATATATGAACTGGTGTCTGTGCGCGAAACTAACCATCGTGCCCTTCACTTGAGTGGTGACCTGTCCTCTGCCGTCCTCGCCTAGAAGCTTGGAGAGGCCAAAGTCGGCGACCTTAGCGTTCAATCGCTCGTCGAGGAGAACGTTGCTCGACTTGATATCCCGGTGGACGATGGGAGGGTCCGCGAGCTCGTGCAGGTAGGCGATGCCCTTCGCCGCGCCGAGGATGACACGGAGCCTCCGCTTCCAGTCCAACCGCACGCCTGACTTCCCTGAAGAAATCTCCAGGAAACATGATGCCATGAGCAATAATAATGACAGATGATGCATCCCATTCACACTCTACTGAAACTGAACTATCTGCGAGAAATTAAATTTCACCTGTGAGGCTCTCTTTCAGTGTGCCATTGGGGATGTACTCATACACTAGCATCTGCTCCCCCTGATCAAGGCAGAAACCAACGAGGCTCACAACGTTCTTGTGGTGAACCCTGGACAGGAGCTCGATCTCGGTTCTGAACTCCAGGTTCCCCTGCAGGGATCCGTGCTGGGACCTCTTCACAGCAACCAGCTGCCCAGTGGGAAGTGTCCCTCTGTAAACCTGCAGTAAGGAGCAAGCAACACAGCTCTGAATATTGACCAGTTCTGACAATGTATGAAAGTTAAATGCATGCCATGCCATGCAGGAAGGATCACAATGTCTGTTTCACCTTCCCAAAGCCGCCGTTTCCAATGTCATTCGCCTCCGAGAAGTTATTGGTTATCTTCTTCAGTTCAGCGAAGGTGAAAATACGCGCGCCGCGCAGCTGTGGCACACTGCTGCTGGTGCTCTTCATATCCAAAGAAGCTGCAGGTGGTAGTGTAGTGCTACCTCAGTCAGTAATCAGCATGCAAATCAGACAATCATGATTGGTGCAAAGATGGGATGGTTGATCTGATCAGCGCTAACCAAAAGACTGGCTTCTCTCTTCAGTCTTGTTTGTTTTTCTCTTCCTTCTGGAGATGAGAACAATAACAACAAGCAGTACCGCGATAAGAACTGCACCGCCGGCTGCAGCACCGGCAATAAGTGGCAACTTGTTCTTCTTTGATTTAGATGCTACTATCTCCTCTGTATAAAAAAAAATGAAAAATTAGCTCTCCCATGCAATGGTAGATTATGTCACCTCACCATCTAAAGTGCAGTTTTTCAATCAATCATCTTACCACTTGCAAAAGGATAGCTCTGGCCGATGAAATAGTATGGCCCGAAGATAGGAGGTGGCTTATATGTCTGGTTACTTAGAATGAACCCAATGGCGGAAATGTCTTGCTCCCCGAACAGTATCTTGTTGCTGGGGAACACCCCAAGATTCATCTGCAAGTTGTTGCTCGCATCAATGGATGGACTGTCAACAGAAATTGAGTCCACCGGGATCTGGTATACCAAGAACTTGGCCTTCATGCCCTCCTCTAGCTGAATATAGTACGAGGCATTGGTGAGGTCAGAAAATGATGGTGCTCTGAAGAACAGTGTTCCTTTGTATGGCACAGCACATGTGCAGCTTGGGCTCAGAAGCTGGCTTGAGAGGCATGTGGGTGGCAGCGCAGCACAGTTCTTAGCAGTAGTATACGTCGGTGCCGCTGGGTTAGATTGTACGGTTGTTTTGCAGTATTGTTCAGTGTTCCCCTGATTGCAAATTGGATTTCCTGAAAGACTGAGATAAACAGAACTCATGTGAGCAGAGCAGAAAATCCATCAGAGAGATGCAAGTTTCGACAAAAGGCAGAGTGCCTTACATGAGTTTCTTGGTGTATTGGGATCCCCCAACTGTGATGGCTGTGATCAGATTGTCCTGCAAATCAATTTTTTGTAGCTGAGTACTGAAGCCTGGCCCAATAGTTAGCGTGCCGTTGAAACGGTTGCCCCGAAGCCTCCTGCATTGTTAGCTAGTAATAGTTTAATTGAACATTAATTGTATGATCATAATCTTGTTATGGATTCTTCTTCACTTAATCAGCTAGCGCACTAGCACTGTGTTGCAAAATTAGCAAGTAGTAACCACTCACAGTGTCTGAATTGCAGGAAGGCTAAAAAGTTCTTCGGGTACTTGTCCCCCAATGCGTAGATTCTCAAGGTATCTGTAGTGGGAAAGAATTCAGATACTCACTTTTCCTGATGAATTAGCACAAGTGAGAAAAGAAGAGAGAGCTAAAAACTTACAGTGAAGTCAAGGACAGCAAAGCAGTTAACCAGGATGGAGCATCAGATGCATTGAAGGTGTTGTTGCTCATGTCCCTGTAACAACATTGCAAGCGATGCCGAAGTTAGATACTAGTATGATTTAGTCACAACTGTAGGGAAGTATATATGATGAACTCATCACTTACACAAAACTGAGGGAATTCATTCCTGTCAGGTCTGGCAGTGGGCCAGTCAGCTGATTGTTTTCAAGATGGCTGGAATCAAAAAAGAGAAAAATGGAAGAGGTAAGCTTCTCATATATGATTGGTACTGCAAACAAAGAAAACATACAAAGGAGACATGAGGCTCACAGCTCGGCAAGCTTGGTGAGGTTGTTAATGTTGGTGGGAACTGGCCCAGACAAATAATTGTTATCGAAACGTCTGCACCAATAAAACTTCGTGTCAGAATCATATATGCATGCTAGTACCGTAACATGTAAAATAATTTACTTACAGAACCTCAAGCCCATTAAGAAGGCCTAAAGTAGGGGGAATTCTGCCGGAGAAGTTATTGTTGTCAATAAGCCTGGAAAAGATGGAACAATCACAGGATCAGCCTCACCACTCAGTTCAGGCAGTTATGAGTTGAAGATTAGTCTTACAGATGTATCAGCGTCATGTTTGAGTTGAAAATCTGGGTCGGTATGGGGCCAGAGAGTTGATTCACCCCGAAGTGACTGCAGAAACATTGTGCATACATGAGATGCAAAATCTTCAGATATCAAGAAAGGTCATTTATGAGAATATACTTACAAGTGCTTTGTGCTTGTCAAATTATCCAGCCCAAGATTTGTCCCGTCATATACAGGAAGTCCTCCGGTGAGCTTATTGTCAGCCAGATCAAACCAGTATAGCTTTGTAAGGCCACCAAGTGATGGTGGTATGCGACCGCTGAATCGGTTGGAGTTCAAAGATCTGCAGGCAGAGTGCAATGACCAATCTTATTTTACTGAAACCAATTGCAAACATATCACAAGCTCGAAGACTAGGTGAAACCCTACATAAACACTTGACTGGTCGAAATGTTGCTACTTGCTAGGTTGGCAGTAGTATATATAAAAGCATGATTTCCGATGATGCAAATTATGCTTGGTTAAAGAGAAGTTTATAAGTTGTAAATATGTCATTCTATTATGAAAAGTTAACAAGAAATGGTCCATAATGTTAGATAAATATATGTTAGTTTGAGGCCCTTACAGAAATATTAGATTTGAGAGCTGGCCAATCTCTGTAGGTATTTCACCGGTAAATCTGCAGCCAACAAGGATTCTGGAGAGAAACGAGAGAGTAGATGTTAAAAATAAGAATCTACGCACTGAAATTTTGGACTTGAGAACCAGTTGGGTCCTCCAAGTTTAATTGCTCACAAGCTTTGGAGGTTGAGCAAACTTCCAATGGTTGAAGGGAGAGAGCCACCCAAGTCCTTGTTGTAGGATAAGTCCCTGGAGCAAAAAGAACCAAATACCTCATAAGTCTGCATACAATCTCAAATGTAAATTATATTCCTGCCTACGCTGATACTGAAGTTCTTCATGGAATTTTGGTGAAAACACCAATTGAGAATTGAAGAAAAGAGAAGCAGGATACATGACTGAGTAATGTCTTTTTCATATAGGTGCTCTTTGGCTTGTTTTATTTTTTTAACAAAGTAATAAGCAATATAAAGTGCTCAAACTGAAGTAGAGAATAGATTGCTTACAGGTACTGCAATTCTGACAAAGACTGAATGTCCCCTGAAAGACTCCCGGACAGTCCAAAACTTGACAGTCTTCTGTAAAACATCCACCAGAGGAAAACAACGACAAATGAGCGATTATTGTTCATCAAGCCAACTGATGATTACAAGTAAAAAATAAATCCAGACATATATAAATCTTTGGTGCTGGCGCTTACATAGATGTGACCCGGTCCTGGGTGCACATTATCCCAACCCACTTGTCACCGCATGGATCATTGCCAACCCAGTTTGATGGTTTGCTGTTCCATGAAGCTGCAATACCTGTGAGGCCAGCAGCTGCAAACATAGACGGGGAGAACAAGATGAGCAAATTGGAAACTGCAGTAACAAAAACTGAAAAAAGAACCATAAAATACATACTGTCTTGCGTATCTGTATCGGCTAAGATGACAGGAGCCTGCACAAGAACACTGAACAAGATGAGCCATGGAGAGAGCTCCATGCTTGGCCAGTTCCTTGAGGTGTCCCTGAAATCCTTTTTAGGTGCTCATCTGTTTCAAGGTCAGACGCTCTTCTCGCAAATGCAATAATAGGCCAGTAGTTGTGAAGGAAACACCAATTGTCTATTCATCCTGAATTGGTCAGAGACATAAACCGTCAATATCAGCTCATCCAGCAATAACCATCATACCGACTACTTGGCCAAACGAAAACTAGAGAAATAAATGTAGTCAAGTCAACGGCTCTGCAACTTGCGTTAGGAAAATGACAGGATTTGCTGTAATTTAGCCCTTGATTTAGTGATTGAGGTGCTACATCGCAATTGCTTAATCTGACAAGATAATCAATTAAAGAGCATTGGTTCAAGAGCATGTGCACCCACAAGTCAAACACAAGATAAAACAAGAGGACAAATCGCAGGGTACAGGCAAGGATGGAGAGTGGAAAAACAGGTGGAGTACTACTTTGTTTTATCTTTGATGTGGAACATTTTAGTTGTTTATTATCGCCAAAATGAGCTCAACAATACCACGGTCCAACTCATACACAGCCAATTGCAAGACAGTGCCTCCAAGTGGGCAACTGGGCATTGTTGTATGGATTGCTTACAAGTATTTGTCTGAAAGAGTAAACTGCCACGGCTTTTCAACTGTGCAATTTTATCAATTGGCTCCTTGATCGGACATGGAAATCACTTTCTCGACTCTTAAGCTTGCAAATCATATTAGCCCCAATTGATCCCCTAATTACCTTCCTACCTTAACAATCAGTCGCCATGCCGTCACTTGGCGAAGCACCACCGACTTGGAGAAATGGGGAGGGCCATCTCCTTGTTCTGCTGCCGCTGCCCTTTAGCCTTCTTACCCAGGCACGGGCCTTGCTGTACCCACCAGCATTCGACCCTCATGGTCGCGGACTCGGGGTGGCCACCGTCGCCGTTGTGCTGCACCGCCTCCCACCGGAGCGCGGCCGGCCGTGAACTTGTATTGGCTGCCGCCACATCCCTGTATCATCGTGGTGGCCACGAGCTCATGGAGATCCATGACTAGATGAGAGGCGGCGGCAGTGGTCTGATGGAACCATGGAGCCCTTCTATTTTCAATTTTTCTCTTGAAATGATTTTTTTGGCAATTGCCATCGCCAATCCGCCGTTAGTCCTAAACGAAATCAATACAATAATTGCATAATAAAAATATAAATTCACGGTCACTAAAAACACATCAGGGTCACCGCTCGTGTCGTAGAAATGTATTTGATTAACTGGCAAGCTAGGGACCCACTGACAGCCTCTAGTTGTATTTTATTTGCAAAAAAGCCCTCCAAATCTACTTTTCTATCCTAGGCAAGAGGCTAACCGTTTGACCTAGAGGTTAGTCCGACCAGTGGGACCCACATGTCAGTCTCAACACCACACACTCTTCTCCTTTCCTCTCTCTTCTCTCTTTTCCGTCCTTGTCTCCATCCTCTCACCTCCATCCCCGTTCAGCCTGAGACCAGACCTCGCCTCCATCCCCGACCTGTAGGGCTCCCTCCCCTCTCACCTTGTCAGGGGTGCTAGAGATCGCCGGGGGGCATGCGCGGCCAGGAAGAGACCGAGGAGATGCGGTCGTGGACTCCCTCCGAGGAGATCGCCGCGGAGGCACGCGTTGCCATGATGGCCCCTGAGCTTCGCCGACGAGCTTGCCCTCCCATGGTCCCCGAGCTGCCTGGAGTATTTTTCATGCATTTTTTCTCCTTTTCCATTTTTACCTAGAATGTATTAATGTGGTTGTCAAGTTCATCGTCGATCAACACTCTAACGCGAACACGCCCCGGCAAACCACTTCCCCTACTCTCTCTCTCTCAAACAGAGTTTCGAGAGTCGTGATAGGTGAAACGAGTCACTCATATGCCTTCCTGGCCGGCATGGTCAGCTGGAGGCAACTAGGAGGCGGCGACTTCGGCAAACTTCTCGATCCTTGGACCTCCAATCTATAGGCTCTGGTGTACTTCCTCACCTTACATCGCCCAAGATTTTCCGCCTAACGCCACCAACAACACAACAGATGCAACGTATATGCCGTCTCACACATGTACATGGTGGAACAACATAGGTGACATGCTAGTCTTGGTCCTGCCGTCGCGGGACAAAAAGGTAGGAGTGAGGCCCAAGTATTAGCCATAGCGAAATGTTTGAGTGGAGTCATACACTAGTACTACTCCGCCAACTCCTCACCTTCCTTTATATAGGCGAGTAGATGAGGACACACAAAACTTGTGTCCCTCAGTCCTAGACACTAACCCTACTCAGAGTGGGTCCAATCCATTGACATGTGTCCCTACCCGGCTAAGTCCAACTTTGCCGACCAGTGATAGTATGGTCATTATCCATCTAGCTCCACTCTCTAAAGTGTGCGATCCCACATGCTTAGAGTAAGTCGGACACAACTTAGTAAGCTTTTATTCAAATATGTAGCTCGGTGAGTTTCCGTCTTGAGCATTTAGTCAGTAGTGGCCTCTAGCAAGACATGTTGACTCTTGGATACTCGCAAGTACCCTCAGTGTGATGATCTGTATAAGTCACTTTACCTCACGATATTGATAGTAAGATTCAGGGGAGAAATCCTATATGGACATACTTATGGGATAATACCAAAGCTTTCTATGATAAATCCGCAGGAATCTACTTGAGGTACACTCGATATGCTAACTCGAAGAAGATAATCATTGACTTGGTCTTCTAATTGTCATGTTTTTTCCACCAATCAACCGCCACATCAAAATGAGGTATGGCACCATTGACTGGGTTGTCATGGACATCATGTTCAAAAACAATAATCATGACACATACGCTGTCAAATAAATAGATTAGATTGTGATTCAGAAGCAGGTTTTTTGTGTTTTTTCCATGATTAGGTTAATGATGTATTTTTCGCCTTCCATCGGATAATCTGACAGGCGCCCCCACACCTCCATGACTCATCTCATCCTGTCCGCGTCGTTAGGTTGCTCGGCTGTTCGGTACACCTACCCAGCCTACGAGTTCCCTCTCTCATCGCATCTTGCAGGAAGCAGCTCACGAGCGCATGCACAAGTCATGGCCACGACGCTAGTGGCCCATAAGCCCCTGGAGACAATCACCACCAATGACGTAGCCGCGGTGAGGACGGACAATGCCATGGCGCTCAACTCGACGGTCCGGAGCACGCTCGATGCTGACGCTGATGGTAGGCCTGCCGCGGTGTGGGCAGAGCTGTCCTGGGGCGCGCTCCGCACGGAAGTCCTGTTCGCGGTCCACCGGATGCTCTAATATGACTGCTATGTTGGGTTCCTATCCACCATGCCGCCCGTCTGGTCGCCCGATGACATGGTATGTCGAATGGGCACTCACTTTTGGCCTATCCAGCTCGGTCCAGCTGGAGGCCCACCAGATGATCTGCTAAGATTCTACGAAGTCCACAACGATTCGGGTGGCATGGGCCATAAGTACACCGACTCCTGACGTAACAACCACAAAGACTCACTTCCAAGCTAGAAAAACCAGAGATAGATTATAACTTATAACCGACTTGGATAGCACCCGAGACCTAGCCTCCCATATAAAGGCTAGGAGGGGTCGCCAAGGAGGACGACTTAGCTCACCGCATACACGCCAGATCTAATCTGTGCAACCCTAGCCATCCCAACGTCATTGTATCCTTCGATTTATCCATCAATCAAGAACGTATAAACAAGAGTAGAATTTTCTCTCTGAGACCTGAACCTGGGTAAACCTCGTGTCCCCATTGTTTGTCTGTTAGCCGATGAAGTTTCTAGCGCATATCACATTCCAAAAACCCAAGTCCATCAAGTATGGGCATTGATGTGATCACACCATGTCACCCGACGTAACTAGAAATCAAGCTACAATGTTCATCATACAAGTGGAATGAAGTAATCTAGTTCCTACATCAGAAAAAGGCTACGTAGAAAGATAAAATGAGCAGAACATCATGGCTACAAATCATGGTACAATGAACATCATATCAGGATGGTACAATGCACGAATACTCAATGTTAGAAATCTAGGTATAACATACAACACATCAGGTCTACGGATGGAAGCTACGATTGAAACAATGATCTAAGGACCGTAGAAGGATTGCAGATCTAAAAAACCTAGACGGATGAACCCTAGATAAAGGTGAGGTCACTAACCATCATCGCCGGAGGAGGAGGACGCAGATCAGAACCGCTAGATGGGGAGGAAGTAGTCTTCATGCACCGCAAACCGGAGAAGATGGATCTCCTCACCTGACATGGACCGAACGGGGAACAGTGCTCCATGCGAGGGGGGGATGTCGGGTTCGCTTTCGATCGTGGGCAGACACGGTAGAAATAGGGGGAGGAGGGGGGTTTCCGCAGTAGGTGAGCGAATCTCTCTCGAAAACTTTTCGCTGCATCCAAAAAGCTCCCGCTATCACCATCTCCGCCACGCTCGTGTGGGGGTCGCCTTTTTTTGCATCGAGTGGGCGAACGACAAGCCTAACTCTATGAAAACACTCGAACCGAGCGTTGTTTTTAGATTTGACTACGGTCTGCTGTAATATTCACTTCGGCGTAGCCCAATGTTAAGACCGGACAACCAAACAGCGGTTTTCGTCTCCACACGAGCTAGCTAGGCTTCACAGAGGCTACTAAACACGTCCTAAAAAGAACTTGAGGTTGAGAATGCATTCTTGCAGAGTGGCTCGAGTATTTCCGCAAGACGAGTCTATAAGGGTGTCTTCGGTTTGTGTCACGAAGTGGAATGGAATGGAATGGTTCCACACTTGAGAGGCATTCTAGTGTTCAGTTGAGAAATGAAATGGAACGATGTGGTTCCTCAAAAGAGAATATTCCCTCTAAATCCATAATGTACTCATTCCACCAAATTGGTGGAATCACCCAGTTCCTCTATGCTAAAGCTGTAGGGATTCGTAGCATGGAAAACAAAAAAATTCTACCGCATACAAACAAACAAGCCAAGATCTATCTACTAGATTGTAGCAACGAGTCGATGGAATAACTCACCCTCGAAGATTCCAAAGTGTTTAACGAGAGCGGATTCTCGTGGGTGATGTAGTCGTACTCTTCCCGATCTCAAGATCGCTTAGACGATCCTTCCGGCGCTACGTTCCGGCAGCGATCCCGCAGTCGGTCACCAGTTCGGTACTCGATAAAGACCTTCCTCTCCCTTGTTCCAGCAGGCAGCGGAGGTTGTAGCACTCTCCTCGTGATTCCGGCAGCACAACGGCGTGGTACTGGAAGTAGAGGGGAGATCTCGCAGGGCTTCGCCTTAAGCCGGAGCGAGTATGGTGGAGTATGAGAGAGCCCTCGACGATCTAGGGTTTAGACACGCCGAGGAGGGGGCTAGGCCGGCGGCTAGGGTTGCTAGGCGGCGGCGGCGGTTTGCCCTAGGGCGGCGGCAGCAGGTGGCGGCGCCGGCGGCTTAGGGTTTGGAGGCAGGGATCTTGTGTGTCTAGGAGGGGAGCCCTGCCCCTCCTTATATAGGTGGAGGGGCCGGCCGACCAAGGGGAGGGGAGTCCCTCCCCAACTCGGCTTGGAGGTGGGCCGGCGGTGGAGGAGGGACTCCTCCCCAACTCGGTTTCCTCCTCCTTCCCCACTTCCTAAAAATAGTCGTTTGACTTTCAAACTTGGCGTTTGACTTTTCAAACTAGGATTTGAATAAACCCTCTATTTTGTTCAGCGATGACACCGAGTACATAATGCAATCATACCAACTTGATATAACACATTCATGTACCCTTCCCCTCCGGAGTACCGGACATTCCGGAACCTTCTAGAACATTCCTGATGAAAACACCGGAACCATTCTCCAACTCCGAAACGAGACTTTCCTTATATGAATCTTATTCTCCAGACCATTCCGGATCTCCTCGTGATATCCCGAATCCCATTCGAGACTCCGAACAACATTCGGACTCTTTCTCATCATTCCATAACTACTCAAACAACGTCGAATCCTTAAGTGTGTCTCCCTACGGTTCGTGAATTATGCGGACATGATCGAGACACTTCTCCGAACAATAACCAATAGAGGAATCTGGAAATTCATATGGCTCCCACATATTTCTATGATTACTTTGCGATCGAATGAACCACTTACATACGATACCAATTTCCCTTTGTCTCACGATAGTTTACTCATCTGGGGTTATGATCGTCGGTATCTCTGCATACCTAGTTCAACCTCGTTATCGATAAGTACTCTTTTCTCGTTCCCGTGATATGTGATCCCTTGTGAGATAGTCACATGCTTGCAAGCTAATTGGATGACATTCCAACGAGAGGGCCCAGAGTATATCTATCCGTCATATGGATGGACAAATCCCACTCTTGATCCATGTGTCTCAACCAATACTTTCCGAACACTCAATGCCACCTTTATAGCCACCCAGTTACGGTGTGGTGTTTGATGTCATCAAAGCATCCATCCGGTAAAGGTGATATGCGTGATCTCATGGTCGAAGGAATTAGGTTACTATGTATCAGAAATATATAGCAATTGAACTATTTAAAATGACTTGATCTTTATGCTACGCTTATTTATAGGAGTATGTCCACCATATCATTCTCCTAACGATATGATATTGTTGTTAATAACATCTCAATGTTCATGATAGGGAAACCACAATCATCTATTAACCAACAAGCTAGTATTATAAAGAGGCTTTACTAGGGACTTCAATTTAAGTTTACAAATCACACAAGTATTAATGTTTCCTTGTTAATACTATTATAGCATGAATGTAAACATTTATCATAAACACAAAGATATAATAATAACTACATTTATTATTGCCTCTAGGGCATATCTCCAACAGTCTCCCACTTGCACTAGAGTCATCTAATCTAGATTACATGGTTATATACCGAACACACATGGCAGTTTGGTGCTGGTCTTTTTTTGCCCTCGGGAGAGGTTTAGTCAACGGATCCGCCACATTCAGATCTGTGTGTACTTTGCAAATCTTTATATCCTCATCTTGGATATGTTCTCGAATAGCGTGAAAACGTAGCTTGATGTGCTTCAGCTTCTTGTGTGACCTTGGTTCTTGCGCATTGGCTATGGCGCCCATGTTATAACAGTAGATAGACATTGGGTCCAGCGCACTAGGAACCACACCCAGCTCTGTAATGAACTCTTTCATCCATATCGCTTCTTGTGAAGCCTCCGGAGCAGCCATGTATTCCGATTCAGTTGAAGATCTCGCCACAACGCTTTGCTTTGCACTCCTCCAGCTAACTGCTGCACCATTCAAAATAAATACGTATCCAGATTGTGATTTAGAATCATCCGGATCGGTGTTCCAACTAGCATCGGTGTAACCATTAACAACGAGTTGTTCATCACCTCCATAAGAAAGAACCATATCCTTAGTTCTTCTTAAGTACTTAAGGATGTTTTTGACCGATGTCCAATGATCCACTCCTGGATCACTTTGATATCTGCTAGTTAAACTAACAGCATATGCAATGTCGGGTCTAGTACATAGCATGGCATACATTAGAGATCCTATGGCTGAGGCATAGGGAGTCTTACTCATCCTTTCTCTATCTTCTGCCGATGTCGGACTTTGAGTTTTACTCAAGGTCGTATTGGGCAACATGGGTAAGAACCCTTTCTTGCTATCTTCCATTCCAAACCTCTTTAGAACTTTGTCCAAACATGTACTTTGTGACAATGATATTTGGCGTCTTGATCTATCTCAATAAATCTTTATGCCTAATATGTAAGCTGCTTCGCCAAGATCCTTCATTGAAAAACTATTATTCAAATATTCCTTGACACTATTAAGAAGGTCTACATCATTCCCAATCAACAATATGTCATCTACATATAGTATTAAGAATGCTACAGAGCTCCCACTCACTTTCTTGTAAATACAAGCTTCTCCATAAGTTTGTATAAAACCAAAACTTTTGATTACCTTATCAAAATGTTGATTCCAACTTCGGGATGCTTGCTTCAATCCATAGATGGACCGTTGAAGTTTGCATACCTTGTTAGCATCTTTAGGATCGACAAAACCTTTGGGTTGCATCATATACAACTCTTCATCAATGTCTCCATTGAGGAATGTTGTTTTGACATCCATCTGCCATATCTCATAATCATAATATGCAGCGATTGCTAACATAATCCTCACAGACTTTAGCTTCGCTACTGGTGAGAAAGTCTCATCGTAGTCAACTCCTTGAATTTGTCGAAACCCCTTTGCGACAAGTCGAGCTTTATAGACAGTAACATTACCATCAGCATCTGTTTTCTTCTTGAAAATCCATTTGTTCTCGATAGCCTTCCGGCCATCCGGTAAGTCCACCAAAGTCCATACTTGGTTTTCGTACATGGATCCAATCTCGGATTTCATGGCTTCTTGCCATTTATTGGAATCTGGGCTCATCATCGCTTCCTCATATGTCTCAGGGTCATCGGTGTTGTCCACCAACATGACACTCATAACGGGATCATACCAATCTGGAGTGGTACGAGTTCTCGTTGACCTGCGAGGCTCTGTAGCAACTTCAACCGAAGTTTCATGATCATCATCATTAGCTTCCTCTCTAATTGGTGCAGGCACCACAGGAACTTCTTCCGGTGCTACGCTACTCGCAATTTCGAGAGAAGGTTCGACAACCTCGTCGAGTTCTACTTTCCTTCCAGTCACCTCTTTCGAGAGAAATTCCTTCTCTAGAAAGGATCCATTCTTGGCAACGAAGATTTTGCCTTCGGATCTATGATAGAAGGTATACCCAATAGTTTCCTTCGGGTATCCTATGAAGACGCATTTTTCCGCTTTGGGTTCAAGCTTGTCCGGTTGTAACTTCTTTACATAGGCTTCGCAACCCCAAACTTTAAGGAACGACAATCTAGGTTTCTTCCCAAACCATAATTCATACGGTGTCGTTTCAACGGATTTAGACGGTGCCCTATTTAAAGTGAATGCAGCTGTTTCTAATGCATAACCCCAAAATGATAGCGGTAAATTTGTAAGTGACATCATAGAACGAACCATATCTAAGAGAGTTCGATTACGACGTTCGGACACACCATTACGTTGTGGTGTTCCCGGCGGTGTCAATTGCGAAAGTATTCCGCATTTCTTCAAATGCTCACCAAACTCGTAACTTAGATATTCACCTCCACGATCAGAACGTAGAAATTTAATCTTCTTGTTACGTTGATTCTCTACCTCACTTTGAAATTCCTTAAACTTCTCGAAAGTTTCGGACTTATGTTTCATGAAATTGATATACCCATATCTACTCAAGTCATCCGTGAAGGTAAGAACATAACGATAACCACCGCGCGATGCTACACTCATTGGACCACACACATCGGTATGTATGATTTCCAATAAGTCCGCAGCTCGCTCCATCATACCAGAAAATGGAGTCTTAGTCATTTTACCCATCAGACATGCTTCGCATCTTTCAAGTGATTCGAAATCAAGTGATTCAAGAAGTCCATCGGAATGGAGTTTCTTCATACGCTTCACTCCAATGTGACCAAGACGACAGTGCCACATATAGGTCGAGTTATCGCTCGATTTCCAACATTTAGCCTCAATGTTATTAATATGTGTATTTCCACTATCTAGATTCAATAAGAATAGACCATCTATCAAAGGTGCATGTGCATAAAACATATTACTCATATAAATCGAACAACCATTATTCTCGGATTTAAACAAGTAACCGTCTCGCAATAAAAAAGATCCCGATATAATGTTCATGCTTAACGCAGGCACCAAATAACAATTATTTAAGTATAAAACTAATCCCGATGGTAGATGAAGGGGTAGCGTGCCGACCGCAATCACATCAACCTTTGATCCGTTTCCCACGCGCATCGTCACCTCGTTCTTCGCTAGCTTCCGTTTATTCTGCAGCACCTGTTTCGAGTTACAAATATGAGCAACCGAACCAGTATCAAATACCCAGGCACTACTACGAGTACTAGTGAGATACACATCAATAACATGTATATCAGATATACCTTTCTTCTTGATGTTGCCGTTCTTCAAATCCGCCAAGTACTTTGGTCAATTCCGCTTCCAGTGACCTTCTCCCGTGCAGTAAAAGCACTCAGTATCAGGATTAGGTCCAGCCTTGGTCTTCTTCGTTGGTGTGGTAACTTTCTTACCACCCTTCTTGAATTGTCCCTTCTACTTAGACTTGCCTTTCTTGAATTTGGTGGTCTTATTGACCAACAACACTTGGTGCTCTTTCTTGATCTCCACTTCTGCAGATTTCAACATAGCAAAGAGTTCTGGCAATGTCTTGTTCATGTTCTGCATGTTGTAGTTCATCACAAAGTTCTTGTAACTTGGTGGTAGTGATTGGAGGACGCGGTAAATCCCCAAAGCATTAGGAATCACTATACCCAAGCTTTGAAGTTTGTTTTCGTGCCCAGACATCTTAAGCACATGCTCACTGACCGAGCTGCCCTCTTCCATCTTGCAGTTAAAGAACTTTTCAGAAGCCTCATAACTTTCAATTGCCGCATGAGTCAAAAAGATCAATTTGAGATCCTCGACAATATCATATGGGTCTGAATTCTCAAACCTTTTCTGAAGCTCCGATTCTAAACCATACAAGATAGCACACTGAACTGTGGAGTACTGAGTCTTCCGAGTGAGGTAAACGTTCTTTACTTCATCGGCAGCATCAGCTGCAGGTGGGTCACCTAGCGGTGCATCCAGCACATAGGTCAAATTACCAGCTGTGAGGACAATCCTCAAATTGAGGAACCAATCCGCGAAGTTGCTTTCATTGTTTTTCAACTTTTCTTTCTCTAGGAACGCATTAAAATTGATGGTAGGGGCCGCCATTGATCTACAACATATTTGCAATAGTTTAGACTAAGTTTATGACAAATTGAGTTCAAATTAATAATAAAGTTAATCTAGGTGAACTCCCACTCAAAACAATATCCCTCACATTGTTTTAGTGATCACACGAACCAAATCCACCACATCAACACTGATCATCACGAGAGTTGATATAGTTTCAATGGCCAACAATCGACATGTTCATCATATCTACTATATGATTCATGCTTTACCTTTCGGTGATCCGTGTTCCGAGACCATGTTTGTACATGCTAGGCTCGTCAAGATCAAACCTTAGCTTCCGCATGAGCAAATCTGGCTTGCTCACGTTGTATACACTTGCGGAATCTAACACACCCGATCATCACGTGGTGCTTCCAAACAACAAGCTTTAGCAACGGTGCTAACTAAGGGTGAATACTTTATGACTTGAAATTCATGTGCATGAGGGATCATCTTATAATGCTACCGTCGTCTACTAAGCAATACAAGATGCATAAAGGATTAACATCACATGCAATTCAAAATATGTGATATGATATGGCCTTTCTTCTTTGTGCTTCCGATCTCCATCTTCTAGCACGAACATGATCTCCATCATCACCGGCATTGCATCAAGGTCAATGACGCTTCTTCATGGTTGTCGTCCACCGGCTTCAACTATTACAACTACTTTGAATAGACACGCGGATCTTAACATAAATTAAAGACAACCATATGGCTCCTGCCGGTTGCCAACTTACAATAAGGAACATTGCATACATCAAATATAATCACAATCATGGCCATATCACATCACTTCACACCCCTGCAAAACAAAGTTAGACGCCTCTACTTTCTTTGCATGTTTTACGTGGTTTGGGGATTTCAATAAGTGTCATTCTAACTTACGAACATGAACCACAACATTGATACTAGTATTGTTAATCACCCGTTGTAAATTGGATCTTAACTATGCTAGGAGAAACAGGCACCCGCAAAGCCACTTATGCAATACAAGTTGCATGTCAAGCGTGGAGCAAGTCTCATGAACGATGTCATGTAAGGTTAGCCCGGGCCGCTTCATCCCAACATCCCGCAAGATGCAAAGTACACAAGAAGCAATCGACAATAAAAGCATCAACGCCCATAATGACCATTGTGTTCTACTCGTGCAACAGATCTACATATAGACACGACTCTGATACCACTGTAGGGATTCGTAGCATGGAAAACAAAAAATTTCTATCGCATACAAACAAACAAGCCAAGATCTATATACTAGATTGTAGCAACGAGTCGATGGAATAACTCACCCTCGAAGATTCCAAAGTGTTTAACGAGAGCGGATTCTCGTGGGTGATGTAGTCGTACTCTTCCCGATCTCAAGATCGCGTAGACGATCCTTCCGGCGCTGCGTTCCGGCAGCGCTCCCGCAGTCGGTCACACGTTCGGTACTCGATGAAGACCTTCCTCTCCCTTGTTCCAGCAGGCAGCGGAGGTTGTAGCACTCTCCTCGTGATTCCGGCAGCACAACGGCGTGGTACCGGAAGTAGAGGGGAGATCTCGCAGGGCTTCGCCTTAAGCCGGAGCGAGTATGGTGGAGTATGAGAGAGCCCTCGATGATCTAGGGTTTAGACACGCCGAGGAGGGGGCTAGGCCGGCGGCTAGGGTTGCTAGGCGGCGGCGGCGGTTTGCCCTAGGGCGACAGCGGCGGCAGCAGGTGGCGGCGCCGGCGGCTTAGGGTTTGGAGGCAGGGATCTTGTGTGTCTAGGAGGGGAGCCCTGTCCCTCCTTATATAGGTGGAGGGGCCGGCCGGCCAAGGGGAGGGGAGTCCCTCCCCAACTCGGCTTGGAGGTGGGCCGACGGTGGAGGAGGGACTCCTCCCCAACTCGGTTTCCTCCTCCTTCCCCACTTCCTAAAAATAGCCGTTTGACTTTCAAACTTTAGGATTTGAATAAACCCTCTATTTTGTTCAGCGATGACACCGAGTACATAATGCAATCATACCAACTTGATATAATACATTCATGTACCCTTCCCCTCCGGAGTGCCGGACATTCCGGAACCTTCTAGAACATTCCTGATGAAAACACCGGAACATTCTCCAACTCCGAAACGAGACTTTCCTTATATGAATCTTATTCTCCGGACCATTCCGGATATCCTCGTGATATCCTGAATCCCATTCGAGACTCCGAACAACATTCGGAATCTTTCTCATCATTCCATAACTACTCAAACAACGTCGAATCCTTAAGTGTGTCTCCCTACAGTTCGTGAATTATGCGGACATGATCGAGACACTTCTCCGAACAATAACCAATAGAGGAATCTGGAAATTCATATGGCTCCCACATATTTCTACGATTACTTTGCGATCGAATGAACCACTTACATACGATACCAATTTCCCTTTGTCTCACGATAGTTTACTCATCCGGGGTTATGATCGTCGGTATCTCTGCATACCTAGTTCAACCTCGTTATCGATAAGTACTCTTTTCTCGTTCCCGTGATATGTGATACCTTGTGAGCCAGTCACATGCTTGCAAGCTAATTGGATGACATTCCACCGAGAGGGCCCAGAGTATATCTATCCGTCATATGGATGGACAAATCCCACTCTTGATCCATGTGTCTCAACCAATACTTTCCGAACACTCAATGTCACCTTTATAGCCACCCAGGTACGGTGTGGTGTTTGATGTCATCAAAGCATCCATCCGGTAAAGGTGATATGCATGATCTCATGGTCGAAGGAATTAGGTTACTATGTATCAGAAAGCATATAGCAATCGAACTATTTAAAATGACTTGATCTTTATGCTACGCTTATTTATAGGAGTATGTCCACCATATCATTCTCCTAACAATATGATCTTGTTGTTAATAACATCTCAATGTTCATGATAGGGAAACCACAATCATCTATTAACCAACAAGCTAGTATTATAAAGAGGCTTTACTAGGGACTTCAATTTAAGTTTACAAATCACACAAGTATTAATGTTTCCTTGTTAATACTATTATAGCATGAATGTAAACATTTATCATAAACACAAAGATATAATAATAACTACATTTATTATTGCATCTAGGGCATATCTCCAACAAGAGCCATCCAAATGTTCCCACTCTCTATTCTCTTACCATCATTTTTGCTAAATGCACCCAAACATAGGATAAAACCATTCCATTCCACTTTTTTTGGCCCAACCGAACATAGGATGGAACCATTCCATTACACATTTTTTGTCCTAACCAAACACAAGAACGGAACCAACCCTTTCCAGTGGAATGGAACCATGACATTCCATTCCACTTTGTTTCCGAACTGAACACACCCTAAATGAATTTTAACTTTTAAGGTCCCATTTGGTATCAAGGTATTAAGAGAATACTTTGGTTTTTGAAAAAACTAAAATATTAAATATTTTGAGATGTTTGAATCAATAAATAATATGATTTTAAAACTAAAGTATCTTCTAAAACTATTTTTTAAAGTATTTGAGAAAAAGGTTAGAGCATATCCACTAGCATTCCTCGGAAGGTCTTCCAAGGCCAAGTTTTTTATCTGAACGGCAAAAATTCCTAGTAGAGTTTTCAGGCATCCAAATTTTGCCAGATTTAGCCATGTTTTATCCGGCATTTCCAGGCAGAACCCGGGGTGCTGTGAACCGCCTAGGAATGTCGGATGAAACGAAATGGGCGGAAAAAAAACCTGCCGGTGGCCCCACCCTATCAGTGTGTGAAACCAAGTCATCCTCATCTTGTCGTCTCGGCTCCCGTGACGGGTCGTGGGCAACGACCGCCCATATCGCCGGCCACGTGTCGCCGTAATGGCGCGCCACCGTCGACCTAGATTCTTGGTGTTTCCTTTTTTCCTGCCCATGCCGCTACACCTCTTCTGCCTTCGCCGCCCTTTCATCCTTCAGCTATAAATGCCGATGCCCTCGCCGCCTCCCAGAGCACACACTCTCACCTTCCATTCCCTACCCACAAGCTCCACCTTTGGCAACGAGAAGAAAAGCTCAGCGGCAGTAATGGCGGAGCGATACCCCGACGATTTGGCGGTGGCGAACGGCTTTGACCGGCGTTCTCTGCAGCCGTGGGAGGCATGGCTTTTCTACGACGCCTGATACCCGGCGCCGCCAGACTTCTGGTGCTCATCGACCTGAAAGCTCAGCACCGCCGGTGTTCCCATGCTGCTGGTGCCGGAGGATTCCGACCTCGTCGATGAGATCCAGGCAGCCATCGCCGCCATGGAGGATCCAGAGCTCGCCGAAGACCCTGGTAACCTTGTGTACTCGGAGAATTTCTTTGCTAAGCGGCATAACCAGGAACTCGCCGCCCACGACGGGGTCGACCCTCCGCTGAAGCGACACAATGCCGTGAGATGAAGTCCATGGTGGAGCGCCAGACCGAACCCTGGCGGCCGTCCTCGAGCACATCACTGCCGGTGACCATCCCAAGCTAGTCTACCCTATGCAGTCACGCCGTCATCCACTCGGCGCCGTGTTGCGTCTAACTGGCTGCCGAGGAGGATGGGCGGCCTCACCTCTTCGTCCTCCGCATCGGTGTCACGCTCATAGGGCTCGGCACCGGCACATTCGCCTCGGGTCACGCCTCCGCTCCGACCGGTGAAGCGGGAGGTGGAGTTGCCTGTGCGCTCGCCGCCAAGGACGCGCTCACGTGGCATCGCCATCAACGAAGGTTGCGTGCCCTCGCCGCCAATCGTTCGCCTTCGCCTGCGCATGCCAAAGCCCGAGCCGGCGGACTAGGCCGTCCCCGTCGCGCGAGGACGAGTTCATCATGAAGGTGGCGCTGGAGTGCTCCCTCAACGACGGTAGTACATGCAGGGCCCCGACGCTTGCGTCTGGTCTAGGGCAGACTGGTAGAGGGAGAAGGCCGAACGCGTCCGGCGTCTGCAGGAGCAGGCCAAGCGTCAGGCCACGTGCGGCGCTCGGCAGCATTGCGCCTACCAGGGTGCACCGCTTATTGTCCTCGACGAAGACAGAGATGAGACCGGGCCCTGATCGCAACCATGGCGCTATGGTGATGTCATCCAGGACAGTTCCCGTCCACCGCACCCGCCTTGCAACGACGACAGGACACGGTGAAAGTGCAAAGGACGTCGCTTATAGGGGGGGTGAATAGGCTTTTAAAATTTATTACGGTTTAGGCTCAAGTAAATGCAGAATAAAACTAACGTTTAATTTATTGATCACAAAACCTAGCCACTAGGTTCACCTAAGTGCACCAACAACCTATGCTAAGCAAAACAAGCAACAAATTGATAGCAAGATATAAATACTTCAAGCATGATGGTTATCACAATGTAAAGTGCATAAGTAAAGGGCTCAGTTGAGAGATAACCGATGGACGCGGAGACGAAGATTTGTTTCCCGAACTTCACTTCCAAAGAAGCTACGTCTCCGTTGGAGAGGTGCGATGGCGCAATGCTCTCCGAACGCCACAAATGGCTCACCTCGAGATGTGGTGGCTCGATGCTCACCCAACGCCACACAAGGCCTCACCCCGGATGCGGAAGCACGCAACTCATCGACGCCACAAAAGGCTCACTCTATTCTCCCGAGTGCGCACCACAAAAGGCGGGCACTCGCTCCTCTATGGGACGCTTGAGGGCGGTCACCGAACCCGTACAAGATTGGGGCTAACTCCACAACTCAATTGGAGACTCCCAACAACAAAGCCACAAAAGTCTACAATGCCACAAAAGGCCAACAACACCACAAAAGGCTACAAGACCACAAAAAAGGTCAACAAGACCACAAAAGGTCAACAAACCAACCACACAACCATCTAGGGTTCCAAGTTACACAAGAGAAACAAGCCCACGAGCCTGAACTCGCTGAATCTTCGAGGAGAACTCAAACCTATGCACCAAATGCAAGGGCAAGTCCTCTCCCAAATTCCAACAAAGCTACAAAAGCTATTGGGGGAATAAGGGGGGAAGAACACAAGATGAGAACAAAAAACTGTAGGGTTCGCAGCATAGAAAACAAAAAAATTCCTACGATGGGAACAACTATGTACCAAGATCTATCTACTAGATACAAACAACGGGCGGATGTATATCCGTAGAGAACATACCCTTGAAGACCGACAAAGCTTAACGAGTCCAAACTCGTGGTTGATGTAGACGATCCCTTGCCGATCTCAAGATCGAGAGGAAGTCCTAGCGCCGCAAAACAACAGCGCATCCGTGCTCGCACACACGTTCGAGGCACCGAGCAACCTCTGCCTCCTCGCTCCAGTGATGCAGCGGAAGCACAACTCTTTCTTGCCGAATAGCCACCGGGAACATGTATCTCTCTAGTCCGAGACCATGGGGGATAAATACTAGAGGGGGGGAGAGATCCTTCACGAGGAGGTGTGAGTGAGAGAGAGGGAGGGGAGCTCCTTTTATAGGGAGAGGGGGCACCCAAGGGGCCATGCGCCTAGCCATGGGGCTGCCCCCACCTCTTCCACATTCATGTGGGTGGACACTCCACTCACTCAAATGCCTTTCAATTCCCTCCACTCAAAAACCCACTCAAATTCCCATTAAAATTCCACCAAATTTAATGCAAACTCTCATTAAATAAAACTCCTTTTATTTATTCAGAATTTTGTCAATTACTTTAATGACAAATATTCACATATAACCCCTTGCTAGTATTTCATTTCACATACAGAAACACTTTCTGCAATTTCACCCGAAAACCCGTTTCGGTATCTAGTGAAATAAATTCTTGCGCTTTTTATTCTTTTCGGCATGAAACTTTTGCTCCAAATGGATGTCGGTGTCTCTTAAGTGTGTCACCCTATGGTTCGCGAATAATGCGGACATGATTGAGACTCCTCTCAGATCAATAATCAGAAGCGGGATCTGGAGACCCATACTGACTCCCACACATTCAACGATGACTTTCTTGTGATCGTCGGAACCTTTTACGCTAGTATCTTAATCCCTTTGTTTCGCGATATATTACATGTCCGAGATTCGATCATCGGTATCTCCATACCTAGTTTGATATCGTTACTGACATGCACTCTTTTCTTGTTCCCGTGATATAACATTCTAGTGATCAAATCACTTGCTTGCAAGCTAATCAATGTGATATCACCGAGAGGGCCCAGAGCATATCTATCCGTCATCGGGATGAACAAATTCCACTCTCGATCCATGGGCCTCAACATAACACTTTAGTAGTTCTGAACCCATCTTTATAATCACCCTGTTACGGTGTGACGTTTGATGTTATCAAGAAACTCTTCCGGTGTTAGTGATTGACATGATCTCATGGTCTAAGGATTAGGATCACTTCGTAAGTTGTTATAGCAATATAAACTCAATGACTTTGATCGTAATGCTATACTTCGGATGAATGTTCATCACTCCATTACACTAATGTTGTGACCTCGTTATTAGCAACATCCAATGTCCATGATCAGGAAACCTATGATCATCTTGTTAATCAGCGAGCTAGTTTATAAGAGAGGCATAACTAGGAACTTCATTTTTGTTTATTAAACACACATGTATTAATATTTCCGTATTAATACAATTATAGCATGTAAAATAAACATTTATCATCAATAAGGAATACGATAATAACCACTTTATTATTGCCTCTCGGGCATATTCCCTTCAAAAACTCTCCAAGATCTAGATCCCAATGATTCCTTCACAAAGAAGGGATTTAGCTTGGGGGATTGTAGATCTAGATCTCCTCTCTCAAATCCCTTAAAAAGATGCAAGAATCATAGGAAGGGAAAGGGGAGAGGGAAAGCGTCTTCAAGGTCAACAATGGAGGAGAGAGAGAAAGACAAGAACCAAGAAGAAAAGCTAGTGCCCACGAAGGGGAAAAGGAGCCCCTTTTAAAGGGCTCCTAGATCTGCCCGTTATGGGCATTCGCGATCATGGCCGGAACTTCCGGTGGGAGGCCGGAATTTCCGGTGGAACACAGCCAACAGTCAAAAACTGCGAAGCGAGAAACTGAAAACGCGAGTCCTGGTCGGAACTTCCGCGGGTTCATCAGAACTTCCGGTGGAAGTTCCGACAGAAGTTTCGTCAAATAGAGCAAACAAAAACAGAGAGGTTACTGAACGTGAGCGGAACTTTCGGCGGCAACTAGGCCCGAGCGGAACTTCTGGTCCCTGGCCAGAACTTCCGGTGGGAGCGGAACTTCTGGTGGAAAATCCGACTGAAGTTCCGTCAAATAAACACTTTCAAAACAGAAATTACTGATCGTGAGCGGAAGAAGAACCGGAACTTCCACCGGAACTTCCGGCGAAAAAATGCCCTAGCGTAACTTCCGATGAGAAGCCGGAACTTTCGGTCAGGGAAATTCCAGAAACCAGAAAACCAGAAATGCAATAACTTTTGCATCCGAACTCCAAACGTGATGAAACCAATTTTGTTGGAAAGACAACCAATATTGGGTATCACCTTGGGAGAAAATACCATGAATATATATGTGAAGTATCCCCCAAGGTGTGGAGCCGGAAAACTAGCAAGATCAAAAACCGCAATAAGATATGCAAGTGAAATCCTTATTTGATGAACTAGAGCTTGTTATAATGATGACCACAAGCTCTAGATACTCTCATGGACAAGAACCAAATAACAACCAAGAAAGATGATGCTATAAATGCAAAGGTTTGAGCTCTCTCCGAGCGATGCAAACGAGACACCCGCTTGAGAGCCCCTCTTGATAGAACGACTATCTATCCTAAACCCGGTCTCCCAACTAACAACACGAGGCCGGCAAAAGAGAAGCCCTATCAAGAACATACCTTTGCCTTGAGCATCTCACTTGAACTTGATGTAGACCGTCTTGTTCTTCTATAGTGGGAACACGTTTCTTGTTTGCTCTTGCTTTATGAAGATGAAGACTTGCAAATTTCTTCTCCATACTCCATGGGGAAACCTCTTCTTTGAACTTGTCTTCATCACTCCATGATCATGAGGATGCCAAGCTTCAAGCATGAGGTCTTCTAGAGATGGTGCACCTTGAGCTTGCCCTTCTTCATCCCTTCTTGAGGTTGATCCATCTTGATGCAAATATTTGCACTTGTCTTGATCAACCTTCAAGCTCCTTCTTTCTCCATGATTCCAATGGCACGAAGCCCTTGGACATTTCTTCAACTCTCAACCTTGAGACCAACACATGGCCCAAGCGATGTCTATGGACAAATTTACAAGTGAAACTCAATTTATACATTAGTCCATAAAGATTGCCATTAATTACCAAAACCACACATGGGGGCAAACATGCCCTTTCACACGGGACGCCGAATACACGTCGTTCTATCATCACTTCGGCATGTGAACAGCGTGCGGCGCGCCCGGCAGCATCGCCATCGGCGTAGTATTAGTTATTTCTATGTTTTTAGTTTTTCTTTAGCCTACTGTAGTCAAAATTTGGGTATATGTACAAATTTGACATAATATGTATGGACTCGCCTATACTTTAACTAAATCGTCTATATTCGTCTAAATTTCTCCTGAGTTTGTTTGAATTTTGACCAAACGACGGGAAATCGGACTGGGAACATGACCATACCACGCTAAATAGCATCAGAATTGGGCATGGAAATGCCAAACGAGTGGAGGTGCTCTTAGATCCTTTTTTTTCTAAAACTGAGAAAAAAGAAAAACTAAAGTATTGCTTTGCTAGACTCTAAAATACTATGGTATTGATATACTTTAGTTTTAGAAAAAAATTATTGCCAAACTAGGCCTAAGAGCATCTCCACTTGCCTTCCCAGCAGGCCGTTCTCAGTGTTTTTTTTGTTCTAGACGCCGATAATTGGCCCAACCGCGTTCCCAGAATCTCAGTTTCGTTCGGATTTGGGCTAACTTTGGTCCGGACTTCCCAGGATGAATCCGGGTTCCTAGGAACGCCCTGAGAACGCTGGACGAAGCGAATCAGCGGGAAACAAAATGTTCGGCGCGTGGACCCGCGCATTTAGTGAGAGAAATCGAGTCATCATCATCCTTCTGCCTCGGAACCCCGCGAAGGACCGCCGGGCATTAACCACTCGTCTCGTCGACCACGCGTCGCCGTAATGGCGTTCCACCGCCACCTTGGCTCTCGCAACGGACCGATAGGCAATAACTTCCCGCTGGTTCCCCTTTTCCCGCCCTCGCCGCCCGCTTCGACCTATAAAAGCCGTACCCCTTGCCGGCTCCCTTCACACTCTCTCGTATCTCCCCCGCTCTCCCAACTCCGGTGAACCCCAAACTCCAGCAAACTCCGAGCTCATAGCCTCCCCCTCTTCCCATGGCCGAGAGGTTTCCCGGCGACCCCGCGGCAACAAACGGCTTTGGCCACCGCACACTCCAGCCATGGGAAGACCGCATGCTACACGACATAGGCTACATGGCGCCGCCGGACACCTAGGCCCCGCCCGGCTGGAAGCTTAGCGCCAGCGGGATCCCAATTCCGCCGATGCCGGACGACGAGGAGATCATCGACGAGATCCAGGCCACCATCGCGGCCATGGAGGACCCGGATCTCGCTGAAGATCCGGGCAACCTCCATTACTGGGAGGAGTTCTTCGCCGACAGGCGGCTCCAGGAGCTCGCCCGCCATGAGGGACCGCCAGGGTCGCCGTCGAAGCGCAACAACACGGTGGCGTGATGCCGCTGGTGGAGTGCTCCGGGACGGACCCTCGCCGTCGTGCTGGAGCACATCCACGCTGGCAACAACCCCCGCCTCGGCTTCCACCGCAACCGACGCCGATGACAAGGGCGAGGCGCCATCCTCCGGCCAACTGGCTGTCGAGGGGGATGGCTAGCCTCAGCTCCTCCGTAGCCTTCGCCTCCCGCTCCTCCGAGTCCGTGCCGGTGGCGTCGCCACCACTCCGCCCTGTCAAGCACGAGCCGGAGACGCCGGTCCGCTCACCGCCGAGGAAAAGGGCATGCGACATCGTCATCAACGAGCCGCGCGCGCCCTCACCGCCCACTGGCTGTCGGCAGAATGGGCGGTGCCCGTCGACGAGGATGCCTTCGCCATGAGAATGGCGATGGAGCAATCCCTCGGCGACGCCGCGTCCCTGCCGGACATCCTCGCCTGGTCCAGGGCGGACTAGGAGGAGCAGGAGCAGGACGAGCGCCAGGCCTGGGCTGTCCGCGAGCTCGCCTACTAGGGTGCGCCACTCGTCGTCCTCGACGATGACGAGTCCGGCACCTCCTACCAGTCCTGGAGGTGCGGCGGCGATGGCCAGGTTAGCTCCCGCCCACCGCAGCCGCCGAGCGACAACGACGACGGCAAGGTAGACGACGGCTACACCCCTACTTCGGCATGTAGAAGCGGCATCGGCATCGGCTTCGGCGGCGCGGCATCGGCCTTAAGTTTTTTTAGTTATTATTTAGCCTAAATGCAGTTTAAATTCGGGCGTTCGTCCGAATTCTATGTAATACTAGCTGAATACCCGTGCGTTGCTACGGTCTTTTTAATTTTTTCTGAGGTCTTAAATTTTACTTTGCTATATTCAATAACGTGTCAAGAACATCTCTATGTGACTTATGGATGCAATGCCTCTTCTATGAGGACGACACTACCAGAAGCACGTGATGATGTTCTTCCTCCTCCCATTGCAAACCTCAATCGCCGCCATGCTCATTGTTATCGACTCCTCACCAACATAGGAAAACCTGGTATGTTATTGATCTCACCGCCGATCGAAGTTTTGCTTGCTTTTTTACTGTATGTCCTCCGCGATAATGATGTCTTTAATAATAATCAACACAATTAAACTTAGACTGTCTAATTTTAAATTTCACACAAATACAAATAATATGATCCCATTTAATATGAAGTACTCACAACTTCACGAGTGATTAAAAAACCAATTAGATCAATTAGCATCGATATAGAACAAACTGGCAACCATGTCATCGTATAAAAACCAATTAATCATTCAGTACATCATATGTATGAAACCTTCTGCGCTGTCGTACATGTAGCAAGATAATGGGTCACTACTATGATTCAGTCAGTAACATACACAAGGATTTGGTGACCGGTAACCGGATATCCCAAGCACTCTCGGGAAACCGAGTAAACAACCAAAAAATTTGAGTTTTTTGAATTTATTGAATTTAAATTCCTTAATATGGATAAATAGACAATATATCGCAAAAAATGATCTTATAGTCTTTTAGACAACTCTATAAAATGAATTTAAATTTTGAATTTTTAAATTTGTTCGGTAACCACTTGGGATTTCTCGGTAACCGCGGTAAATCTTGGAAACATCCAAGCTTAACCTCACATAAGCTCCTCCTCCTTGTGGAGGTACTCGCCGGCGTCAGACTGGTGCAAAACCACCACCGCGTTGGTGCCGACCTCATCGAGTCATGGGTGCCCCTTGCAGCGACCCCAAACCCGAGCGGCACATCCGCCATGGACATGATTACAACGCCATCGCCGGACTTGGTGTTCTCAGTGATGCGCGAGGGCGGACTTGGGCACTGAGTTCTCGAAGAGGACCCTTTTTACCCAAGTAGATTCAAACATGAAAAATCTCTCAATCGGCAGCCGTGGACCGAATCTCAGATTCTTTGACCCAACCACTCGTCAAATCAAGTCCAAGTAAAAAAGGAGATCAAGTCTCAGCTAATCCCCATCCCCCGAAAGAAAGATTGTCGATCCCCAATAACGCAACAGAAGCAGGTGCTAGGCAGGAGCTCCTCGCCGGCCCTTGGCACTTGTCTTTCGCTGGCCTGTAGTCAACCACGGCCGCCGCCGCATGCACCCTCCTCTTCCTCACCAGATCGGCCCCGAGCGTGCGCCATGGCCTATCCGGCAGCCAACCACCGCCGCCGTTCCATGCCCCTCCTCTTCTACACCATATCAGCCCTGAGGGTGCGCCATGGTCACTCCCAGGCACCCCGCTGCCATCGCTCCACACGCATGCCATGGCTGCTTCCCCTCTACTTCCGTTGCGTTGTCATGTTCGGGAGGAGGCTGTCGTTGGTCGGGTCTAGAGGGAGGAAAAGAAATTAATGAACCGGTACGTGGCAATCTATAGCAATATGTGATTTGATGGGAGGGCAAAAGGGTCTAAAAAAGCTGGTTAAAAAAAATGTTAAAAACGTATTTTTGGTGAACGGAAACGTATTTGACTAACCTACCTCAAGGAAAATTAGTAGATAGATAGATAGATAGATAGATAGATAGAAGGTAGATATATATGTATTCACCCTTAATTAATGAAACCGCCTATATCGCCTAAAGTTTGCCGAATTTTGCTAAATTTTAGTCAAACGCGAAGATTTGGCCTGAAAATGCCGAGTTACCGTGCCAAAATCTTGTTTCGTCTGGCACAAAATACTTCTCGATTTCCGCATGGGACCGACCAGCGAGTGGATACGCTCTAAGTCGACCTTTGTAGGGAAACCAAAGTGTGCAAATCCATATCTACTTGGGACCTTCCGAGGAATCTGATGGGAGTTCGTGGAGGAATCACAAGGAGGAAACTTCCTTTTCCAACCTTGATCGCGAGCGATGAAGAGCAAGAGAGAGTCTGCGGTGGCAACGACTGAAATCGGTCGGGATCAGATCAAATCAAACTCGCCCGCTATACAAAAAGACGGAGCTCTATCTGGATAATCTGACAGGGGTCCCCACACCTCCATGACTCATCTCGTCTCTCTCATCTTCCTAGTCCTGTACTCCTGTCCCCGTCGTTAGGTTCCTCGCCTGTTCGGCACACCTGCCCAGCCCGCATCTAGTAGCAGGAAGCAGCTCACGCGCGCCCGCGCAAGTCATGGCCGCGGCGTTCGTGGCGCACAAGCCCCTGGCGGCCATCACCGCCGACGACCTAGCCGCGGCGGGGGCGGCCGACGCCGCGGCGCTCCACTCGGCGGTCCGGAGCGCGCTCGCCGCCGGCGCCGGCGGCGGGCCCGCCGTGGTGTGGGCGGAGCTCTCCCGGGGCGCGCTACGCACGGAAGTCCCGTTCGCGGTCCAGCGGATGCTCTACTACGGCTGCTACGCTGGCTCCCCGTCCACCGCGCCGCCCGCCTGGTCGCCCGACCCGTAAGAGCTCCGGCCTTCCCGATCGAATACCGTCTCGTAGCTTAGCTCCCTCCTTTTTTCTTTGCTCCCGCGCCATGCTCTGACGAGTTGGGTTCTTGCGAATCTACAGCGAGGAGGCGGCCCTCACCAATGTCGGCCGCGTCCTGGAAGCGCGGGGGAGGGACCTCATCGGTGAAGCGTACAAGGATCCAGTCACTAGCTTCCGGGACTTCCACATGTTCTCCAACGAGAATCCAGAGGTGATCAGAGTTCATAGATTCTATTTAGTTTTCCTCCAGTACTACGAGTACATGTTAAGCTTCGAGAGGTGGACTTACAGTGTCAGTTCGGTTTCTGCTTTTCAAGAACAGGCATACTGGAAGATGGTCTTTGAGGAGATGGGCATTACATTCAGCGTGGAGCCATCCTGCATCTTGAGTGACAGCGATGGGTACCCTGGTGGCGAATGGTTGCCGGGGGCTGTGCTTAATGCCGCTGCGAATTGCCTGACTGCTAAACCCGGAAGGAATTCCGGCGACGTTGCCATTGTTTGGAGGGACGAGGGGAAGGATTCAGAGCCCCTCAACTTTGTGACTCTCGAGGAATTGCGGAAAAAAGTTTGGTAATGATATTCCGAAGAGGACTAGTTCTGATCATATAACTATGTTTGCTTGGTTGAAATCTAACTCGACAAGTGCTTCTTCTCACTTCTGTCTAGAGCAGCCTCGTGGCAAATGCGCTCGATGCACTTGGTCTGGCAAAGGGATCTGCTATTGCAATTGACATGCCTATGAATGTGAATGCCGTTGTTATCTACCTTGCCATCGTGTTAGCAGGATGCATTGTCGTCTCGATTGCAGACAGCTTTGCTGCACCTGCAATATTGACAAGGCTAAAGATATCTGAGGCAAAAGCAATTTTCACCCAGGTACCTAGTGAATCCTGTTTCCACCATGTTATTTGATGAATGCCCATGTTCTGCAATTTTTGTCTAATAGTAATATGCTTAATTTCTGAAAGTTCTGGAAATACTGATAATGTTTTACTTTCTAGGATTGCATCCTTCGAGATGACAAGGAACTGCCATTGTATAGGTATGTTGCTCAAGTGCACAGGCGTTGATCATATAATTAAAAATGAGAATTATTTCTCACACATCATTTTTTTGTTCTACAGTAGAGTAGTGGAGGCCAAGGCCCCTATGGCTATAGTGATCCCTGCAAGGGGATCAACACCGATAAAAGGACTGCGTGCTGATGATCTTTCATGGCAAGATTTCCTTGGAAAGGCTGATCATACCAAGTATGTTATTTCTAGTTATGCCTTTCCTTTGCCAGCCCTTTTTATATAAGTAGATTGCACTAATACGAGCAAATTGCAGGGCTGATATTTATACCGCAGTCGAGCAACCTGCCTACCAGTTCAGTAATATTCTATTTTCATCGGGGACTACAGGTGATCTCTAATTTCAGTATTATGCAGTGATTTGTTTGCCGGTTCTAGTGCAAATTATATATATACAACTGCCTGCTTATCTATTATTTACATTAAACATGCATAAGTAGATCCTCACTAACAATTAGTAGATTTGAGTTGATCCAGTACTATTTCAAACCTTCTGACAGTTTCTCATGTTTAGGGGAGCCAAAGGCGATTCCATGGACACATTTGACCCCTCTTAAGGCAGCTGCTGATGGATGGTGTCACATGGATATTCGTAGAGGTGATGTTGTTGCGTGGCCTACAAACCTTGGGTGGATGATGGGTCCCTGGCTTGTCTATGCCTCGCTACTGAATGGAGCTTCCATGGCGCTGTATAATGGCTCCCCGAATAGTTCAGGTTTTGCAAAGTTTGTACAGGTAAGTTTGATAGTTCAGTTTTGCAAAAGAGCATTGAAAAGTCATGTGTGTTTTATTATGTCAGTTATGTTCATTTAGGTACTCAGTACACACCGTAAATCTCAGCTGTTTGACCTGTTTATGCACTCGTGCCTTGTTAGGAAAATTTAGTCCTTCAAGGAAACGTAATGTTATGCACATAAAACTTCTTATTTTCTGTTGCACTGGCCATATTTGATCTGCACTATTTCTGCTTTAGTATAAAATCATGATTTACATCCATTTTGTTCCTTTTTTTATTAGTCTTGTCTCATTACGGGCTATTATATTGACCTGCAGGATGCTAAGGTGACAATGCTTGGAGTGGTACCCAGCATTGTCCGCACATGGAAAAATACAGATTGTACTGCAGGATTTGATTGGTCAACCATCAGGTAATTTCTGGATTGTTTGACCCTCTACACCTTTTTATTCTACTGTACCTTAAATAAGGGAAATATATTGTGCTCATGCCATCTAGTTTATAACCAATACGGTTCATTTTATGCAGATGCTTTAGCTCAACTGGGGAGGCATCAAGTGTGGAAGATTATTTGTGGCTGATGGGAAGAGCTTGCTACAAGCCAGTAATCGAGTACTGTGGTGGCACAGAAATTGGTGGCGGATTTGTTACTGGATCCCTGCTGCAACCTCAAGCATTGTCAGCATTCAGTACACCTGCCATGGGCTGTAACATGTTTATTCTTGACAGCAACGGGAATCCCTTAGTAAGTGTCTGCTTGGAATTAACAAAATCTCTTCGATGGAATTTGGTTCATTGAGAATTTTATGATGACATTTTTCCCTACCAATATACACAACATCATCATATAGTCTTAGAGATGCAATGATGCAACTCATACATCAGTTTCATGCTGCCACCAAATGCAACTTCCCATGTACCACTGGCACATTCTTTGTCAAATCACATATATATCTTTGTTTTGCTTTAGAGTCTAGCAGTCTATTAACTTGTCTCGACCTAATGTCAGTGCAATTTTTTAAACTTTACAGCCACAAGATTCGGCTGGTATTGGAGAACTTGCACTTGATCCAACATTATTTGGATCATCAACAACACTGCTAAATGCTGATCATCATGAGGTTTACTTCAGTGGAATGCCACAATGTAATGGAAAAGTATGTATTATCTGTCCTTGATTCCTTGCTATGATCCTGAAAGATTAAGCAACTAACCACATGGCTCTGCCTATGCAGGTCCTCCGGAGGCATGGCGATGAATTTGAGCGTACCGCGGATGGATATTACAGGGCTCATGGACGTGCAGATGATACAATGAACCTTGGCGGCATTAAGGTATAAAACGTGGTAACACACGACTCACCGGCCCAAAACACGGCTTTAGTCGGCCCAGCCATTTGATTTTGCATGATTGATTTCAGGTCAGTTCCATTGAGATTGAGAGGATCTGCAACAGGGTGAACGATGCCATTCTTGAAACAGCGGCTATCGGGGTTCCACCTGTAGGGGGTGGCCCTGAACAATTAACCATAGCCGTCGTGTTCAAGGATCAAAGCCCGCAAGCAGAAGATCTGAATCAACTGAAACTAATGTTCAACTCTGCTCTGAAGAGATTGAATCCTCTTTTCAAGGTGCTTCGATTGTTCCCCTGAACCGCACGTTGATAACTTACCTCTTTTTTAAGGAAATATTATTAATAAAGTGTCACCTCATGCTTTGCCTAAATCGAATCCCTGTTCCTTGGTTTGCAGGTTTCATCGGTTATTGTGGTGCCATCGCTCCCTCGAACGGCCTCGAACAAGGTCATGAGGAGAGTCCTACGCAAGGAGTTCACCCAGGCAAAGCCCTCTAAAATCTAGATGTTCAGGGAGAGTATTCTGCACTTATTAAAATTACAGGCGGTTGCGCACCAAACTGTGAATATATTACATACCAGCTCATGCGCCTTGAGAAATTCGGTTGTTTTTACACATCCGTTGTATAGCGAGACTAATTTAGATCGATCTGACATGGCAGATGAGTTACTAATAAAGCAGGATTGCTACCATGTACTGATATTTTTATTTTGCATGACTCGCCGGTATTTTGCCATGTAGTGTTAGTTGGTATCTGGTCTTTTAGGTAGGGCAATACTGGCCTCTGGAGCACTTACCAGAACTCACTGATCTTTACATTATCTGGTCTTGTTGGAAGAGTAATATCTAGACTTGCAAAAGGTGAGAAAGAAACTCATTATGTATAAAAGGGAAATGAGCCGGGAGGTGGCAATTCAGCTCATGGGTGTAAATGTACGCATTATGAGAAAACATATTTTAAAATATTAAAAAATTTGAAAAAAAATTGTACATATACATTCAAACATTTTATGTTGGTTCACAAGTTTTCGGGACGAAAGAACATTTTATATGTCGTGTATAAAAAAGACAAAACATGTCACGCGAGCGCGTGACATGTTTTTTTTTATACACGACACATATTACGTTCTTTCATTCAAAAAACTTGTGAACCAATGTAGAAAATCCGAATGTATATGTATTTTTTTTTCAAATTTTTTGACATTTTGAAATATGTTTTCTCGTAATAAGTGCATTTGCACCTGCGAGGCTCGCAGTGAATATCCGAAATGAGCTGGTCGTTCTGAACTCGGTAGTCCAATTGGATCATGATTGACGGCCATGTTTGGGAGAGCTATGTGAAACTTAAATTGTTTGGGAGAGCTACGTGAAACTAAAATCGTGTACAAGTCAATCGCAAAAAAAAACGTCTACAAGTCCAAAGTTACACGATATATATGCCAAGGCGCATATACTCTACTAAAATTCAAGAAAGGTAAATGTGCAATTGATTAGAAGGATAATTGGTGCATGAGTATAGGTGCAATGTTTGGACTTATTTCTCATCCATTGAATCATTTTTATGGATAGTCTAGGTTAATTGGATGTCCTTGTTATATTGATATAGGGTATCACACACCATAACACAAGTGCGCACGTCTTTTCCTCCAAGAAAGAAACCACCGATATGTCCTTGTATCCCGCTTGCGCCACGATTGGTCTGTTTTGCTACCTGTGGTCTTTGGGCTATGGAGGTATGGTGGATCTCAGTTTTTGTCGGCGGGATGACTTTGATTTTTATTTTTTTCTGTTTAGTTAGGCCTCGTGTCCTGCTCAGGAAGACGTGGCGGTGGTGGCTCCATGAAGATGGAATAAAGTCCTTCCGTCTAGCCCTAGCTCTGGCAGTGCGTATAGCGTCATAGGAGGGCGTGTGGAGGTATGTTTGTAGCGGATCTTGCTGGATTTGGTCGGTGTTCCTGAGGTACGCTTCTATTCAACGACGATGGTTGCTTCTCTTCTGGTTCTTTGGGGCATTTTTCCTCTGTCTACTATAACAAACTCTATTATGAAAAGCTTTCCCTGGCTCCACTACGGAAGGGGCAAGGACGACGCCACACCTTCGGCTCGCTCAAGTGCTTGTATTCGTCGCTAGGTGGTACAAAGACCTCGCTAAATCTATCATTTTCATCTCCTAATTCTTCATGCCCTTACAACGGGATTTAGAAAACATTCATAGGTTAAAAAATACTTTCACGGGATTCCAATTATGTTCACATGTTTCAAAAAAGTTCACATCTAAATATGTTCACTGATTCTAAAACTTCGTTCACATAGTTCCAAATCTGTTAACGGGTGTACATAATTGATAACGGGGTTTTAAAAATTGTTCAGTGTGGTTTTTCATGATGTTCAAAGAAAAATCATGGTCCAAAAAAAAAATTCACAGTTAAGAAAGTACTTCCATAGATTAAAAAAATGTTCATTGATTCTTGAAAATTTTCACGGGTTTAAAGTTACTTTCACGAGTTCAAAAAGGTTCATCCGTTTGAAAAAAGATTCATAGGTTTTAAAAATGTTCATGGTGGTTCGAAAAATGTTTTCATTCCTAAATATTGTTCATGGCATTTTTATCTATATTATCACAAATATTTTAAACTCATTCAAAAAATAGGCGTGAAATTCTCATGGTACGTTTTATAAGATTTTTTTGTTCTAACTATACTATATGTTAAAATAGAACAAAGCATGTGTTATAAAGGAACGGAAAATGGCCATGATTCTAAGGAGAACAAATATCACGACTCCACACCAGGAATCACAATACCGATCAGACGAAGAACGAAAACAATCTAGATAACTTATAAACTAGTAATGGGCCAAGCCCTCCATTGTCGGGCCGGTGTATAGCACCACCTTTAGGGATTCCAAAATAAATAAACCTTCTCCTTATCATAAGTTCACCGTGTTCAAGGATTGGAGTTGAGACGCGAGGCAATTGGGCATTCCCTAGAGTTTGGTTCAAAGTCTAAGGAGTCCTTGCCCTCTCTCTCTCTCCGGGTGCTCCTCCCCGGCGCCCGAGCGTCCCCTAGCTCTAGTATTAGTGATAAGGATCAAAAGATACCTATCACTACTAATTGAACAACAAAGTACTTATCACTACTGGAACATAATTAGTGTTTGGAAATAAACCATAGCCACCATGGAACAAACATTCAGACCAAAGGAATAAATCTCTAGTGCATGTGGAATAAGAAAAATCATGACTTTTCATCAAAAAATGTACCACATGGAACAAGAAAAATCATGACTACAAAAAGGAACAAAAATTTAGACCAAGCAGAACAACTTATAATACACGAGGAACAAAAAACACAACAATTTGAGGAACACAATTTTGCGCTATGGAATAATTATGTAGTACAAGTGGAACAAAAACAATTACACATGAACAATATGTTAGATCGGGTGGAACTAGGTTTTAATGGTGAGGAACAAAAAAGTCTCAAGAACTAAAGGAACACAATTGTACACCGTGGAACAAAAATTTAGTATCAGTTAAAAAAATCATGAGTGTGAAAAGGAGCAAAAAATAGACTAATGGAAACTAGTTTTAACAGACGTGGAACACAAAATTATGAAAACTAAAGAAACGTAACTTTGCAATGTGGAACAAAATTTAAGTATCAGTGGAAAAAATCACGAGTATAAAAAGTAAAAAATAGACTGAGCAAAAACTAATTTAACACGCGAGAAACAAAAGACCTCAACAACGAAAGGACCACAATTTTGCATTGTGAAACAAAATTTTAGTACCGGTGGAAGTGGAAAAAAATCATCAGTACAAAATATTTAGACCTCGGAGAACTAGGTTTAACACAACAAGGAACAAAAAAATCTCAACAACGAAAAGACCACAATTTTACACCGTGGAAGTACAAAAAGGAACAAAAACTTTAGACTTAGCGAAAACTAGTTTTAACAAGGTGAGGAATAGAAAATCCCAACAATGAAAGAAACACACTTTTGCACAATGAAACAAATTTTTGTACCGGTGGAATAAATCACGAGTACAAAAAATTTAGTCCGAACCAAAACTAACTTTACCACGTGAGGAACAAAAATCTCAACAACAACATGATAAACACAAATTATCATTGTGGAACAAATTGTAATACCAGTAAAACATGTGAAATAAAAATAAAAACCTAATTTATAAAGAGAAGCGAAAAGAGAAGAAAAATAAGAAAAAAATGCGAGAGTAAACATAAATAAAGAATAAACATGGAAACAAAAAATGAATAAAAAGAAAAGATAAACTAAACCAAAAAGAATGTGTTTTTTAGAGGAAATGAATAAAAAGAAAAAAAAATATAGGCAGAAGGAAGCAACAGAGAGAAGAGGCATAAGGCATAACGTCATCGTTTTTTTACAGTATTCTTTTTTTAGAAATTTTTGACAGTAGAGGCACGAGCGGGAGATAGAACCGGATAGAGCGAACTAGTAAGGCCTTGTTTGGTTCTAGTGTCTTAGTGGGAATTAGAGAGGATAATCCCCCAGAGGATTGGGTGAAACCCCCATCTACACCCAAACCCGTCTAATTCCCACAAAATCTCAATCCTCACCAATCCACTAGGTAGAGGTAGTGTATTGGATATGGAAAAAATACACTACAACTTGGGGAAAAGTGGGGATTAGTGGGATTGAATCAGTCCAATACTCTAGAAACAAACCGAAAAATCGCTTTGGAGGACGGGTGCCATGGAGGACTTTTTTAAATTTTTCAAAAAGCATCAAATATTTTTGAAAAAAATATATTCGTGTAGCCCACAATGTAAAATACATGCATGCATATTTTAAAATTAAAATACTTTGTATTTTGTGCATAGTAAAAAAGACAAATACGACAAATTTTGGATAAAAGCAGGCCCATTCAAAAATTGCACTGTTCATCCTCAGATCTGAATTATTCTCTTTTTTCCTGAGGAAAGAATACAGAATATATTCAAATGATTTTTTGCAAACATGTATTATAAATTATTATCTATCTCCCTATATTTTTTTCGAAATTTTTGAATCTTTAAATTTTGAATTTTTCAAAAAAAAAAGTCCTACCTGGAGCCCGTCCTCCAAATTGACGCTCTCAGAAACAAACATACTATTTGAACTATTTGAACTAAGTGGGGATTTAGGGTTTGGTGAAAATTATCCCCTCTAATCCCCTCAAATACTCTAGTACCAAACAAGGCCTAAATGGGCCGAGCCCAGAATACTCGTCCTCTGGCGACTCGGAGTCGTTTCCCTCTCTCCTCTTTCTCGCACCCCGCCGCTTCCACCCCCAACCCCGCCGCCGCTGCGATGGAGGCGGTACGGCAGGCGGAGGCCAAGCTGACGGTGTACGTTCACCCCTCCAACGCAGCCGACGTCCGCCGCGCCGTCTCCCGCCAGCTCAGCACCCTCCTCTTCACGTACGTCCCCCTCCCTATCTCTCTTGCTCTCGTTAATGCAATGGCCCGTGCTTGTCTCGGCATAGCGCTGCGACAGTGCATCTTTTGATGCTGGTTTGAGCAGGAAGTTGATTTTGATTATCACAATTTCAGCTTAAATTCCTCAAAATAAAAAAGCTTCAGTTTAGGAGGAGATCGAACGATTTTTTTTACATCCTTGCTGTCACGCTTCTTGTGCTCCCGAGCTCTCTAAAACTTACAAGTCTCTGCTTTTTAATGTTCACTATGTGATCAATTTGGATGATGGGCATTAATGTGCAGGTATGAAGATCGGTTTGATGGTGTGTTGCTAGCTCATGAAGTTGAAGTCGAGAGTGATAAAGCTAAAATCATGGATGGGTTGGTACCCTATTTCGGCGTGCCAGTTCATGCAAGTATGCTGCTGTTTTCTCCTCAGCCAGGCATGATCCTTGGTAGGTAGACATATAACTCTGAACAATGGCACTCCTCGTAAGACCTCACATTTGCATGTTATTGGTACATCAGCTATGTGAAATCAGGACACCTTTTGGATACTGCATCTTGTGCATTCAGTTATAGTAGAGTTTGTCAGTGCATTTACAATGGTTGGATTTGTTTGTCATTTCTTGTGCAATAGGAGAAAAAGGTATAACAATATCACTAATCTCAGCTCAAATTGTGACCATGCCATTCTCTTTGTGCTATTTCTGAAAATGCCATCAGTTGAGTTTTCTTGCATTTGTCCATGCCCGACCATTACTGTCAAATCAAAGTATGGATGTGTGTTTGCATAATCTGATGTGTGTTAGCACTTGTGCTTCTCAAATCTGGATGGACTATTGATGCTTGATTCCTGATTGTGCTTGTCAAAATTTTCATGACGCTAAATCATGTTTCTTTGGAGATGTATGGTAAAAACCATGTTCCCATTTTTTCTCGCCTTTGATGGAATTCAAGTGAGCACCTGAAGCTTCCACACCTAATGGTCTACAGAGCCCCGTTGACAAACCAGAGTAATGGAATAGCATATATTTTTTCTGTGAAAAGAATAGCATATAAATTGGGAAATAAACTAACTTGAATCAGTTCTTTCCGATAATCCTAGAGTTGCCTTTATTCTCAGTATGACATACTATGTTGCGTTGGAGTTTGCAAAAACTTATTGATCATCAAGGGTTTTTCAGACCTTTCATCTCTTCTCAGGTCAGCCAAGGTCAATAAAAGTGCCTTGACTTGACAGTAGCCTTATATATGCTAAAATCGGAAGGAAACTTAACAGACCAGTGGTATTTTCATAAATAGCACCAAGCCAGTATGCTTAAAGTTTGAGCTGAGACTAGTGGCACTGTTACAATTTTCCTTGAGAAATATTGCGGCAGAAGTTTGAAATATGTATATCTGATGCTTATTTATTTATTTTACTTCAGAAGGGAAGGTTGAAATGCTTGGCAAGGGGTCAATTCATGCCATTGTCCTGGGGGTTTTCTCAGCAGCCATTATATCAGATGATATTAGTGAGACATTCAGATTCAAAAGGGTAAGATTAACATTTCTATTGATAGTTAAGGAAATAGCTATGCTGATGCTAATATAATGTGTGGAATCTAATTTTTCTTTTGTTTCATGTAACTTTGTAAATGATAACTTGTCTTTTCTAGTTTCAGTAACGGATTATCAATAGTACTCTTGCATTGTTTTGATGCTTCACAAATTGTACTCAGCAAAGCTGATACCATGGAAGTGGGAACTGACCTCTGGATGAATTGTTCATTTATACCATTCCCGGATATGAGCATTTGTTTATATTTATTCATCCACACCTGTGGCACCTTACAAATAAAACTAGAATGCTTAAAGATCTTTAACACTTGGAACTTGCAAGTATATAGTAGCTGGTGCTGTAGCACAACGCAACGTTTTGGGCAAATGTTCCGACCATTGCTACTTACTTTTTGCGATCTGTTGCAAGAATGACAAGCAAGCTGATGGTGTGTGATCGTGCTGTCAAAAGACCTTTGATCTGTGCAACTTCAGCTAGCCTGCTGTTTAGCTTTCGTACATTTCTTGTGCACCATCAAATCCCTCGGAATTGTTTTTTGCTTCAATTCTTCAGTGAACTTCTAATCACTCGGAAGACTAGAACGAAACTAAATACCAAAAAGTTTGAACACAGCATCAGAAAATTGGCTGATACTTCCAGATTGATTCGGTTGGTGTGCACAGCATGTGATGAACAAACTTTTCTATCTTGAGAATTCTGATATGTGTGATAGTTTTTAATAAATCCAACCTATCGCTTTAATAAGCTAGGACTCTTTTTTCCCTTCCATTGAGATTTATATTATTTTCACAGAGAAGAGATGGTGGAAAGTTTGTAAGCAAGTCAGACAAGCGGCATGAGATTAGAAAGGGAAGTATGATACGGTTTTCTGTTAAAAGGTAATAGGTTCATCCAGTCCCTTTTGTCGGGGTCAATTTCACTGTTTTGTTTTCCAATTTGGACAGCAGCTTTACACATTTGAGATATTTCTACATTTTCTTACTATTCATATATTACTTATATTAGCTGCATGCACATTTCCCCTGCTGTGCTGATGAAGGGCCAGCCTTGCTTTAAACTTACAACAGTAACACTCACAATGATATGCCGTAGAGTTTGATGATGTGCATCAAACTACGTACCGGAATGGTTATACTAAGTATGCAGATATACTGAGCATTACTTTATGGCTTGTTTAATCATGTACTGGAAATGAACTGAACCTCATACAATCATCCCCACAATACATTGAGCTGTACATGAGAAATATATGAGAACTCCTCAAGTGATTGGAAGTAGTTCCTATGTCACTCTGTTCTATCAGTCAAATAATTGGTCAGGCCATGTGACTCTGTAGTTTGAGTCAAATAAACTGATCATGTGCCTTTGCTTGTTATTCATCTGTAGGGTGGACACAGAAATGAATTGTCACATAACTGGATCTTTAGTGCCACCTCACACAGGATCCATGCTTTGGCTGTCAGTACATGATGCTGAATACGCATCAGAAATCAACAGGTCTGGATGTGCTCACACTCTTTCGTGCTATTGAAACTGAACAAGTTAATCTTTGCAATATTTTCAAGCTCGTGTAATAAAATGTGTGCCCCTAAAAAATTTCCAGTGGCAAAAGGAAATCAAGGGATATCAACACTAAAACCGAGCAGGACGTACAAAATCACACAGCTGGGAACAACGAAGGCGCTCTGTTAAACTCGGAACGGCCACGGAAGCACCGAAAGCGGAATGATGCTGCCATCTGAAGGTTTATTAAGATAGCGTTTGTTGGAGAACACAAAATGTATGTTCATAGGAGTAACGACGGTCACCAACCTGTATCTGGTAACGTGATTTTGCTCCTGCTCATTACAGAGGTGACGATGGTCCCAATTCAACAAGTGGTGTTTTCTCCCCCCTTGCGCCAGTAATTTCTTAGGTAGCACCAGTTGTATGATGATAATGATGTAAAATCGAACAAGTACTGAAAGTTTAATGGGTTTATTGAATGTTTGCTGATCTTATCCCAGAGAAGATCTCTTGGTTATTAGCAAATTTACAGTTACTTCAGTTTCTTCTTAACTCCAGTTCATACCAAGTGAAGCAAGCAGTGTCCTTTTACGATCCAGAAGTATCTTTGCCTTTTACGATCTGGAAGGGTTCATGAAGTGCTAGCATTGCTGCAGTTGTAGAAGGTGTAAGTTGCTCCTTTTTGCGTGCCTGCACCTTCAGGAACCATTAGGATGTATAAACTCCGGATGCATTTTGGAGACAAAGAACCAATGGCTCCATCTCTTTTGGTCGTGCAGATAGGAAATCTTGAGGCTTTCTGTATAATGAAAATAAGCAGCAGGAAACTTCTGTACTGGTTTTGTCAGAGAAATGAAGTTCATAGGCATGAGATGCATCGAGAATCAGGTTGCCTGCTGCCTTGTGCTTAGAGCGAATTTTGAGGAAACGGCGACAACTGATCTCGTAACTTTGGTCCAAGTTGAGGTCAGGTACTGCTTGGCAGCTGGTATTTTTTCACCATCCGAAATACAAGTTGAGATAGATTTTTGCTTGAGCCCACAGTTCCTTAGCTCGCGCCGGTTCTATGCTCCGTGGGTTAGTTCAGTCTCTCAGCAGAAATGGGCTTCATTTTTAGATCATACACGGTTGTGAGTATTGATATCGATTCTTCGATCTGTAATGTGCTGTTTATTGATTTTGCGCATACATGCGTGTGTAACTGTTATTCTTTGAACTTACTATTTTATCTGGTTCATTTGGAGATTAGTGCATTCTATTGTGATGGATGGCAAAATGTGGTGGCAATTTGGGATGATTTGACTTGATGCATCTTATTGGCACGTTTAATATCTTTAACGCCAACTCAAGGAAGTTAATTTTGAAGTGTAAGAACTATGCTCTAGAGTTGGAGACTCATGTTCCCTACCTCGATGATCTTTGAGGCAAAGCCTCCAAATATTGCATCAACCTAGGCCAAGTTGGTTCCGATGAACACCCCCAAACAAAAGACCTAACCTCTTATCTCTAGCTACTCTAAGCGAGGCACCCTTGGTTGCAGTGTCGCCGCTATTGCCTCGTCGCTATCAGCCCTATCTTGTGATTTTCAGCGGAGAAGCCAATAGATAATGCATCAATATAAGCCATGAGAGTTGCGGCGAAAATCCCCAGGTCTAAACATAACTACTCCGGTAAGGTTTCCTTCCTCGGCTTCAATGCCGTGCCAACAATGGTGAGTCTCTCGTGATTTGTGACAGGATGAATATGTCTTCAATCTATGGGTGAATACCCTAGCCTCCACCCAACACGGTGGTGAAAAAAATGATAGGAACACCGCGGCAACGCCTCCTCTCTCATCACCCTCCTAACTCGAAGCAGCGAGGGGTTGCTTCTAGGGAAGATAAGAGTATTTCCATACATGGGTTCAAGGCTTGTAGCCACGCCTAATGTGTCACACTTTTTATAGGGTAGTATTTATGTGCATTTCCTAGAGACTTCTAGGCCTCCATTCAAGGTTTTAGGGCAATATGGTGATATCAGTCTTCTCTTAGAGCTATCATGTAGGATTTTTTCTTAATTGAATGAGAGAGAATTAAGAAAAGTAAGATTGTCTTACCTTAGCTAAGAAATGGTTTCTTAAACATTAAGAGAAGCCTATTTTTTCCATTGTACCACATGCCTACCCTTAACAACACAATTTCCTTCTAAATTTAATAATTCTTATTAAATATTAGGGATGAAAATAAGAGGTAATGCATTGTATCGTATTAAGTCTATTGCCTTCTCTAAATGACGTGAATGGCTGAGAAAAGATGTGGGATATTCGATCTAGGCCAGTCAATTGTATATCAACGGTAAGAAGACCTCATGGACAAGATATACCCGCAATAAAAAAAGGTAAGATGGCACACCTCACTCACCAGTCAAAACTAGCTACATATATACAATCTTTGCACTTGTGGTCATCACCGCCGACAAGGTATCGTGGAAATATGCGGTGGTCACCATCCCAACGACAAGGTTTTAGGTTCCCGGTAGAAAAAAAAATCCCGCGGAAGGGGAGTCTGGATTTTTGGTTAACATGTTTAGGCGTAAAATATTTGAATTCCCACGGAAGGGGAGTCTGGCCGGTTACTAGATGAATATGAAAATCAATATTTGAATTCAAAATTTTCAATATGACTATTTAATGAGAGTACTCGTTAAAATTTATATTTTGTTTTGCTCATCATGACCATTTTACTGGGGGTGCTCGAAAAATCCGGTTACCTATCGGTAACCGGAGATCCCAACAGGTAACCAAATCACTGGTAACTCTTCATCTTCTTCATGCATGCTACTAATTACTAAACGATGATGCGATCAATTACAATTCCGTTTCTTACTCATTGATAATTCCTAGCTGAACACATTTGCCATGTGGTTCTTTGGTACAGGTTTAGTTTTATGCCGTGATTACTGATTAGTAACATTTATTTTTGCCATGCAATTCTCTAGAAAGCCTACAACAAATGTTTTCGCGGGTTCAATAACCAAGGTGCAGGGAAGTGACTGATGTAGATGGTTCATTTCACGCTTTTGATTCTTCAGGACATGGACCCAAGCTAATGCATCCTGCCCTGACCAGCTACACCCACAACTGTATAGTGGATCAACAACCATAATCCCTCTGCCCCAGTTCTCCATGTGGCAGTGCGGTAATCCTTCGCTCAAGTATTTGTTCAGAGCTTGAAAAATTTATTGATCCTTAGAGAAGGAGCAAAAGGAGCCACATGATTTCATGTTTCACTCCCATTAATGATCCATGTTTGGTTTGTATCATCGTATTTGGAATAGTGACTGTGGAACATGTGCACTTTTGAAACATAGGCTAAATATAGCAATCTTCGATGTATGCTGCAGGTGGAATGCAAAAGACAGTGGAAGGACCGGTCCTAAGAGAGACCACACATGTCCTTTTCCTTCCACGCGTCCACCTCCTTCTCTCTTTTCTGAGCGGCTCCCCTCCAAAACCGGTCCGTCCCCGAGCTTTCTTCGCCGGCATTGCCGGTCGGAGATGGCGAAGGGGAGGCGCCAGAGTAGCTAGGGTAGGTAGTAGTAGCCGCAGGTTGCCGGGGGTGGGCTTCTTTCCCGTAGTTAGAAGAGAAGCTCGCGATCGGAGCAGCCAGATCTGCGGCCTAGGGTTCCTCGCCGGCGTGCTTTGAGTTCTTGGTGGTCGGAAGACGGCGGCATTGGACATCTCTTCTTGGAATAAAGTTGTCTGCGGTGAACCGGTACGGGACCAAGAAGAGAGAGCCTCTCCTAGGAGGCGGCAGCAAACCCATCTAGGGTTCCTTCCCTCCGCCGGCGACGTCATCGGTTTGTCCCGTCTCCGGCGGCCTTAGGGCCTTGGAGGCGTGGCGGACCACGCCACTCGCCTGCGGAAGGTCTTAGTGTTCTGTTTAAACTATTTTTAGTGTCTTCTTCAGAATGTTGAGGCGACGACTACGTCCTGAAGTCAGAATAAGGTACTTCCCGTCCTATCCTCGCTCCGGTGGTGCGTCTAGCATCGACTGAGGGCACGTGGAGTCATGTGTCTGGCGGATCCCATGGGATCTGGTCGTTTTTCGTTGGTGTGTTTCGAGATCAGTCTCTTCCGATCTACGTTGGTCATCTTCGGCGATGGTTGCTGCTCTGGTGCCCTGGTCCTTTTGGTCCTTAGCACGACAACTTTCCGTCTGTCTACTACGACAAGCTTTGTCCGGCTCCGGTGATGGAGGGGCGAGGACGGCGGTGCGCCTTTGAGTCGTGCCGGTGTTTGTAGTTGTTGCTAGGTGGTCCATTGACCTATTTATAATTTTTATTACTTTTAGGACTCTTTGTACTGTTGTTGATGATTATTAATAGATCGGTGGAATTTCAGAAAAAAGGAATAAAGCTGTCTGTGGTTCTCCTTCTGTTGCGTCCATGCTCGATATGTATACTTCTCTGGCCAGCCGTGGTGGCGGGGGGAGTTGGGCGATATCCGGCTGGTGCCGTAGTGGCGGAGCGCCTCCGAGCTACTCCTGGTTGCTATCGAGCGGTGTCAGGAGGTCGCTGAACTCTTCCCTCTCTCTGCTCTTGTGGTCGGAGCTGTAGAGGGTTGCAGAGGTCGTGGCGGCTCGATCATAAAGCTCGGTGGCTCCTCGGCAGCGTGCATGGCGTAGAGCTCCCCCACCTTATCTTGTCCTGTCGTGGCGGCGAGGGACAAAATGGTGGGTACCTCGAAGCGAAAGACGGCGCCAAAGCCCGATGAAGCTACTGATACGTTGGAAACGTATTTATAATTTTTTGATGTTCCATGCTTGTTTAGTATCTACTTTGATTTTTCTACACTTTGAGGTTTTTTTATATGTTTTCTGGTACTAACCTATTAACAAGATGCCAGAGTGCCTGCCTATTTTCTTCTGTTTTTGGTTCCAGAAAAGCAGAAAATCAATATTCTCAGAATTGGACGGGACAAAAGCCAAAGTCAATATTTTACCGTGGGGAACACGAAGCCAGAGTACGAGACGGAGGAGAGCCACCAGGGGGCCACACCCCTGGCCGCGTGGCTTAGCATAGCCCGCGCCTCGGGGGGGCTGCCGCCCTGGCTGCCCTCCTGCCTCGCCTCTTCTCCTATAAAGACCCCTCGATGCAGAAACCCTAAAGACCCGATCAATATTCCACGAAACCGTTTTTAGCCGCCGCCACCATCGTCCCTAGATCGGGGGGATCTAAAGCTCTTCCCGGCACCCTGCTAGAGGGGAGATCATCCCGGAGGCCTTCTTCTTCATCATGCCAGCCTCTGGTATGAAGTGTGAGTAGTTCCACCTTGGACTACGGGTCCATGTAGTAGCTAGATGGTTGTATCTCCTCCTTTATGCTACCATGTTTAGATCTTGTGAGCTCCGTTCATGATCAAGATCATCTATTTGTAATCATGCATGTTGTGTTTGCGGGGATCCGATGGATATTGAGATTACTATGTCAGATTGATTAATAGTTTTGTCTTATTGATTCTTTCATGTTTGTGTTGTTTGTAATCTTGCATGCTCTTCGTTTCTAGTAGCTATCTTGGACGAGTAGATGCTAGTGACTCCAAGAGGGGGGATTTATGCTCGATAGTGGGTTCATGCCTCTATTTAATCTAAGGGAAGTGACATAAATCTCTAAGGTTGTAGATGTGTTGTTGCCACTAGGGAGAAAACAACGGTCTCTTGTTCATGGAACAAGTGGATTGTTTACCTTACACACTTTTCTTAAAGCAGTTATCTGTTGCTTGCAACTTAATACTGGAGGGGGTTCGGATGATAACCTGAAGGTGAATTATTAGTCATATATGTAGTTGGAGATTGTTGGGAATATGCCCTAGAGGCAATCATGTATGAAGATATTTCCCATTGTATTCATAAGGATATTAAGTAGTCCTTGTATAAACATCTGATGTGTATCATTGAATATGTGATTCAGTTGTGGAACTATGCATTCATGTTGTTTGTACTAAATATCCTTGGTCATTGAGGTTGTGCTGGACACACAACTTAGACCAATGTGAAAGTTGGCTTGATGACTCGGTTCCACTTGTCATGGGCATGGAGATGCTATTCCAACTTACACAGATTCGACTAAAGAGTTTAGCGAGTCGGATTGACCCATATTGAGGTACAACGAACAAGTTGTCATTTGTATATCTCAATCAATGTAATCCTTAGACCTGAGGTTATTGCATAGTACGAGTTGAGGATCACCGACTTAGGTTCTGTCAAACGCTGATCCGTAACTGGGCAGTTATAAAGGCAGGGTTCGGGTCGACTGAGAATCAAGCTGCGTGATGTGAATAACCAAGATGGGATTTTGCCCCTCCACTCGGAGAGATATTCTCTGGGCCCTCTCGTGAGATATGATTCGGAAAGCATGGCCATGCACGACTCGGTTAAGTGTTAACCGAGGCGATCGACTAAGAGTTAGTCGGGTGAATCACTTATCTTGGATCGAGAAGAGAGTCAGACTATTTAAGGGATGACAATTATTCGCCTATAGTCTAACAAGGTATATCGTGAGGCAAAAAGGACTCGGACGTAAGTTGCATTGGAAAGGAAAGTCGTCATGACTCATTGGTACTTGGGAGTCAGCACGTTCTGCTAGGAGCCGCTACCGACTGATCGATTGAGAGTCGGACTCCAATCGTGTCCAAGTAGCCATGAGCCTGCGGGGTCACACACTTAAGAGCGGGAGCAAGTTCGGATTGGATCAGAGCCTGTAATCTGGTTGGGTTGGACCTAAACCAGATTAGGACTGAGTTAGTGAGTTGGACTCACGGTGACTAGTGTTATATGGGCTTTAGTGAATGGGTCGCGCGAGCAGAGCCCACGTTCACTCCCTATATATAGTGGAGCACCGTAACCCAGAAAGGTTAATCGTTGTTCGGTTAGGTCATTCCATGTGTTGGAAACCCTAGCTCCACAGCAGTCCTAGCCGTCGATACGAACCTAGCAGTTCGCCGTCGGTGCTCCTCCTTGTACGTGTGGATACCAGCAGAGGTGCTGTGCGATCAGCACCAGGACGATCGGATCGTGAGGACTGCACTGCATCAACTGACGCGCTTCATCAGTAATCCGCAATCGCGCATCTAGTGGTAAACCTCGTGGCCTTCTACCTCAGCTGGATCTTGGGATCACCACGTTAGAGGAAAAGTTTTGTTTTATCTCTGCGTGGCCCTACAGTTGGATGGCGGTCTATGTATCTTGTTGTATTGCCCAGTCGAATTTCATAGAATCATGAATGTCTAGTATTGCATTGTTATGCCTTGCTCAGTCCTGTCAATTGCCCTGCTATAATTTGTTTACCCAACATGCCATGTTTGTTTATCCTAAGGAGAACACCTCTAGTGAACTATGGACCCCGTTCCAATCTTTACCATTGATACATCTTCCTTTGTTACTGTGTACTTTCTGCAAACCACTATTACCTTCCACACAATACAATTAACCCTTTGTTTTCAGCAAACCGGTGGGATTGACAACCTCACTGTTCGTTGGGGCAAAGTATTGAGTTTGTGTTGTGTAGGTTTCCAAGTTGCTAGCAACACCTTTGATTTGTTTCCTTCCTCCTACTGGTTCGATAACCATGGTTTCTTACTGAGGGAAAACTTGCTGATGTGCTCATCATACCTTCCTCTTGGGGTCTCCCAACGAAGCTTCTAAGCACCATCAGCTGCAACCACTGGATCTTCCTCGCAGCAGTCCTATGGCAGCGAGGATGCTGGACCACTGCCCGTTCTGGCCGAAGGGCGGTGATACGTCCAAAACGTATCTACTTGCTCGAACACCTTGTTATTGTTTCTTCTCTAAACTTGTGTGTTTTGGATACAACTAACACGGACTGACGCTGTTTTCAGCAGAATTACCTTGGTGTCTTGTTTTTGTGCAGAAAATCAACTATCAGGAAAAATCCCGGAAAATATACCAAAAACTATTTTTCACCAGAAGATCCACACAGCTAGAAAGGGAGACAGAGGGGAGGCCTCGGGGGACCAGACACACCCGAGGCGCGGGCCCACCTGACCCCACGCTTGGAGGGGGTGCGGCCACCCCAGGCAGCTCTCCGGCCTTCCTCTGCGCCTATAAGTTGTCTTTCAACCTAAAAACAAAGGGGGGTTCGATAGTTTTCCAGAAAGAGTTCCGCTCCGCCGCCGCCACCAAAAACCAAGATTCGGATCTAGAAACTCCGTTCTGGCACCCTGCCGGGACGAGGAATTTGGAGAGGATCATCGCCATCGTCATCACCAACGCATCTCCATCAACCACCGATGTTTCCCTCATCCATGAGTGAGTAATCCCCCGCTGTGGGCTTGGGGATGGTAGGGATTGGATGAGTTCTATCATGTAATCGAATAAGATTGTTAGGGCATAGTGCCTAGTATCTCTTGTGCTATTTGACTTTGTTGCAACTTGTTGTGCTTAATGCTTGTCACTAGGGACCGAGTGCCATGATCTCAGATCTGAACTTATTATTGAATCATTATGATAGCATTGTTTATGATCTTATATCATTGTCCGGATCCAAAGGCCCCAAAGTGACAATAATTGGGATAACCGGAGGGGATGGATGTGGTGTGAGGATCACATGTGTTCACGGAGTGTTAATGCTTTGCTCCGGTGCTCTATTAAAAGGAGCACCTTAATTGCCAGTAGTTCCCTAGAGGCCCCGCTGCCACAGATTGGCCGGACAGAAGATGTTGTGCAAGTTCTCATTGCGAACATGTATGACTATATTTGGAGCACATTCCTAGGATTGTTTAGTACTTGGATGCTTATTATTATTTATCTGCAATGCCCTAGTTCTTGAAGTCACATGTTTAGACTCTTCCGTGAGCAAGAACTATTTCCAGGTGCAGCTGAACTGACAACTCAGTTGTTAAGGCTTGCAAGTATTCTTTGGCTCCACTTGTGTCAAATCAATAAATTGGGTAATACTACCCGCGAAGACTGTTGCGATCCTCTACACTTGTGGGTCATCAAGACTATTTTCTGGCTCCGTTGCCAGGGAGCATAGCTTTATTTGTAAGTTCACTTGGATCTATTATTGTTCACTGCTACTCCTTTCTGAAGGGTTTCGTAGCATAGTAAATCAAAAAAAATCTACGGATGCGAACGGGAAAGCCAAGATCTAATCTAGGAGATGCAAACAACGAGGGGGATTAGATGAGATCTACATACCCTTGAAGATTCGCACAGCGGAACGTTCGTCGGAACGTGGGTGATGTAGTCGTACTCGCTTCTCCTCCTCGCGATCCGATCCGATCTAACACCGCAAGTGGCGATGCCTCCGAGAGATGCACACGTGCGGCACCTCGACGTCTCCTCCTTCCTCGGTCCAGCAAGTATGGTGGAGAGACGGATTGGATCTACAACGCGACGGCGCGGTGCAAGTGGTGGAGAGTTTCGGCAGCAGGGCTTCGCCTACACGTAGTCGGGAGGGAGAGAGAGAGAGGAGGGCAGCAGGGCGGCTAGGGTTGAGGAGGAGGTGTGTGGGGGTGGTGCGCCCCTAGACCTCTTTATATAGAGGGGTGGGCGCCAACCCTAGCTCCTCCCCCAAGCCTAGGCCGGTGGCCAAGGAGGGAAGAGTGGGGGGCAAGTTTCCCCCCTCCTTCTAGAAGCTTCCCTAGAGTTTCCCCTAGGTTTGGCCGGTTGGGCCCTATGGGGCCTTGTTCCCCTGGCCCAATGCGGCCAGGGCACTCCCTCATAGGCCCATGCCCCCTCCCGGCAGGTGGGGCCACGTTGGTCCCCCTCCGTAAGGTTCTAGAAGCTTCCGGTATAATACCGATTAACCTGAAACAATTCCGAACTCCAAAAACTGCATTGCCTTATATGAATCTTATTCTCCGGACCATTCCGAAACCTCTCGCGATGTCCCGGATCACATCCGAGACTCTAAACAAAAACTCATAAACCAATTATCCAATCTATCCTAGCGTTGAGACACGTTAAGTCTGTGACCCTTCGGGTTCGAGAATGTACAGACATGATCTTATATCAATAATCAACAGCGGGGTGTGGAAACCCATATTGACTCCCACACATTCATCGATGATCATATCGGATGAACCACGATGCCAGGATTCAATCAATCCCATATATATTCCCTTCGTCTCGCGATATTTTACTTGCCCGAGATTTGATCGTCGGTACCATCATACCTAGTTCAATCTCGTTCACAGCAAGTACTTTACTCGTTCCGTAATCCGATATCACTTTGTGAGTAACTCCATAATCACATGCTTGCAAGCGGTGTTGATATCGATTACCGAGTGGGCCCGAAGTATATCTCTCCGACTTGGGAGGGACAAATCCCATCTCGATACATACAACCCAACATGTATTTTCCGATCACCTGAGAGACACCTTTATGATCACCCTCTCATAGGATGACGTTTGATGACCTCAAAGCTTTCTTCCGATCCCAGGGAGTTGTATTATCTCATGGTCTAAGGAATACAATATTTGACATAAGAAAAGCTTCGCAAAGATGAACACGATGACACGATCTAATTGCTCCGCTTAGTTTGGGTCTGTCCATCATATCATTCTCCCAATGATATGATCTCATTATTAATCGACAACTCATGTCTATGGTTAGGAAACCTTAACCATCATTAATCAATGAGCTAGTTCATAGAGGCATACTAGGGACACGGTGTTGTTCACAAACCACACAAGTATTAAAGTTTCCGCTTAATACAATTCTAGCATGGAATATAAACTTTATCATGAACAAGAATTATAATAATAACATCTTTATTATTGCCTCTAGGGCATAATTCCAACAGTCTCCCACTTGCACTAGAGTCAATAATCTAGTTTACATTTGGCAACAATCTCACACCCATGGCACTAAGGTGCTGATCATGTTTTACACGTGGAACAGGTTTAGTCAATGGATCTGTGACATTCAGATCTGTATGTACTTTGCTAATCTTCAGATCTCCATCTTCTATATAATCTCGGATTATATGAAACTTGTTGTTGATATGCTTGGTCTTTGGATGATATCTTGGTTCCTTAGCGAGTGCTATGGCGCCAGTGTTGTCACACAATATCTCCAGTGGGTCCAATGCACTTGGAACCACGCCAAGCTCAGTGATGAAGTTCCTGATCCAAACTCCTTCACTTGACGCTTCTGCAACAACCATGTATTCCGCTTCTACTGTAGATCCCGCGATCACGCTTTGCTTGCAGCTTCTCCAGCTCACAGCTCCTCCATTCAAAATATAAAGTATCCTGTCTGAGATTTAGAATCATCCTTGTCGGTGTCAAAACTAGCGTCGACGTAATCTTTTACGACGAGCTGTTCATCACCCCCATAGACTAAGAACATTTCTTTAGTCCTGTTTAGGTATTTTAGGATGTTCCTCACGGCTGTCCAGTGTTCCACTCCTGGATCACTTTGATATCTGCTCGTCAAACTAAGAGCATTGGACACATCCGGTCTAGTACACAACATGGCATACATGATAGAACCTATAGCCGAGGCATAAGGCACTTTGCTCATAGCTTCTCTATCATTTACCGTAGCTGGACACTGAGCCTTGCTCAATATCTTACCTGACAACATAGGCACTGAACCTTTCTTTGCCTTATCCATTCTGAACCTTTTCAGAACCTTGTCTAGGTACATACTCTGGTTTAAAGCTATCAGGCGTCTTTGTCTATCTCTATAGATTTTGATGCCCAATATATAAGCAGCTTCACCTAGGTCTTTCATTGAAAAACACTTGTCCAAATAACTCTTCACATTGTTAAGCATGTTAATGTCATTTCCAATAATCAATATGTCATCCACATACAGTACCAGAAATGTCACCGAGCTCCCACTCACTTTCTTGTAGATACAAGCTTCGTAGCAATTTGGAACAAATCCAAAGCTCTTGATCACTTGATCAAAACGAAGGTTCCAACTCCGAGATGCTTGCTTCAGTCCATAAATGGAACGCTGAAGTTTGCATACTTTATCAGCATCCTTAGGATCGACAAAACCTTCGGGTTGAATCATATACAACTCTTCATTAATGTTGCCATTGAGGAACGCGGTCTTGACATCCATCTGCCATATTTCATAATCATGAAACACAACAATTGCTAATAAAATCCGAATGGACTTAAACATCGCTACGGGAGAGAAAGTCTCATTGTAGTCAACACCTTGAACTTGTCAAAAACCTTTTGTGACAAGTCGTGCTTTATAGACGGTAACATTACCATCCGCGTCCGTTTTCTTCTTGAAGATCCATTTGCACTCAACGGCCTTTCAGTCGCTAGGAGGGTCCACCAAAGTCCATACTTGGTTTTCGCTCATGGATCCCAATTCGGATTTCATGGCTTCTAGCCATTTCTCAGAGTCTGGGCTCATCATCGCTTCCTCATAGTTCGTAGGTTCACTGTCTTCTACCAACAAGACAGTCAAGACAGGGTTGCCGTACCACTCAGGAGGGGCACGCGACCTTGTCGACCTGCGACGTTCAGTAGCAGCATCGTCCGAAGCTTCATGATCCTTGTCATTAGCTTCCTCTATTGTTGGTGCAGGCGGCACTGGAACAATTTCAGGTGCTGCGCTACTCTCCAATTCAAGAGAAGGTTCAACAACCTCGTCTAGCTCTACTTTCCTCCCACTCACTTCTTTCGAGAGAAACTCCTTCTCAAGAAAGGAACCGTTCTTTGCGACAAACACTTTGCCTTCGGTTTTGTGATAGAAGGTATACCCAATAGTTTCCTTAAGGTATCCTATGAAGACGCATTTCTCCGCTTTGGGTTCGAGCTTGTCCGGCATCAACTTCTTGACGTAGGCTTCGCATCCCCAAACTTTAAGAAACGACAACTTAGGTTTAGCACCAAACCACAGTTCATACAGTGTCGTCTCAACGGATTGAGATGGTGCCCTATTTAAAGTGAATGCAGCGGTTTCTAATGCATAACCCCAAAATGATAATGGCAAATCAGTAAGAGACATCATTGATCAGACCATATCTAATAGAGTTCGATTCCAGCGTTCAGACACACCATTGCGCTGTGGTGTTCCGGGTGGCATGAGTTGCGAAACTATTCCGCTTGCTTTAAGATGCGTGAGAAAATCATAACTGAAATATTCACCTCCACGATCGGATCATAGAAAATTAATTTTTCTGTTACGATGGTTCTCCACTTCATTCTGAAATTCCTTGAACTTTTCAAATGTTTCAGATTTATGTTTCATTAAATAGATATACCCATATCTACTTAAGTCATCGGTAAAAGTGAGGAAATAGCGATATCCACCGCGCGTCGAAACACTCATCGGTCCGCATACATCGGTATGTATGATTTCCAACAAGTCCGTTGCTCGCTCCATCATTCCGGAGAACGGGGTTTTGATCATCTTGCCCATGAGGCATGGTTCGCATGTGTCAAATGATTCAAAATCAAGAGACTCCAAAAGTCCATCAGAATGGAGTTTCTTCATGCGCTTTACACCAATATGACCTAGACGACAGTGCCACAAATAAGTAGTATTATCACTATCTACTTTGCATCTCTTAGCCTCAATGTTATGGATGTGTGTTTCATCCCTTTCGAGATTCAGAAGAAATAAACCATTCACAGCAGGTGCATGACCATAAAAGATGTTACTCATATAAATAGAACAAACATTATTCTCCGATTTAAATGAATAACCGTCTTGCAATAAACACGATCCAGAAATAATGTGCATGCTCAACGCAGGCACATAATAACACTTATTAAGGTTTAAAACTAATCCCGAAGGTAAAACTAAGGAGAGCGTGCCGACGGCCATCACATCAACTCTTGATCCGTTGCCAATGCGCATCGTCACCTCATCCCTCGCAAGCCGCCGTCTATTCCGTAGCTCCTGTTTCGAGTTACAAATATTAGCAACTGAACCGGTATCAAATACCCAGGCACTACAACGAGGGCTAGTAAGGAAAACATCAATAACATGTATATCAAATATACCTTTGATGGTGCCAGCCTTCTTGTCCGCTAAGTACTTCGGACGGTTGCGCTTCCAGTGACCCTTGTCCTTGCAATAGAAGCACTCAGTGTCCGTCTTGGGTCCAGACTTGAGCTTCTTCTCAGCAGGGGCAACGCGCTTGCCGCCACCTTTCTTGAAGGCCTTCTTTGCTCCCTTACCTTTCTTGAAGGTGGGGGGCTTGTTGACCATCAACACATGATTATCCTTTTTGATGTACACCTCCGCAGCCTTCAGCTTTGCGAAGAGCTCGGTGATCGTATCAGTGGAACCAATCTGATTATGAGTCACTACAAAACTTTTGTAGCTGGGAGGGAGTGATTGTAGAACCCTGTCAATCTTGAGATCCTCTGGAATCTTGCAGTCCAGTTGCTCAAGGCGTTGAGTGTAGCCCGACATCTTTATGGCGTGCTCACTAACGGAACTCCCTTCCTCCATCTTGCAGTTAAAGAATTTCTCAGAGATCTCATATCTCTCAGAACGGGCCTGAGTCTGAAACATGGTTTTCAACTCCTCAAGAATCTCAAAGGGCCCGGGATAGTCTTCAAAACGATTTTGAAGGTCCGATTCCATAGCAAACAACATGGTGCTCTTAATCACACCATAATCATCTTTGTGCGACTGATAGACAGCTTTCTCATCAGCCGGCGCATCTACAGCAGGGGTGTCACCTAGCACATTTTCAAGGACATAGTCCTTTTGACTGCCAGAGAGAATGATTCTCAGATTGCGGAACCAGTTGGTGAAGTTAGACCCATTGTTTCTAAGCTTTTCCTTCTCAGCAAAAACGTTGAAGTTGAAGTTGGACTTAGCCATTTGATCTACAATGTTTGCAAGTACAAATTAGACTATGTTCATGATAACTAGTTCAACTTTTAATCAAATTACTAGATGAACTCCCACTAAATTCAACATCCCTCAAGTTGTTTAGTGAAAACGATCCAAATTCACCACACCTAATCCGATCTTCACGAGAAGAGATGTGGCTTCAATGGTGGACAACGAAGTGTCGATCATATCATTCATATGACTCATGCTTAACCTTTCGGTTCATGTGTTCCGAGGCCATGTCTGTACATGCTAGGCTCGCCAAGTCAAACCCAAGTATTTCCGCGTGTGCAAAACTGGCTTGCACCCGTTGTATGTGAACGTAGAGTCTATAGCACCCGATCATCACATGATGCTTGTACACGACGAAGTTTCACAACGGTGCATACATGGGGAGAACACAGTTTTATCTTGATGTTTAAGTGAGGAATCATCTTATAATGCTACCGTCGTGATCTAAGCATAATAAGATACATAAAAGGATAAACATCACATGCATATAACTTTATGTGACATGGTATAGCCAATCTTCGCGCAATGATCTCCATCTTGTGCATGCCGGCATGATCTCCATCACTCCACCACCATTGCCTCTACCATGAATAGCACCACAACTATCGCTAACTACTTAGCGATAAAGTAAAGAAATTACATGGCGTATAAGAAGTTGACACACAGGTCATACACAATTATAAAGACAACCATATGGCTCCTGCCGGTTGTGTACTCATCGACATGCAAGTCGTGAAACATTACAAAACATGATCATTGCATACAATATACACATCACATCTTGGGCCATACCATATCACAGAAAACACTCCCTGCAAAAACAAGTTAGACGCCTCTACTTTGTTGTTTCATGTTTTACGTGGCTTATGGGAGTAGCAAGCTAAGAACGATTCTTACCTACGGAAAGCCACAACGGTGATATTATGGTTGCCAAACTCCGGTGTAAATCCCATGACAACTATAGTGAGATAAACTGGCATCCACCAGCCGCATGTGTGGAACAAGCCACACGTCAAGTGCGGAGCCGGTCTCGCGAACGACGTCGCGTAAGGTTGGCCTGGACCGCTTCAATCTCACTATCCCGCGTCATAAGAAGAACACAAACAAGAGGCTTGCAACAGAAAACATCAACGCCCGCAACAACCATGTTGTGTTCTACTCATGAAACACATCTATGCATAGATCTAGCTCTGATACCACTAAAGGGTTTCGCAGCATAGTAAATCAAAAAAATTCTACGGACGCGAACAGGAAAGCCAAGATCTAATCTAGGAGATGCAAACAACGAGGGGGATTAGATGAGATCTTCATACCCTTCAAGATTCGCACAGCGGAACGTTCGTCGGAACGTGGGTGATGTAGTCGTACTCGCTTCTCCTCCTCGCGATCCGATCCGATCTAACACCGCAAGTGGCGATGCCTCCGAGAGATGCACACGTGCGGCACCTAGACGTCTCCTCCTTCCTTGGTCCAGCAAGTATGGTGGAGAGACGGATTGGATCTACAACGCGACGGCGCGGTGCAAGTGGTGGAGAGTTTCTGCAGCAGGGCTTCGCCTACACGCAGTCGGGAGGGAGAGAGAGAGGAGGGCAGCATGGCGGCTAGGGTTGAGGAGGAGGTGTGGGGGGGGGGTGGTGCGCCCCCATCCCTCTTTATATAGAGGGGTGGGCACCAACCCTAGCCCCTCCCCCAAGCCTAGGCCGGCGTCCAAGGAGGTAAGAGTGGGGGGCAAGTTTCCCCCCTCCTTCTAGAAGCTCCCCTAGGGTTTCCCCTAGGTTTGGCCGGCTGGGCCCTATGGGGCCTTGTTCCCCTGGCCCAATGCGGCCAGGGCACTCCCTCATAGGCCCATGCCCCCTCCTGGCAGGTGGGTCCACGTTGGCCCCCCTCCGGAAGGTTCTAGAAGCTTCCGGTACAATACCGATTAACCCGAAACAATTCCGAACTCCAAAAACTGCATTGCCTTATATGAATCTTATTCTCTGGACCATTCCGGAACCTCTCGTGATGTCCCGGATCACATCCGAGACTCCGAACAAAAACTCATAAACCAATTATCCAATCTATCCTAGCGTCGAGACACGTTAAGTGTGTGACCCTTCGGGTTCGAGAATGTGCAGACATGATCTTATATCAATAATCAACAGCGGGGTCTGGAAACCCATATTGACTCCCACACATTCATCGATGATCATATCGGATGAACCACGATGCCAGGATTCAATCAATCCCATATATATATTCCCTTCGTCTCGCGATATTTTACTTGCCCGAGATTTGATCGTCGGTACCGTCATACCTAGTTCAATCTCATTCACAGCAAGTACTTTACTCGTTCCGTAATCCGATATCACTTTGTGAGTAACTCCTTAATCACATGCTTGCAAGCGGTGTTGATATCGATTACCGAGTGGGCCCGAAGTATATCTCTCCGACTTGGGAGGGACAAATCCCATCTCGATACATACAACCCAACAGGTACTTTCCGATCACCTGAGAGACACCTTTATGATCACCCTCTCATAGGATGACGTTTGATGACCTCAAAGCTTTCTTCCGATACCAGGGAGTTGTATTATCTCATGGTCTAAGGAATACAATATTTGACATAAGAAAAGCTTCGCAAAGATGAACACGATGACACGATCTAATTGCTCCGCTTAGTTTGGGTATGTCCATTATATCATTCTCCCAATGATATGATCTCATTATTAATCGACAACTCATGTCTATGGTTAGGAAACCTTAACCATCATTAATCAATGAGCTAGTTCATAGAGGCATACTAGGGACACGGTGTTGTTCACAAACCACACAAGTATTAAAGTTTCCGCTTAATACAATTCTAGCATGGAATATAAACTTTATCATGAACAAGAATTATAATAATAACATCTTTATTATTGCCTCTAGGGCATAATTCCAACACTTTCATCATGGGGAAGTCTCGTGATGGAAAGTTCCCTATTTTACCATCCACTACAAGAAGAGGTACAGTCCTAAACACCTCTGCTGCTCTTGATTCACCGTCTGTTATAAGTAAGCTTGTCACACCACCACCACATACTCATGCTACACACACTGCTACTACTGCTAAATCTGAAACTGCTTTTGATACTCATGATGTTACTTCTACTATGCTTGATGCGAGTGGTTCATTAGGTCCTTTTCTAGATGCTACTATGGCTAGTCTAGGAGATACTGAAACTCCTAGTGAAGACACTGTTACACTTGTTAGCTCACCTGAGGCTAGTGAGAGTTATGATATTAATGATGGTTACATTGAGTTCACTGATGATTTTGTTGAAGAGTGCCGAAACACACATTGTCGTGGGAATGGCCACGGCAGATGCTGCAATCGGCAGCGAGTAGTAGAACGAGGGGCAAGGGCGGCCAGCCATCTGCGGTGCGAGATGAGGGCAAAGACACAGGGTTTTACCCAGGTTCGGCCCCCCGGAGGGTAAAGACCTACTCCTGCTAGATTGTATTATGGAGGTGTTTACAATGGGCGAACTCGGCGACTAGGCGGCGAGTTGCTTGGGTGTATGAGGGAACGTGTCTCTACTCACCCCTTAGGGAGGTTTATATAGGCTCACCTCCCCTAGGGTTTACATATCTCAACCGATTAGGTTACAACTTTGGTAATCGTTTGACCTAGTCCGGCTGGGCCTATCTACTCGCCTGGGCCTTCAACTTCCAGTCGCCCAATAGCTTGCTGGGCTTTGATCCACTCGCCGTTATGCAGGCCCACTCGCCAACCCTTGGGCCAGTCGGAAACGTCCCGCTGAGTATACCCCAGTAGGCGTATCCCCATCAGTAGTCCCCGAGGCCGTCGTTGATTAGGCGTGAGTGGCTGCTGGCAGTCGGAGTATACGGCTTCAAGTTGGCATCCAGTCGAATCGTCGGCGGGCTCCTGCATGAAGGAAAAAATCCGGCGAACCGAGTTGCGTCTTGGGCGAGTCGAGCCAACGGGACGCGGTCTCGGCGAGTGACTTAGCGAGCCGAGTGGCTGGAGGTGGACCGTCGGGCGTGGTCAAACTAGCCGTTAAGGTAACTCAACGGTAACTTTTGGCATAATCATCGCGCGGTAACGGCCCCCTAATTTGGCGGGCAACTCCCGCTATATAAGAGGAATGGTAGGCTATCGCAAATCCAACCGCCCACCATTTCCTCCGAGTGCGCACATCTTCCTTCCTTTGATTCCGCGATCCAATCGACCCGCAATCCTCCGACCTCCAAACAAATCCTCAGCCATGGCCCTCTCCACCGAACCTTGGGGTAGACCCAAGTGCACCAGGGCGCAGCTGGCCTCCTTCGAGGAGGCCGGAATCCTGCGGGCCGGCTGCTGGCGTATCCCCGCAACCGGAGAAACGACCCCAAACCCGCGAGAGAGAGTTCGTCTGTTTCACCAGTCACCTCGAGCGGGGGTTAGGGTTTCCCACATCTTTGTTCTTTCGGCGTTTCTGCGCCTACTACGGGATCCAGCCCTCAGATCTGGGTCCCCATAGCATCGAGCAGCTCGCCATCTTCGTGGCGTTCTGCGAGTGCTACTTGGGCTGCCGGCCCTACTTTCCCTTGTGGCAAGATCTGTTCCATGGACGGATCAGCCGCGAGGAGGCGGGCGGCCCAATGCTAGCCGCGGGCGGCTTAACCTTCCAACTCAAATCCAAAGCTTCCTTCTTCGACCTGATGCTGCCGGCCAAGGCAGCGAGCGACTGGAAAAAGTCATGGTTCTACGTGACCGAGGCGACTCCGGAGGACGAGGCGGCGATCCCGCGGTACTCGGCCAATCGTTCCGAGCCACGCCATCTCCAGGTCGGCAAGCTCCCCGACGACCAGCGGATGGTCGTCGACGAGATGCTCCAGACCATCCGTGGTCTGAAGAAGAAGGGGCTCCAGACGGTAAACTTGTACAATTGTTGGCTTGGGCGGCGGCTCGTTCCGCTCGCCCAACGCGACCATTACATGTACCAGTACACGGGCCGGGGAGACTCGACGAAAGCCTGCCTCGACGAGTGGAAGCTGGAGGACTACCTCTCAGCGCTAAAGAAGATCACCCAAGCAGCATACACGGATGCGCAGGCTGGGGTCCCTCCCTACACCGCGAAGCGTCCGGCTCCGACGGTAATCTTTTTATCTTGTTCGCAGTCGCAGCGTGTGCAGTCGCGGTAATTCTAACTCTGTTTCGTGTTTAACGCAGCTGTTCCAAGTGGTGGAAGGGTGGCTACCACCCGCCGACGACGAGAGCCCGGGCCATCCGCCCAGGATACAAGCGAGTCGCCACCCGCCAAGGGTAACGAGGACGACGAGGACGAGTCCGAAGAGGAGATTGCCCCACTGGTCCGAAAGACCCGCGGGCAACGTCAGCGCGAAATCGAAGCGAGCAGGAGCCTCGAGCGTCATGACGACGACGACGAACTCCCAGAGACCACCTCGCGCCGTCAGGCCACTCCCGCAAAGAAGAAGAAGAAGGAAAAGGAAGCGAGGGCCCCCCTGAGAAGGAAGACGAAGCCGCCGAAGGCGGCCTCACCGCCGCACTCAACGAGCAGCTCTGATGCTCACAGCTCGGCCGGTGACGGCGCAGCCCCGGCGACAACCGCGCTAGATGCGCCATCCGTGGAAGTGCCGCTGGCCTCAATGCCTCCGCCCTTCGCGCCGGTCCCCGTACTAGGGAAGGCTCCGGCTGTGGCGACTTCGCCTCGCAAGGAGGTCCCGAGCGCGGCGGTCTCGCCCCACAAGGAGGCTCCGGCCGCGGCAGCTCCAATTCGCGAGGAGGCCTCCGCCGAAGGCGTCCCGGAGGCGCCAACCGCTACCTCAACGTCAAAGAAGCCGTCCGTATCCTGGGCCCCCGACGTCCTGGAACTGGGGCTCAGTCGCCGACTGGGCCCTGAGCTGGAAAAACCGGCCAGCCTTCGTACAGGGCTGCGTTTCATTCCAGTCGCCAAGTGAGTGCACTCGGCCTTCTCTATTTTCTTTTAGTACTTCGATTGTCTTTTATTGATTTGATTCGATGTGCAGGACCGGAGTGAAAAAGATGGGTCACCCGACCGTGGCCAAGGTACCCTCCGCCGCTAGCGAGGAGGACCCTTCCCGCAAGAGGAAAGGTGACGAGGTCGCCGCCTCAGCGGAAGGTAGCAAGAAGGCCAAGGGCGACGACATCGTCGCTGTCTCTGACGACGCGACGGCCGCGCCGGCTGGACCCGCAGTGGAAGCAACCGCGTCTACGAAGGAGGGCGTTTCCTTGCCTAGGCCGGAGGAAGCGACTTCCTTTGGGGCAGGCGCCTCGATTGCTACCTTCCCCCGCTTCATGACCAAGGCGGCCACGGCGAGTGGGGCTGCGGCCCCGAGCCTCGCTCCAGGGACCACCGACGCTGAAATCGACCAACGTCGCGGGCACACGCCGGCGCTGCTTGCGTCTGTGGACGCGGTACAACTTCACGGCATGCTTGGTGCGGCCATCCAGGTACCTCCAGTCCCCGAGGATCAGGTCGGTGCTTAGCAGCGGCTTGATTCTTATAGTTACTTGTTTTGTACTTTCGAATCCAGTCCCCGAGTGCGTATGCGCTAAATTTTAGCGGGTATGCACTGAGGAATTTTCGTGGTCGCTAGTCCCCGAGTGCGCACTCGCTAAATTTTAGCGGGTGGGCACTGAGTAATTTTCATGTATGCTGACTTTGAAGATGCACAGGGTCTGCAGCTGGAGTCGGCAGAGCGATTGGCTGCGAAGCAGCGTGCTGAGAAGGAGCTGGCCACTATCCAAGAAGCAAACAAGGAGCTTCAGGCTGTTGCTGCGCAGGCGGAGGTGGCTCGCCAGGAGCTTGTCCCTGCTGGTGAGCTGGTGGCGGTGCGGTCTGCGTTAGGCACTGCTGAGCAGAGGATCACCGACCTCGAGCGCGAACTGCGGGAGGCAAAAGAAGAAGCAAGCTCGGCGAACGGGCGAGCTAAGGCCGCCATTGCGGCCGCGGAGGAAGACCGAAAGGTGTCGGAAGCCCTCATTGTTGGGCTTCAGGACGATCATACGTCGCTTCAGAGCTTCATCACGGGACTCGCACGCCCGTTGCTTGGTGAGTGCGTCTTTCCTGTCTTTCGGTTGTATTGTTTGTGGTTTCCATGGTACTCATAATTGTCTCCTTCTCGCAGGTCATGTTATTGGTAGCCAAGAAGAAGCGAGCTCTCTTGACGCAAGGGGGTGCGTAAGCATGCTTGTCGACTCGGCGACGCTGTCGGCGACGTGCATCCGCGCCTACCTTCAAGAGATGTCGCCCACGGAGGTTATTCCCAGTGACCTCGTTGAGGTGTGAGAGTACTTGGAGAAGGCGCCCGCGGTCGTAGAGTTCATGACGCGGTCGGCGTTTCGGCGCGGAGCGTCGACAGCTCTGAGCCTTGGACTCGCCCACTTCCCCGAGGACTTCGACCTCGACGATGTGACGAGTGGGTATCCTTCGTCGACTGGCGCGGTGGATCTGTCCGAGGTTCTCAAGCTGCAGGAACGTGCCGCCGCGTACTCGGAGCGTGTCTGGGCGATGGGCGACCTCCTTCCCTACCAGGAAACGGTCGTCGCGCCAAACGACCCCGAGCCGCCGCATCGTGACTTCAAGGTCGAGCAGCCTTTCCGTGCGGCGATGGCAGGTGAGCTGACGACGTATCCGTCAAACCCGTACACCGCATTCATCCGTAGGCGCCGTGATTCTGGTGCGTCGTCGTCGAAGCCTGCAGAATAGGGTAGTGTGCCTAGATATGTTAGCAGCAGTTCTGCCGAGCAGGCATAATTTGTAATGTAAGACAATGCGATGTGCGATTGAATGGAATGTTGTGTCCATTTTGCTAGTTATTTGTGTGTTTTGGATTGATTTTTGGATGAGTCCCCGAGCGCGTCCGCCCTTTTGTGGGGTTCACCTTGTATATGATGTTTGTTGTTATCATGTGTTTTGTTAGTTTAGTCGACTCGCCCGAGCTCGGAGAGCCAGTCGCAAGGCGACTCCCTTGAGTGCTCTGTACTTTACCGTTTTCCCGTACGCGAACGGGGTCGGGTGGCCGAGTCCCCGAGCATGGTACTTGGTAGTTCAAGGCGCGACTCGAGGGTGGTTGAGGACTGAGCGCGTTGGTGTGGGCGCGTCACTCCTGCCTGGCCCGGAGGGTCAGTCGCGTGGCGAGTCCTGGGCATGCTCTCTTACTTGGCGTTTTCCCTGACCGATCGCGACGGACTGGTATTCAGTCCCCGAGCGTGGTACTTAGCCGTTCGAGTCGCTATGCCGAGGATGCAGAGGACCAAGGTCGCTGTGGAAAGCGAGGACAGTTGTCTTGGTTCGCAAAGCCAGTCGAGCTAGGCGACTCCAATGGGGCTCCGGATTGGCGTTTTTCGTGGACGACGCAAGACCTGAAAAGACTCAGTGCTCTTACATCGCACTACTTAGCCGTGCCGGTCGCTGTACCAAAGGTTGACTTCTGTATTTTAGCATGACGCTGTTTATTATGAGTGCGAGTGGCACAAGGCATGGAGAGTAGACGAACTTCGCAGTAACCGTTTCTTTTATTTCATAGCGACTGGAGAGTACATATGTGGGGTTCTAGGAGTAGAACTTCCGGAGGAGATTTACATTCCAAGGCCGTTTGACGTCGAGTTCGCCGTCCCCGCGGACGTCGATGAGGTAGTAGGCGTCGTTGCCGAGTACGCGCCCGATAGCGAACGGGCCTTCCCACGGAGGGGAGAGCTTGTGCATGCCCTTCTTGTCCTGGATGAGGCGTAACACCAGGTCGCCTTCCTGGAAGGTGCGGGTTTTCACCCGTCGGCTGTGGTAGCGGCGGAGCCCTTGCTGATAAATGGCGGTGCGCGATCGGGCGAGGTCGCGTGCTTCGTCGAGTTGGTCGAGCCCATCTTGGCGGGCCAGCTCGTTTGCGGCTTCCGTATAGTGGACGACCCGCGGTGAGTCGTGTTCGAGGTCGGTGGGCATGACTGCTTCGGCGCCGTAGACCATGAAGAAGGGAGTGAATCCCGTCGACCTGTTGACCGAGGTGCGGATTCCCCAGATGACGGAAGGTAGCTCTTCGACCCAGCATCCAGCGGTACGCTCGAGTGGTACTTGGAGTCGCGGCTTCAGGCCGTGGAGGATGCTTTGGTTGGCTCGTTCCGCCTGGCCGTTGGATTCCGGGTGTGCGACTGACGCGAGGTCGAGCCGGATGTGGTGCTCTTCGCAGAATTTGGCCATTGCTCCCTTGGCGAAGTTTGTGCCGTTGTCCGTGATGATGCTGTTGGGGAACCCGTAGCGGTATATGAGCTCGCGTAGGAACTTAGTGGCGGTCTTCCCGTCGCATTTCCGGACTGGCTTGGCCTCCACCCACTTCGTGAATTTGTCGACGCCGACCAACAGGTGGGTGTAACCAGGGGGGGCCTTCTTGAAGGGGCCTACCATGTCCATGCCCCACACGGCGAATGGCCAGGTGATGGGGATTGTTTTGAGCGCCGAACTTGGAACGTGCGTCTGGTTGGCGTACTTCTGGCACCCGGCGCATCGCTGGACGATATCGACAGCGTCGGCGTGTGCGGTGGGCCAGTAGAAGCCGTGTCGCATAGCCTTGGCGACCAGGGAGCGTGCGGCAGCGTGGTGGCCGCAGTCGCCTGAGTGGATGTCGTGTAGGATTTTGCGTCCTTCAGCCGGTTGGACGCAACGTTGGAACACGCCGGTGACGCTGCGCTTGTGTAGCTCGCCGTCGATGATGGTGTAGGACTTACATCGGCGAGCGATCATTCGAGCGCTTGTCTCGTCTGCGGGCAGGGTGCCAGTCTCCAGGTAGGCGATGTAGGGCTTGGTCCAGTCGTCTGGCTCGGTGATGAGTGCGACCAAGGCTGCCTCTGGTTGGAGAGGGACTCCGATGTCGATCTCCCTCGGGGGAGAGACTGATGGTTTGGAGATTGTGTCGAGGAACACGTCGGCGGGTGGTGCGAGTCGAGCCGACCCGATGCGAGAGAGGGCGTCGGCCTCTTCGTTTTTCCGCCTGTCGATCCACTCGACAGAGTAGCCGGTGAAGTGGCCGCCCAACTTGTCCACCTCTTGGCGGTACGCCGCCATGGTAGGGGAGATGGCGTCGCAGGTGCCGGCGACTTGTCCCGCAACGAGGTCGGAGTCTCCGTAGCATCGAAGGCGATTGACGCTCATCTCCTTTGCGGCTCGCATGCCGTGGAGTAGGGCCTCGTACTCAGCCATGTTGTTGGTGCAGGGCGTGAATTCGAGGCGGAGGATGTAGCGGAGTTTGTCGCCCTTTGGTGAAGTCAGCACTATCCCCGCGCCTGCACCGTCCGCGTTCTTGGACCCGTCGAAGTGCAGGTTCCAGTAATGGAGGTACGGCGGCTTTTCTGGCTGCTGGGCCTCCTCCCAGTCGGCGATGAAGTATGCCAGTGCCTGGGACTTAATCGCCCTTCGTGGCTCGTATTTAATGTTGTGGACGCCGATCTCGACGGCCCACTTGGCGACCCGCCCGGTCGCCTCGCGATTGCGGATGATGTCTTGTAGTGGTGCTGAGGAGACGACCGTGATCGGGTGCTCCTGAAAGTAGTGCGGCAGGCGCCGCTGAGCCCTGAAGACCGCGTATACTAGCTTCTGGTACTGCGGGTATCGCTGGCGCGACTCGGTGAGGACCTCGCTGATGTAGTACACCGGCCGCTGGACCGGGCGCTCCTTTCCTTCCTCTGGTCGTTCGACAACCATTACGGCACTGACGACGCGCTCGGACGCCGCGACGTAAACCAGCATGGGCTCTTTGTCAGCGGGTGCGGCGAGTAGTGGTGCGGCGAGTAGCACCTTTTTAAGGTCGCGGAGCGCGTCGTCCGCCTCCTTGTCCCACTGGAAGGTGGGATTCTTGCGCATCAGGCGGTATAGGGGCATCGCCTTTTCGCCCAGGCGGGGGATGAAGCGACTGAGGGCCGCTACACGCCCGGCCAGCTTCTGGACGTCGCGCAGGCATTCGGGTTTGCCGAGCCGGGCGATCGTGTCGATCTTCATTGGGTTTGCCTCGATCCCTCGTTTGGAGACGACGTATCCCAGTAGTTGCCCGGCGGGTACACCGAAGGTGCACTTGCCTGGGTTGAGCTTTATCTTGTACCTCCATAGATTGGCGAAGGTCTCTGCTAGGTCGGCGAGTAGGTCGCCTTGGCGAGCGGATTTCACGACCACGTCGTCGATGTAGACGTGGATGTTGCGGCCAATTTGGCTCGCTAGGCATTCTTGCATGCACCGCTGGTAGGTTGCCCCGGCGTTCTTGAGGCCGAAGGTCATGGCGGTGTAGCAGAAGGCTCCGAATGGCGTGATGAACGCCGTCTTCTCCTCATCCTCGACGACCATTTTGATCTGGTTGTACCCGGAGTAGGCGTCGAGGAAACATAGCGACTCCGAACCCGCTGTTGAATCGATTATCTGATCGATCCGCGGGAGGACGAACTGCTCCTTTGGGCAGGCGCTGTTCAGGTTTGTGTAGTCGATACACATTCTCCAGGTCCCGTTTTTCTTCTCGACCAGGACTGGGTTTGCCAGCCACTTGGAGTACTTGATTGGCCGGATGAAGCCGGCAGCGAGCAGGCGCTGCACTTCCTCGGCGATTGCTCGACGGCGTTCTTCATTGAAGGGCCGTAGCGACTGCTTGACGGGTCGCACTTTGGGGTCGGCATTTAATTTGTGCTCAGCGAGCTCCCTAGGGACACCAGGCATGTCGGAGGGTTTCCATGCGAAGATGTCCCTATTCTCACGAAGGAACTCGATGAGCGCGCCTTCCTACGCCGGGCTCATGCCTGTCCCGATCGTCACCGTCTGGCTGGGGTCGCCTGGGACCAGCTCGACGGTGCGGGTGTGCGTCGTGGCCTCAAAGGTTGAGGTGTTTGTGCCCTCTGAGTTGGGCCTCTTGAGTATTGTGGGGTCGTCATTGTTGACCCCGCTCGCGTATTTGGCGAGATCGTCGGCGTGATTAGCTTCTGCCGCGATGACGGCGTCGGCGAGTTCGGCTCCTTTGGCCTCGCATTCGGCGGCCATGTCGGGGTCGCCGTTGATGGTGATGACGCCGCACGGCCCGGGGAGCTTCATCGCGTTGTACGCGTAGTGGGGCGCCGCCATGAATTTGGCGAACGCCTGGCGCCCTAGGACGCAGTGGTAAGGGCTGTCGAAGGGCACCAGCTCGAAGACGATCCGCTCGGTGCGGAAGTTTGCCGGAGTACCGAAGGTGACGGGTAGCGTGACTTTGCCGATCGGGTACGCCTTCCGACCGGGGACGATGCCGTGGAACGTGGTGTGGGTTGTCTCGATCATCGACTGCGGGAGCCGCAACCGCCTGAAGGTGTCGAGGTAGAGGATGTTGATGGAACTGCCGCCGTCCATCAGTGTCTTGGGGAGCCAGTAGTCGCCAACCTTGGGCTTGACCACCAAGGCGACTCGTCCTGGGTACTCGATGCGTGGCGAGTGGTCTTGCCGGCTCCAGGTGATGGGCTGTTCCGACCAGTTGAGGAACTGGGGGACGTCTGTTTGGGCCACCGCGTTGACGGCGACGGCGCGGGCGATGACCTTCTTCTCGCGCTTCGTGTTGAAGCCTGTGAAGGTGTGGAGCGAGCCGGCTACTTTGCCGAATTTTCCGCCATTTGGCGGGTCGTTGTCGGTGTCTTCCCGCGCGTGCCGTGCCTTCTCGATTTCCCTGATGGTGTGGCAGTCGGCGGTGGTGTGCGTGGCGGGCTTTCCTTCCCTGCTGTGAAACGCACATGGTTGGTTAAGGAGGGCCGCGGGATCGAACCTTGGCTTGTTCTTGTAGTTCCCGCCATCGCGTCGTTGCCCTCCGTCGCGGCGGTAGCTCTTGGGCTCGCGTTGGCGACGAAGTCGACTCGCCCGTCGTTGCGGCGCTTGCCTGTGAGGCGGGTGCCGCTGAAGCGTAGGTCGGTTCGGCGTCCGCCGTCGTTGCCGCCCGTGCGGCGTTGCCCTCCTGACTCGTCGTCGATTTCTTGGTTGGGGTCCTCCTCGGCGTACCGTTTGGCGATCTCGAGGAGGTCGGGGATGTTGTCGAGCGTGCGGGCGTGTCGCTTGAGCTTGGCGACTAGAGGCTCGTAGCGGCACGAGGTCTTGAAGCAATGGATCGTGGTGTCCGGGTGGATGCCGACCGCGTTGTACCAGAGCTCTTGCCACCGTTGGACCCAGTTGCGGGTCGACTCGCGGGGTCCCTGGACGCATCGTTCCAGGTCCTCGATGGTGGTGGCGCGGGTGTAGGAGCACTCGAAGTGCCTGACGAAGGCGTCTCGCATTTCCTCCCAGGAGTCGATACTGTCCTGGGGGAGCGTGTTGATCCATTGCCTGCACGTCCCCTCCATCATCAGTGGGAGGTAACGGGCGGCGAGTAGGTCCGTATGACCCGCGATCCCCATTGCCATGAGGTATGTGTCAAGCCAGACTGCGGGGTCGTACGAGGAGTCGTATTTTTCTATCTCCTTTGGCGCCTTGAAGTTTGGCGGGTACTTTTCGCCTCGGATCATTGGTCCGAAGCACTTAGGCCCTAGTCGACTGAGCGACCCCATAGGCTCGCCATCGCGGCGATTAGCTAGGGTGTGCCGCAAGTCGTCGGGCTGGCGTGCGCGCCAGTTTTGGTTGTTGATGATGTGAGTGCGGGCGTCGATGGGTTCTCCGTTAGCGGCGACGAAGTTGGTCGCCGGCCTGGGATCGTTGGTGGAGAGTGCCGCGTTCGCGGGTCGGCGTTGGAGCTGCAGTGGCTCTGGTGGCGGGCAATTGAGGGTGTTTGCCGCCGCTGGGCGGCCGCTTGAGGCCGCCCTGCTTCCTGAGGAGCGTGAGTATACTCGCCCTTGCGAGTCGGCGCCCGCTCTTTGCTGCTCCACGGCCTTTGCGAGCAGGGCCTTGACGTACTGGATTTGTAAGGCGCCGTCGCCGGTGGCCGTGATGCTATCGGCTGCTGCTCGGCCTGCCACGAGGTTGTCCATCGGGGTGGAGAACAGTGGGAGGCCGTTCGCGTCTCGCTCCCGTGAGGAGACGACTATCCGCGGCTGGTCCCTGGGAGGGGTGCGGTTGGGTGGTGGTGGGGCGCCCATCGCCGTTGATCCTGGCGGGGGCCGGGCGCTCCCTCCTGGTGGCGCGTTCTCGCAGATCGCGCGCTCGGCTATGCGAGCCGGGTCGTTTTCGTCGTCGAAGTTTAGGGCGCGCCCCTGAACGGTGGGATTCAGGCGTGACCTGATCCGCTGCTGGTGGTAGCGTGACAGTTCCTGCGCTGTCACTTGCTCGAGGCGAAATTTTTCGCGCTCGGCCTGCTCTTTGCGTACTGCCTCCGCCAATTTCAGGCGGAGTTCCTCGACCTCCGTTGCCGTGGCGTTGGGAGGGATTGGGGTGGAGAAAGGATCCTCCGGCGGATCGGCGCCGGTGGCCATGTAGGTCGCGGCATGGCGATCGGTTCCGTCGTGGAGGTCGGCGGAGTTTTCCGACCCGGAGTCGAAGTCGAAGATCCCGAGGATGGAGGGGTCCTCGAAATCTCCCGCGTTGGAGACCTGAGCGATGGAGCCCGCGGACGAGGCCGCGGTGATGGATCCAGCGAGTGACGCCGGGGTCGCCGAGTCGGCGTCGTCGGTGAGGGCCGCATCTTCTGCGGCCGCTGAGTTCCCGGCCACGTTGCTGTGGGCCGAGTTGTACTCGGAGGCGAGGCGGTGGATCGTGCGAACCTGGCTCTCAGAGAGCCGATCGCGTGGTGGCGACTCGCGGATGCGAGCCGAGTCCTCCGAGGTGATGACGTCGGTGAGGCCGACGAAGAGGCTGATCGTGCCGATTGGCAGGATTACGCTGTGCGTGACGGGTCGCGCTGCCGGGACGTAGCTGCTCGGCAAGATCTGGAGCATCTCGCCGATCGCTATCATACGGCCGGTGGCGACCGTCTCGTTGATGGGCAGATTGGATCTCGCCGCAGAACACCGGCCAGACCGGCCAGGCCCCACGGTGGGCGCCACTGTCGTGGGAATGGCCACGGCAGATGCTGCAATCGGCAGCGAGTAGTAGAACGAGGGGCAAGGGCGGCCAGCCATCTGCGATGCGAGATGAGGGCAAAGACACAGGGTTTTACCCAGGTTCGGCCCCCCGGAGGGTAAAGACCTACTCCTGCTAGATTGTATTATGGAGGTGTTTACAATGGGCGAACTCGGCGACTAGGCGGCGAGTTGCTTGGGTGTATGAGGGAACGTGTCTCTACTCACCCCTTAGGGAGGTTTATATAGGCTCACCTCCCCTAGGGTTTACATATCTCAACCGATTCGGTTACAACTTTGGTAATCGTTTGACCTAGTCCGGCTGGGCCTATCTACTCGCCTAGGCCTTCAACTTCCAGTCGCCCAATAGCTTGCTGGGCTTTGATCCACTCGCCGTTATGCAGGCCCACTCGCCAACCCTTGGGCCAGTCGGAAACGTCCCGCTGAGTATACCCCAGTAGGCGTATCCCCATCACACATGGTACTAGTGCTATGAAGAGTCTCCTTGCTAGACGAACTATTATGCCTAAGTTGTCCTCTGATCCAAAGTTTGCCACTTCTCCCATAGATATTAAAGATGAAGATTATGATTTCTCTCTTGTTTTGTATTATTTAGATATTGTTGAGAAAGAACCTTTTTGTGGGACTGAAAATGAGAGTGTTGTGGCTCATATGAATGAGATTTCTACTATGAGTGCTTTGTTCTCTGATGATTTTAAGATGCGCAAGTACTTTGTTACTAAGATCTTCCCTTTTTCACTAAAAGGAGAAGCTAGGGCTTGGTTTAATAGATTACCTCCTGGTTCCATTGATAGCCCTGATTGCTTGATTGCTTATTTCTTCCATAAATATTTTCCTCCCACTGCTAGACATGCTGCTTTGCAGAGACTTTTTGATTTTAAACAGGGAGAAGAAGAGAAACTGCCTGAGTCATGGACAAGGTTCTGTGCCTTGATTCATGCACATCCTGGATGTCCATTACCTAAGAATGAGCTTCTTGATATTTATTATAATGGACTAATTGATGATTCTAGGACATACCTAGATATCTTTGCTAATTGTGTTTTCAGGAAAAATGCTGAAGAATTAATGGCTAAAATAAGCAAGAATTATGATGATTGGACTTCAACTTAGATGAATACACCTGATCCTATTACTCCTGAACCAGTTGTTCCTGAACCAGTTCCAACACCAACAACAAATAAGAGGGGAGTTATTGCATTAAATGATGAAGTGATGAAGGAAGCTAAGAAGTGTCTAAAGGAGAAAGGTATTAGAGCTGAAGATGTGAAGAATCTACCTCCTATAGAAGAATTATGTAAGCCAATTCCCCACTCATCTACTATTGAGGTACACTCTATCCAATTTAATGAAGGTGATATTCCTTATGGTAAGCCTCCTGATCAATGCTTAGAGGAACTTGACACATTTATTGTTAAACAAGGTAATTTTAATAAACAAGTTTAGAATCATTTATTGGAAAACTCTAGAGCTATCCATGAGTTGAAAGATATTGTGGAAAGAACTTCTAATGATATTAAAATGCTTTGTAAACATTTTCAAAATGGTTCAAACTCAACTTGATCAACTTGCTAAGGTACAAAAGGATATGCTAGTTAATGCTTCAGAAGATAAACATGCTTATGGAATTAGAACTAGGAGTGGTATAGCTACTCAAGATCCTTTATATCCTGAAGGACACCCTAAAAGAATAGAGCAGGATTCCCAGCAAGGTGAAGATAGTGGTAGTCCTCATAAGAGAAAGAAAAAGAAACATAAGAGAGTTGAGGAACCACTTGAACCTGCTGTAGATCCTAATAATATATCTGTCTCTGATGCTGAAACTGAGAGTGGTAATAATAATGACGAGTCTCGAGATAAGGAGGAAGATGAGGAAGAACCCTAAAAGCACACTAAGAACACTAGATACACCAAGGAAGATTTTATTGCTAATAAACATGGTAAAGAGAGAGAACCTTGGGTGCATAAACCTATGCCTTTTCCAGGTAAGAAACACAAGTCAAAGGAGGAAGAACACTAAAACAAGTTTTGTGAGTGGATGAAACCTTTATTTTTGCAAATTCCTTTGACTGATGCTATTAAGTTGCCTCCTTATTCAAAGTATATGAAGGATATTGTCTCTAATAAAAGTAAGATTCTTAATGAGTAGATTTCTACTCTACTTGCTAATTATTCCTTCAATGATAAGGTTCCAAATAAACTTGGTGATCCAGGTATACCAACTATTCCTTGCTCTATTAAGAATAATTATGTTTGAACTGCTTTATGTGATTTGGGAGCTGGAGTTAGTGTTATGCCTTTTCTCTCTATAAGAGACTCCATCTAGAAAAGTTGATACCAACTGGTATATCTTTGCAAATGGCTGATAATTCAACTACTATTTTTGTTGGTATATGTGAGGATGTTTCTGTTCAAGTTGCTCATAATTGCATGGTATTAACTGATTTTGTTGTGCTTGAAATGCCCGAAGATGATAATATGTCTATTATTCTTGGGAGACCTTTTCTTAATACTGCAGGTGTTGTCATTAATTGTAATCAAGGAAAAGTAACATTTGATATTGATGACAAAGAGCATACTGTTTATTTTCCCAAGAAGGTTGCTAAGAGCTATTGCCTGAATTTCATTGAAAATATTGAGAGCATCAAGGTTGGAGAAATACATCGTCCCATTCTACAAGAAAATTTTGAAACTATTATGATTGGGACTATTGCTATCAATATTGAGGTAACATAATCGTTAAGTGAAATGCAAAGTTTTATTTCATATAAGATTGTTTTGGTAACAAGACTTGATCGGACTTGTTAACAAAGGGATTTTAATGAACAAAACAATGCTTTGACAGTGGTTATACTTGCTCACTTTTGTTTTTCTCATTTCCAATCCTTGCTCTTCGCCGTGCCTAACTTAAAGGCGTTAAAGAAAAGTACTTGTTGGGAGATAACCCAAGAGTTACTTGAGTCTTGGAAGTTATTACTTCAGTAATGACCTCTTTTTACCCTTTTGTTTGATTTTTATGCCAAGAATGACCTCTAATGAGAGGGAAGTAAGATTTGGGGAGTTGCTGTCCCGAAACATATTTCTGTCCTCCACCAAAAAAATTCGTGAGGAGTCTCTGTAACTCGGATTGAGCTGAAAATTTACGAATAAATCCCCTAGTATGTTAGCTAACTTTCGTCAACACATTTTTATTTGAGCAACACAAGATGTTCAAAAAAAATCGGTTTCTACCTGTTGGTCTGTTTTGACAGATTTCTGCCATTATTTGCATTTGCTTCTTATTGATTCATTTTTGAGTTCTCTTTAGGAGAATTGAACTTTTTTAAGGAGTTGCTACAGTAACTTGTGTTTTTAATGAAAATTCTTGCTGTTCCAAAGCTTTGCCAGAGGTCTAATATCTTTTGAATAAACTAATGTTGCTAATGAAGATTTTGTGAAGTTTTGTATGAAGGAAAATTTTCAAGTGTAGAGAGAGGATGATGTAATGAGATGAAGAATTGAAAAAATCTCAAGCTTGGGGGGAGCCACTCCGTGTCACCCCAAGAATTATTCAAGAGGTACAAGCATTAAAGCTTGGGGGTGCCCAAGGTATCCCCTTCTTCATCAATAAAAATCTCAGGTCTTTCTAGACACTTCATTTTTATTATTTCATGCATAGTTGTGTTATTCTTGGAGCATCTTAGTTTTTGTTTTTGGTTTTCTTTTGCTTTGTTTTTGTTTGGTTTTTCTTTGTTTGCTTGTTTCTAAAAAATTCAAAAACACCTAAAATATTTGTTCTTCTTCTTTGGTTTTGTGAGTTCTTTGCAGGGTTCAGCCGTCCTCAGTGGATTTTGGTTTTCATGTTAATATTTAATTCACACAAGTGAAGGGCAATAATGAAGATTAAGACAACTCGAGGTGTGGTAAGAGGCTGGTAACGAACTCTATTTGTTTCATTTTTGTACATATACTCATCATTGTGTGCATGCTTAGCATGTTTGTGTAAGGTGTATGTCATTATGGATGCTTAGTAGTTCTTGCTTGTCTATGATTAGCTCCAGCTTGCTAATAGTTTGCAACATGATATATGAATGTTTGCTTGCATTGTTTTATTCATATTTTGGTATGACATTGTGGTATCCTCCTCTGACTGTTCATGTGAATCGACTTGGCACATGCTCACGCATGCATATGACTAGTCAATAGTCAGTAAGCCTCGATGATTTATTTTGCCTCAGAGTTCTTGTATCACTTTCATGCCATAATTAGTCTTGTTTTGTTGCAAGCATGATTATGATAGTTATTGCTCTCTCATTTGTCGCTCCCTCTCTATTACTATCCTTCACTTGCACTGAGTATGTGCTCTACATGTGCTTACAACTCCCCAAAAGAAATATTGCCAGCTGTGTCCATCATACCTACCTATTAGCATCATTTGCTACTTCAGTGCATATTTTATATATGTCATGTTTTCTTTCAAAATAAAATGTTTGTCAATTTTGAGAAAGTTAGTTAGTAAAGCTCTCATGAACTTGATGGCACACTTTATTCCTTGCGCTTAATAATCTTGAACCATTGTGACTAGTCCATGAAAGTTATATGCTTGCTTATTATATGTTGGGAGTCAGCAATAACATGTTGTCACGGGGAACGCTTTCAACACCTGTTGGATATCTCATCCAGTTGATACTTTGCTCTTTTGTTTACGGATGTCGACGATGTGAAATAAAAGGGGAGGTTGTGAGTTCATGGAGTTTATACATTGTGTTAGAGAAACGCCTGGGCCGCTAGCCTAAGCCATGCCTAATCATGGTGGAAAGTTGCAGCATCACTGTAATGAGCATCTAGGAAGCATCCTCAATAAAAAGTTATGCATATGGTAAATAAAAAGATTGCTGAGATGCTCATTGTCTGCTTGCCTTGTCATTTTGGTTATGGGAAAGCTCATGTACCATATGCAAGGGGTACCCCATTGGCGGTTCTTGATGATATGCATGTATTTACAATGACAAGAACTTTCAAGTGACCAAAGTTGAGTAGCATGCGAAGCAACCCTCGTACTCAAGGGACTTGGGATTTCCAGTCTATGGTCTGTCAAGCATATGATTCAGAGTGGACCTCACTTTCACCTTAACCACATGAAGATGCCTATGATAGGGGAAATGAGAGCTCAAAGCTAACGAGTACCTTCCTTTCAGCATTGGGAAGCCTTTCAAACATTCCCAAAAACCGTTTTCACAATTTTGTTGAGTCACTACTTATTCTATGAGCACCTTCTTGAGAGCATAGTTGTCATTCTTGTGTTTGTTCCAAAACTTGGTTAATTATGTCATGACTTTGATGCTTGTATCTCTGATATCTTTATCTCTGGTCTTCATGTGAACTTCAGAGGTGTCTCATCATTTATATTGTGCTCTTCAAACAAAGGCAAGCAAGATACCACGATATCATACCTTATTATAAGCATTGCAATGTTGCTTATGTTTATGTTTCATGCTACTTATTATTATTGAGTTGGTTTCTCTTCATATCTTGCAATGACTATTGAGTAGACTTAGTTCCATACTTATTATTATGAATTGTCTAAGAATCTACTCTTGTTCTGAGAATATATACATCATATGAAGCAAAGTCTTCATGAAAGTTCTTTTATCGCACTCAGTTTTCAACTGAATTGCTTGAGGACAAGCAATAAGCTAAGCTTGGGGGGGATTTGATACGTCCAAAATGTATCTACTTTCTCGAACACTTTGCTATTGTTTCTTCTCTAAACTTGTGTGATTTGGATACAACTAACACGGACTAACGCTGTTTTCAGCAGAATTACCTTGGTGTCTTGTTTTTGTGCAGAAAATCAACTATCAGGAAAAATCCCGGAAAATATGCCAAAAACTATTTTTCACCAGAAGATCCACGGAGCCAGAAGGGGAGACAGAGGGGAGGCCTCGGGGTCCCAGACCCACCCCAGGCATGGTCCCACCTGATCCCGTGCCTGGAGGGGGTGCGGCCACCCTAGGCAGCTCTTCGGCCTCCCTCTGTGCCTATAAGTTGCCTTTCGACCTAAAAACAAAGGGGGGTTCGATAGTTTTCCAGAAAGAGTTCCGCTCCGCCGCCACCACCAGAAACCAAGATTTGGATCTAGAAACTCCATTCTGACACCCTGCCGGGACGAGGAATTTGGAGAGGATCATCGCCATCGTCATCACCAACGCATCTCCATCAACCACCAATGTTTCCCTCATCCATGAGTGAGTAATCCCCCGCTGTAGGCTTGGGGATGGTAGGGATTGGATGAGTTCTATCATGTAATCGAATAAGTTTGTTAGGGCATAGTGCCTAGTATCTCTTGTGCTATTTGACTTTGTTGCAACTTGTTGTGCTTAATGCTTGTCACTAGGGTCCGAGTGCCATGATCGTAGATCTAAAATTATTATTGAATCATTATGATAGTATTGTTTATGATCTTATTGTTGGAGATATGCCCAAGAGGCAATAATAAAGTGGTTATTATCATATCTTCATACTTATGATAAATGTTTACATACCATGCTATAATTGTATTAACAGGAAACATTAATACTTGTGTGATTTGTAAACATAAAAGAGTCCCTAGTAAAGCCTCTTGTTAAACTAGCTTGTTGGTTAATATATGATCATGGTTTCCTGATCATGAACATAGAGATGTTATTAATAACAGGGTCATATCATTAGGAGAATGATGTGATGGACATACTCCTATAGTTAAGCGTAGCATAAAGATCAAGTCATTTAATATAGTTCATTTTCTATAATCTTTCTGATACATAGTAACCTAATTCCTTTGACCATGAGATCATGCATATCACCATCACCGAAAGGATGCTTTGATGACATTAAACACCACACCGTAACTGGGTGGCTATAAAGGTGGCATTGAGTGTTCGGAAAGTATGGGTTGAGACACATGGATCAAGAGTGGGATTTGTCCATCCATATGACGGATAGATATACTCTGGGCCCTCTCGGTGGAATGTCATCCAATTAGCTTGCAAGCATGTGACTGGCTCACAAGGGATCACATACCACGGGAACGAGAAAAGAGTACTTATCGGTAACGAGGTTGAACTAGGTATGCAGAGATACCGACGATCAAAACCTCGGATAAGTAAACTATCGTGAGACAAAGGGAAATTGGTATCGTATGTAAGTGGTTCATTCGATCGCAAAGTAATCGTAGAAATATGTGGGAGACATATGAATTTCCAGATTCCTCTATTGGTTATTGATCGGAGAAGTGTCTCGATCATGTCCGCATAATTCACGAACCGTAGGGAGACACACTTAAGGATTCGATGTTGTTTAGTAGTTATGGAATGATGAGTGAGAGACCGAATGTTGTTCGGAGTCTCGAATGGGATCCGGGATATCACGAGGAGATCTAGAATGGTCCGAAGAATAAGATTCATATAAGGAAAGTCCTATTTCGGGGTTGGAGAATGGTTCTGGTGTTTTCATCAGGAATGTTCTAGAAGGTTCCGGAATGTCCGGCACTCCGGAGGGGAAGGGTACATGAATGTGTCATAACAAGTTGGAATGATTGCATCATGTACTAGGTGTCATCGCTGAACAAAATAAAGGGTTTAATCAAATCCTAGTTTGAAAAGTCAAACGCCAATTTGAAAAGTCAAACGGCTATTTTGTGAAGTGGAGGGAGAGAAGGAAACCTGGGAAGAGAAGGTTTCCCTTCTCTCCTCCAAACCGCCGGCCAGCAAGGGAGTTGGGGAGGACTTGGCTAGTCCTAGTCGCCCCTCCCACCTATAAAAGAAAGGGAGGGGGTGCCCCCTCTCCCTACACCTTGTCCCTTAGTCGGCGCCCCTCTAAACCCTAGGCCAGCCGCCGGCCCTTCTAGATGCGGTTGCCCTAGATCTCCTCTAAACCGCCGTCTAGCTAATCCCTAGCTGCTGGTTGCTATAAATCCCTTGGTACCTCTAAACCCTAGATCGCCAAGGCCTCTCTCATAGTCCACCATACTCGCTCCGGCTTAAGACGAAGCCCTGCGAGATCTCCCCTCTACTTCCGGTACCACGCCGTCGTGCTGCCGGAATCGCGAGGAGAGTACTACAACCTCCGCTGCCTGCTGGAACAAGGGAGAGGAAGGTCTTCATCGAGTACCGAACGTGTGACCGACTGCGGAAGCGCTGCCGGAACACAGCGCCGGAAGGATCATCTACGCGATCTTGAGATCGGCAAGTGTACGACTACATCACCCACGAGAATCTGCTCTCGTTAACCGCTTTGGAATCTTTGAGGGTGAGTTCCTCTATCGTCTCATTGCTACAATCTAGTAGATAGATCTTGGCTTGTTTGTTTGCATGCGGTATAAATTTTTTGTTTGCCTTGCTGTGAACCCCTACAGTGGTATCAGAGCCGTGTCTATATGTAGATTTGTTGCACGAGTAGAACACAATGGTCATTGTGGGCGTTGATGTTTTTGTTGTCGATTGCTTCTTGTGTACTTTGCATCTTACGGGATGGTGGGATGAAGTGGCCCGGGCTAACCTTACATGACATCGTTCATGAGACTTGCTCCACGCTTGACATGCAACTTGTATTGCATAAGTGGCTTTGCGGGTGCCTGTTTCTCCCAACATAGTTAAAATTCAATTTACAACAGGTGATTGACAATACTAGTATCAATGTTGTGGTTCATGTTCGTAAGTTAGAACGACACTTATTGAAAGCCCCAAACCACGTAAAACATGCAAAGAAAATTAGAGGCATCTAACTTTGTTTTGCAGGGGTGTGCTGTGATGTGATATGGCCATGATTGTGATTATATATGATGTATGCAATGTTCCTTATTGTAAGTTGGCAACCGACAGGAGCCATATGGTTGTTTCCATTAAGTCCTTCGTGTCTATTATTCAAAGTAGTTGTAATAGTTGATGCTGGTGGAAGACAACCATGAAGCGGCGCCATTGACCTTGAGGCCACACCAGTGATGATGGAGATCATGTCCGTGCTTGAAGATGGAGATCGGAAGCGCAAGAAGAAAGGCCATATCATATCACATATTATGAAATGCATGTGATGTTAATCCTTTTATGCATCTTGTATTGCTTAGTTCACGACGGTAGCATTATAAGATGATCCCTCAAGCACACAAATTTCAAGTTTTAAAGTGTTCATCCTTAGTAAGCACCGTTGCTAAAGCTCGTTGTTTCGAAGCACCACGTGATGATCGGGTGTGTTAGATTCTGCGAGTGTATACAACGTGAGCAAGCAAGATTTGCTCATGCAGAAGCTAAGGTTTGATCTTGACGAGCCTAGCATGTACAGACATGGTCTCGGAACACGGATCACCGAAAGGTAAAGCACGAGTCATATAGTAGATATGATGAACATGTTGATTCTTCGCCATTGAAGCTACATCAACTCTCGTGATGATCGGTTTTGATGTGGTGGATTTGGTTCGTGTGATCACTAAAACAATGTGAGGGATATTGTTTTGAGTGGGAGTTCAACGGCAATATGATTAAAAGTTGAACACTAATTATCATAAATTAAATCAAAGTGAATTTGCATAGTTGTTGTAGTCATTGGCATCCGTTTACCACCTTGCGCTTAGTTATAATTGAGATAATAGAACTATCTAATTCTGGTCAGTTACTTTATGAACTGGTATCGTATTGTTTTGAAGTGTTAATCTAAATTTTAAAAGTCCCATTGCAAACTTTCAGTAAGTTTCGATTACTCTGTGAAGTTTAATAGTTGGTGTTAAATCAAGAGTAACAATTCCAGTGTTAGTATATAAGTATCATGTTTATCTCCATGATTCTTGGTATTCGAAAGATAGTTTTAATATCAAGGTAATCTAGGATATGAAAGAGTTGTTTCAAAAACCATCATGTATGGAAGATATTGCGATATTTGAAATGATGTGTTGGTTACAACATGATAGAGTATAATATGGCAAAGTTTATGTTCTCATATTTGATGAGAATTTACAAAAAGGTTGGAGACACTAGTTGTCCTAATCCTCCAAAATGTTTTGGAAAGCAACATTATACTCGCGATTCACCATTATAAGCTAAAAATATCTTGATCATGGATAATTCCATGATAAGGGTGAATATTTGATGTAGGTAAAATGTTTACTACACCAAGAGATTACTAAAGAAAGGAATTTGAAAGAACACCAAACATTTGATGATGGTGATCTACTTCAAAGTGCAAGTCCAAAGACATTGGTATTTAACTATACATGCTTTGGACTATGTGTCATGTGTATGGCTCCACTATTGATGTTGATAGATTCTTTCAAACGTAAAAAGAAATGATGAAAGAGAATCTCATAAATATATGGCAGAAAAGAAAAAAACTAGAATTGTTCAGCTTAAGTATATAGATGATATACATGTTATGACTATATTCTTTGCTTATTAAACAATGTGGTTCTTAAGTATTTGATACTGAATTTGTTGGTGTGAATCGTCATACGAAACAACACAATTCATGAACTACAATGGCCTAAGTAACTAGCAAAAGAATATGTGATGATGTTCATCGAGAACAAAAAAAGGGTTATTGTGCTGCTTGTTAAACATCGAAACTTGCCTTCAAGATTTGTTTTATCAGGTATTATGAGAACAAATGGGTTTTTCAAATAATTACCATAATCCATAAAAGATGGATGATTCAAAAATCTCGTTGGAGAAATCACATCCATAAAACTAGTGCTAAAAATGTCGAAAGACAAAATTGATTGAAAGATCACTTAGGAAGTGACATCGCCGTTTAAATTATATTGGAAATAAAACATGAAGAAACTCCATGTGGATGGAATTTTGGAGTCTTTTGATTTTTGATCAAATGACGCTTGTGAAACTTTCCTAGAGATAATTAAAACTTCGTTCATAGGCCAAAAAGGGAACGAATGACTAGCTTATTGGAACTTGTACATATTGTTGTACGAAGTCCATTATGTGTAGTCAAGAGCGATGGATTTCAACTTCATATCCTTTCTCTGAAAATTTTAGTGAATATATGAATATTTACTTAATAAGGATGAAGTATGAAACATTTGAAAAGTTCAAATATTTTCAAGATGAAGTGCAAAATCATTGTAACAAGAATATAAGTAGTTTATGATAAGATCATAAAGAAAGATATTTGAGTTACAAGTTTAGCATAATACCTAAGATTTAAGGAATCGTTCCGTGGATTTGCATTTCCCGAAACACCATAAGAGTATGGAGCGTTCGAGATATGTAATTAAACCTTGTTTGACATGGTAAGATCAAAGGTGTAATTCATAAAACTGCCATTATATTTTAAAGATTAAAAGCTTGAGAGACTACCGTTTTTTCACTGAAAAGAGCTTCATCATAATCCGTTGAAATGACACCATATAAAGTTATGGTTTGGGATAAAACCCAAGTAGTCCTTTCTTTAACATTGGTATGCTATGCATAAGAAAGATGTTTGCAACCAAAATCGGATGAACATATCTTTGTATGTTATTTTGAATAATAGTTAAGTATTCCTCCATAACACCAAAGACAAAAGTGTTTGTCGCTTAGAACGTCAAGTTTCTTTGAGAAGGAATTTTTCGTGAAAAGTTAAGTGGGAGGACAATAGAACTTTGATAAGGTTAAAAGAACCTTAGCTATATGTGCAAGGTTAAGCAGCGCCGAAAAGTGTTCCGGAGGCAGCAACAATGCTCATGGCTCACGTGCCTCAAAGGTTGTGGTCACGGAGATCTAAGTTCCTATTGAAACAAGTAGGTCGGGTAAACAATCAAATACCAAGATTTGAGAGTTAAATCATTATTTGACAATAATGATCCGACTACATGCAAAGAAGCGATGATGAGCCCTGACTCCGTCAAATGGCTTGAAGCCATAAAATCCGTGATAGTTCCATACACGAGAAATCAAGTTTTGAACTTGAGGACCCTCGAGAAAGGTGTAAGACCTTACAGTTGTGTTTGGATCTGTAAAATAGACATGGATGTTTCCCATCTATGAAATAGTCGACATGTTGGAAAGAGTTCACAACAATGTTCAAAGGTTGACTATGACAAGATTTGATCTTTCATAGCGATATTTAGTCTAGACGGATTAATGTAGCAACCACTACATATAATTTTGTTATGTGGTAGTTGAATAAACAAAACAAGTTCTTCTAATAGAATTGTTACCTAGGACATGTGCATAACACGGTCCATAGGGTTTTGTTAATTCAAAGGATGCTAAAAGCATATGCAAACTTCAATGGTTGAAGTGAGCATCGCGGAGTTGGAATCTTCACTATGATGAAACTGTTAAAAGAGTTTAATTTCATCAGAGACTATGAAGATGCTTGCATTTGCAAGAAATTAAGTGGGAGCGCTAAGACATGTTTCTAATACATTATGTGGAAGACATATTGTTGATTAGAAATGATGTATCTTTTATTAACACATATTAAGAATTTCATCCCGATGAAAGACTTAGGCAAAACCCAAATATTTGGCATCAATAGACGCTAATATGGTTGTGCCGAAAGTACATAGATGATGTATTGAATGAGTTCAATGAAGAAACTACAAGAAAGGTTCTTGTCACACAGGAACGATTGAATGAGTTCAATATTGATGATATATTCAAGTGTATTGACACTTGGTAAGTGAAACAAAGATTCAAGTATAGAATGATACTTGATGTATGAAATCACAAAGAGTATTTATATCAATCATACTGTGATATGTACAAATCCAGATATGTCCATATGCTCTAAATGTTATGAGCATATACCAGAATGTTTCATAAGATGATCATTGGACGATAGTAAGGATATTCTTATGATCTTTTGGAAGAACTAAGAGTATATTATTTTGTAGAAGTGGCAAATAGATGGTTAGTTCATTGTAAAAGTATTACATTGATACTAGTTTTGTCACAAAGTACAAATTAAGTTTATCTCAATCTAAACTAAGGTTGGCACAATATAATGGAAAGTAAGTTCCATAATGGATTTGTATGAGTTCCAAAGTTAAGACATTGTGACAGATACTACAACAAAAGGCTAAGTATATGACTGCTATAATAGCAGCTAAAGAGGGCATTTGTGTGAAGTAGTTTGTTATCAAACTAGGTGTAGTTCACAGCGGGATAATACTATGAAGATATATTGTACGACAATATTATCAACATGTTTTAACCCCAAAGAACTAAAGGTCTCACCAAAGGACCAAAATTATACAAAGCCATCTCATTAGAGAATGAGTGATGCGTAGAGACGCAAAGACATGCTAACAATCGTGTACATACGACACCAGAAAGCCATAGGTGTTGAATACACAAAGGTTTGAAACTAGATTATTGACTCTACTGCAAGTGGAAGACTGTTGGAGATATGCCCAAGAGGCAATAATAAAGTGGTTATTATCATATCTTCACACTTATGATAAATGTTTACATACCATGCTATAATTGTATTAACCGGAAACATTAATACTTGTGTGATTTGTAAACATAAAAGAGTCCCTAGTAAAGCCTCTTGTTAAACTAGCTTGTTGGTTAATATATGATCATGGTTTCCTAATCATGAACATAGATATGTTATTAACAACCGGGTCATATCATTAGGAGAATGATGTGATGGACATACTCCTATAGTTAAGCGTAGCATAAAGATCAAGTCATTTAATATAGTTCATTTGCTATAAGCTTTCTGATACATAGTAACCTAATTCCTTTGACCATGAGATCATGTTAATCACAATCACCGGAAGGATGCTTTGATGACATCAAACTCCACACCGTAACTGGGTGGCTATAAAGGTGTCATTGAGTGTTCGGAAAGTATGGGTTGAGGCACATGGATCAAGAGTGGTATTTGTCCATCCATATGACGGATAGATATACTCTGGGCCCTCTCGGTGGAATGTCATCCAATTAGCTTGCAAGCATGTGACTGGTTCACAAGGTATCACATACCATGGGAACAAGAAAAGAGTACTTATCAGTAACGAGGTTGAACTAGGTATGCAGAGATACCGACGATCAAAACCTCGGATAAGTAAACTATCGTGAGACAAAGGGAAATTGGTATCGTATGTAAGTGGTTCATTCGATCGCAAAGTAATCGTAGAAATATGTGGGAGCCATATGAATTTCTAGATTCCTCTATTGGTTATTGATCGGAGAAGTGTCTCGGTCATGTCCGCATAATTCACGAACCGTAGGGAGACACACTTAAGGATTCGATGTTGTTGAGTAGTTATGGAATGATGAGTAAGAGATCGAATGTTGTTCGGAGTCTCGGATGGGATCCGGGATATCATGAGGAGATCCGTAATGGTCCGGAGAATAAGATTCATATAAGGAAAGTCCTATTTTGGAGTTGGGGAATGATTCTGGTGTTTTCACCGGGAATGTTCTAGAAGGGTCCGGAAGGTCCGGCACTCCGGAGGGGAAGGGTATATGAATGTGTCATAACAAGTTGGAATGGTTGCATCATGTACTAGGTGTCATCGCTGAGCAAAATAAAGGGATAAATCAAATCCTAGTTTGAAAAGTCAAACGTCAAGTTTGCTTGGTGGAGGGAGAGTAGGAAACCTACTTAGGGAGGGAGTCCTACTCCCTCCACCCACCGGCCAAGGAGGAGGAGTTGGAGGAGGACTCCCTCCTCCCAACCGCGCCTCCCTCCCACCTATAAAAGGAGGGGCAGGGGTGCCCCTCTTCCACACACCTCTCTCCTCTAAACCCTAGCCCTAGCCGCCGGCCTCCACCAAGTCGCCGCCGTCCCTAGGGTTTGCCTAGCCGCCGAGTGGGGTCCCTCCCCTTGCCCTAGCCGCCGGCCTAGCCCTCTATCCTTGGTGCCTCTAAACCCTAGATCGCCAAGGCCTCTCTCATAGTCCACCATACTCGCTCCGGCTTAAGGCGAAGCCCTGCGATATCTCCCCTCTACTTCCGGTACCACGCCGTCGTGCTGCCGGAATCGCGAGGAGAGTGCTACAACCTCCGCTGCTTGCTGGAACAAGGGAGAGGAAGGTCTTCATCGAGTACCGAACGTGTGACCGACTATGGAAGCGCTGCCGGAACGCAGCGCCGGAAGGATCGTCTACGCGATCTTGAGATCGGCAAGTGTACGACTACATCACCCACGAGAATCTGCTCTCGTTAACCTCTTTGGAATCTTCGAGGGTGAGTTCCTCTATCGACTCGTTGCTACAATCTAGTAGATAGATCTTGGCTTGTTTGTTTTCATGCTGTAGAATTTTTTTGTTTTCCATGCTACGAACCCCTACATTACTATGTACCAGAAAGCTTATAGCAAACGAACTATTGAAATGACTTGATCTTAATGCTACGCTTAACTATAGGAGTATGTCCATCACACCATTCTCCTAATGATATGATCTTGTTGTTAATAACATCTCAATATTCAAGATCAGGAAACCATGATCATATATTAACCAACAAGCTAGTTTAACAAGAGGCTTCACTAGGGACTCTTTTATGTTTACAAATCACACAAGTATTAATGTTTCTGGTTAATACAATTATATCATGGTATGTAAACATTTATCATAAGCATGAAGATATGATAATAACCACTTTATTATTGCCTCTTGGGCATATCTCCAACAGTCTTCCACTTGCACTAGAGTCAATAATCTAGTTTCAAACATTTGTGTATTCAACACCTATGGCTTTTCGGTGTTGTATGTACACGATTGCTAGTGGTCAATTGATCTTCGGATCTGACACTTCCAGGTCCGTGTGTAATTGCATGTCTTTGCGTCTCTATGCATCACTCATTCTCTAATGAGATGGCTTTGTATAAATTTGGTCCTTTGGTGAGACCTTTTAGTTTCTTGGGGTTAAAACATGTTCATAATATTGTCGTACAATATATATTCATAGTACTATCCCATTGTGAACCACACCTAGTTTGATAACAAACTACTTGACAGAAATGCCCTCTTTTGCTGCTATTATAGCAGTCATATACTTAGCCTTTGTTGTAGTATCTGTCACAGTGTCTTAACTTTGGAACTCATCCAAATCCATTATGGAACTTACTTTACATCATATTGTGCCACCCTTAGTTTTGATAGCGATAAACTTAATTTGTACTTTGTGACAAAACTAGTATCAATATAATACTTTTACAATGAACTAACCATCTATTTGTCACTTCCACAAAATAATATATTCTTCTAAAAAATCATAAGAATATCTTTACTATCGTCCAATAATCATCTTATGAATCATTCTGGTATACACTCATAACATTTAGATCATAGGATATATCTGGATTTGTACACATCACAGCATAATTGATAAAATACTCTTTGTTATTTTATATATCAAGTATAAAAAATAATTGAATCTTTATTCAATCCTTCCTATGCAACAAGAACCTTTCTTGTAGTTTCTATATTGAACTCATTCAATATCTCATCTATGTACTTCTGGCACAACCATATTAGCGTCTCAATTTATCCATATAGACATTGATGCCAAATATTCGGGTTCTGCCTAAGCCTTTCATCGATATGAAATTATTAACCTGTGTCAATAAAAGGATACATCATTTCCAATCAACAATATGTCTTCCACATAATGTATTAGAAACATGTCTTAGCGCTCCCACTTAATTTCTTGCAAATGCAAGCATCTTCATCGTCTCCGATGAAATTAAACTCTTTTAACAGTTTCATCATAGTGAAGATTCCAACTCCACGATGCTTACTTCAACCATTCAAGTTTGCATATGCTTTTAGCATCCTTTGAATTAACAAAACACTTTGGACCATGTCATGCACACGTCCTAGGTAACCATTCTATTAGAAGAACTTGTTTTGTTTATTCAACACATAACAAAATTATATGTCGTGGTTGCTACATTAATCCGTCTAGACTAAATATCGCTTAATGAAAGATCAGATCTTGTCATAGTCAACTCTTTGAATATTGTCGTGAACTCTTTCCCGACATGTCGATAATTTCATAGATGTGAAACATCCATGTCTATTTCTTTATAGATCCAAATATGACTGTAAGGTCTTGCACCTTTCAAGAGGGTCTTTCAAGTTCAAAGCTTGATCTCTCGTATATGGAACTATCACGGATTTTATGGCTTCAAGCCATTTGACGGAGTCAGGGCCCATCATCGCTTCTTTGCATGTAGTCCGTTCATTATTGTCAAATAATGATTCAACCCTCAAATCTTGTTATTTGATTGTTTACCCGACCTACTTGGTTCAATAGGAACTTAGACCTCCGTGACCACAACCTTTGAGGCACGTGAGCCATGAGCATTGTTGCTGCCTCCGGAACACTTTTCGGTGCTGCGCAACTTTGCACATATAGCTAAGGTTCTCTTAACCTTATCAAAGTTCTATTTTCCTCTCACTTAACTTTTCACGGAAAATTCTCAAAGAAACTTGACGTTCTAAGCGACAAATATTTTTGTATTTAGTGTTATGGAGGTATTCAAAATAACATACAAAGATATGTTCATCCGATTTTGGTTGCAAACATCTTTCTTATGCATAGAATACCAATGTTTAAGAAAGGACAACTTGGGTTTTATCCAAAACCATAACTTTATATGGTGTCAATTCAACGGATTATGATGGAGCTCTTTTTAGTGGAAAAACGGTAGTCTCTAAAGCTTTTAATCCTTAAAATATAATGGCAAATTACACCTTTGATCCTACCATGTCAAACAAGGTTTAATTACATATCTCGAACGCTCCATACTCTTATGGTGTTTCGAGAAATGCAAATCCATGGAACGATTCCTTAAATCTTAGGTGTTTATGCTAAACTTGTAACTCAAATATCTTACTTTATGATCTTATCATAAACTATTTATATTCTTGTTACAATGATTTTGCACTTCATCTTGAAAGTCTTTGAACTTTTCAAATGTTTCATACTTCATCCTTATTAAGTAAATAATCATATATTCACTCAAATTTTCGGAGAAAGCATATGAAGTTGAAATTCATCGCTCTTGACTACACATAATGGACTTCATACAACAATATGTACAAGTTCCAATAAGCTAGTCATTCGTTCCCTTTTGGCCTATGAACGAAGTTTTAATTATCTCTAGGAAAGTTTCACAAGCGTCATTTGATCAAAAAATCAAAAGACTCCAAAATTCCATCCACATGGATTTTATTCATGTTTTCTTTCCAATATAATTTAAAAGGTGATGTCACTTCCTAAGTGATCTTTTCTTATCAATTTTCTTTTGACATTTTTAGCAACAGTTTTATGGATGTGATTTATCCAACGAGATTTGTAGATCATCCATATTTTATGGATTACGACAATTATTTGAACAACCCTTTTGTTCTCATAATACCTGATAAAACAAATCTTGAAGGCAAGCTTTGATGTTAACGAGCAACACAACAACCCTTTATTTGTTCTCGATGAACATCATCACATATTTTTTGCTAGTTACTTAGGACATTGTAGTTCATGAATTGTGTTGTTTCGTATGATGATTCAACAAATTCAGTATCCAATACTTAAGAACCACATTATTTAACAAGCAAAGAATACAACCATAACTCGTATATCCTCTATATACCTTAGCTGAACAATTCTAGTCTTTTCTTTTCTGCCATATATTTATGAGATTCTCTTTCAGTATTTCCTTTTTTCTGTTTGAAAGAATCTATCAACATCAATAGTGGAGTCATATACATGACATATAGTCCAAAGCATGTATAGTTAAATACCAATGTCTTTGGACTTGCACTTTGAAGTAGATCAAATGTTTGGTGTTCTTTAAAATTCCATTCTTTAGTAATCTCTTGGTGTAGTAAACATTTTGCCTACATCAAATATTCACCCTTATCATGGAATTATTCATGATCAAACTACTTTTAGCTTATAACGGTGAATCGCGAGTATAATGTTGCTCTCCAAAACCTTTTGGAGGATTAGGACGACAAGCGTCCCCAACCTTTTTCAAATTCTCATCAAATATGAGAACATAAACTTTGCCATATTATACTCTCTCATGTTGCAACCAAAACATCATTTCAGATATCGCAATATCTTCCATACATGATGGTTTCTGAAACAACTCTTTCAACTCCTAGATTACATTGATATTAAACGATCTTTTGAATATCAAGAATCATGGAGACAAACATGATCCTTATATACTAACACTGGAATTGTTACTCTTGATTTAATACCAACTATTAAACTTTACGGAGTAATCGAAACTTACTGAAAGTTTGCAATGGGACTTTTAAACTTTAGATTAACACTTTAAAACAATACGATACCATTTCGTAAAGTAACTAACCAGAATTCTATAGTTCTATCATCTCAATAATAACTAAACGCAAGGTGGTAAACGAATGCCAATGACTACAACAACTATGCAAATTCACTTTGATTTAATTTATGATAAATAGTGTTCAACTTTTAATCATATTGCTGTTGAACTCCCACTCAAAACAATATCCCTCACATTGTTTTAGTGATTACATGAACCAAATCCACCACATCAAAACCGATCATCACGAGAGATGATGTAGCTTCAAAGGCGAGCAATCAACATATTCATCATATCTACCATATGACTCATGCTTTACCTTTCGGTGATCCGTGTTCCGAGACCATGTATGTACATGCTAGGCTCGTCAAGATCAAACCTTAGCTTCCGCATGAGAAAATCTGGCTTGCTCCCGTTGTATACACTCGCAGAATCTAACACACCCGATCATCACGTGGTGCTTCAAAACAACGAGCTTTAGCAATGGTGCTTACTAAGGATGAACACTTTATAACTTGATATTTTGTAAGAGGGATCATCTTATAATGCTACCGTCACGATCTAAGCAATACAAGATGCATAAAAGGATTAACATCACATGCAATTCATAATATGTGATATGATATGGCCTTTCTTCTTGTGCTTCCCATATCCATGTTCAAGCATGAACATGATCTCCATCATCACCGGCATGGCGTCAAGGTCAATGGCGCCTCTTCATGGTTGTCGTCCACCAGCATCAACTATTACAACTAACTTGAATAATAGACACACGGGTCTTAACGGAATTAAAAGACAACCATATGGCTCCTGTCGGTTGCCGACTTACAATAAGGAACATTGCATACATCATATATAATCACAATCATGGCCATATCACATCACAGCACACCCCTGCAAAACAAAGTTAGACGCCTCTAATTTTCTTTGCATGTTTTACGTGGTTTGGGGCTTTCAATAAGTGTTGTTCTAACTTACAAACAAGAACCACAACATTGATGCTTGAACTATCAAGTGCTTGTTGTAAATTGAATCTTTACTATGATGGGAGAGACAGACACCCGCAAAGCCAGTTATGCAATACAAGTTGCATGTCGAGCGTGGAGCAAGTCTCATGAATGATGTCATGTAAGGTTAGCCCGGGCCGCTTCATCCCACCATACCGCAAGATGCAAAGTACACAAGAAGCAATTGATAATAAAAGCATCACCGCCCACAATGACCATTGTGTTCTACTCATGCAACAGATCTACATATAGACACGACTATGATACCACTGTTGGGGTTCGTAGCATGGAAAACAAAAAATTTCTACCGCATGCACACAAACAAGCCAAGATCTATCTACTAGTTTGTAGCAACGAATTGATAGAAGCACTCACCCTCGAAGATTCCAAAGCGGTTAACGAGAGCAGATTCTCGTGGGTGATGTAGTCGTACACTTGCCGATCTCAAGATCGCGTAGACGATCCTTCCGGCGCTGCGTTCCGGCAGCGCTTCCGCAGTCGGTCACATGTTCGGTACTCGATGAATACCTTCCTCTCCCTTGTTCCAGCAGGCAACGGAGGTTATAGTTCCCCCCTCGTGATTCTGGCAGCACGACGGCGTGGTGTCGGAAGTAGAGGGAAGATCCCGCAGGGCTTCGCCTAAGCCGGTGCGAGTTATGGTGGATCTAGGGTTTCCCGATGATCTATGGTTTAGAAGACCGGGAGGAGGAGGAGGTGTCAGCGGCGGCGGCGGCTGGCGGCGGCGACGCAGCGGCGGCTTGGGCGCGGAGGCGTCGGTGCGGGTGTAAGGAGGGCTTGGCTCATGTGTGCTTTGGGGCAGCCCTCCCCCTCTATTTATGAGAGGGGGGCAGCCTTGGGAGGGGCGGGTTTGAATCCAAACCCAAACCAAAGTTGGATTGAGAAAAGGACTTGTTCCTTCTTCCACTAGGAAACCATTGTTCCAGTTTGACTTTTCAAACTCCCGTTTGACTTTCAATTTAAAGCTTTAATTCTCTTTTACAAATGCACACACCAAGTGTCCTAGGATATGATCCAATCATTCCACTTACCCATGACACATTCATGGTCCATTCCCCTTCCGGTTTGGTGAACCTTCTAGAACCTCTCTGATGAAAACATCGGAATCTTTCCCGAACTCCGGAATCGGACTTTCCTTATATGAATCTTATTCTCCGGACCATTCCGGATCTCCTCGTGATATCCCGTATCCCATCCGAGACTCCGAACAACATTCGGTAACCCTAATAACATTCCATATCTACTAAACAACATCGAATCCTTAAGTGTGTCTCCCTACGGTTCGTGAATTATGCGGACATGACCGAGACACTTCTCCGATCAATCACCAATAGAGGAATCTGGAAATTCATATGGCTCCCACATATTTCTACGATTACTTTGCGATCGAATGAACCACTTACATACGATACCAATTTCCTTTTGTCTCGCGATAGTTTACTTATCCAAGGTTTTGATCGTCGGTATCTCTGCATACCTAGTTCAACCTCGTTACTGATAAGTAATATTTTCTCGTTCCCGTGATATGTGATCCCTTGTGAGCCAGTCACATGCTTGCAAGCCAATTGGATGACATTCCACCGAGAGGGCCCAGAGTATATCTATCTGTCATATGTATGGACAAATCCCACTCTTGATCCATGTGCCTCAACATATACTTTCCGAACACTCAATGCCACCTTTATAGCCACCCAGTTATGGTGTGGTGTTTGATATCATCAAAGCATCCTTCCGGTGATGGTGATTAGCATGATCTCATGGTCGAAGGAATTAGGTTACTATGTATCAGAAAGCTTATAGCAAACGAACTATTGAAATGACTTGATCTTAATGCTACGCTTAACTATAGGAGTATGTCCATCACACCATTCTCCTAATGATATGATCTTGTTGTTAATAACATCTCAATGTTCATGATCAGGAAACCATGATCATATATTAACCAACAAGCTAGTTTAACAAGAGGCTTCACTAGGGACTCTTTTATGTTTACAAATCACACAAGTATTAATGTTTCCGGTTAATACAATTATAGCATGGTATGTAAACATTTATCATAAGCATGAAGATATGATAATAACTACTTTATTATTGCCTCTTGGGCATATCTCCAACAGCCTCGTCGAGGAAAAGTTGCCTCGTCAGTCTTCAAAGTTGCCTCGTGGGGCACCGAAGTTGCCTCATCGGTGATGCAACTTTGGAGCCCAACGAGGCCACTTGTGTCCGACGAGGCAACTTGTGCCTAACTTTGGTGGTCGATAAGGCAACTTGTGTCCGACGAGGCAACTTTGGTGTCCGACGGGGCAACTTTGGATCCCAGCGAGGCAATTTTTTCCCAACTTCGGAGGCCGACGAGGCAACTTGTGCCCGAAAAGGCAACTTCGGTGTCGGATGGTGCAACTTCTGTGTCTGACGAGACAACTTTTGCCCAACTTCAGAGGCCAACGAGGCAACTTGTGCCCGACGAGGCAACTTTGGTGTTCGACATGGCAACTTCTGTGCCTGACGAGGCAACTGGTGCCCGACGAGGCAACTTTGAAGCCCGACGAGGCAACTCTAGAGCCCGACGAGGCCTACCAAAGTTGTCTTGTCGGGCTCCGATGAGGCAACTTTGGAGCCCGACGAGGCAACTTGTGCCCAACTTCGGAGGTTGATGAGGCAACTTGTGCCCGACGAGGCAACTTTCGTACATGATGGGGCAACTTCTGTGCCCGACGAGGCAACTTCAGTGCCCGACAAGACAAATTCGGAGCCTGACGATGCAACTTCGTCCGGCGAGGCAACTTTGAAACCTAGCGAGGCAACTTAGGAGCCCGACGAGACAACTTTGAAGCCCGGCGAGACAACTTCGTTGCCCGGCGAGGCAATTTCGGAGCCTGATGAGGCAAATTTTTCCCGGCGAGGCGAGGCAACTTTGGTGCCCGGCGAGGCAACTTTGAAGCCCAGAGAGGCAACTTTTTCCCGACGAGGCAACTCTGAAGCCAAGTGAGGCAACTTTGAAGCCCAGCGAGGCAACTTTGGTGCCCGACGAGGCAACTTTGAAGCCCGGCGAGGCAACTTCGGAGCCCGACGAGGAAACTTTGAAGCCCGATAAGGCAAATTTTGCCCGGGGAGGCAATTTTAGAGCCTAGGGAGGCAAAAAAATCGGCGAGGCAACTTTGGTGCCCGATGAGACAACTGTGAAGCCTGGATAGGCAACTTTTGTCCGGCGAGAAAACTTTCGGTGCCTGGCGAGGCAACTTTGGTGCATGGCGAGGCAACTTTGCTTATTAGGGCACAAAAGTTGCTTACTAGGGCACAAAATTTGTCTCGCCAGGCTCATTAGGTGACTCAAATTTGTCAAGATACGAATATTACTCAGACAGGCACCAAAGTTGCTTAGACGGGCACTAAAGTTGTCTTATCGAGCTCTGATGTAGTTTTCCCGCAGCACACAAAAGTTGCTTTGTCATGAATCAAAGTTGGTCGGTCGCACACAAAAGTTGTCTGTTAAATTTTGTTGCCGAAACATATAAATGAGATCTAGTTTTAAAGAGTTCATTGTGAAGTTCGGAAAGTGAAAACGGATCTTAATTCCAACATGTGGTTCAAACGTTATAGTATTTCCAATTTCTAAAAAAAAAAAAATTAATGCACCTAACTTCTTTTTTGTTGGTGCGCTCAGGGCTGACGCAACGGTAGATGGAGGGACAGTCAAGCAAGGTGCTTGTCAGAGTTGGCAAGATTTTGATCGAAAAGAATTAAAATTTTAATCGGAAAGGACCAGTTGTCTTTTTTTTCTGCCTGTAAGCCATGCAAGTATTATGCCGCGCCGGAAATGACAATCTAGCGCCCGTGCGCTCGCTAGCATACACCGATATAGTCGTGACTCCGTATCTGTCTGCCCATCTCGTGTGTTTCCGGTAGTCCGTCTCCTTCCCTTCGTTCCGAGACAGAGATGGTTGTCGCCGACGACGACACGGTGGAGCTAGACCCCGACGTCGTGCCAGCCGCCGCGCCGGTGCTGGCTCGTGGAAGCTGGCTGCACGCGCAATATTGGGTTTCAGGCAACGACGTACGTCTTGGTCGACAACTCGCCAGCCGCTGTAGCTTGCACCTCGATCGTCGCCCCTGTGCTGAACAGCAGCGCGCGGCGGTGACTCGCTCCTTTCCGGCTACACGTACGACGGTGCTGACAAACACGCCATGCCCTTGTAGGCCTACGGACGTACGTCGTCGAGAGCCCGGCGCGCGAACCCGAAGTCGATCGCGCAGAGGCTTGCACTCATTGCGTCGTCGAGTAGCACGTTGGACGACGCCGTGAACCACTGCCTGCTCACACACACTGGTCGTCCAGGACGAGCACGCCCTCGTCGCGCTTGTCGAAGAAGGGCAAGGAGGCGAACGATGTGCGGGTGGGTGGCGGACGTGGCCGCGGAGGCGCTCACTGCAGCTGCAGTGGAGCTTGACGTACGGCGGCGAACTGGGACTGGTAGCCGCCGGTCAGGCGCACGAGCGAGGTACACGGTGTTGAAACTGCGCTCGCTGACGACGGCAGTCGTGAAGCCGGCCGGCGTCATGGCCTCCACCACATTAACGATCGATCCAAGCAAGAGCGCACTGGCCGATGGCTCGTACTTATGTCAGCTATAGCAATCGTTCATCGATTCATGTATTCGATGGTTAGACTCATAGTCATTCTCTTAATTGGTAATTAAGACGTTTGCTCCTTTGAAGGAAATTTCTTAAAAGAAAACTCAGAGATGCAAACTCTCTTCAGAGTCCAGTACTGATCAATGGCGGTCACCGCAGCTCTAGCCCAGGCCAGCCGACTCGATTCGCTTTCGCGCGTGTAGTTTGCATCTCTCGCGAGGAAGTTGGAGATCAGGGAGGCGCTTCTGCTTTCTCTGCACTTTTTTTTTTTGGATACAATAATCGAGAGGTATGCGGGAATTTTGTTTTCGTTTTATCTTTTCTGGCGGAAAAGAAAACTGCCAGCAGCCGTACGATCCTGAAACGTCGCACGGATGGTTGCATAAGGATGCCGCAGGGCAAGGCGCGTCCCACCGCAATCTCTATCCCATCTGCATTCGGGGGCCACCGTGCTGTCTACCTTCCGTGCGCCGCCACGTAAAACTTCCCACAAAAACTTGGCGGCGGCGATGGGGAAGCTGGCGAAGATCGTCGACGGCATCAAGACGAGGCTGAACAGGAAGACCAAGGGGGAGAGGGAGGACGCGGCGGCGGCGGCGTGCTACGGCAAGATGGACAAGACGGAGAGCATGAGGGTGGAGATCAGGAGCCGTCGCGCGCAGCGGCTCATCGCCAAGAACCTCGCCGCCGCCGACACCCTCGGCGCCAAGAAGACCAAGAAGCGCTTCTTCGGCTTCTGAACGGCAATGGAAGCTCGATCGATCTCTCCATCCTTCCTCGTTTCAAAATACAAGCAAAGATCGGTCCGGCCCTTGGCCCTTTTCTCTTGTCGATTAATTAGTTGCTCGGTTGATTAATTAGTTCCCTTCCTTTGATCATCATGTACTCCTGTGGTTCGTGCTGCAAATATGATTATCCCCGTCTAAGATGTCATCCATGCATGTGTTTTGTGCCCTGGCTGAGATACCTTGTTCGCCTTAATTTCCCTATGAGATTTTTTTTTTGAGTATTGAATCGGTAGAACGTGAGCAATTGAATGGTGAAAAAAGTGAATAGGCCGCCGCTACAAATAAACGGGGTACAGGCTGTGCTGCAGCTAACAGCCAAACAACATATTTATGATGCACAAAATTGATAATAATAATTATTAAAAAGTTGACCTCTAGAACAAAAACAAAAAGGACTACTGCAAAGAAAAAAAGCTTTGTTCACAAATCAATGGGCCTCAACGCATACAATTTCGGCGGGAGCTTAGGCGGCAGGAGATGTTACTTACTTCAGACGTTGGGTAAGCATTATTAGTCATCGTCCCTCTATGGTCGTTGTTGGCCATGTCCTCTGGATTGAAAATCCAGATACACTAAGATTTTAGAATCCACATTTTAAGCTGTAATACTCACAAGTAAGAAAATTCATATTTATTTTTAATAAATCTAAGATCCAGATAGTCTAGTGTTCATGTGTGGACCTTCCGTGCCATCCGATGCAAGAGGTGAGGGAGTTGGGAGGAAGGAGAAGAGGGGAAAAAAAAGTAAAGATGAGGGGGAGGGAAGATGAAGAGGAACATGCCGAGGCGGGGGTTGTTGCCGGCCTCGATGTGCGTCATGAATCCGGTGAGAGTCCGCCCTGGAACGCTCCACCAGCGGCGGCGGTAAGCCATATTGTTACGCGGCGGCGGTGGCGAGCCTGGCGGTCCGTCGTGTCGGGCGAGTTCCTCGAGGCGCCTGCCGGCGAAGAACTGCCTCCAGAAGACCAGGTTGTCCTGATCCTCGGCGGGTGCCAGGCCTTGCATGGCGGCGATAGCCGATAGCGGCCTGGATCTCTCCGGCGAGTTCTGGGTCTTCCATGGCGGCGATAGCCGCCTGGATCTCACCGGCGAGGTCCTGCCCGTCCGGCACCGGCGGAACGGGGATCCCGCCGGCGCTGAGTTTCCAGCCTAGGGGGAGACGCATGTCCGGCGGGGCCGTATAGCGCGCCTCATGGAGCAGTCGGGCTTCCCACGGCGATAGCGTGCGTCGGCCGGCCATGGCTTCTCGGCGGAGTTGAGGAAGAAAGGTGCGGGCGGGTGCGGGCGTCCAAAGTTCGCCGAAGTTGTGGGGGTGTGAGGGGCTGTGAAGAGAGACGACGAGATGTACGTCTTTTATAGGCCGGAAGAATGACGGGAGGGGTGTAGCGGCGAGGGCGGGAAAAGTGGAAACGGCGGGAAGTTAGTGACCACCGGTCCGTCGCGGGAGCAGAGGCGGCGACGGTGGCACCGTAAATCGGCGACGTGTGGTTTCGAGGATGACGACGACTCGGCTTCGGTCACTGACACGGCGGGTCCACGCGCCGTTTTGATTCTCTTTCGCCGATTTCGCTGAGTCCGGCGTATCCGAAAACCTGGGTTCGGCCTGGGTAGTGCGGACCAAAAATGGCTCAAATCCGGCCGAAAACAGGTCCTTAGGTACGCGACTGGCCAGTTTTCGCCGTCCAGACCGAAATCGGCGTCTGAATCAGCCTTCTGGGTAGGCGAGTGGAGATGCTCTTAGACTTGTGACCATAGGATGAGGCGGTGAAGCGGTACGAAGGGCTACAACGATAATTGAAAAATAAGCTAGTGACAATGCACTAGTATCTTGGTCCAGCATATTAGACACGTACATAGTTTAAAAAAACTTTGACCATTATTAATTTTAGCCAATAAAATATGCAACATGTGTCTCAAAAAATATACCATTAGAAACTTATTTTAAACATGAATCCATAGTATAATTTTTGTGATATATTATATAAAATTTGTTGATCAAAATTAGTGGTCAAATTTGTTCTTAAACTACGTGCATGTCTAATAAACCGAAACAAAGGAAACATATTTTGAAAAAATTACCCACCATAAGGTATGAAAAATCAAAATGGGAAGAACCTGGAGTATGAAAAATCATCAATTTGGGACAATACATTTTTTTATGATGTAAACTGTGCTAGTAATTATTCATAAGAATTTGTGAACTATTATACACAACTAAAATCAACATTATCCCAAAAAAACCTGCTTTATCAATTAATACTCCATCCGATCCAAATTAATAGTCTCAGATTTGTCTAGATTCGAATATATCTGATCATAATTTAGTGCTAGATAATTAATAACCTCATATGTGTCTAGACAAATCTGAGATACATTCGAATCTAGTCAAATCTGAGGCTATTAATTTGGATCGGAGGGAGGATGACTATCTATTGCAAATGGAAATAGCTTGGGATACGAATTTCTTAGGTCACGTGCCCTTCAATTTAATTTTCATAGTTTGGGAAATCACCATTTTACCCACCATGCTTATGTATCCTCCCCATGCATTCAAAAGTCTAGAACACCCATATTTTTAAAATTTAGTGTGAATTCATAGATACTTCGTCTTCAAATTAGTGGGACGGTATGATTTACAAGTTATTTCAATTTACATGTATTTAATGTTAATTTTATGGACTTATCATGTGAAAAATACAAAATCCTTGTTGAGAAACTTGGACAGATTCAAAACTCGAGAAGTCAAATACATTGTTGAAACATGCTCAAATTCAAAACACCCACAACATAAAATAAATGGAAGGGAAGTGAACAAAGCCCGACCCACCAAAGACCAGAAGGTAGCAAAGCCATCCTCACGGGCCCACCACCTACCCACCATTCTACCCACCATGCTTCCGGGTCCTCCGGCCCCATGCATTTAAAAGTCCAAAACACCATATTTTTTTTGAAATTTTAGTGTGAATCCATGACACAAATCGTCTTCAAATTAGTGGGAATGTATAATTTACAAGTTCTTTCAATTTCCATGTATTTCATGTTAATTTTAAGGATTTAGTATGTGGAAAATCCTAATTCCTTATTGAAAAACCGGGGCATATTCAAAACTCGAAAATTCAAATACCTAGGTGAAACATGCTCAAATTCAAAATATCAGGTTTGACACTGTGTGTTGCATAAACAGCGGAATATTCTTTTAGTGGGAGGCGACGTTCCCGTTGATAGCGAGGTGCCCGTGATGACTTCGTCAATCTTAAGACCCAATCCGCCGACTTGGTCTCTCGAAGGTGCTCATAGGAATAGAATGTGCATGTATATATTCATAGGGATGTATGCATGTACGTGTTGTAAACGTCTATAATTGTACCGTGTTTCTCAAAAAATTCGAAACACACCAGCATATAAAATGGAAGGGAAGTGAACAAAACTCGGCCCACCAAAAACCAGAAGGTAGCAAAGCCATCTTCACAGGCCCACCACCTACCCCGGCTACCTCCCCCTCTCCGTCTCCGTCTCCGTCTTCCTATCCAATCCCATCTCCTTCCCTCCCACGGCGGTCTGCCTCGCCTGTGACCACCTCGCCGTTGCCTCCCTCTCAACCGCCACCGGCGTCGGAGATGCAGGCGACGGCCGCATCCTTCCTCGCCCGCCCGCTCCCGCGTCTCCATCGGTGCGGACGCAACTTTGAACCCTCCTGACTCCCTCCCTTGTTAAATCTCTAGCCTCTTTCTTTTCCGGGTTACTGACTGGGCCCTGTGCCTGTGGCTCTGGTGGATGCAGCATTGGCGGGGGAAGATATGGGGTGGTCGCGGTGCGAGGAGGCGTCTCGGCGCTGCCGCCACGGCTGCGGGTGGTGCGGTGCTCTATGAGCCTCTCTATTGGCGCCGGTTCGAGCGACGCCGGAGACAGCGGATTCAGCTACCGTAAGAGAATTCTTCAAACCCTAGCTCCCATGTAAATGCCGTCGCTGATTTATTTCGGAGGACGGATGGTATAGGATTGGATGGTACTGCAGGAAGTTTTGGTGTTGCTGGTGAACGGGACACAGAATAATAATATCTGTCGGTTGTTGCACAATTTAGTTTGCTTTATGTTGAATAATTGCTGATAATATATATAGGGGGTGACCTGAGCAATTGAGCATGACTTGCGTTGAGGTTGAAAGGAAGTGTGGAGTTGCTGCACTGCATGCAACTGATGGATATTTTGAGGATTACTTCTTGTATGTCAATCAGAAGTACATAGTTTAGAGAGGACAGAAGCATATGCATTACGGGAACAACTTAGGGGCACTACTGCACTAGGAAGGAATATGCAGAGAATGTGATTGCTGGTTTTGTACTATACCTTTGTTATTAGATTGGGGATTGGTCAAACTAATGGGCTTTGTTTTTCGCCAGGTGTGGTTAACTAAAATAGAAGATGATATTTTGGTATTGAAGAACTAAAATAATTTATCTCCATTTCATTGTTGACTTCCTGTCTTTACAAATATACATAATTACATACTATCACTAACCACAGACTTGGGGTTTATTTACGATTGTGAACTCGTAATGATAGCAAAGTATTTCATATTCATTGTCTTGACAAATCAAAATGTGGTCTGCAGCTCTGTTCGCCAGTTATTTCTTGTCCTTGACATGAATAGCAAATATGTAAGAAGACAACTTTCATTCATTTAGCGGTGGTAACTTGTGTCAATTTGTATTTAGCTGTTTCCACAGTTTTTATTGTTGCAATTCTTAGTTGTTATATACATTGCTAAGAATGTCCAGATTTGTAGGCCCCAACTTTTGTCTGTTTCGACAAAGAATTATGTTTATCTGAGGTCATCTTCAGCCAAGCTTATGTGTATCCACAGAGTATGCTCCTGTCTTCCGAAGATACCGTGAGCGGGATCCCTACAAGCTTCTTGGTGTTGATCGTGATGCATCCGAAGAAGAGATCAGGAGTGCAAAGAACTTTCTAGTTCAGCAGTATGCTGGGCACGAAGCAAGTGAAGAAGCTATTGAAGGTGCTTATGAGAAGATAATAATGAAGAGCTACCAGCATCGGAAGAAAACAAAAATTAATCTTAAGACCAAGCTGTTGAAGCAAGTCGAGGAATCCCCGTCATGGGTTAAGGCGTTGCTTGGATACTTTGAGGTGCCATCAATGGATATTATTTCCAAAAGATTATTCTTTTTTGCCTTCATTGCTGGATGGAGCATAGCAACTTCTGCTGAGAATGGACCTGCATTCCAGGTATATTTTGCCCTTTGAAGATCTGCCATTTCTTGTTTAATGGCATGTTTCTGTCCCATGCTTGTTAACTGATGCTAACCTAAAGATGTGAAACATAACTTGTTTATCTTACAGTAGTACTAAATTAAGTGTCATCAAGTTATGAGCAATCATACAAATCATCCGAATTAGAAAATCACAATTGGTTATCACTGCTGTATGCTTCTTTTCGTTGATGTTTATGTTTGACACCTGAGAACTCAATAGGAATGACAAGGCAAGCCCTGCTAAGTGATAAGATTTAGAATACATACTAGACGTTTGAAGCGCCCTCCCAGCTTAGGGATCACTGTATTGACAAGTAGTTATCTTGTGCAGCTTGCGATATCACTCTTCTCGTGCATATACTTCCTTAATGACAAGATGAAGAACCTTCTCAGAGCGTCCACCACTGGGTTAGCGGAGTTTTCTTCAGTGAACACCTTGAATTGTATTTGCAACATGTATACTCACGCATTTGTTCTTCCAGGTTCGCAGTACTTGTTGGTGGCTGGATTATCGGTTCTCTGGTGGTCCCTATTATCCCAACATTTATCATCCCACCTACATGGTCCCTTGAGCTTCTTACCTCGTTGGTCGCATATGTTTTCTTGTTCCTGGGGAGCACTTACCTCAAATGAAACCCTGTCATTCTTGCAACCGTAAATTGTAGAATTGTTCGGAAAATTTTGGCTGTTGCTGATATCTCTACCCTGGTCCTCGGGGAATTAGATGAATTTACTGACAGTGCTGCTGAGTGTTTTGTTCTCCTTGAATACTCTTGTGGCGTAGCCACGTTTATTTTGTATACACCGGTTGTCCATCTGCTCACCTGTGTTTCGCTTGTTGTTCATATGGGTGGGTGCTGCTTCATTTTCGCCCCTGAGCTGCAAGCGAAAAACCTGCTGTATGGATCGTCTGTCGCTGGAGCCTAGATACTGGTGCTGTCAGATTGTTATTTCATACTGGAGAAGAATATCTGCATATATATGTATTTGTTGTAAGACTTATGCATCTATTCAGTATGCCGGCACAACTTGAAAGAAGCATCTACTGTCACATATGTTATAGCAGGAGTGTCCCCAAAATGTTGGGCACAGATGATATATCTGCTCCGACGTTTTTCTGAAACTGTTGGATTGCAAAAAACAAAATGTCTTGAACTGCTGTGTTGTGGTGCATTATTTGTGACCGTTGTAGAGCAGTGGCGTAAGGAAACCAGTTAGGACTCCAACGATCGTACTCCATATGAACTGACCTGAATTCAGGTAGTAGCTATTCCTTCCGTTGTCCATTTTGGTTCTTTCCCTTTCCGCTGTTGGCGTCGTTCTTGCCGTGGCCTTGTTGCACATTTGTTAAAAAAAATTGGGTACAGCCGGATATTTCTTTCAACTCATAAATATAACTTTTGATTTTTTTAAGAAAACATAGCAGGAGTAATGGTTCTTAGAAGCCAAAAATCTTCACTCCTGACATCATTCTTAAAAGTAATAGTACACAGAAATACCTCATGTAATCGTGTGATAACCTGCAGTCACTAACATGTGGAGCCCATATGCCACCCTACGTAAGTAGTCTTCCTAACTTCTATTCCCTCTTTTTGCTCTAAGATAAGGTTCTTCAAGAACAACATTGCAGTCGCAATGGAGCTCTGGGTGAATATTGTCCGCCCGTATGAGCCGGGCTATGAATATTTATAGGTTAGGGTCTTTGCTCTCCGGTTGGACAGTAAGAGTCGAAGAAAGGCAATCACTCGTTTTCAAAACCAGCATTCTTATGTTTAAGATCAAAGACTCGGACGAAAAAAGGGGGTTGGGCCCTTTCCTATTGCTCTAACCATAAGCTATGGCAATTAGAGCTCGCACTCACTTTGGCCCGTCCAGCGAGGCCTGAGTGAGCTCAGTGGCCAGCCCCTGACGTTAGGGGTCTTTCGCTTTTGCCAGATCTATCGCCCAAAGTTTTCCTAAGTGAAGCTAATAGAAATATTACAGATTGCCTTAGCGTTCATTTTAGATTCCCATCCATATCTGTTATGGTTTGTTTCCTAAAACAGAATAAATCACTTTCAAACACCCGGGCGCTAAGAGACGGGGCTCCTCCTATACAGTGACCATGGGCCTGGCCCATTTAACGCAAGGTGTTTTTTCTGTCCGGTTTTTGCCCCTTTTCATGCATTATTAATGGTTTCTATCGGTTTTTCTAAAAATTTCAAACATTTTCAGAAATTTGAATACTTTTAAAATCTAAACTTTTTAATATGAACAATTTTAAAATCTAAACATTTTTTAAACATGAACATAACATTTTTTAGATTTAAATATTTTCAAAAACATAAATATTTCTGATTATGAATATTTTTCAAATCTAAATTTTTGAATTTAAAATATTTTCGAATCTAAAGAAGAAAAGAAAATAGGAAAAAGAAAAAAGAAAAAAGAAAATGAAAACGAAGAGCAGAAAATAGTAGAAAGAAGCCAAAATGGGCCGGCCAATACCGCGGGCGAGGGTGTGCCACTAAGTCGTGGGGTAAATATCTCAAAAAAAAGTCGTGGGGTAAATCATATAGGTGCTACAGGCCCAATTTATAGTGGCTTCTTCAAACTAATAATGCCATTTCCTAAGAAAAACTATTAAGGCGTTTCTAAAAGAAGGTCAGCAGGCCCACCAAGTTGGTGTCTCCGTCTTAATCATTTTTTCATCAACGTGCCCATTTTTTCTTTCTAAACGAGCGTGCACGTGTATTTCATTGATGCATCGGCCTCTTGTTTAAGACAAGATTCGTGCGACACACACCTAGAAACACAAGAATTTTTACCACAAAACCTGCAATACAAAAATGATTTGGAGCAGCAGCCGAGATGAACACCACCCCCCTAAACTACTCGGCGGCGCCCTCATCCAGCCTCGGATCCCGCGATTGAAGGCACGACATCATTTGAGGCGGCAGTCGAGGAAACACGCAGTCCACCACCAGCGGTGGTGGCACAGCCATGGCGACCCATGGCACATCCTCCCGCCACGGCCATGTGACCCATCAGCCCATGGCCGTGACAGCCAACAGCCGGTCTGATTCTCACGTCCAGCTCCGCTCCAACCCTGCCGTGATTCTTCCCTTCTCTGGCTGATTGTGAGGAAGAGAATGAGGAGGAGAAAGCTATGTGAAGCGGCGGCTGGGCAAGAGAAGAGAAGAAAAGTGGGGGCAAAAAGAATAGCTGCGATCATGGCATCGCTTTGACTCATGCCGCTTTGACCGGACCGACTAAACCAGGAGGCTATCAAAGGAATTATTAGGAACCGAAGCGCATTAAGCCATGTTAAAGAAATACGTGGCTTCAAATGATTGGATAAAATTGCAACATCTACAGTACCTCAAGGCCTAAGCGATCGGCAAAACCTTTGCGCTTTTAATTATATATTATATCTTGTTTAAGATGGCAGACTCCTTTTTTAGAATCCGAAGCATGCATCTGTCGTTCAGAGAAAAGGTTAAGGGCTTCTTTGGATTATAGGATTCTAGAAATGTAGGAACAGAAAACAATGTACTCCTCCCATCTAAAAATCAGGTTAGTCTAAATTTGAATGTTTTTGGATTTATCGTCCAAAAATTTCTGTTATGCATATCACTATGATCTCATATCCGTCTATCATAACACATAACCGATAAGTATCAAAATAAACATCCATTACTTAACCGAATACAATTCATACTTCGATTGCCATTATGGCTACAATGATCATCATCCGCGGATCTTTATGAAGCGTAGAGCTCGAGCCATGTCTTAACCTACATGCAGCTGACTGAGAGAACGTCCCGCTCACATAGTCGTCAACATCATCATCTTCTTCCGAACTCTTCGAATTTGACCAAGTTAATAGTCACGAACAATGCCATGAGTATATTAAATGTACTCGCAAACCACCTTAAAAGACAATAATAAAATGATATGTAATATCACGGGCGGAGCCACGCACCGGGCAACCAGGGCCATGGCCCGGGCCGCGGCGAATTTTTCGGCCACATAGTCGTATGTATTTTGTATTTTGCCCTAGGTACAGTCTAGTAATCGCTTATCTTTTCTGGCCCACTATACCGGCATGACTGAAACCAAGTGGAAACAAGAGACGTCGATCAGCGCCGCTGGAGTGTCGCACTGCCGGCCTCCGTCCCCTCGCTCGATACGGCTCCATCGTCTCTGGCCAGCCGGCTGCCGTCCTGGGCCGCACTCTCCCTGAACGCGCTTGAAGTCAGGAAAACTTATCTTCTCGAACACGGCTCCGCCCTCTCGCTAGGCTGCTCGCCACTGAACCGCCTTCACAGGATTGCGCCCTCATCGCACGACGTCTGCCACCGTCGCTCGAGTGTTGCATCTCTAGGCCTCTGCCTATCCTAGAGTCATAGTCCAGGTTCAAGTTAGGACTCAGCTACGGCTCCCCCTCTACAGGAACTAGGTAATTTCTGTTCATCTCACATATTTTAATTTTAGTTTAACCGATTTATGTGACCGTATAAAATTGAGCTGATTCATTTTTCTACCGATTTCATACTTTAGGAATACAAGATTTAGAGATTTTATACATGAAAGTGACAAACATGGATGCTACAATTTTTTCATATTGATTTCATGTTTTTGGTATGATTCCAGAAATACGAAGGATGGATGATGCATTTTTTTTGTCCATTTCATGTTTTTTTCATCACTTTCGTATTTTTTTTGGATCATTACTAATCGAGTCAGTAACTTGTAATTATACCTTTGCAATGGTACAAAAATTTGTGCTATTACATGTGGTTTCTAAAATTGGTCTTTTTCGCGCTTAGTTTTTGGCCCGGGGTTTGTTCCAATCCTGGCTCCGCCGCTGTGTAATATGGCTATGATAGTAGGAGGGCTTCATGAGCGGTTCTTTTCTAAATTAGTTTCTCTTGTAGATTTAGTATCTCTATATCTTTGTTTTGAAAAACATTTATAAAACATTTAAAAAGTTTTAATAACGCTGGGACTGGGTCACCCTAGTCCATCTCCTCGGTCCTCACTCGTCGATACATTTGAATCTAAACAAACCCAAATCGGTTATTTCTAGACGAAAAGAGTATGACTATCGCGTCACGTGAAATGGATTTCTACATGATTTCAAGATTTAGGAATTATGCAATCAAATGTCTCTGGAATTTTGGAGAATCAATGAGAGATAGAGAGTACAAAGAGAAAGAGTGAATGCGCATTGGACTTCTCAGAGGAAAAATTAAAATGATGTTTCAGTTCAGATTGTTTGCAACGAAAACACGCTAGGTACTGAATTCCAGTAAACCAAGCAAACAAGCAAGCGTGGCAGGCGAGCACGGCATAGCTGCAGGAGACGATGACGTGCAGACACACACACATTCAACGACCCGTCTCGTCTTCAGAGCATTGTACTAGTGGGTCTGTAGCCAGCCGCACAGCTTTATGCTGCGTCTGCAAGAGAATAACGCTTCACTGCTGACTGAACGGGCAGTGCGCTCTACAGTGGTCAGTGGCACGGGAGGAGGGAGGGACATGATGGATGAACGGAAGCAGTAGGTAAACTGGACGATCTCTGAACGATGATGGATCGAATCTGGGCTCAGTTACACGTCACATCATGAGCAGGATACTGCACGTCGCGCCGTTCTGCTTGTTCCACTGTGCTTCTCGCGTTCAGTTTTGTCTCACGCACCCACTCGCGAACCAGGAGTTCACGTAGAGTCGGAGTTGGAGCGTTGGACTGTGTTCGTTCAATAATTTCTGTACGGTGAGCACATGTGCTGCCTAAGATGGTGGAATTACTGTGCGGATGCCGGCACTAGAGGTACTTGAGCTGCTAGGGGCATCTCTACCGGGCCGATCAATCAGGTTGATCCAAATTATTCGTTTAGGTCGGACCGCGGTCGATATGGATAGGAGTCCGGTCTGTTCAGTCAGCCGCGTGATCTATTTGTCCACTCTTGGCTAGCGTTGAACAAAGATTTTATATTTTTATAAATATTGTCACATAATTAATTTTTAGGATGCAAATAAACTAGACTAGATAATCAAATTAAAATAGTGCTTACATATAGATAGTTCAGTCTCCATGGTTCAATGAAAAATTAACTAAATCGTCAACTAAATTACCAAAACAAATAGAGGATTAAACATTGAGATTTTCCGCACGAGCTTATATATATTAACCAAATCCAGTTGAAGCCGTTTATGGATTTGCCTGTGACACAAATTTTTATACACTTGCATGAAATCTTCTCATGACACTAGACCCGGCTCTGGCTCAACCAACTGATCTGAAAGTCCCAACCTTGGTCCAAGATATCGTTATCACGCTCGTTCTCGACGATCATGTTATGCATGATGACACAAGCAGTCATCACATGCCACATCCTCTCTGTGCTCCATGTTCTAGAAGGGTACCGAACAATAGCTCACCTTGACTTAAGCACATAAAATGCTCGCTCCATATCCTTCCTAGCGGCATCTTGCTCTTTCGCAAGCCTCTTGCACTTCTCATCTCTAGGATTGCGGATTGTCTTCACAAAGGTGGTCTAGGAGGGGTAGATATCGCCAGCATGGTAGTAACCCATATCATATGGATTGCCATTGATCTGATAAAAAATCTGTTGGGCGTTGCCTTCTACCAGCGTAGCAAACACCGGAGACCGCTGCAGCACATTGATGTCATTGTTTGATCCAGCAATGCCAAAAAATGAGTGCTAAATCCAGAGATCATGTGATGCAACAGCCTCTAATATGACGATGCACCCCTCCGCATGCCCTTTGAATTTCCCCTGTCGACCAAATGGACAGTTCTTCCACTGTCAATGCATGTAGTCGATGCTGCCAAGCAGATCAGGAAACCCCCTTCTCTCGTTGATGGATAAAAGACGGGCAGTGTCTTTGGTGTTTGGCTCTTAGGTAAACTTTGCCAAACACCGCAATAACAGCGCTGCAAAACCGGTATATAACCTCATGGCATGTGGACTCGCTCATGCGCACGTAGTTATCGAGGAGGTCATCGGGGACTCCATATGCAAGCTGCCGAATGGCAGCAGAACATTTTTTACAAGAGGAGAAGCCAATCTTACCGGTGCAATCGTACTTAGGCTCGAAGTAATTATCGTACTTCGTCACCCCATTGAGAATTTGCAAGAACAGGTCTCTCGACATCCGATAGCGGCGACAGAATGCCTTCTCTTTAAAGACTGGATTAGTTGAATGAAAGTAGTCCTTGCAAAGGCGTATGTGGCCTTCTTCTCGGTCGTGCTCTTGGTTGGCTTGGCGCCGCTTGGACGAGCCACCTCTGCGCGCGACAGGAGGTAGTGGTCGTGCACCATCTGTGCAGCCGTCAGCAGAATATCGGTCTCACTGTCGGCCTCCTCTTCGGATAATGACTCCACGAAATTCTTGTAGAAAAACTCCATTACCCTTCGGTTGCTGCCCATCTGCAAAGTATGCGGCCGTCAATGGCGATGGCAACCCCCGCAGCGGGCCGGACAGAACTTAAAAAGGACCGGCGAACGTACCTCAGGCAATTGATCGAGCGGGTTGTACGCCACACAGAGGGTGTCGCGCACCCAGTGCAATGGCGAAGACCGAGGTCCGCGGAGTTGCCTGTGGCGGGGCCAGACAACTCTGGCAACACGCGTGGCATGCGGTGACGCTCGATATCGTGAGGACGTCGGTGGCGACAGCAAAGACTGCGCCTGCTCGAAACCGAGGGATATGGAGTGCGCGAGGGTTTGGGAGAGGAGAGCGTCTGTTGTGCCACTGGCGAGAATGCTCGAACGAATTATTGTGGATGACACCTCGTGTTGTCCGGACCGACGTAACCGAGCCCTAAATTAGATGCATGGATAGGTCAAGCCAAACACATTTCTTTGAATGGGTCGTCGGCTTGGACGTCGAGCACGTCCGCTCGGACAAGTTCAGACACACTCAAACCGGATGGATTGGTCCGGTGGAGATGCCGTTTAGAGCAGGACGTTGCGCGGGCTGTTCCGGGTACTAGGAGGTTGTTGGCGCCATAAACTTGTCTGAACCACCTGCCTGCGCTGAGCTGCGCTGGGCAGAGAGACACAAGCAAGCCGCAAGCAACGAGCAGAGCGCGGCAGCGTGACAGGCCAAAACAGTGGTGTTAATCAGGCAGGCACACGGGCACAGTCGTCCTAGCATGCATCAATACTACTCCTCGGTCTCGCACGGCATCATTGCCGATCCATCTCTTCGACTTGCAACAACGATCTGCCAGAGTCGAGGCCTCAGCCCACAGGCACGGACAGCCGCCGTCGGCGCGGGCGCCGCTGCCGCAGATTTCGCGTCGACCGAGACAGATCGATATCCAGTCCCCCGATCACGTTCCCCCCTCCGCCTTTTCACGTCGGAATCAGCCAGCCACCGCACCGGAGTTCCCGCATCAAAAGGGACGCCATGACCATCCACTTGCTCCTCTCGTCCGCCGCGCCGCACTGTTTCCTGTCCCGAAAGCCAGGCAAACTGTTCCTACTCCTACTCCACGAGCGAGCTGTTTCGTTCGTGCAACATCTGTACGGACAGACTGGGGAGCAAGGACGAGCATACTCTCCCCACTCACGGTCTCGGCAGAGAGCTAGCGTCCTGCAGGTTCGGCCCTGAGACCCACCGCCCAGGAAGAGGCCTTTCACCGACGAGCGAGCGAGCGAGCGTGACTGGGACAGTCCGATCAGCTGCTCACCCCGTAGCGTAGCGTAGCGTAGCGTGTTGCGATCGGGAGATCGCGAGTAGGTACGCGACGCACCGGCCGGGAAAAAGTCAGAACGGCGACGTGTCCCGCGGCCGAGCTTACACGAAACTTTGTGCGCTGGTGCCACGCGCCAACCGTGTACTCCTCTTTCTTCGCTCCAGCTAGGCTATCGGTCGACGATCAGTCCAGAAGCAGGATGGTGGTCATGTCATCTGGTGGAGTAGGATAAGCTTTTAGCCTAGGGCGCGGTTGTTGGTGAGAACTGATATGAGGTGATGCACGCCCGCGGCGGCGAAAGGATCCCTGCCCGACACGAGACCAGAGCCAAGCACGGCTAGTTTTACTGCCTCAATCAGTGTTAATTAATCTTTGTGCAACATCTTTCCACTCTTGGTTTAATCTTGTGCGTGACACCCGCGAATCAACGCGCGCCAGCCGATTTACCCGGAAACATAAGCTACCATAGGCGCAAGAGGTCTTTTTCCTCCGGATCACACATATATCCCGTTTCCATATCTATCTTAGTCTAATAAACCGACCGAGGTTTCGTCGTTTTCAGGTTGATGATGATGGGTTTCGCACGAAAGATCTTGACCGTGAGGGTCGGAGATAGATAAGCATACGGAAACGGCGCGCGCGGCGCGTGTACCAGCTCTCGTTACAGCGTCGGCAAACAAAGCTACCTGGAGCCTCCTCATGCGTTGCATTTAGAAATTAGAACCAGTGAAGTGGTTTGGATGGGAGCACCGGCCACTGTCACTACTCGCACTGCAGGTAAGAAAAGACGTGACAGGCCAAGCGGTCATGGTCACGGGAATGAATGATTTGCCCGACGAGCCAATGGACTAGTACCAGCAGATATGAAGGCATTCACGGTAGGATGTGTGACACGAAACCGGCATGATTGCTTTGCTCTGTCTCTGGAGTACGTCTTGGCTCAGGATCGAGATTTTTTTTATAAATATAACCCTCTACAATTCCATTGTATAAAAAATACCTCTCCCATGTCATAAAAGCAAAAAATACGACGTGTCGTCTTTTCAGATTCCCGCCAAAGCACTTTTGGCTTTCGCGACACGTGAGGGGTATTTTTGGCGATGGCGAATTGCAGATGGCCATATTTAAAAAAAAACTCCAGGATGCGACTAGGCATGGATTAAACTCGTTGGCTTGTCAAGGTATCTTGTGTACCATCGCCAATCAGTCCAGATGTTGATAGGCTAAGTGATGGTTCTTTTTTACGCTTTTTTTCTTTGTTTATTACTCCTGCTTTTTGCAGTGATGGGCAAAAGTTAGACTCGGGAATTGGAATCGGAGGGGGTCTCCGGCAATGATTTGGTTGGGGATCAAGAGGAAATGATGCCCTCCTCCAAGTGCATGCCCACCTATAAATTTGTTATGTGTCTTTTTTTTAAAGGAAAATGCTTTCCACTAAACATGGTGCTCGGCAATATCGCCAGCAACCAAGCCAACTACAAAGTCTGAAACATCGTCCTCCCGGGTTAAGTAAGGAGCGATGTCCTGATAGCCAAACTGTGCCAATAATGTGCAACTGAATTACAAGTGCGTCTACAGAAGACAACATCTGCTAGATTAAAGTGGAGTGCGCATAAGCTTCTAGCTTATTTGAAGAGGATACCCGTATCAGCCAAATCATAGGAACCAGTATTGATTGCAGCAATACCTGCTTTAGCTTCAGCATGTAAAGCACCACGCAAATGAGTCAGCTTCCCAGCTCCCGCAGCCCTAACCTGGCCTGCCTCTGATCTTATAACATACCCAAACGCCCCATCATGCGTTTCCATGTGATACGCCGCATCAAAATTTGCCTTCAAAAAAACCCCGGAGGGGCGTGCCATTTTTCTTTCACTGCCAGGACAGGTCCCTGCTGAATCTCATCTTTAGTAAATTCCCTAAAGTGCGTGGTGATTGTAAGTTCGAGCTCATTTGTTGAGCGTTGCTTCTCTCCGGCATTAACTTTATTTCTAGACGACCACCAATCCCATGTCAATGGTCACACTTGAGTGGCAATTATGGAATATTGTCCTTTCCTTCCATAATTGAGTATATTAGTGTATCATCAAACGTGTATAAATAGTATGAGTCACTCAAATATGGTACCAAGAGACATCAACGATACCACAATCAAATTATAACAAGAAAAAAAGCAAAATCACAAGACATCTCATGTCGTAACGAGCAATGGCACACAATCTTATGTTACCCAAGGGGAACTGTATTTATGGGCTTATAAAACCGACATATTTAGGATCTTTGATTGAAAACGTTGTTTTGTCCAAAACCTATGTTCACGAATTTGAAGAAGACTTTGGTCTTGGTAATCTTTTGCACCATTAATTTTTTGACAAAACCGCACCTTGTATGGTTGTATGAAAACAAACCCCAATGGTGACCCGGTACAATAGTACATATTATAGTGTATAAGACGTTGCCATAATATTCATGAAATTGTTTACAAATATTACGTCCCTCAAAATAATACAGCATAACCATTTTGAGTCCGAACTCTTATTTATTCCTTTACAGAACCAAAGAGAATTACAAATTTCGAGATCCTCCTCGGTTCAATGAGATTTAACGGCTAAAATTCATTTCAAAAGCACTAGCTTGAAAGTCAATGATACTTCTAGGTTTAGTACCATCGCAAATTTGCAACTTTGTCTAGTATGGATCTATGTTGCTTACCCCGACTATCCTATGCTTGCAATATCAATTCTGTATGTCTACGTCTTCATCTTCATTTCTAAACTCTATGTCGTAATCCACGTCTTGAACGCCACAAAAGATCCAGTTTCTCGTAGTAGATCTCTCCTCTTCGAATTCTTCTAAAGTAAATTTTTCCGTTTTCTTGGTACCTAAGAAAGGGTGTAAGAAGTTACAGTTGAGTACGAGCGTACTCAGAATCTTAGAAATAGAGGTGTTTTATGCACTATCTATAGTCGTGGATTAGTGCTCTTAGGCATATGCATGTTTTCGAATACAGTTTTTTGAAAAGGGTAAGTTTTATTTAGAAAAACTATGTCAGTTAGTCTTTACGGGCTATGAGAACTTTATAGAGTTTCTTCCCACGTTGTGGTCGTAATTCCTTCACGGAACCAAGAGTAACATGCAACTTTTATACACTCTGTATATGTGCCCTAGTTTACCCACAAAAATCTTTAGCTTTGTTGCATAAACAAGGTGATATCTTTCACATTCAATCTTCCATTCGGTTTTAGTCCCGGTTTAAAGACTCGCCATTCACTATCCTTTGTATGTAGTCTTGCTACGGCTGGTGCTCTCTTTTGTATGCTTGCACTCTTTTCTGTGGTGTTGACAACACATTCATTAGAGCATCTTCACTCGTTGGGCGTTCCTAAGCCGAAATCCAGCGCTATTTAGCGCCGGACGGATGTAGTTTTCGTCTGGGAACGTCCAGTTTCTTACTCGGCGTGTTTCCACCCAAATTTGGCTCAAATTCAACCAGTTTTCGGCACAATATGAATACAGAGCGTTGTTCGACATAGTTCGGCATACCATGAAAATACAACATATTTAGGCCTAGTTTGACCATTCTTAGCATCTACATGTTGCCCCTGTGTATCCATAGGTGCTCAACCAGATTATTCTACGCATGTTGATGCACTACCGGGTCTCGGATCTTCTGCCGCATGGCGATGAAGGCAGCCCAGGTTGGTGCACCTGGTGATCAGGCTCTGCAAGAGGTCCTATCTGTAGTATGGCTCGTTCTGCTCGACTAAACTCACTACGTCTTTTCTCTCATCCTCAATGATCATGTTATGCAAGGTCATACAACAGTTCGTCACTTCCCACGTCTGATCTTTCGACCAGGTCAGAGCAGGAAACCGGACACTACAAACCTCTGTTGAAGCACATCAAATGCCCGCTCCACGTCCTTCCTACAAGCTTCTTGTTCCTTGGCAAACTGAGCATGCTTGGGGAGCATCGGGTTTGAGATAGTCTTTACAAATGTTGTCCATCTTGGATAGATGCCATCTGCAGGATAGTATCCCTTGTTGTAGTGGTGCCCGTTGATCTCAAAATCCAAAGGGGGAGCATGAACCTTAACAAGATTTTCAAAGACATTTGAGGAGTTGAGGACGTTGATGTCGTTTTTTTACGGTCACCGGGGGGAATGAAAAGTTCCCACCTGAATTTTTTATTTCTTAAGGTTACTTTGACAGAGGCCCCTGGATTACGGGGGCAAAGATTTTACATCAGGACAGGGAGAAATGGAAGAGGGTGGAGGAGACCATTAAGGGTCATTGTTACATAAGCACAACAACCAAGCTCGCGGGTCATCCAAGAGGTTTGCAGTCGGCCGGGCTGCCCAGAGACGAGCGTCTTCACGGCAGTTCTTCAGCAGGAGGGGCAGACATGGCCGCTGCTCACGGAACACAACGATGTTCCTGTATTTCCACAGGTTCCAGCAGCAGAGGAGCATGAAGGTCGACGCGGTCGGCGGTGGCACAAGGAGGGGGAAAGGTAGGAGTGCAGCTCCCGGACATCAGCATCTCGAGGGAACAGGCCCCCCACAGCATCCCAGAAACGACGAGCAAACACACAGCCAAAGAAGATGTGGTTGGCCGTCTCCATAGGACATGAGCAGATGGGGCAGGTCGTCTAATCGGGCGTGAGGACATGTTTCCTGAGCACCTCAGCACGGGTCTGGAGGCGGCCACGCGAGAGAAGCCAGGCAAAGAACTGCACATGGGAGGGAGCATGGTTTTCCCACACAAATCCATATAAGGGGGGCAACACCCCTCCCCAAGTCTCCAGCTTGATGTCGTTGTTTGATCCTAGCATGCCAAAGAAGGAGTGCCAGATCCAAAGATCATGTGTAGCAACTCCCTCGAGTATCAGAGTGAAACCTTCTTTGTGGTTGATGAGTGTGTGAACACTTCGTTGGGAGACCCCAAGAGGAAGGTATGATGAGCACATCAGCAAGTTTTCCCTCAGTAAAAAAACCAAGGTTATCGAACCAGTAAGAGGAAGGAAACGACTCAAAGGTGTTGCTAGCAACTTGGAGACCTGCACAACACAAACTCAAGACTTTGCCCCAACGAATAGTGAGGTTGTCAATCTCACCAGTTTGCTGTAACAAAGGATTAACCATATGGTGTGGAAGGTAATAGTGGTTTGCAACAAGTAAACAGTAATAGTGGAAGATTTATCAATGGTAAAGATTGTACCGGAGTCCATAGTTTACTAGAGGTGTTCTCCTTAGATAAACAAACATGACATGCTAGGTAAACAAATTAAAGCAGGGCAATTGACAGGACCGAGCAAGGCATAACAATGCAATACTAGACATTCATGATCCTATGAGATTCGATTGGGCAATACAACAAGATACATAGACCGCCATCCAACTGCATCTATGACTAGAAATCCACCTTTGGGTTATCATCTGAACCCCTAAGGATAGAAGGTGGAGACTCGATATAAAGGTGGAAGAAAGGTCCTTCATAAAGGGAAGCAGGGATTTCAAGTCTCAAAAAGAGCTTCCAAAAATTATGGTACTTGTTAGCTTTCAGCTCTCATTGCTCCTATCATAAGCATCTTGAAGTGATTAAGGTTAAAGTAAACAAACTATGGAGTATATGCTTGACAAAGTATAAGTTGGCAATCTCATGTCCCTTGAATATGAGGGCCGCTCCTCATGCTACTCAAGTTTAGTTACTTGCAAGTTCTTGTCATAGTAAATACATGTGTATCATAGAGAACCGCCAATGGGGTACCCCTTGCACATGGTACAGGAGCTATCCCATAACCAAAATGACAAGGCAAGTAGACAATGAGCATCTCAACATTCTTCTTATTTACCATGGGAATATGGTGTTTTTTCTCTCTTTCCTCTTTTCTCATTTTTTTCTTTTTCTCAATCTCTTTTTTCTATCTCTTTTTTTATAAGAAGAATGCCTCATATATGTCACTATGGTGATGATGCAAGTTTCCACCATGATTAGGCATGGCTTAGGCTAGCGGCCCAGGCGTTTCTTTAACACACGTACATAACTATATGGACTTACAAGCTTCCCTTTCATTTCACACCAACGACATCCATAGACAAAAGAGCATGATATCAACTGTGTATAAAGTACAAGTGCAATGCTGAAAGCGTTCCCCATGACAACATGGTTCTGCTAATTTCAACGTATAAGTGCAAGCATATACAACATAGATGACACAATGGTTCAAGTTTATTAGGGGCAACAAAAATAAAGTATATCATCAAGTTCGTGAGAGCTTTAATCACTAAGTTTTCACATAACAAAATACTTTTTAATTGGAAGATAGATGAAAACAAAAATATACTTAGAATGATGTAACACACCATGCATAGGAGTTTGTAGTGGACACTTTGGAATAACTTGGTTTCTTGGGGAGTTGGATGCATGAGTAGAACTTACTCATACAAGTGGAGGCTAGAAAAAGACTGAGAGCGACCAACTAAGAGAGCAACAATGGCCATAATCATGCAGAGCGACAAAACATTACTAATCAAAACATAAAATGGTACTACAAGTCAATGACTAAATGATCATATAGGCTATGGTGACTTGTCCATAGTAATAACATGGTATGAGCATGTGCCAAGTCAACCCAAACAAAGCATCAAAGGAGAATACCACAATACTATGCTTTTGTATGTTAAAACAATGCATGATTCTTTTAAGCCACACTAAGCAATCCCAATTGTTTGGAACAAGTTATGCTACAGCAATAATCACTAAGCATAAGGTCAAAACCACACCTAGCATGACATGATAAAGTCTAAGTCACAGTCAAAGCAAGCTCCTCTTGTACTACTCAAGCAAGAACTTCCTACTCCTCTCCAGCACCAATCAACTTAATTGAAAAAACACAGCGAGAACGAGGGTCCAAACTACTTTATTCATGCAAACTAAGCAAACCAAACGAAAACTAAGCGCTCCAAGAACAACACAATGGTGCATGAAACAATAAAAATGAAGTGTCTAGAAAGACCTGAGCATTTTATTGATGAAGAAGGGGATGCCTTGGGCATCCCCAAGCTTTGACGCTTGTACCTCTTGAATATTTCTTGGGGTGACACGGGGTGGCATCCCCAAGATTGAGATTTTATCCATTCTTTATCTCATTACATCATTCTTTCTCTACATCTGAAAATTTTCCTTCATACAAAACTTCACACAATCTTCATTATCAACATTAGTGTATTAAAAAGATAATAGACCCTTGGGTTCAGCTTTAGAACAACAAAACTTTCACTAAAAACACAAGCTACTATAGCAATTCCCTCAAAAATCTTAGTTCCCCAAAAAGAACCCCAAAAGGAATCAATAAGAAGCAAATGCAAATAATGGCAGAATCTGTCAAAACAGACCAGCAGGTAGAAGTCAATTTTTTCGAAGACCTTATGTTGCTCAAATCAAAAAGTGTTGAACTAATGAACGTTATCTGAAATACTGGGGGATTTATTCGCAAAATATCATCTCAATCCAACTTACATAGATTCCTCACAAATTTTTACGGTGGAGCACAAAAATTTGTGTCGGGACAGCAACTCCCCAAATCTCACTTCCCTCTCATTAGAGGTCATTCTTGGCACAAAAAGCAAACAAAAAGGATAAGGAGAGGTCATTACTGAAGTAATAACTTCCAAGAATCAAGAAAACTCTTGAGTTATCTCCCAACAAGTACTTTTCTTTAACGCCTTTAAGTTAGGCACAAGAAGCAAGAATCAAATATTTTCAAATGAAGAATTAAAATCAATACTTGCAATCTCTTCAACTAGGAAAGGTATCTCATCCAAATGAGTTTTGGAGGATCTCTTCTCATTTCTCCTTGGTTCACTACTGTCATCAAAAGGATTTTTAGGAACAATCCAATCAAAATTCTTTTCTAAGGCTTCATGCATTCCACCAAGTTTAAAGGGTATGGGTATCTTAATTTCCTCTCTAGGTTTGGTTTTATCTAAAGTATCCATAACATATATACATGAACCTAGCATATTAAAATGCTCAAAGACCTTTTTGGCTTCCTTAGCAACATCATTGAATTCTTTTAGTAAAGTTTCTAGGATAAAGTCTCTCTTTTCAGAATCCTTTTCTTCTTTTAGTTTGAGAAACAAAATTTGCATCATGGGGTTAAGGTTAACAAACCTAGCCTCCAACATATGAACTAAAGAAGCTGCAACAATTTCATAATTAGGAGCAAGTTCTGCTATAGATCTATCCTCATCTTTGCTAACATGATTAAAGAATTCTTCAATATTTTTCTTTCCCAATTATGGAGCCACTACATAATGAAAGATCTTTCAGGGTGAACTTGGGGATCAACATGGTGAGCTAGAGAAAGGTGACAACTAGAGTAGGAACTATTTTTTGTGTGTTTTTTATAAGAGAAAGCAAACCAAACTAAACTAACTTTTTTGGAGTTTTTGATAAAAAGAGGCAAAAAAAACCAAGCAAAAGAAACTAAGCAAACCAAAAACAAAGTAAAGAGAAAGGTTGAGAAGGACTCCCCCCTTGTGAAGACGTCCTTAGCCTCCCGGCAATGGCACCAGAAAAAGGCTTGATGACTGCGTGAACACTTTGTTGAGAGACCCCAAGATGAAGGTATGATGAGAACAACGGCAAGTTTTCCCTCAGTAAGAAACCAAGGTTATCGAAACAGTAGGAGGAAGGAAACGACTCAAAGGTGTTTCTAGCCACTTGGAGACCTGCACAACACAAACTCAAGACTTTGCTCCAAAGAAGAGTGAGGTTGTCAATCTCACCGGTTTCCTGTAACAAATGATTAACTGTATGGTGTGAAAGGTAATAGTGGTTTTCAACAAGTAAATAGTAACAGTGGAAGATGTATCAATGGTAAAGATTGGACCAGGGTCGATAGTTCATTGGAGGTGTTCTCCTTAGATAAAACATGGCATGCTAGATAAACAAATTACACCAGGTCAATTGACAGGACTAAGCAAGGCATAACAATGCAATACTAGAAATTCATGATCCTATAAGATTCGATTGGTAAATACAACAAGATATATAGACCGCCATCCAACTGCGTCTATGACTAGAAATCCACCTTAGGGTTATCATCCGAACACCCTCCAGTATTAAGTTGCAAGCAACAGACAACTGCTTTAAGAAAAGTGTGTAAGGTAAACAATCCACTTGTTATATGAACAAGAGACCATTGTTTTCTCCCTAGTGGCAACAACACATCTACAACCTTAGAGATTTTTGTCACTTCCCTTAGATTAAATAGAGGCATGCACCTACTATTGAGCATAAATATCCCCTCTTGGAGTCACTAGCAACTACTTGGCATAGATAGCTACTAACAACGGGGACCATGCAAGATCACAAACAACATAGACATGATAGAATCAATAAGACAAAACCATTAAACAATCTGACATAGTAATCTCAATATCTATCGGATCCCCGCAGACACAACATGCATGATTACAAATGGATGAGATCTTAATCATGAACGGAGCTCACAAGATCTGAACATGAAAGCATAATGGAGGAGATACAACCATCTAGATACTACATGGACCCGTAGTCCAAGGTGGAACTATTCACGCTTCATACCGGAGGCTGGCATGATGAAGAAGAAGGCCTCCGGGATGATCTCCCCTCCAGCAGGGTGACGGGAAGAGCTTCAGATCCCCACGATCTAAGGACGATGGTGGCGGCGGCTACAGACGGTTTCGTGGAATATTGATCGGGTACTTAGGGTGTAGGCATCGGGGGGTCTTTATAGGGGAAGAGGCGAGGCAGGGGGTCGCTAGGCGGCCGCACCCCCCAGGCATAGGCCCACCTTGGCCCGCGGCCAGGGGGTGTGGCCCCCTGGTGGCCCTCCTCCGTCTCGTATTCAGGCTTCGTGTTCCCCACAGTACAATATTGACTTTGACTTTTGTCCCATCCAATTCCGAGAATATTGATTTTGTGCCTTTCTGGAACCAAAAACAGAAGAAAATAGGCAACTAGCACTGCGACATCTTGTTAATAGGTTAGTACCAGAAAACATATAAAACACCTCAAAGTGTAGACAAAGCAAAGCAAAGTAGATACTAAACAAGAATGGAACATAAAAAATTATAGATACGTTTCCGACGTATCAGTGGCCTTTATACATTCCCTGCCATACAAATGGACAGTTCTATTAGTGCCAATGCATGTAGTCTATGCTTCCAAGCATTCCAGGAAATCCTCTACTTTTACTGATTGCGAGGATCCGAGCAGTGTCTTTTGAAGTGGGTGTTCTCAAGTACTGTGGCCCAAACACTGCAATCACTGCCCTGCAGAACCTGTACAAGCAATCGATGGCGGTGGACTTGACCATGCGTAGATATTCATCGACACTATCACCCGTTGCTCTGTATGCAATCAACCTTATCGCCCCTATGCATTTATGTAGTGAGGAAAACCCAACCATGCCTATGCAGTCCTTCTTGCACGTGAAATAGGGGTCGAATGGCATGCACGATCTCGAGGAAGAGCTTCCGGCTCATCCTAAAACAGCGCCGAAACACGACATCTTCCTGTAGCGGCTCATCGGCGAAGTAGTCGGCATACAACATGCAGTATCCCTCCATCCTTTGCCTTGCTTTGCACTTCCAGCGACCCTTCGCTTAGCCTCCATGCTTTGGCGTTTCAATATGCATGTACAGCCGGACCAGAGAGGCGAGGATCTGCACGTGCTCTACATCTTCGATGGCTGTTGTGTTCTCTTCCTCCAGCAACACGGCGAACATCTCCTCGTCGTCGGAGTCCATGGCCGAAGGGGAAAAACGCCAAACACTTGGAGGGTGAGGTGGCGGGAGCTCGGAGCGAAGCCGAGCTAAGGCGAAGGATGGGAAGCGAAAGGTGGCCTAGGCCGATGGGAAAGGGTGCGGCGACAACGACGGATCTATCTAAAGGCATGACTTTGGCTTGGCGTGGTAGAGCTTCTTCGGCGAAGGCATGGCGACAGGGGTAGCTGGGGAAAGCTCTTCGCCGCGGGAGAGACGAGTCGTAGTGGGAAATGGGGTTGTCTCGCCGACAGGATTGGCTCACCCGCATTTTCGCTTCATCCGGCATTCCCAGCTCCCCAAGATCGGCCTAGGAACGCCGGACGAAAGTTGGGCTAAATTTGGACGAAACCGGCATCCTGGGAACGCTGCTGGGCCATTTTTCTGCGTCCGGACGAAAAAAATCGCCCTGGGAACGGCCTCCTGGGTACCCAAGTGGAGATGCTCTTAACATGTGTGTGTAAGTTGGTTGCCTGCTTACATGTAGACCCTCCCAGGGTTCAAGTTACATGACTATGATTTTTATAGCGTGGATGAGCTTGACTAGGATGGCCTTATCTTGACTTGGTAATTAACTTTGTGATGCCAAATGTATCTTTGTCCTAGCCAATAATTCAAAAAGGCTAAGGCACAAACATGTACTGATAAGAATATTTTACTATTTACCTTGGTGAAACTTGCCCCTAGTCCTATCTCGATGATGCAATTAGGCTGCTCCTAGTGAAGTATCATGCATGCCAAATTAGCAAAAAACTGATGTGGCACCTTAATTAATAAAGAGAGAAGAGGTTGTAATATTATAGTATAATATAGTATCATAACACGCAATACTAAAATATTTAATGACAAATAAATCTTGTACACTACTTTGCATTGAGATTTAACAAATAATTAAATGTAAACCAACTATAATACCGCTAGATGATACTATGCATTAGGGAGGTAATATCATACACTAGTATCTGTTGGAGATATGCCCAAGAGGCAATAATAAAGTGGTTATTATCATATCTTCATACTTATGATAAATATTTACATACCATGCTATAATTGTATTAACCGGAAACATTAATACTTGTGTGATTTGTAAATATAAAAGAGTCCCTAGTAAAGCCTCTTGTTAAACTAGCTTGTTGGTTAATATATGATCATGGTTTCGTGATCATGAACATAGAGATGTTATTAACAACAAGGTCATATCATTAGGAGAATGATGTGATGGACATACTCCTATAGTTAAGCGTAGCATAAAGATCAAGTCATTTAATATAGTTTATTTTCTATAAGCTTTCTGATACATAGTAACCTAATTTCTTCGACCATGAGATCATGATAATCACCATCACCGGAAGGATGCTTTGATGACATCAAACACCACACCGTAACTGGGTGGCTATAAAAGTGGCATTGAGTGTTCGGAAAGTATGGGTTGAGGCACATGGATCAAGAGTGGGATTTGTCCATCCATATGACGGATAGATATACTCTGGGACCTCTCGGTCGAATGTCATCCAATTAGCTTGCAAGAATGTGACTGGCTCACAAGGGATCACATATCACGGGAACGAGAAAAGAGTACTTATCGGTAACGAGGTTGAACTAGGTATGCAGAGATACCAACGATCAAAACCTCGGATAAGTAAACTATCGTGAGACAAAGGGAAATTGGTATCGTATGTAAGTGGTTCATTCGATCGCAAAGTAATGGTAGAAATATGTGGGAGCCATATGAATTTCCAGATTCCTCTATCGGTTATTGATCGAAGAAGTGTCTTGGTCATGTCCGCATAATTCACGAACCGTAGGGAGACACACTTAAGGATTCAATGTTGTTTAGTAGATATGGAATGATGAGTAAGAGACCGAATGTTGTTCGGAGTCTCGGATGGGATCCGGTATATCACGAGGAGATCTGGAATGGTCCGGAGAATAAGATTCATATAAGGAAAGTCCTGTTTCGGAGTACGGAAATGATTTCGGTGTTTTCACCAGAAATGTTCTAGAAGGGTCTGGAAGGTCCGACACTCCGGAAGGGGAAGGGTACATGGATGTGTCATGACAATGTGGAATGGTTCCATCGTGTACTAGGTCACTTGGCTAGGCAATATGAAGAGAGAAATCAAGTTCAAGTTTGAAAGTCAAACGTCAATTTGAAAAAGTCAAATCCGAACATTGCTTGGTGGAGGGAGAGTAGGAAACCTACCTAGGGTAGGAATCCCACTCCCTCCACCCGCCGGCCATGAAGAGGAGTTTGGGGAGGACTCCCTCCTCTCCAAACCGCCTCCCCCACCTATATAAGGAGGGGTAGGGCGCACCCCTACCTCACACACCCGAAACTCTAGCTCCTAGGCGCCACCACCTCCAAGTGCTGCTGCCGCCAGGGCCTCCTCCAAGTCGCCGAGTTAGGGTTTCCCAAACCCTAGCCGCCGGATACACCACCTCCCCTTGGTGCCTCTAATCCGTAGATCGCCAAGGCCCTCTCTTACTCCACCATACTCGCTCCGGCTTAGGCGAAGCCCTGCGGGATCTTCCCTCTACTTCCGACACCATGCCGTCGTGCTGCCGGAATCACGAGGAGAGTGCTACAACCTCCGCTGCCTGCTGGAACAAGGGAGATGAAGGTCTTCATCGAGTACCGAACGTGTGACCGACTACGGAAGCGCTGCCGGAACGCAGTGCCGGAAGGATCGTCTACACGATCTTGAGATCGGCAAGTGTACGACTACATCACCCACGAGAATCTGCTCTCGTTAACCGCCTTGGAATCTTCGAGGGTGAGTGCTTCTATCGACTCGTTGCTACAATCTAGTAGATAGATCTTGGCTTGTTTGTGTGCATGCGGTAATTTTTTTTTGTTTTCCATGCTACGAACCCCAACAGTATCATACCCATAATACTAAGTGTATGATACTACCACTATGACCAGCCTTTGGCGTAACACCTCTATGCCCTAGTCTGAGAGCACACTAATCTATTAACCCTCTCTTTTCTTTACTGGTTTGTGTGTTTTTTCTTTTGCAGAAACAAAACAGTCTATAAATGGTTAAGAAGAAGAAAAGAAAGAAATATGTAGGATTTAGTGTATAATTGTGATTCTCTATTTGTTGTATTGTTCTTTTTTATTTAGAGTTATAAAGACAATGTAATATTGTATTAACTAATAAATGCATTACCTTCTTTATTGTATCATCTTTTCTTTATTACTTGTTTGTAAAGACATTGTATATAAGTGTAATAAAGTAAATGCTTTATTTATTTACACTTCATCCTTTCTTATTGTATCTTATTTGTGAATGAGAATTCAATTCTTTTTATTTATTTACTGACTATATTTATAATTCAATTTCATATTACTTTTCTTTATATTCGAACATATCATTTGAATATTCAAATTTGAATTGACCCCCCCAAAAGAAAGAATTCAACAAAGGTCCTATCAGAGTTCATAGCACTCTTATTTGACAATCTAAACTTTAAATTATCAAATAGAGAGAAACCCTGGCCCTTTTGTGTTTTAAAACTTTGTGCGTTTTTCTCTCAAATTTTATATGCATAAATGCAATGCACACATACGTAATCTCTCTTTCTCTTACCCTAAAACCCTGGGATGTTACACTTGCCAGAATAATGTAATCCCTTCCACACGGCTTTCCTCCTATATATTCCAACCATGATTCCGTCGTCCACCATAATAAATTATCCCATCACCCTAGGCTGACAAATTCTACTTCATATTCATTATAAAAACAGTCTTTTGCTTTTGAATGCAAGTAATATTGTAATGCTTGTGAAAATTTATTTTACAAAAATAATTCTAAGGACATGCGAGATCGAACTTGTCTGGTTTGTGTCCTTTTTTTTTCCTTGTAATTATGCGGCGGTTGCCCATCTTTTACATCTAGACTAGTTCTTGACATGGAGATAACGGAGATGAGATGTGTGAGGCAAGATACCGTCGTGATATCAAATACTTATGTCACACCTCACCGAAAAAGACACAAAAGAAATGGCCGGAGGAAATCTATGAATCACCTGCCCAACCTCCCCCTTGTTTCCTTGTTCCGTTTAAACAACCATACGCTTCCACGTAGCTACACCCGATGATGACAAAGAGCACTCGGAAGCTGGAACCAGCTCTCTACTCGCGAAACATCCTAGCGGCGCTAGATCGAAAAGCAGACGTACCAACCAGTCAGCCGCACACGCATTTTAAATTATTGGACAGGGAATGTCCTGTTGCTACTCACTCCGTATTTCAATCAAACGGACGAGTTGCTACTGGAGTAGCTGCCACTGACAAGAATTCGGGTTAGCCAGCTTAGACCAAGCCTAGATTTGAGCGCTGATTAATCAGCATGGTCCTGGGTATTTCTTCTTTTTTTTTTGTCCAATCATGGCCTGAATCTTGCCAAGCCCTAGCGCCGTGGGCAGGCGGCTGCTTTAGTGGACAGCCTATCATGCTTTGGTGCTCCTCTTTCTCTAGCCAAGATAGAGGAGAATAAATTCCCTCAACAACCGCTTTCTTTCCATAATTCTTTCCCACTTCACAGGTTCCTTCCTCAAAGCGTATTTGGGGTAATTGTACCGGTGGCACTGTCGCGATCGACCTGCGAAAATTACAGCCTTCACTTCCTCCCAGAGGGAAACCTTGCTGCAGATCCAGCGCCGGTACAGTAAACGGTTACGGAACGTGGACTGGAACCGGCCGAGCAGTTGAGAATAGCCCCGAAATGGCGTGGCGCCTGCGACTGCGTGGGGAGCGCTGCAGCGTGCGTCCCCGAGAGAGTGAGCGCAGCGAGGAGGAGAAAAAAGGCAGGCCAGCTCCGCTTGCAAAAGGCGCCGTTTTTAAAGCGGAAAGGGGGGAGGAGGCAAGAGAGCAGTCGTTCTCTGCTCCGCCTCTCTGCCACCTCCTTTCTGCCCCCAGACAGAGAGAAAATTTTCACCTCGGCTCGGGAGACGCTCGCCTTGCTGTGCTGCTACTAGTAGTTCTTCTAGCTCGCTCTTGCAGATAGCCAGACCCATCGTTTGTTTCCTCTTGAGATTTTCTTCCTTCTTTCCTTGCTTGCTGCGAGGGAGAAAGGAGAGTGTGCGCCTCGTAAGGTGCCTTTTGGGGTCAGCAATCAGCAGATTCTCTTCCTTGGAGGAGGAGGAGGAGTGGTAGTGGGAGATTAGCTCGCTAGGCCAGATCAAAAGAAAGGCCGACCTTTCTTGATTCTCTCCGCCTTTTCTCCCCTGTTCATGTACTACCAGTGACTGAGTTGAGTGAGCGAGTGATTGGTTGTTCCTTCCTTCCTCGTGAGGGTTCTTGGTTTCTGGGAGCACAAAAGAACAACAGATCAGTCGGTTGCTTGTTTGTTTCCGCGTGGACTGAAGTAAAGTGAGGGTTTCTCGGGAGCTTGGAGGGAGATGGCAGCCGCGCCGCCGCCCAAGGCCGACGAGCTGCAGCCGCACCCGCCAAAGGAGCAGCTGGCCGGCGTCTCCTTCTGCATCACAAGCCCACCGCCATGGCGTACGTCTCCTCCTCCTCCCCGCTACAGGGGCCTTTTGATTCTGCTCTGAAAAGTTTTTCCTTTCCTGTGCTCGTCCGTCGCTGTTCCTTAATTTTGTCCATACTTCTTTGTTTCATGTCGAGGCTGTTTCTCCCACTGCTTATGTGATCTTTTCTGTTTTTGTTGTCGGTGCACACCAGTTCATACTTTCGCTACTGGTAGAAAAAGTTTCTTCATGTTGCTGCTGGTCTCTGAGGTTTTTTATTGGAACAAAAAATAAAACTTCTGCTAAAGCAGTCTAGGAAGATTCTTCCTTCGCACAATGAAAAGCTCTTTCAGTTGCACACATGTTTATGAAATCGGTAGTACTCAAATGCTAGTATATATTTTGACGTTTCTCCTGTTCCTTGTAAATCCTGTACGCAGCCGAGGCCGTGATACTAGGATTTCAGCATTTCATTGTCATGCTGGGCACCACCGTCATCATACCCAGCGCACTTGTTCCCCAAATGGGAGGCGGAAATGTGAGTCCCCAACAACTTTATGCACTGCCCTGCTAAATTGCTGATTCCAGCATTCACTTGATTTGAAATCTTAATCTGATAACGCTGAAGAAAGTACCAAGGCTGTACTCAAATCTGCCAGGCATCTGAAATTCTGAATGACACTTGCACTGCCTATTTTTTCAGCAAGAGAAAGCTACGGTAATTCAGACGCTCTTGTTCGTCGCCGGCATAAACACCTTGCTCCAGACCTTCTTCGGTACCCGTCTCCCTGTTGTGATGGGTGGCTCCTACACTTTCGTCGCGCCAACCATCTCGATCATCTTGGCTGGACGTTACAACGATGTGGCAGACCCTCACGAGGTACTATACAGCCCAACAGATTTTTGCTCCTCTCGTTAATTTGCGAGTTGTTGTATTTAACGCTAACAAGCTTGTTGCTGTTGTGTTGTCAAGAAATTCTTACGGACCATGAGGGGAACACAAGGTGCTCTCATCATCGCATCGACGATTCAGATCATCCTTGGCTTCAGTGGTCTCTGGCGCAATGTCGTCAAGTAGGTCTCATTTTAGGCCTTTCTTCTTGAATTAAAGTTGTCTTATTATTAGAACCCTGCAGCGTTTCAGTTTTGTGATGTTAGCTGTCCTGCATAATTTTCGGTGCAGACTGCTGAGCCCACTATCTGCAGTTCCTCTTGTTTCACTAGTTGGATTTGGGCTTTATGAACTTGGTTTTCCAGCGGTTAGTTCTGCTCCATCACTTCTTTAATTTTTTTTCCTGCTTCTATATTCAGGGAAGACTGATAAAATTGCTATGTGGTAATATGCAGGTAGCAAAGTGTGTGGAGGTTGGTCTTCCAGAACTCATTCTAATGGTTGTGTTTGCTGAGGTATTATACTGACACCATTTTATGACTTTCTGCGTGACCGAGTAGTTTTGAATAAGGTAATGTACTGATCGTTTTTGTTTCCTTGACAGTATTTGCCCCATGTGTTGCATTCTGGAAAGGGCGTATTTGGCCGGTTCTCTGTTCTTTTCACCGTTTCAATTGTGTGGCTATACGCCTACATTCTGACCATTAGCGGTGCCTACAAGAATGTCAGGCCAAAGACACAGGTGCACTGCCGCGTCGATCGTTCAGGGCTTATTGGAGGAGCTCCATGGTAGGCTCCCACAAAACCATACTGTTGTGTTACAATGTAATTTGTATGACATTTTCTTATGAAGGTGCTGAAATCTGGCTGCAGGATAAGCGTTCCATATCCCTTTCAGTGGGGTGCTCCAACATTTGATGCCGGAGAAGCTTTTGCCATGATGATGACTTCATTTGTTGCTATTGTAGAGGTTTGTCTGCAATATTTGCGTAAAATTGGAGAGAAAAATGCTATGCATTCAGTCATAATAAAAATGATGAAATGTTGACTTGCAGTCAACTGGAGCCTTCATTGCTGCTTCAAGGTATGCAAGTGCGACGATGATACCTCCGACGATCGTCAGCCGGGGAATTGGTTGGCAGGTAAACTAATCATTTGTTGTACAGTGATGTTCGTCTCATCTTTTACTTGGTACCAATGCTGATCACTCTGAAATGCCACTTTCAGGGCATCGGTATCTTGCTTAATTCATTCTTTGGGACAGCCAGTGGAACCTCAGTTTCAGTGTAAGTGTGTATTTGGGGATAGTAGAAGTGGCGTTACTTGATGGGATACATGATTGTACTTTACTAAATAGCTTTGTGAACTTGGTATTTGCAGGGAAAATATAGGTTTACTTGCCGTGACACATGTTGGCAGCAGGAGGGTGGTGCAAATATCTGCCGGGTTCATGATTTTCTTCGCCGTCCTAGGTATTATGCTGAACTTGTTGCTTGAGTTTTGGCTGTGCACATATACTGGTACCAAAGCTTTACTTTAAGTTTATTTCTTTTTTGAAAAAAAAACAGGAAAATTTGGGGCCCTATTCGCGTCCATTCCGTTGCCTGTGTTTGCTGGCATGTACTGTGTTTTCTTCGCATACGTCGGTATGTTCAGAGATCTGAAACAACTCGTCCTTCGACAGTCTACAATTTTCAGCATGTTATATTGGCACCAGTATGATTCATTTGCTTCCCCTGAGCAGGTGCCTGTGGTATTAGCTTTCTTCAGTTCTGCAACCTGAACAGCTTCAGGACCAAGTTCATCCTGGGTTTCGCTTTCTTCATGGGCGTCTCGGTTCCTCAGTACTTCAACGAGTACACCTCTGTTTCAGGCCACGGTCCGGTGCACACCGGCGCCAGATGGGTATGATAAATACATGACAGAGACCCGCGACATTCCATTATTTCTCCATAGCTTGCGCCTCTGTCTGATATTAATCACTACTGTAATGGCTTTCATTTGTTCATGTTGACAGTTCAACGACATGATCAACGTGCCGTTCTCGAACAAGCCGTTCGTGGCGGGGCTGGTGGCGTTCTTCCTGGACAACACGATGCACTTGACCCAGAGCTCGGTGAGGAAGGACCGAGGGTTCCACTGGTGGGACAAGTTCAGGAGCTTCAAGAAGGACGCCAGGAGCCAGGAGTTCTACTCGCTGCCCTTCAACCTCAACAAGTTCTTCCCTTCGGTCTGATCCCCTTGTTCATGCATGGTCCTGCTGGCTTGATCTGTCAAGTTCTTCTTGGTGGTGCCGCTGTGCGTCAATTTTGTGTATTTATTATGGGCGAAATGGACTAGTATACTCTGGACCAGTGGGGACGCTTTTGGTTCTGCACGGATCAATGCCTCATAACCTTGTTAGTTTCTCACTCAATCTGGCAATGTACAAGTGGCTTCCCCACCCAGAAAAGGACTCATCATCAACACGGTTGCCAAGTGCTAATATATTTCTTAGGAATTAAACACTCAAGTGTTCCATTTTATGCTAGTATATTTGTTAACACCGCTGCTTGCAGAATTTTTTTCTCCACCTCAAGTGGACAACATGACACTGTTATCTTTAGATCATCTCCACCGCATTTCCAGGACGTTTTTTCATCATGACGAATTTTCGCCTAGCCGCGTTTTCAGGACACCGAATAGTGTCGGATTTGGCCTAACTTTCATCCTCCCAAGTCGAACCCGGGGCGCTAGAAACCGCATGAGAACGCCGGACATAGCGAAAAGCGGGTGGACCAATCCTATCGGCGATTGGAGGCTGAACTCCTGCCTTTTTCTTCTTTTCCTCTCGCCTTTCTTCTTCATTCCCTGCCACATCTTCCGCCAGTTCCCCGAGCTCCCGTCTACCATGCCACCCAAGGCTTTCGTTAAACCCTGACCCATCATCGGCGAACCAAAGGTGAAAAAGGCAAGGAAGCCGAGGGTGCCAAAGCCGAGGCCGGAGGGCTTGATCGACGCCGAGTGGTTGGCACTAGTCTAGTACAGGAAGATCGAAACAGATAGCCGTAAGGACAGGATGACAAGGTTGAAGGCGAAGGCGCTCGCGGAGGCGCAGGCGATGAGGGAAGCGGAGGCGGCTTCGGACCGGGCAGCACGTACGACGGTGTCACACCCGCCGCCGATCGTCCGCGCAGTATGCCGCGCATTGGGGAAGCCAACCAAGCGTCGGATTGCCAGCTAGGTTCTCGCCGATCTTTCCGGCCATGTTCCAGGAGAGCAAGATCCACATGGAGCGCGACGAGAAAGGCATGCTCAATCACCGAGGACTCATCTGTGGCATCCCGCAAAAACCACTACTAGAAAATCGCGTTGTTTTTGTGCATTGCATCATCATGACATCATCATGCATATTATTATTTTTGCCTCAAACTATTTTACAGAGTTTATTTTTGTTTCCTAGATACCCTCGTCTTAGTTCAAACCAAACCCCCGGACCCTTCCGGATATTTTGTTTGCCTAAATCTTTTATAAAAATAAAACAATAAAAAAAATATTTTTTTTTATAAACCTAGGAGAGGCAGACAACTGGTCAGGCCCAACAGCCCAACCAAAGTCCACCTACAACCCAGAAAATAAAACCCTAAACCTACCCCATGCCTAACCCTAATCCCTACCCAGCCACCCACTCCCTCCATCCGCCGCCGCCGCACACAACACGCACACCTGACACGCTCGCTCCTACCACCGACCCACTTTTCCCTGTACCTGCCCTGCCGGAACCCCCACTCCCTCCCGACCACATCTCTCCCCTCACGGAATCCTCCCTCCCGTCCCGATCGTGGCCCACCCGACTACCTCGCTTCCCTCGATCCCCACAATCACCGCCCGCCTCCGCCGCCAGGAACCTCTCCCCTGGCCCTCTCGCCTCGCCCGCACGGCACCCTCTCTTCCTCCCCGCTCGCTCCGCTCCCCTCTGCTCGCTCCCGCCGCCACGGGAGGCCCCCGACCCGACCTCGCCGCCAGCAGCACGCCACCGCCCCGTCAACCCTGCGCCTCCTCGTCGCCGACCCAGGGCCCGTTCCCCTCCTTCCCCGTCAAGGCCGCCGCCGGGCTCTTCCCCAACCCCGCGTCAACCCCCTCGTCGTCTGCCGGTGCTCCCCAGCCCATGCAGGTTCCTCCTCCGTCGGCCTCCTCCCTGGTACCCTGCCGCAGCGTCCTCCGGCCACCGTGGCACCCCCTCTCCGTCGCGCCTCGACCTCCTTCTGCACCGCCGTCCCGTGGCCCCCTCTTCGGCCGTCCGCCTCGGTTGCCGCTTCACCGGCCCGCTCGACGCCCAAGGCCACGCCCTGCGCGGCCGCGAGCTCTCCTCCGGCCCACGTCTCGCGCCCTACCTCCAAGCCCTGGCCGTCGTCGGTCTTCCTCGACCCCGGCGCCGCCCCGCCTAGAGTTCCTCCCTGCGTCGGCCCTCGCATCTTTGCCATGCATGCCGTCGCTGCCTCAGAAGGACTTGTGTTTATGGTTTTGTTCGCTCCCGGTTCCCTATTTAGCTTCGATGCGTTTCCCGGTGTATCTGCTGCAGCGATGTGGTGTGTTGACGATGTGCTACCCCTGTTAACTGGTGAAGAATCTTCTCAGGGAAGTGACAAGGAGTGTCACTATAGTTTTGGTGATGCCCTGTGTTGTGGAGGTAGAAGTGTCGTGAAGAGGAACCGATGCCAATTTTAGGGGCGACAAAATCATCTCGTCGACAAGACCGATCCGATGCCGCAACCCCGATGATCGTGCTGCCAAGATCAACACCGACAACGGAACCGTGATACCCCAAGGTCTTCTTCCCGGATCCGATCCCGAAGACCGACCCCGGCGCCCGAAGCCGAGAACCCCGACAAGAACCACGACGCGGATGCACCGAGTTCTCCATCGAGGACACCAAGGCCGTCGACATGGAACCGAAGGACGTCAAGCACTTCACCCCCGTACGTCAAGTCCTACCCGACCCGCGGACCCGACAAGTTCGCCATCGACGACAAGATCGACACCGACCAGGGCGAATTTGACGCGCCCCCGACACCACACCAAGTCCTTCTTCCCGGAACGCCAAGCTCTTTAATTGTATCCGACCTTCGAAGACCGATCCCGTCGAACCCTGAATCCTGAGACCGAACCCCGAACCCCCGGAACCAAGATCTTCGACCCCTAACATGTGATTCCCTGATCCGAGCCCCTATTTTATAAATGCCATCTATATAAATTGTTGCATATTAAATTGTCATACTCGCATGCATATTGTCATGTGGGTTGGGGCCTTATGCCGATTCACCTCTAATTAAATATGGGGTCCATATGCGGGCAAATCTAGCCTTATATTGGCCTCATTTAAATTTGTGTAGCGAACCGGTGCTATCTTTTGCCATGCTAAAACAACATTTAATTTGCGGGGTAGATAAACAACTTGAACCATCTAACTAATTGTCGGGACCCCGGTTCCGCTTAATATGGCCTAATTGCATCGCACCTTTGCCATGTCATACATCATACATGCATCATGCCCGATCTTCTGCCGTAGTATTAAATATTGCATCCGGTGTTTATTCTAGTGTTTTGCTTCTTCGCGGATAAGGCCGTTGAGTTGATGTGAGCTTCGACCCGATCTTCGGATGAACCTTCGGCAATGTTTTCAGGCGAGCATCTCCCCCTTTCTACCTATCTTACTTTTTATAGCATTTATTCCCTCCTGTTGATCTATTGCTATCTGTGTTGCGTTGCTCTAGTTTTCGTACCCGTGATATCCCTTGCAGCCTTATATTGCCTTGGACACATCCTATTACCGGTTGTTTGCTAGATAGTTGGACTTGCGCGTCGTAGTCGCTTGCTCAAGTGCTGTTGCGTTTCGTCAAGTACCACAGTTGTTGGAGTATTGCCGCATGTTCAATGTTGGAGATGATCATGGCTTTAATTATCGTTTAATTCAATTACTGTTTAACAACTAAAATTGAAGTAGGTAAGCAGAGGCACAGGTGGGCAATAGATGTTATTTGGTTGTTAACCGTCCACTTGTGTCCCGTAGGACCCCGAGTTCTTGACACCTGTTCCGAGATCGAGCGCGCTAACCATAGGTGGGGAGATATGGGCCCCCCATTGATTAGTACCTGATTTCAAAGTATTGTACTGGGGGCCACAAACTAGTTTGAGGTTTTATTTATTATCCTGTACTTATGCCATGTTTTACTGTTTTTTTACGATTGTGTGAGGAGCACGCTGTACTGTTTTGGAAGGGGAGTGTTTTCGCGGTATCGACAGGCCCAGTTTTGGGGTTTCCTGTCGTTTACAGCCACTGTCGCAAACCCTGAGTCCGTCTCGGAGACCGGCCGACTTCGTTGCGGGTGTACTTAGTGGGGTGGCCCCCCGTGCTTGCTTTGGGTCTGGAAACGTCGTGACTTAGGCCCCGCCGACATACCGATGGGTGTATGTTAACTGATCTGGCAAAAAGGGTCGAAGTGCTTGTGGATACTTTGGTGCACCCCTGCAGGGTTAAATCTTTTCGAGAAGCCGTGTCCGCGGTTATGGACGACTTGGAGCACAGGTCTCGATCATAGACAACTATAACTAAAGTTTACTGTTATAAATTGACTTGTATCCGATATGACTAGTAATCAGCTTCACTACGACGGAATGGCTAAATAAAAGTACCAACAACTGCTGGGTTATGGGGTTATCTCATGCTAATTGTATTTGACTAGTAAGTGTCGGAACTACAACGGAATGGTTAACTAAAAGTGCCCACTGCTTATTATATCAGGATGATTATCTATACCTGACTAGTAATTGCTGCAACGATAACCGAATAAATAAAACTGCCAACAGTTGGAGTTCCTCGGTTGACTTCCTCGTTTGGTCTCGAGGGGGAAATACCAGGATGGGTTTGTCTGATGGTAGAATCAGGTTGGTTCCGAATAGGTCTTTCTTATCCCTCTCTGATAGCCGCCAGTTGTATCGAGTCTCTATAGGTTGTTTAGTGCATGCTGCCGCTGCCGCTTCAGTCCACCATACCTATGTAGGCGAGGACCGCCGAATTCTAGCCTCGCCGTGTACTGGCCTCAGTACTGACGCTCCTCTTTTTCCTCCGTCCTTTGTCGGCACCCCTTTTGTTTAAGCAGGTTTTGAGATCGACGTCGTTAGCAGGGTTACCCTTCCGGCTTGGCCTGGGCAGGGTTATGGACGCCATTGGTTATTCTTCAGGGCTCTTAGCCCCATTTGCATCTTGTCCGTAGTCGGACGCTTTATCGTTTTCAAGGTGATTTGGATCTTTGTATAATATATCTGTATTCTTGACTCATGGAGTCGTGTTGTATATATATCTGTTCTGTGGGTCCCATCGAGGACTGTTGTGTAATGTTATTACTTCGTTTTCCACCCGCACGAAAGTGCCTGGTGGGCACCTTTGAATCGTTTCTATGCGGGTTTGGCGGGAAGCGCTGAAACTTGCATATGGTCGATTCTGAGGGTGTTACATCATCCAGCTGGCGTGCATCAAGTGGGACGACATTCTCGAGGAGATCGAGCGCACACCCGTCAGCGGTGAAAGATGATTGCAAGATACTTCACCGACATCTAGCCGAAACAATGCCGAGTTCATGCCTGTCCTGACACACTTCGTCTTGCCTTTGTAGCTTGTTCGTGCACTCGGCATGTACCATGATGACACCAAGACGGAGTTCAGATTCCACCACGTCTTCGCCGAAATACAAAAATGCCAGAAATGGGTGGATACTCACGTGAGCCTCGCCAAGAAGAAGGACGACGTGTACAACCCGAAGGCTCCTCCCCTAGTGCCGGCGAAGAAAGGCTGGAGGTCGGCCAGAAGAAGGCGAAGATGCTCAAAGCAACAGGTCCTCCCGTCGATGTCTCCACGCTTCCATCAAGAAGTGCATCGCCGAATCCAAGGCTCATGCCGAGAAGAGGGAGGATAAGGCCAACGAGAGGTGGACCCAGCTGCTTCAGAACTAAGACCGAAAGCTCGACCTACTCAAGGCGAACTTCGTCACCAAGAAGAGGAACACAGATCTCTAGTTTTTCATGGGCGGCAAAGACACCTCGGCGATGAGCACGCCGGTTAAGGCCTGGTACATGGCATGCCGCAACGCCATATTCGCCGCGGACATTGCCGCCAGCACGCCGAGCTCTGCGCGACCGTCTCGGCCGCCACGCCTTCGCCAAGCTCCGCCTCCACCTCGCCAGACAGCAGGAGGCGCCCATCCCTATCGCACCAGACACGCAGGAGGAGCCCATCCTCATCGACGATGTCGGACCTTATTATCCTGTTTTGTAATAATTTGATCGTCGAACAATTTGGCCATACTTGTGTTGAAAACCTTTGGCCGAGATTTTGCCCGCGGGATTTTTTTTTAAATATGTCGCCTTTTCTACTTTGCCTGGGAACTCTGCCAGAGAACTGTCTGGGAACATGAGTAGTAAACTCGGTGTTTCGAGGCCAAAAGTTACATCCATCCAACACTAAATAGCGCTAGATTTCGGTCTAATAATGTCTAACGAGTGAAGATGCTCTTAGTCCAACAAACGGTCTATTTTATATTTTGGGCTTGTATAGACCACCAGATCTGGATCAAATAGGGGTGAAGGACGAATATCTTCGTCTGGACCGATTCATTTTTTTTTAGATCAGACAAGTTTCATTTGATTCTAGTTCGGCTTTCACAAGCCATTGGGCCATTGTGCGTTCACGGGCTGTGCCTCTCCATGGCAACCTTGGGCCTCGATCTTACAATCATATTTGGGCTGTTTGCTGATGAAAAGGCTGCGGCGCCCATAGCCTTCCAGAGTTCAAGGCAGAGGCCGTGGAGCCCATGGGCTTTCAGAATTTTAGTCATTACCATTCTCTCCTTGCTCGTCATCAGCGCTAAAAAAAACAAAAAACTGTAGTGTCCATAGCTGAAGTTCTCTTTTTTTTTGTTTTGTGGGGAAAAAGGTTTCATTGTAATCATTTTCTGTATCAATAATTCTATACTTACAGACTCGTTAGCTTATGAAAAGGCTACAAACGGACGTGGCTGGAATTGGTTTGCTGAGATTTTATCCTTTCCTTAAAAAACGGAGCAGTTTATTTTTTTCCCCATGCGTGCTGTATCAGATTATGACTCCTTAAGATATTTTCGTAAAAGTTGCCCGTACGTGTAGCTACTCTTTCTGTATCTCACCTGCTGATCCGCCGGATTTTCTAGTACCAACTTGTGTTGATCCTTGCTTGCTAGCCAACAATAAAATCCCACGTTGATGTCAACGGCCAGAGCTGAAGGACACGGTGTATTTGGAACACTGTCGGACGCCAGAACCCCGGGCAACAGTCTGTTTAGAGCTTGGAACTCGAGGAGTTTCACATAAATAAAGTTCAATTGCTACATTAACTGAAAGAAAATCACGGGTTCCAAACGATGACTGCTAGCAGTATATTCAAAGTCTCACGATCTTGTTCAGGAGACCTCTGTTTCATGGTATAAGACGTTTTGGTAGGTTTATGTTAGCCTACTAAAACATTTTATATTTAGTAACAGGGTATTAGTTCCTACTACTATTTGTCTTCAAATAATTTCAACCAAGGGTAGACTTATTTTTTTCGCAAGAAGCATTGCAACTGATCATGTCGTGAATTCAAAGCAGCGTTGCTGCGCGGTGGCCAATGCCCTACGATATAGGGATGGTACGTGTGCCTCTATGCACGGAGACATTCAGACATATATATGACAGACACTAGACGTGTACCAACATACTATGAGGCAGACACGGAGATCTTGTGTGATTGATTTGAATGGTGTTAACTCGCACGGTTTGATCGGATAGTATATTGCGAAGATCACATCGATCGCACAACTGAATTGCAGTTTCATAATGGCGAGAAGAACAAGCTAGAACGTGGGGTGACCATCTTGCAGCTAGTTTTTCTTGACGTTCCAACGTCCAAAGGCATAGCAGCTAGGTCTTGCATGTGTGGTCCCAAGACGTGAGAAGATGGAATCGGACCCCTAAAATCTGCACGGGGTCGACGCCCAAACTAATTGCTGATGGCATACGTGGCTGCGTTTTTTATATCCATGCGGAAATGCTCAACCAACATGACGCGATGAGCCGTTTCTTCCGTGGAAAATGGGATAATTTTAAACAGAAGTCACCATGTATTCACTACAGACGCGCGCGCTACACCGAGGGCAAAAAGCCGTCGGCGTAGGCTAAAATGCCCTTGGCGTGCCGACGGCTGCCCTCGCCCCTCGGCGTAGCCTTCTCGGCAAAGGTCTCCCTCGGCGGAGCACGTAGAGACCGTCGGCGTATCAAAATGCCGTCGGCGTATGCTACGTCGAGGGCAATGCCGTCGGCATAGCTTGTCGACATGTTGCAAAATATTTTTTTTTTAAATAATTTTTTATTTTATTTTTTTTCTCAATTTTTGAATCTTTGAATTGTTTGACTCGTTAATCTCTCACTTTGAACTTTTTTAACACTAATTACACTTAATATTTAATTAAATTACAGTCTTTGTCAAACTTTTCGGTCGGTCACCCATCCTAATACTACTCCAGCTCCAGCACGCTTAACTTCCTCGTTCCTTCAGAATTTGTTTCCGCAAAGTAATTCATACATTGTTGTCAATACTATGATATCAATCCTATTAACCCTTATATCAACATGTCACATGTTTGTATTTTTTGAAATTACAAATAATTATCTAAGTAAACATTAATAAATAAGTAAAAATATTGTTGAATTCAAATAAAATATAATAATTTTACTTTTTTCTATTTTTCTATTTAATATGGAATAATTAATATCTTTAAATCTATAAATCGGAATTTAACAAATAATATGTCTAAATTGATCAGAAAAATGAGAGGAATCCAAATATAATATCCATATCAACTAATCACAAACCCTCCGTTTTTTGAATTATCTATTTGGTGGTTGCTTTAGAAAATTCCTTTTTGCGCTCGGATAATGAAAAATGGCTTTTTGGTACGATAAAAAGAAAAACTTGCATTAAATCTTTAATAAAATAGCATACTGTGAACCTAAAAATGATTTTTGTAAAAAAACATGAGCATCGGATCATGTACATGTAGTTCATATCTGACCCATTTCCTGCCGATTCGGCAGGAATTTGTCTTTTTCACCAGATGTGGACGGAAAGGTTTCGGATACCCCTGTTGGGACATTGTCCATATAAGATGGTATAGTATTTTTTGTAAAATGTGTTCGTACCATTTTGAATTAACCATTTGGTGGTTGCTTCACAAAACCGTCCATTTTTTGTGCTTAGAAAATGAGAAATGGCTTTTTGGTGCAACGAAAAGGAAAACTTCCTCCTACAATATTGTTCACCATCCCATGATGCATGTGTATGCATAATATGGGCACATTATCACAAACTATGCCTTGATTCTAGCCATAACATTGGTCATTTGACCCGAAAGACAAGAAACCTTGAATGAGATAGGTCATTTTGTGAAGGTTTTTTTGAGACATAATCAATATATCAAGTTTGATATTTTTTACTTATAACTATGTCACATAATATGACATCACGCGAAGGTTTCGCATTGTTTCGACCGTTTTTGAATTTTTTATGTCCATTTTAAACTATCGTCAAACTTTGTCAAACGGCGGGCATGGAGATTCTTAGCTCGGGGCCGAGCCTTGCTAAACTTGCATTGGATCTTTGATAAAATAGTATATTGTGAACCTAAAAATGTTTTTTCTAAAAAAACATGAGCATCGGATCTTGTACCTGTAGTTCATATCTGACCCACTTCCTGTCGATTCGGCAGGAATTTGTCTTTTTCACCAGAGGTGGACGGAAAGGTTTCGGATCCCCCTATTGGGACATTGTGCATATAAGTTGGTATAGTATTTTTTGTAAAATGTGGTGGTAGCATTTTTAATTAGCCATTTGGTGGTTGCTTCACAAAACAGTCCATTTTTTGTGCTCGGAAAATGGGAAATGGCTTTTTGGTGCGACGAAAAGGAAAACTTCCTCCTGCAACATTGTTCGCCATCCCATGATGCATGTGTATGCACAATATGGGCACATTATCACAAACCATGCCTTGATTCTAGCCATAACATTGGTCATTTGACCCGAAAGCCAAGAAACCTCGAATGAGATAGGTCATTTTATGAAGGTTTTTTTTTAGACATAATCAATATATCAAGTTTTATATTTTTCCTTCTAACTATGTCACATAATATGACACCACGCGAAGGTTTCGTATTGTTTCGATCGTTTTTGAATTTTTTATGCTTGTTTTAAACTATCGTCAAACTTTGTCGAACGCCGGGCATGAAGATTCTTAGCTCGGGACCGAGCCTCGCTAAACTTGCATTGGATTTTTGATAAAATAGAATATTGTAAAACTAAAAATGATTTTTGTAAAAAAACATGAGCATCGGATCATGTACCTGTAGTTCATATCTGACCCACTTCCTATCGATTCGGCAGGAATTTGTCTTTTTCACCAGAGGTGGACGGAAAGGTTTCGGATCCCCCTGTTGGGACATTGTGCATATAAGGTGGTATAGTATTTTTGTAAAATGTGGTGGTAGCATTTTGAATTAGCCATTTGGTGGTTGCTTCACAAAACAGTCCATTTTTTGTGCTCGAAAAATGGGAAATGGCTTTTTGGTGCGACGAAAAGGAAAACTTCCTCCTGCAACATTGTTCGCCATCCCATGATGCATGTGTATGCACAATATGGGCACATTATCACAAACTATGCCTTGATTCTAGCCATAACATTGGTCATTTGACCCGAAAGCCAAGAAACCTCGAATGAGATAGGTCATTTTGTGAAGGTTTTTTGAGACATAATCAATATATCAAGTTTTATATTTTTCCTTCTAACTATGTCACATAATATGACACCACGCGAAGGTTTCGCATTGTTTCGATCGTTTTTGAATTTTTTATGCTTGTTTTAAACTATATATAATGTTTTATGTTTTACTTAATTTTTATTTACAAATGTGTAATATTTGAGTGTAGATAGATAGGTCTTATTTTTCTGCAAATTTTGATATATTATTTGTATTTTTCTTAATTATAATGATTTAGTTATGATTTTTCAAAGTTTAATGAGATAAAATAAAAAATAGCTACGCCGAGGGCAGCCGTCGGCGTAGCATAGGATATGCCGAGGGCAATTCTACGCCAACGACTGCTTGGCGGAGCTGGCCTAGACGATTGCTACGCCGACGGGCCCGACGTTTGGCCGTCGGCGTATCGACGGCCACCGGCCGTCGGCGTAGCTTCCCATTCCTGTAGTGATTCGGCTTTAAATTAATAAAACCCCATAGCTAGCTGTAACACATGCCATGACCAGCTAAAGTTTTACGGACCTGCCCTTAGACGACACAACGACCAACATGATTTATGAGATAACAGTAGAACATACAGTTCAACACACATGATGATCAAAAGAAGCGCGCACAAACTGCGACACGCTTCAGGTAGGTATGTGGCTTGTTGTAGACGAGGCTCTGTCTTGGCGTAGATGTCTTTAAGCAGCACAATCAACTCTTCGAGAAACGGCGCCATCTTTGATTTTAGCAGGGGCCTTCATTGTTGCATAAGAGTCATTATAGTCTTAAAGATGCAGTTAGCAGGTTGCCTAGGAAATTTTGCTTCTAAAGTAAACTTGTTACGAATATTTCAAAGGCGCCTAGATTTGGGCAACAAATAAAATCCAAAGGACACTTCTAGCGGTGCCCTGAAAGCGTTGTAGAATGGAAAGCATGTCGTCGAAGCAGGAAGGATTCCAAGCGACCCCAAGCATTGATCAAATCCCACTCCAAACAAATTGTTCTAGCGGACAGTGAAAGAAAATGTGAGCAACATCTTTAGGTTGAAGAAAATGTGAAAAAAGCCCATTCAACGGCCCATGACGTTTCTGGATTTGCTCCTTCGATGGCAGACGCCCGTTTGCCAGATGCAAAACAAAGATCCTCGTCTTTAGTGAAAAAGAAAGCCCCCCACCACCACACAAGTTGTCAGCATAGGCCACACCAGCTCCCTGGTAGATTTTGAGGTAGAACGTTTTGCTGAAAAGACATCAAATGATTACATTTTCTGCTCTATTAGCAGAGCGTTTGGAGGCCAAGGCTCAAGAGGATGTTCCAAATCACACTTCCAACGCCTAGGACACACTATCTTGGGTTGTGGAAGGTGCCACATTTGCAATTTACAAAGACAAGCTGGTCCAAAGGTTAACTTCCTCCTCCCCGAAAGCTCTTCTAAACCTAATTTGCCAGCCATAATCTTGATGGGACTGGGAAATTAAACATATTTGAGTCAGAAGTAATCGTGAAGAGACTAGGGTAGCGAATTACAAGGGGGCCATCCCCAGACCACCAATCTATCCATAATTTGATCTTAGACCTTTGGCCTAGGGCAAATGGACTCCCGGTTTGAAGAAATTTTTGGTCTTGTGGATGTTCTGCCAAAAAGGGGAGCCCCATGAGGGGTTGAAGTTAAAAATATTGTCTGCACAAACATATTTGGCCCTAATCAACTGTAACCAAAGACATTTATCTAGGGGATTCTTGAACAATCTCCAGATCCAATTCACCAAAGAGAAATGCTCATAATTTTGGTGTTCATGATTACCAAACCACCCTTGTCTCGGGGAAAACGAACATCGGGACAATTGACCCAGTGGTACTTCTTTTTATCACTTGTGCCTTCCCAAATAACCTTCCCAAGTGCTTATCACACCCAGCATGGCTGCCATCAACTAGAAGAAACAACCCCATGGTGTAGAGTGGAAAGCTAGACATACAAGCATTAGTGAGGGTAAGACGAGCTGTAGAGGACATAAATCGGCCCAACTAGGGATTCCTTTCTTGCCAACAGTGGCAACTAGTGGTTCAAGATCTGCAATGGTGAGCTTCTTGTCACTCATAGGAAACCCTAGATACCTGAAAGGGAAAGCTCCATCTTTGAAGTTTAGGAGATTAGCCACCCCGACATGCTCCATAGGTCCCAACCCCATGACTACAACTTCACTTTTGTGGTAGTTGAATTTCATAGCCGAGAGCAATTCAAAGCAGGTCAGCAGGAATTTTAGGTTTGTAATAGCCAAGCATACTTTTGGATCAAAATCATGGTATCATCGGCATACTGAAGATGGGTGGCACCTCCTAGGATCAAGTGAGGGACAACACCACTAGTATCGCCAGCTTTGTTAGCTCTAGAGAGAACTGCAGCGAGAGCATCAACTAAGATATTGAACAGAAGATGGGAGATACGGTCACCCTGACGTACTCCCTCTTGTTACAAAAGTACGGGCCACACTTCTCCATTTATGGAGATCATAGCTTGGCCTCCCACAACCAACTAGCAGATTCTATGGATGTAACCACTCTCAAAACCTTTCTTGACCAAGACCTCTCGCAGGAATGCCCAACTGAAAGTATCATCAACTTTTTCAACTACTTATCACGCTCAACACAAAAATCTTGTTTGTGCATGCACGAACCTCAACAAAGTTGAGCAATATTATTCACGTTGAACCTGAAAGAATGAGTCACTTGAGTCAATACAAGATAAGTTTTGAAGTAGCTAGGACATTGTTTAGATTCTAGTTTTGTTAAAATGAGAATTACATATTTCAAATAGGAAGATTTGGTTCCAGAAGAGACTAGACAAGTCCCTATTTATGGTTCAGAATCATCTTTGCGCAGTGCTCACTAAAACAAGCATACATTCCTCATACGATGTTCGTTTTTGAAGTATATCCACCGATACCTTTGATCCGGATTACAGATACAGTATAATACTTTTTTCCTAGTAGACCTAGGTCTAATCAAACATTGGGAAACAACGCTAATAGGAATGAAAATAAAGACACATCTACAAGACTTTTTTTACCTTTGTTTACTGGACCAATTTAGTTTACTTTATATTATGGTCGAATCAATGGATGGAGATAGGCCAGGGTTGAATATCACCTGCAACTGCACATCATATGGGATGAAGGATAATAATAAGCATAGTCATGTATAAGGTTCCAATAGAGATAATCTTTTGTGGGCAAAACACCCTAAATTCCTAATATACTAGAGCCCCTGAGAGGCCACAAGCATAGCAATAGTCTTTCGATCCAACCGAGTGCACCACGAAGCACCGGGATACAAACAATTATTAAGTGTAAAACATAGATCAAAGCATTAAGTGGTGATGTTATTGTCATCCTGAATGGGTCGCTAAGCAAAGACCATACATCCCTTTCTGTCACTGGGTTTCCTATGAGATCGCCGCTAGCCAAGTATCTCACCTCAAGCCTTGATCGATCTCGGGGGTCTTGGGTACCTACAAGTTCAAAGGTCGAGGCAAGAGACAAAGAAACAATAGATACAAATCACTCTTTTAAACCAATACACAATTCTCCCATAGATTAGATGCACATAAATGATGCGAGGTTTCTCCCCAACCCGCAGCCCGTGAGGACTACTCACTCATAACAATAAGATCAAGGATAGAAAACATTGTGCAGATTACTTAGATTGAAATCAAATATTCTTAAAATGGTTGTCGAATCACAAGGAGATCTCAAGTACAAAGTAATGGCAATGGCTAATGGAGAGGATGAGGAATGGAAGGGATGAACTATGGTGTGGATCTCCTTTGGTGGTGTTGTGATGCAATCTAAGAATGGCGACTGGGACCTCAAAATATATAGGCGCCTTCATGATAGTTGTAGGGTTTGACGAGACGGAGCCATCGCCACCTCGTACGAGCAGGCCGTACAGGCGGGCCGTGCCCGTACCAGTGCTCATTATATCGATTGGCCCCTGGCATTAGCTCCAGGAATACTTGGTCGTCAAAACTTCCTCAAAATCTTCTTTTATGACTCTAGATTTCGCAATAAAAGTGTGATTTCCTGCACAACATAAATTAAAGGAAGGTTTTGCATATCTTTGCAATAATTAGTCATTAGTGGCAAATCAAGAGAGATTTATGTCAATTGCTTGAAAAAAATGTTTAAATGCAGAGAAAGATGGCGATTTTTAGAGCCATCAACATCCCCAAAGCTCAAACCTTGATCGCCCTCGAGCAAGAAGAAACAAAAGAACTATAAGGAATTCAATGTTTAAACTTGAAACAACGATAATATGAATTCACTTATGGTTGGTAGCCATATGCGTCCAGCACTTCTTCCATTTTGAAAAGCTCATCAAAGTTAGAGAGATGCTAAGAGCACTATACAAGCTTCGATAACTCAAGACAATCAAAGTAGAGTTTAATATAAGTATAAATAACTAGAAGTGTAACAATCAATCCAATTCCTCTAGTTAACTCTCAGCTTGCCAAGGAACACTAGGATATTTATTATAGCAAAATTGAGTAAGAGAGTTCATGTCCTAGGTAGCATAACAGTGAAGTGTCTTATTGACACCCACATCGATAAATCAAGACTATCAAAAACACTGCTACTCCAATCATTGCTTCTCAAGAAAATTCATAAAGTAGTAACGAGATCATGCCAAAGACTATTAAGTTAACTTAGTTGCATACTCCTTATTATGAATTGTCCAAGTATCTATTCATGTGCAGAGAATATTTACATAATATGAAGCAAATGTGTTCGTGAAAGTTCTTTTATCGCACTCAGTTTTCAACTGAATTGCTTGAGGACAAGCAATAAGCTAAGCTTGGGGGGAGTTGATTCGTCCAAAACGTATCTACTTTTCGAACACTTTTCCTATTATTTCTCCTCTAAACTTGTGTGATTTGGATACAACTAACACAGACTGACGTTGTTTTTAGCAGAATTACCTTGGTGTCTAATTTTTGTGCAGAAAATCAACTATCAGGAAAAATCCCGAAAAATATGCCAAAAATCCTATTTCACCAGAAGACTCATGGAGCCAGAATACGAGACGGAGGAGGGCCACGAGGGGCCCACACCCCTGGCCACGCGGGCCAGCCAGGCGGCCGCCTAGGAGGGGTGTGGCCACCTCGGGCACCCCCTGGCCTCCCACTTCGCCTATAAGAAGCCTCCTGACCTAAAAACCGAGGGGGGTTCGACGTTTTTCCATAAAGAGTTTCGCTGCGCCGCCACCACTAGAAACCGCGATTCGGAACTAGAAACTCCGTTCTGGCACCCTGCCGGGACGAGGAATTTGGAGGGGATCATCGTCATCATCATCACCAACACCTCTCCGTCAACCATCCATGTTTCCCCATCCATGAGTGAGTAACCCCCCGCTGTAGGCTATGGGGATGGTAGGGATTGGATGAGTTCTATCATGTAATCGAATAAGATTGTTAGGGCATGGTGCCTAGTATCTCTATTAGTGTTATTTGACTTTTTTGCAACTTGTTGTGCTTAATGCTTGTCACTAGGGCCCGAGTGCCATGATCTCAGATCTGAACTTATTATTGATTCATGATGATAGTATTATTTGTGATCTTATCTGCAAGTTGTGTATACATATCATTGTCCGGAACCAAAGGCCCCGAAGTGACAGAAATTGGGACAGCTAGAGGGGATGGTTGTGATATGAGGATCACATGTGTTCACGGAGTGTTAATGCTTTGCTACGGTGCTCTATTAAAAGGAGTACCTTAATTGCCAGTAGATTCCCTTGAGGCCCCACTGCAACGGGCTGGCAGGACAAAAGATGTTTTGCAAGTTTTCATTTGCGAGCACGTATGGCTATATATGGAACACATGCCTTTGATTGTTTAGTACTTGGATGCTTTATCTTATTTATATGTAATTGCCCTAGATCTTGAAGTTACATGAATAGTCTCGTCCATGCAACGCTCGTTCATCCATCCCTATGCCTACCGCACTCATATCCTAATGTTTGCTACTATTGTTACTATTGCCTTTGTTTTACTGTTGTTGTTACTTTGCTATTGCTACTAAAAAACTATTGCTACTGATAAACTGTTGTGAGCAAGACTATTTCTAGGTGCAGCTGAATTGACAATTCGGTTATTAAGGCTTATAAGTATTCTTTGGCTCCCCTTGTGTTGAATCAATAAACTGGGTTATATAGGGTTCGCAGCATAGAAAACAAAAAATTCCTACGACGGGAACAACTATGTACCAAGATCTATCTACTAGATACAAGCAACGGGCGGATGTATATCCCTAGAGAACATACCCTTGAAGACCGACAAAGTTTAACGAGTTCAAACTCGTGGTTGATGTAGACTATCTCTTGCCGATCTCAAGATCGAGAGGAAGTCCTAGCGCCGCAAAATAGCAGCGCATCCGTGCTCGCACACACGTACAAGACACCGAGCAACCTCCGCCTCCTCGCTCCAGCGATACAGCGGAAGCACAACTCTTTCTTGCCGAATAGCCACCGGGAACATGTATCTCACTAGTCCGAGACCATGGGGGGATAAATTTTAGAGGGGGAGAGAGATCATTCACGAGGAGGTGTGCTTTGAGAGTATGAGAGGGGGGCCTTTTATAGGGGAGAGGGGGGCACCCAAGGGGCATGGAGCCCAGCCATGGGGCTGCCCCCACCTCTTCCTCATTCATGTGGGTGGACACTCCAGTCACTCAAATGGCTTTCAATTTCCTCCACTAAAAAACCCTCTCAAATTCCCATTAAATTTTCACCAAATTTAATGCAAACTCTCATTAAATAAAACTCCTTTTATTTATTCAGAATTTTGTCAATTACTTTAATGAAAAACATTCACATATAACCCCTTGCTAGTATTTCATTTCACATGCAGAAACACTTTCTGCAATTTCACCCGAAAACCCGTTTCGGTATTTAGTGAAATAAATTCTTGCGCTTTTTATTCTTTCCGGCATGAAGCTTTTGCTCCAAATGGATGTCGGTGTCTCTTAAGTGTGCCACCATATGGTTCGCGAATAATGCGTACATGATCGAGACCCCTCTCCGATCAATAATCAGAAGCGAGACCTGGAGATCCGTACTGACTCCCACACATTCAACGATGACTTTCTTGTGATCGTGAGAACCTTTTACGCTAATATCTTAATCCCTTTGTTTCACGATATATTATATGTCCGAGATTCGATCGTCGGTATCTCCATACCTAGTTTGATCTCGTTACCGACATGCACTCTTTTCTCGTTGCCGTGATATAACATTCTAGTGATCAAATCACTTGCTTGCAAGCTAATCAATGTGATATCACCGAGAGGGCCCAGAGTATATCTATCCGTCATCGGGATGAACAAATTCCACTCTCGATCCATGAGCCTCAACATAATACTTTATTAGTTCTGAAGCCATCTTTATAATCACCCAGTTACGGTGTGACGTTTGATGTCATCAAGAAACTCTTCCGGTGTTAGTGATTGCTCATGGTCTAAGGATTAGTATCACTTCGTAAGTTGTTATAGCAATATAAACTCAATGACTTTGATCTTAATGCTATACTTCGGATAAATGTTCATCACACCATTACACTAATGTTGTGACCTCGTTATTAACAACATCCAATGTCCATGATCAGGAAACCTTTGATCATCTTGTTAATCAATGAGCTAGTTTATAAGAGACACATAACTAGGAACTTCCTTTTTGTTTATTAAACACACATGTATTAACATTTCCGTATTAATACAATTATAGCATGCAAAACAAAAATTTATCATAAATAAGGAATACGATAATAACCACTTTATTATTGCCTCTCGGGCATATTCCCTTCAGTCTCCCACTTGCACTAGAGACAATAATCTACTTTGAAAACTTTGCGTATTGAACACTTATGGATTTCTGGTGTTCCATATACGCAATTGCAAGTGGTTAACATAATCTATGGATCTGACGCTTTCAGGTCCGTGTGTATTTGCATGTCTTTGCGTCTTCATGCATCACTCATTCTCCAATGACATGGCATTGTATAAATTTGGTCTTTTGGTGAGACCTTTAGTTCCTTGGGGTTAAATCATGTCGATACTATTGACATACAATATATCTTTAGTGTTAGCCCGTTGCAAACCACACCTTAGTTTGATAACAAACTAATTGACACAAATGCCCTCCTTTGCTGCTACTATAGCAGTCATATACTTAGCCCTTTTGTTGTAGTATCCGTCACAATGTCTTAACTTTGGAATTCATCCAAATACGTCATGGAATCTCCTTTCAATTAAATTGCGCCACCCATAGTTTAAATTGAGATAAACTTAATTTTGTATCTTGTGACAAAACTAGTATCAATGTAACGCTTTACAATGAACTATTTGTAATTGTTTGTCACCTCTACACAAATATATTCTTAGTTCTTCCAAAATATCATAAGAATATCCTCACTATCGTCCAATGATCATTTTATGATTTATTTGGGTATATGCTCATAATACTTAGAGCATAGGACATATCTGGATGTGTACATATCATGGTATGATTGATCAAAACATCCTTATGATTTCACTCATCAAGTGTCAAAGCACTTGAATCTTATTTCACTTATCAAGTATAGATACACTTGAATCTTGATTCAATTCCTTTCCATGCGACAAGAACCTTTTCTTGTCATTTCTATATTGAACTCCTTCAATATCTCATATATGTATGTTTGGCACAACCATATTAGCGTCACAGTCTATCCACTATAGACATTCATGCTAAATATTCGGGTTTTGCCTAAGTATTTCATCAAAATTAAATTCTTAACCTTTGGCAATAAAAATTACATCATTTCTAATCAACAAGATGTCCTCCACATAATGTATTAGAAATATGTCTCAGCGCTCCCACTTAATTTCTTGCAAATGCAAGCATCTTCATCGTCTCCAGATGAAAATTCCTTTTTCATCACGGTGAAGATTCCAACTCCGCGATGCTTACTTCAACCATTGAAGTTTGCATGCCCCTTTTAACATCCTTTGAATTAACAAAAACCCTTTGGATCGTGTCATGTAAACATCCTAGTTAACCATTCTATTAGAAGAGCTTTGTTTTGTTTATTCATCTACCATATACCAAATTATATGTAGTGGTTGCTACTTTAATCCGTCCAGACTAAATATCGCTATGAAAGATCAAATCTTTTCATAGTCAACTCCTTGAACATTGTCGTAAAATACTTTATGACATGTCGACCATTTCATTGATGTAAAACATCCATGTCTGTTTCTTTATAGATCCAAATACGACCGATAGGTCTTTACACCTTTCCGGAGGGTCTTCCAAGTTCAAAACTTGATTTCTCGTGTATGGAACTATCATGGATTTTATGGCTTCAAGCCATTTGATGGAGTCAGGGCCCATCATCGCTTCTTTGCATGTAGTCGGTTCATCATTGTCAAACAATAATGATTTACTCTCAAATCTCAGTATTTGATTGTTTATCCGACCTACTTGGTTCAGTAAGAACTTAGATCTCCGTGACCACAACCTTTGAGGCACATAAGCTATGAGCATTATGGCTGCCTCCGGAACGATTTCCGGCCCAGCGCCACTCAGCACATTTAGCTAAGGTTCGTTAACCTTAGCAAATTTCTATTGTCCTCCCACTTAACTTTTGCAAAAAATTCCTTTTTCAAGAAACTTCACATTTCAAGCGACAAACCCTTTTGTCCTCGGTGTTATGGAGGAATATCCAATGGTTATTCGAAATAACCTCCAAAGACATGCTCATCCGACTTTGGTTGTAAACATCTTACTTATGCTTAGCATACCAAAATTTAAGAAATGACAATTTGGGTTTTACCCCAAACCATAACTTCCATCGTGTCATTTCAACGGATTAAGATGGAGCTCTTTTTAGTGTAAAAGCGGTAGTCTCCAAAGTTTAAATCTTTTAAAACATAATGGCAGTTTTATAAATAACACCTTTGATCCAACCATGTCAAATAAGGTTTCATTACAAATCTCAAACACTCCATACTCCTATGGTGTTTCGGGAGATGTAAATCTAGGTGTTTTGCTAAACATGCAACTCAAATAAGTCCCTTTATGGTAAAATCATAATTCATTTATTTTCTTGTTACACTTGTAACTCAAATAAATCCCTTTATGATAAAATCATAAATCATTTATTTTCTTGTTACAATGATTTTCCACTTCATCTTGAAAGTCTTTGAAACGTTTTCAAATATTTCATACTTCTTTCTCATTAAGTGAATATTCAGTTAAATTTCCGGAGAAAGCATATGAAGTTGAAGTCCATCACTTACGACTACACATAATGGACTACATACATCGATATGTATAAATTCCAATAATTTTAGTCGATCGTTCTTCTTTGGCCTTTGAACGAAGTTTTAATTATCCCGAAAGTCTCACAAGCATCACTTGATCAAATCAAAGACTCCAAAAATCCATGAAAATGGAGTTTCTTCATGTTTTCTTTCCAATATAATTTAAACGGTGATGTCACTTCGTAAGTGATCTTCCAATCATTTGTCTTGCAACATTTTAGCATTAGCTTTATGGATGTGATTTCTCCAACTAGATTTGTAAATCATCCATCTTATATGGAATACGGCAATTATTTGAACAACCTTTGTTCACATAATACCTGATTTAAATACCAATTATTAAAACAAATCTTGAAGTCAAGCTTTGATGTCAATGAGAAATACAAACAACGGTGAAAGAACATGTGGGCCCCCATGTGTGGTTTTGGTAATTAATGACAATCTCTATGGACTAATGCTTGTATCGAGTTGTACATGTAGGAAATGTCCATAGGCAATGCTTGAACCATATGTTGGCTTCAAGGTTTGGAGAAGAAGTGAATAGGATCATATGGTGACCAAGGTGTTCAAAGAATGGTCCACAAATTTGTCATATGAGAGTTAAATCTAAGGCAAGTATGTCTTGAAGAATAAGATGGAGTAATATCTCTGGTGTACCTTCAAGGCATCAACATAATGAAGAAAAGAAGAAATGATGTGCAAGCTAAAGATGTGCAATATCTAGAAGATCTCATGCTTAAAGCTTGCCATCCTCGGTGATCATGGATCGATGAAGACAAGGTCAAAGTAAAGGTTCCCCATGTTGTATGGGGAGTAACTTGCAAGTCTTCATCAAGCAAGTGCGTACAAGAGCAATCAAGAAAGGTGTTCCATCTTGAGAAGGACAAGACCGTCTACATCATAATCAAGTGGAATATGCGCAAGGCAAAGGTATGATCTTGATAGGGTTTCCTTCTTACCGGTCACATGGTGTTAGTTGGGGAGACCGGTTTATAGGATAGACAACCGTACTATCAAGAGGGGCTCTCAAGTGAGTAACTCAATCATATCTTTCCGAGAGAACTCAAAACTTTGCATACTTAGCATCATCCTTTCTTGGTTGTTATTTGGATCATATCCATGTGAGGTTCTAGAGCTTGTGGTAATATTCATAACAAGCTCTAGTTCATCAAAACAGATTTCCCTTTTATATCATATTGCGTTTTCGATCTTTGAGGTTTTCCGGTTTCTCACCAAGAGAGGTATCTTACTTTATAATACATGAAATGTTCTCTCTTGGTGGTATCCAATATTTTCGGGTCAATCAGAGTTTCCAAACTCTAGATTTCGCCATTTGAAGTTTGCCTCTTATTTGGTCCAGACCGGAGTCTACGGTGTGGACCGGAGTTTCCGCAGGAGTCCCAGGAGGCGGCTCTAGAATTCTGCCTGGGACAGTCTGATAGGTGGTCCGGAGGTTGGGCCGGAATCTCCGGTGTTGACCGGAGTCTCTGATCTGTACACCGGAGTCTCCGGTCTGGCAAGTCCCCAATGGGCAGAAAACGGTCAGAAATCTGTGGGCCTATAAAAAGGGGTCCTTCTTCCCCAATAACTAAGCTCGAGTTTGACAGGCTTTCTCCTCCATTCTTGACCCTCTTGAGCTTGCTCCCCCTTTGATCCCTCCCTTTATTCTTGCATATACTTTAGGGATTTGAAAGAGGAGATCTAGATCTACAATCCCACCAATCCATCTCTCCTCTAAGTGAGGGGAACATCTTGGGATCTAGATCTTGGAGTCTTTTGTGGATTTCCTCCATTGTTCTTCCTCTCTTATTCCCCCACAAGCTTTTGTAGCTTTGGCAGAATTTGCGAGAGAAGGATTTGAGCACTACTTGTGTTCTTGCCATTTGCTTTTGGTGCATCGGTTTGAGTTCTCCCCAGAGGATTTGGTGAGTGAAAGTTGAGAAGCTTTTTACTCTTGGATTCTTGGAACCCTAGACGGTTTGTTGGTGTTGCAGGTTGTGGCCTTGGTGGCATTTGTTGTGTCACATCCCAAGATTTTCCAAATCTTGTAATGTGAAAATAAATGAATAAAATAAAACTTTGTTTTGATTTTCAGGGCCAGAAGAAACTTTTTGAATTCAATTGGAACTTCAAACCCATTTGAATTAAATAAAATCCTAAAGGGGTTTAAAAAGATAAACATTTTAAATAAAGTAAAACAAAATATTTTGGAAATACTATTTTGGATCTTTTAAATAAAAGGATTTGGCTTTCAAAAGAAATAAAAGTTTTATAAATAAAGATTATTTTTATAAAGCCAAATTAAACCATGGCTAAGCTTTTGACATAAAACATTTTTTTTGATAAAAATAGTTAAGGTTTATTTAAGGATTTAATATCCAATTTTATTAAAGTAAAGGCTTTTCCCATTTTAAATAAAACACTAAAACTTATTTATTTAGTTTAAATAAGTTTTCTAAGTATTTTATTTTCTTAATTAAAACCTACTGAAGTGTTTTGGTTTTATTCTTAAATTTCAAAATAAATATTTTAATAAAACAAATCCTATTTGATTTAATAACTAAGGTCCAGTTTATTTAATTATTAAATGAATCCAAAAATAAAGATGGTTATTTTGTTTTAAACAAGTTATCCAAATATCATTTATTTTCAAATAAAACCTACTGTTTTGGTTTTAAAAATATTTAGATTTCAAAAGAGGTTTCTAAATAAAAACAAAACCCTATTTGATTAATAAACCTTGGTCTATTTATTTAATTAATAATGGACCCTATAAATAAAATGTTATTTTATTTTTGGGATTTGGTTTATGTTGTTAAACATAACCAAATTCAAGTGCAAAGTGTGTTGAATGTTTGATTTTTTTGAATGTTTGAATATTTGATTGAAATTCAAAACAGAATTTCATTTGGAAAAAGAAAAAGCCAACAGGAAGAAAAAATAGAATCTGGCCGACCCAACTAGACCTGGCCCAGGAAGCCCACCAACCAGCCCAACTTCTTTCCCCCGAAGAAAACGTTTGGCACCAACTCCCTGACCCGCAGAACCAATGACAAGTGGACCCCACACTCGCGCTCTCTCTCTCATAGACAGCCAGGACCCACCCCTCCCGTTCATCGTTCTCACCCGCATCGACCGTTCTCACCCGTCCCTGCCATTGATTCCTCGGCTTAATTCGCCTTGATACCGCGATTAAAAACCGCAGTAATCACGCGTGATAAAACCCCCTTACTCCTCTTTCATTCCCCCCAAACCCCACGCCTCGAGAGCCACCAGGCTATCGCAATTTTCTTCTGCACCGCCGCCGTCTCCGACGAAGTTCTCGGCCGATTCCGGCCAAGCCTGACCACTCCTTACCTCCCCGACCAAGCTCACACCTTCTCCACTCCCCGACGCATCTCTCAGCACTCTCTGCTCTACCGCGGGCGCCCCAGAGCACCACCTTCGTCAAGCTTTGACCTCGCCGTCGTCTGCCTTGTTTCCGTCGAGCCCCTCTGGTAAACCAGACAACCCCGACCCCTCTCATTCATGCACACACCTTCGCCGTGTATTGGCGCATCTTACCATGCACTTCGTTTGCCTCTGGGTGATCCCTAGCGCCGTCCTCGACGACGACTGAGCAAGGCCGAGGCGCAGCTCCACTCCGGCGAGCAATCAAGCCCGCTCCAGTGCGCCCCTCGACTAGACGGCACCACCTCGAGCTTCCCCACGTCCTTGCGAGCATAGTGAGCATGTTCTTTTCCTCCCTCACTTCCTATTTCACCAGCGCCGCCGCCGTCTGACCTCGCCTCCGCCATCGACCGTCGCTGCGCCGCCCGAGTGTGGTCAATGCGATGACAGCCGTTCGATCTAGATCGGGCGAGCAAGATTAGACCACTTAACTGTGAAGGGGTATGCCTTCTGGACCGCACGATTAGACTTGATCCAACGCACTGCAGCGCGTGATCCACCCGAACCGGTACTGTCCAATCCAATCGTGATACGTGGCCAGGTTCTGATTAAAACAGATTTTGAAACCAGATTTAAATACCATTTTGAAACCTTTGTAACTTTCAAACCACACGTCCAAAAATTACAAATTTTATATCAATGGATTCAGTGGAACAAGCCCTAGCCAACCATGCCCTTGGTTTAGCAAATAGTATCTGTTAAATTACTTATTTTTGCAGATTCATTTGTGTGCTTGTTTAGATTAGAAAAATTGTTTGAAAATGATTTTTGGATTAAAACTTTTGCAAAATGGTTTGTTGTGACCATACTGACCCTAGGAACCAACCCTTGGTGTTGAAAATGATTTTGGTAAAGTTTAGGTTAGATTATTTGACATTAGCCATTTTCTAGCCAAATAAAATTATTGATTTTATTATGAAAATGTTTTTGCATAGAAAACTTTGGGAAAATGGTTTAGACCAAACCTACTGACCCAAAACACCAAGTTTTTCAATAGCAACTCATTTGGTGAAAAACATAAAGTTTTGCTTTGATAAAAATAATTTTCACCACATAAAATAATGATTAGATTTAAAAATGGTTTATGGACCAAAACCCTTTTGCAAATGACTTTTCCACTTTGGAAAATGACCACTTTTGACTTTACAAAGTTTAGAAGCCTAGTGGAGACCACCTTTGCAATTAGAACCATCTTTTGCATGCTTGCATGCATTTCTTTGACTTTGTCATTTTATGTGTTGTTTTGCTTGATTGGTAGATTGAGTTTGTGCCTTGCTTGATTGATTTGTAGTGACTTGAAGAGTGTGATTGTTGCAAGAACAAGGAGTGAACCCATACTCTACCAAAAAGGCAAGTGATGCTTCATACTTTTTGTCCCATTACTTTCACTATGCATTAGTGATTTTGCTAAGTAAAACTTGCATGGATTTTGCTAAGTATAAACCTTACTATAGGAAAACTAGTAGATGAAACCTTAGTGGAAATCTTCCTAAGTTAAGATTCCTATTACTATCAAGCTTAGCCTAGCTAATAGAAAACATGGGTGGAATATATATTCACACTATGGAAAAATATACTAAGTCTGAGGACTTGTGTTTTGTTTAATAAAACAACTAAGTTAATGAATCACCTGGGTGGAATGGGCTTGCTTTGGTGGTTTTTGGTTGAGTGGTTCACAAGGCCATGGACTTGGCTTGTGTATCTCACTTGTGGTATGCCACCCAGGAACAAAGAGATTTGAGATGTCAAATGTTGAGAAGCTTCAAGTGCAACCACTTGGCAATATGGGCTCTGCCATGATCATATAGGTTGCAAGAACTTAGCCATATGGACAGAGGGTGGTAGTGTTTGATAGGTTGGAGCGCGTCCATTTTGGTCTAAGGGAAGGCTTCTAAAAGATCTTGTCTTGGAAAACCAAGTCTTGTGGGGAAAGTGCACCACCTCTGCAGAGTGTAAAACCTAAGTACTTAGCCATGTCCCTGGTAAAGGAAAATTTGAGCATCAAGACATGGAAGCAATCAAGAATCTCATCATTCCAATTTCTAACTTAAAATCTTGTGGTTTGAACAAGGGTTGTTTGAAATCTTCAATCTTTGATGGGGAAATTCCTTGAAAGGATCTTCAAATCTTTGATTGAGAAAAATGTTTTTACCAAACAAAACTTAGTATTTTCAAAATGTTAAGGAAAAATCTATTTTGAGCAATGCAAGCCTCAACTCCACTTAGCCAAATGCATATAGATGATAGACTCCACTATACTACCATAGTATCACTTGCCAATACAATTCAAATGTATTGACCCCTGTGGTTGTAACTTGTAATGTTGCAGGTTTGATTGTTTAGAGAAGATTGATTGATTGATTTGGATTACAAAGTCTACAACCAACATCTGCCTGTGGCACTTTTGAAGATGAAGGACCCATGACTATAGATATTCCGCTGCAATGTAATGTAATAGCCAAATGAGCTATGTAAGATGTAATAAAATTATGTTATTCCTGGTTATAAAGTTATAATATGACCTTTGTTTCTTGATATTACATCTTAACTGTGGATGCTAGCTATTCATCCAGGGACTAGCATTGTAAAACATAGGAGGTATCTACCTTACCAGGTTGAGACCTCTACAGATGGTATCAGAGCATTGTGTTGCCTGTAGGATTTGTAAACCCTAGGATTGGACAAAAACCCTTAGAAAATAGGAGTTGTATTTGTTCCAAAAACTTATTTACAAAACAAACTTGTAAACCCTTTCCTCAACCATTTTGGTTTCAACTCTACATTCTCTTCTATTTCAACTTGATGGAAAAACCTACCCCATGGCCAAAGACTTCACCATGAACAAAGGACAACATCAACTCTAATGACTTCAACATCTTCAGCATATTCACCAAGGACTTCCAACTTGGATACCACTAAGGACTACAAGTGAGACAAGGAAATCCTACTCAAGATTTAGAGACTGAGGGAATGCAAAAGTTAGAAGGAGCCTACATCACTTGAAGGATTGTAACCAAGAGTTTTTCTCAAGGAAACCATGATCCCAAGTAAGAAGAATCAACCAAGAAAGATGGAAAGATCTCAAGTGAACCATATAGATGGACCACCATATTTTAGTTAAGACAAAACCACCAACTTATGTGGTGTAACAAAAAAATATTTTGTTACCTAAGTGAGTGCTTGAACTTTGTTTGAGTGAAATGTTTGGTTTGTGATTGCATGCACATTGCTTGTATGAATTGTGATGTGTGTGGTTAGAATTGATTCCTTAGAAAATCTTTTGCCTATTCTAATCTCCCTTCAACCCAAACAGATGACTATTCCAAAAGACTCCAAGGTTGATGACACCAACACCGACCAAGAGGACAGCATGAAAGAGCTCATAGCAACTCAGAACCAGTTAAACCAACTGACAGCTCAATTCATAGCCAACAATAGTGATAAAGATCCAACACTGCAAAAGTTTTTGGAGGAACAATCCCAACTGATGCTTAAGGTGACTAATCAAATGATCAACATGGAAGAAAGCTATCCCAAAAGAGTCTTTGACAATAAGGATGACAAAGATGTTAATCTAGAAGGAACCCAAGTTAGCAATACTTGTGGAGACAAGGATCATCCATCCAAGGAACATGAAGATCAATGCCCCAAGAAGAGAGAAAGATCACCCACCTATGAAGAACATGAACTAGAAGAACTCCTAGCTTTGGAGAGACCCAAGAAGAAGAAAAAAATCCCCAACACTAGCAAGAAGGATATTACACAAGTGCAATGTTTCAAATGCAAAGAGATGGGACACTATGCCAATGAGTGCCCAGAAATGAAGAAGAACCAAGGAAACAAACAAGAGACAATAATACCAAAGAAAAAGAAAGATATCAGCCAAGTGATATGTTTCAAATGCAAGGAACCATGCCACTATGTAAACAATTGTCCAGAAAAGATGATGAACAAGTTGAACAAGCCTATGGAGAAACTCAACCTTGGCCCATGAGTCAAGTATGGAAATAAAGGACACTATGCAGATGTTTGCCCACAGAAATTTCCCCAAGATTCCAAGAAGGACAATGTGTAATTTTTGTTTGAAATTTTTTAAGGGTGGTAGTACCCTAGATGCTTTTGAGCCAACTTGTAACCCCTAGCCTCCCCAAATCTCGGGAAGAGATTTATTTTAAGGGTGGTAGCCTGTCACATCCCAAGATTTTCCAAATCTTGTAATGTGAAAATAAATGAATAAAATAAAACTTTGTTTTGATTTTCAGGGCCAGAAGAATCTTTTTGAATTCAATTAGAACTTCAAACCCATTTGAATTAAATAAAATCCTAAAGGGGTTTAAAAAGATAAACATTTTAAATAAAGTAAAACAAAATATTTTGGAAATACTATTTTGGATCTTTTAAATAAAAGGATTTGGCTTTCAAAAGAAATAAAAGTTTTATAGATAAAGATTATTTTTATAAATCCAAATTAAACCATGGCTAAGCTTTTGACATAAAACATTTTTTTTGATAAAAATAGTAAAGGTTTATTTAAAATAAAATAATAAGGATTTAATATCCAATTTTATTAAAGTAAAGGCTTTTCCCATTTTAAATAAAACACTAAAACTTATTTATTTAGTTTAAATAAGTTTTCTAAGTATTTTATTTTCTTAATTAAAACCTACTGAAGTGTTTTGGTTTTATTTTTAAATTTCAAAATAAATATTTTAATAAAACAAATCCAATTTATTTAATAACTAAGGTCCAGTTTATTTAATTATTAAATGAATCCAAAAATAAAGATGGTTATTTTGTTTTAAACAAGTTTTCCAAATATATTTTATTTTCAAATAAAACCTACTGTTTTGGTTTTAAAAATATTTAGATTTCAAAAGAGGTTTGTAAATAAAAACAAAACCCTATTTGATTAATAAACCTTGGTCTATTTATTTAATTAATAATGGACCCTATAAATAAAATGTTATTTTATTTTTGGGATTTGGTTATGTTGTTAAACATAACCAAATTCAAGTGCAAAGTGTGTTGAATGTTTGATTTGTTTGAATGTTTGAATATTTGATTGAAATCAAAACAGAATTTGATTTGGAAAAAGAAAAAGCCAACAGGAAGAAAAAATAGAATCTGGCCGACCCAACTAGACCTGGCCCAGGAAGCCCACCAACCAGCCCAACTTCTTTCCCCCGAAGAAAATGTTTGGCACCAACTCCATGACCCACAGAACCAATGACAAGTGGACCCCACACTCGCGCTCTCTCTCTCTCACAGACAGCCAGGACCCACCCCTCCTGTTCATCGTTCTCACCCGCATCGACCGTTCTCCCCCGTCCCTGCCATTGATTCCTCGGCTTAATTCGCCTTGATGCCGCGATTAAAAACCGCAGTAATCACGCGTGATAAAACCCCCCTTACTCCTCTTTCATTCCCCCCAAACCCCACGCCTCGAGAGCCACCAGGCTGTCGCAATTTTCTTCTGCACCGCCGCCATCTCCGACGAAGTTCTCGGCCGATTCCGGCCAAGCCTGACCACTCCTTACCTCCCCGACCAAGCTCACACCTTCTCCACTCCTCGGCGCATCTCTCAGCACTCTCTGTTCTACCGCGGGCGCCCCAGAGCACCACCTTCGTCAAGCTTTGACCTCGCCGTCGTCTGCCTCGTTTTCGTCGATCCCCTCTGGTAAACCAGACAACCCCGACCCCTCTCGTTCACGCACACACCTTCGCCGTGTCTTGGCGTATATGACCATGCACTTCGTTTGCCTCTGGGTGATCCCTAGCGCCGTCCTCGACGACGACTGAGCAAGGCCGAGGCGCAGCTCCACTCCGACGAGCAATCAAGCCCGCTCCAGTGCGCCCCTCGACTAGACGGCACCACCTCGAGCTTCCCCATGTCCTTGCGAGCACGGTGAGCATGTTCTTTTCCTCCCTCACTTCCTATTTCACCAGCGCCGCCGCCGTCTGACCTCGCCGCCGCCAGCGACCGTCACTGCGCCGCCCGAGTGTGGTCAATGCGATGACAGTCGTTCGATCTAGATCGGGCGAGCAAGATTAGACCGCTTAACTGCGAAGGGGTATGCCTTCTGGACCGCACGATTAGACTTGATCCAACGCACTGCAGCGCGTGATCCACCCGAACCGGTACCGTCCAATCCAATCGTGACGCGTGGCCATGTTCTGATTAAAACCGATTTTGAAACCAGATTTAAATACCATTTTGAAACCTTTGTAACTGTCAAACCACACGTCCAAAAATTACAAATTTTATATCAATGGATTCAGTGGAACAAGCCCTAGCCAACCATGCCCTTGGTTTAGCAAATAGTATCTATTAAATTACTTGTTTTTGCAGAGTCATTTGTGTGCTTGTTTAGATTAGAAAAATTGTTTGAAAATGATTTTTGGATTAAAACTTTTGCAAAATGGTTTGTTGTGACCATACTGACCCTAGGAACCAACCCTTGGTGTTGAAAATGATTTTGGTAAAGTTTAGGTTAGATTATTTTACATTAGCCATTTTCTAGCCAAATAAAATTATTGATTTTATTATGAAAATGTTTTTGCAAAGGAAACTTTGGGAAAATGGTTTAGACCAAACCTACTGACCCAAAACACCAAGTTTTGCAATAGCAACTCATTTGGTGAAAAACATAAAGTTTTGCTTTGATAAAAATAATTTTCACCACATAAAATAATGATTAGATTTAAAAATGGTTTATGGACCAAAACCCTTTTGCAAATGACTTTGCCACTTTGGAAAATGACCACTTTTGACTTTACAAAGTTTATAAGCCTAGTGGAGACCACCTTTGCAATTAGAACCATCTTTTGCATGCTTGCATGCATTTCTTTGACTTTATCATTTTATGTGTTGTTTTGCTTGATTGGTAGATTGAGTTTGTGCCTTGCTTGATTGATTTGTAGTGACTTGAAGAGTGTGATTGTTGCAAGAACAAGGAGTGAACCCATACTCTACCAAAAAGGCAAGTGATGCTTCATACTTTTTGTCCCATTACTTTCACTATGCATTAGTGATTTTGCTAAGTAAAACTTGCATGGATTTTGCTAAGTATAAACCTTACTATAGGAAAACTAGTAGATGAAACCTTAGTGGAAATCTTCCTAAGTTAAGATTCCTATTACTATCAAGCTTAGCCTAGCTAATAGAAAACATGGGTGGAATATATATTCACACTATGGAAAAATATACTAAGTCTAAGGACTTGTGTTTTTGTTTTATAAAACAACTAAGTTAATGAATCACCTGGGTGGAATGGGCTTGCTTGGTGGTTTTTGGTTGAGTGGTTCACAAGGCCATGTACTTGGCTTGTGTATCTCACTTGTGGTATGCCACCTAGGAACAAAGAGATTTGAGATGTCAAATGTTGAGAAGCTTCAAGTGCAACCACTTGGCAATATGGGCTCTGCCATGATCATATAGGTTGCAAGAACTTAGCCATATGGACAGAGGGTGGTAGTGTTTGATAGGTTGGAGCGCGTCCATTTTGGTCTAAGGGAAGGCTTCTGAAAGATCTTGTCTTGGAAAACCAAGTCTTGTGGGGAAAGTGCACCACCTCTGCAGAGTGTAAAACCTAAGTACTTAGCCATGTCCCTGGTAAAGGACAATTTGAGCATCAAGACATGGAAGCAATCAAGAATCTCATCATTCCAATTTCTAACTTAAAATCTTGTGGTTTGAACAAGGGTTGTTTGAAATCTTCAATCTTTGATGGAGAAATTCCTTGAAAGGATCTTCAAATATTTGATTGAGAAAAATGTTTTTACCAAACAAAACTTAGTATTTTCAAAATGTTAAGGAAAAATCTATTTTGAGCAATGCAAGCCTCAACTCCACTTAGCCAAATGCATATAGATGATAGACTCCACTATACTACCATAGTATCACTTGCCAATACAATTCAAATGTATTGACCCCTGTGGCTGTAACTTGTAATGTTGCAGGTTTGATTGTTTAGAGAAGATTGATTGATTGATTTGGATTACAAAGTCTACAACCAACATCTGCCTGTGGCACTTTTGAAGATGAAGGACCCATGACTATAGATATTCCGCTGCAATGTAATGTAATAGCCAAATGAGCTATGTAAGATGTAATAAAATTATGTTATTCCTGGTTATAAAGTTATAATATGAGCTTTGTTTCTTGATATTACATCTTAACTGTGGATGCTAGCTATTGATCCAGGGACTAGCATTGTAAAACACAGGAGGTATCTACCTTACCAGGTTGAGACCTCTACATGTTGGGAGCCTCCAATTAAGTTGTGGAGAAGTGCCCCAACCTTGTGAGAGGTTCCGGTTTGCCACCGACAAGTGCACCGATAGTTGAAGTGTGGATCGATCCCGTTGGGGTGAGATTCACCGGAGAATAAGGGAGGCCTTTTGTGGCATAGGTGGTTAGATACCACCCCCTCTCCAAACGATACGTACTCCATGTTGGGAGGAACTCGGTAAAATATCGTCGTCCCCGCGTGCCTCGGTTATCTCTATACCCGAGCTCTTACTTATGCACTTTACTTTGTGCTACCCTTCGTGCTTGAATTATATATCTTGCTATCACATAGTTGTTTGTCTTTCTTAGCATAAGTTGTTGGTGCACATAGGTGAACCCTAGATTGTTCTAGGTTTTGTTCTTAACAAAGTAAACGCTATTTTAATTCCACCTTTGTTGGGCCACTCTCAGAAAAGTTTTAATCGCCTATTCACCCCCCTCTAGGCGACATCTGGATCCTTTCAAACGGTTTGTTTGTTTTTTATGAACATCATCACATATTCTCTTGCTAGTTACTTATTAGGCCATTGTAGTTCATGAATTGCGTCGTTCCGTATGAAATGTCATACCAACCAATTCGGTATCCAATACCCAAGAACCACATTTGAAAGAACATGTGGACCCCCATGTGTGGTTTTGGCAATTAATGACAATCTTTATGGACTAATGTGTGTATTAAGTCGCACTTGTGGAATTTTCCTTTGGTAGCGCTTGGAGCATGTGTTGGCTTCAAGGTAAATGAAATGAGGATAAGATGTGTCGTGCAAGCTCAAAATGCGTCATCTATAGAATATTTCATGTTTGATGCTTGCCATCCTCGGTGATCATGGATCGATGATGAGGAATCAAGACAAGTGTCCATCTTGAGAAGGACAAGATCGTCTACATCGAGCTCAAGTGGATTTCTCAAGGCAAAGGTATAATATTGATAGGGTTTCCCTTTTGCCGGTTTTAGGATAGATAACCGTACTATCAAGAGGGGCTCTCGAATGAGTAACTCGGTCACATCGTTCGGAGAGAGCTCAAACCTTTGCATACTTGCATCATCATATTTGGTTGTTATTTGTTCTTATCCATGTGAGTATATAGAGATTGTGGTAATCTCCATAACAAGGTCTAGTTCATCAAAAACGGATTTCCCTTTTATATCATATTGCGTTTTGATCTTGGAGGTTTTACCGGTTTGTATTCTAGAGATAGGTAAAACCTTCCATTATTTGGTTCTTACTCATGTGAGGATTTAGAGCTTGTGTTAATCTCCATGACAATCTCTAGTTCATCGAAAACGGATTTCATATGCATTTTCTATTACATTTTCGATGTTGGAGGTTTTATCGGTTCGTCTTTTTGAGAGAGGCTAAACCTTTCATCATTTGGATATATCCTACCTTTTTGTACTATGATGTTTCTTTGCATGATCTTGTATAGCTTGTTTTCCTCTTCGAAACGAGCCCAGGAACATGAAAATCGGAGTCCGGATGCAAAAGTTATGGCCGTTTTCGTTCAGGGATGACTGGTAGTACCGGACCAGGGTCCGGTAGTACCGCCCCTTAGTACCGGGTGGTACTGAATAAGGTGCGTTTGGTGACCTGGGATCCCCAGGGAATGTCTGGTAGTACCGGGAATGTCCGGTAGTACCGGGAAAAAGTCCGGTAGTACCGGGAGTCGTGTTTTTGGGCTTCAACGGTTGGATTTGGGGGGGGGGGGGGGGGCTATTTAAGGGGCCTTTTTCCCCAATGGTTCTCCGACCATTCTTGAAAGTTTTCCCCTCCATTGTTGACCTTCTTGAGCTTGCTTACCCTCAATCCCTCCTATGATTCTTGCATATTCTTGAGGGATTTGAAAGAGGAGATCTAGATCTACAATCCCACCAATCAATATCTCCTCTAAGTGAGGGGAACATCTTGGGATCTAGATCATGGAGTCCTTTGTGGATTTCCTCCATTGTTCTTCCTATCTTATTCCCCCATAAGCTTTTGTACCTTTGGTGGAATTTTGGAGAGAATTATTTGAGCACTTCTTGTGTTCTTGCCATTGCATTTGGTGCATCGGTTTGAGTTCTCCTCGGAGGATTTGGTGAGTGAAAGTTGAGAAGATTTTTACTCTTGGGTTCTTGGAACCCTAGACGGTTTGTTGGTGTTGCAGGTTGTGGCCTTGGTGGCGTTTGTTGGGAGCCTCCAATTAAGTTGTGGAGAAGTGCCCCAACCTTGTGAGAGGTTCCGGTTTGCCACCGACAAGTGCACTGATAGTGGAAGTGTGGATCGATCCCGTTGGGGTGAGATTCACCGGAGAATAAGGGAGGCCTTTTGTGGCGTAGGTGGTTAGATACCATCCCCTCTCCAAACGAGACGTACTCCATGTTGGGAGGAACTCGGTAAAATATCATCGTCCCCGCGTGCCTCGGTTATCTCTATACCCGAGCTCTTTATTTATGCACTTTACATTGTGATAGCCTTCGTGCTTGAATTAATCTATATATTGCCATCACATTGTTGCTTGTATTGCTTAGCATAAGTTGTTGGTGCACATAGGTGGACTCTAGTTGTTCTAGGTTGTGCTTGAAAAAGTAAACTCTAGTTTAATTCCGCCTTTGTCGAGCCACTCTCGGAAAAGTTTTAATCGCCTATTCACCCCCTCTAGGCGACATCTGTATCCTTTCAATTGGTATCAGAGCCTGGTCTCTCATTTTAGGCTTCACCTTGAGAGTAAAGATGTCGGCTAGGGGATTAGTGCACAATGACATGTTTATATTCGATGGCACAAATTATGATATATGGAAAAAATTGCATGCTCATTCATTTTCGGGACATGGACCCAAATTTGGAGCGTATTGTAGATATGGGTTTTTCTCCTCCTATGGATTTAAAAAATCTATCTTGTGAGGATGATAAAAACTTATATCTCGATGCTCAAGCCTCTAATGTGGTTGTTAATGCTTTGAGGTATGTAGTTACCTCTTCAATCATTCCTTTTTGGAGCGCTCATGAGTTATGGACAAAACTTCAAGATAAATATGGTGTGTCCAACATTATTGAGGATGATTGTGTTGCTTCCACTTCCGGTCGAGATGAGTTCTCATCCTCTACCACTTCACCAACATGTGACTTTTCACAAGGTAATGATATGGTGAGTGGTGATAGAAATTGCAATTTAGATAATGTGCTTACTATTTGTAATCCCTCATCTCTATCTAGTTGCAATGATCTATCTTTGGACCTTAACACTTCTAGCACTACAAACTTCTTACATGCTTGTGTTAATAGTCCTTGCATATCATGTATAAATGACTTGAATAAATCTCATGATGATATGCTTGTGTTGTCTTGTTGCCATGATAAAAATGTTTCTATTTCCTATAGTTCTTGTGTTGCTAACCATGTAGAGGAAACCGAAGATTCTATGGGCCAAGATAAGGTTTGAATGAAACCACAAATGCAATCTCACCTTCACCTTCTTTCGGTACCCACCTATGCCTTATGGCTAGGGATTCAAAGGTAACTCCTACTTTGGAACCCATTACCCCTTGTGATGAGTAGGATGTGGATAATGTGGAAGAAGAGCTTGATATTGATGTTTTATATGAAAAGGGTGAGATTGTTTATCATGCCCTTGTTAAAAAGGATATTACTTCCTCTAACTTTGTTGAAATCTTGGACTTTGCTATTAAGAGCAAAGAACATATTGATAAGTTAGAAACTCAAATTTAGTTGCATGATAACAACTTTGATAAAGTGTGTAGCCTTGAGCGTGAGTATGCTAATATAATTGCAAACCTAAATAAAGCTCTTGAAGAGGAACAAACCACTAAGGAATCTCTTAAGTATACCTTTGCTTTAGAGATGTCTAGAGTAAAGGAATCCCATGATATAGATCTTGAGGTGGCAAGTGATCTCAAAATTAAAAATGATGAGACTCAAGTTGCTTATATTAAACTCCTTGAGGATTTTGATCACCTAAAAAATGTCTCTAGGGTCATAAAGGGTGAGCTCATCAAACTCACCGAGTCACATGAGCAACTTAAAGCTTCATATTCAAAAGAGATTGCCAAGTTGCCCTCACCTCTTGCTAATAATAATGATGCTTGTGCTACTAACATTATTTCTTGTGAAGCATCTATCTTGAAGGAGAATGTTGAGCTAAAGGCTCAACTTGCTTTGCTAACTAGCAACTATTGGAAATTAGAAGAAAGTCACGTTAAGCTCTCGAGCTTGCATGAGGATCTTCTAGTCTCCCATGGTAGGCTAAAGTTAGCTCATGAGGCCATTGTGTCAAAGGTAACATCTAGTGTTATATTGCCATGTGCTAGTCCTTGTAATTCATCCTCTCACAACCATGATATATCTCATGATGAATTACATTCCGTGCCTTGTTGCTCTAACAATGTAGCATCTACTTCCTCTAGTGTTTTTGTTGAAACTAACCATGTAGAAGAAATCAAAAGGCTCAAGGCTCAAGTCACTTCTTTGAAGAATGACTTAAAAAATCTGGCCAACATCAAGTCAAGAATCCGGCCAACATTGTTTGCTTCAAGTGCAAGGAAGAAGGGCATCATGTTAGATCTTTCCCATTGAAGAAGAAGTCTCCTAGTGTGAAGAAACAAGGGAAGCAGCCTCAAGCTCCACCTCAAGTCATTAATAGGACTCTTCCTAAGAGGACTACTCGAGCTCTTCCTCGAGTTGTGGCTTCACCTAAGAAGAAAGATGGAAAGAGTATAACTTGCTACATATGCCGTGAGAAGGGGCATATTTCTTCCTCATGCACTATCGATATCTCCTCATCCAACCCTATCATTATTGATGATGCTTATTCTCTTTGTAAGGATGAGATTGGCAATGTGTTTACCAAATTTGTTGGTGCTCAATGTGGTGTCAAGAAAAGAACCATTTGGGTTGCCAAGCCTATTGTGACTAACTTCTTAGGACCCAACTTGGTTGGGGACCAACAAGCCAAAACTTGATCAATAGGTGTGTTTTGGAGGGCATTGGAGCCTTGGCTACATTATGAAGAATTGAGGGATCTTCATCAATTATTATTGTCAAGCCAAGCCATTTGGATTATCATGATTATATTATATTTCCAATGTTACTCCTTGCGGTAACATATGCTAAACTCTTTACATTGAAAGTTACTCGCCCCCTTGTGCATGTGTTGGTTTTGTATCTTCCATGCTTTTGTACATGTTGTGCTTTCCACTTAATTGTCTTGAGGTATCAATCATATTTGTGTATGATTAGGTGGCACACCATGTATGTGTGTTTCTTGTGTTGAGCCTTACTTGATTATATTTGATATCTTATTTGGCTCTTGTGAGAGATTAATGGACTATCCCATTTTGGGGGAGTGTTATGCTTAGGCATTCCACAATCCTAAAAATGTGTGTACATGAGGAATACCACCTAGCATTTATATTGGGATATTATCTAGTCTCTATGTGGTACAATTCTCATGAGAAATTTAAGTTTTATAATGTCCATTAATTATCTCTATTTGTATTATTTTGCCTCGTGTTGGTTTTATGGTAGTATCACATTATGGGGGAGTCATATGCTTAGTGCATATTACAATCCTAGAAAATGTGAATATTCGAGGTTGTGTCACTTAGAATTGATATTGATAATTATCTAGCTCCTACGTGACACATTTGCTCATACAAGTTCCAATTTGCTTGAATGCCTTTATTGATCATATTTTGGATCTTGTATATGAGAGTGTTTCTTGGTATGTGTTTCCTCATATTTAGATATATATATATCAGCATGTAAACCATTTGCTTCAAGTTACTCTAATCACTAGTGATTGTGTGACTATTGAAAGCTACCAAGAATCTTGTTTGAAGTTGTCACATCCCAAGATTTTTCAAATATTGTTATGTGAAAAATAAATGAATAAAATAAAACTTTGTTGATTTTCAGGGTGAGAAGAAACTTTTTGATTCCAATTGGAAACCTTGAAAACCTATTTGGATCAAATAAAATCCTAAAGGGATTTAAAAAGATAAATAAACAATAAAGTTAAAAATATTTGGAATTACTATTTTTTGGATCCTTTAATAAAAAGATTTGGTTTCAAAGAAAGGGATAGAATTATAAATAAAGATTATTTTATAGAGCCAAATTAAATCTTGGCCAAAGCTTTTGAAATAAAAAAAATATTTCTATTTAATAAAAAAGAGTAAAAGTTTATTTAAATAAAATAATGAGAGTTTATTAATAAACCAATTTTATTAAAATAAAGGGGTTTACCATTTTAATTAAAACTTGTTAAATTATTTTAAACAAGTTTTCCAAGTATTTTATATTCTCAAATAAAACCTACTGAAGTGTTTTGGTTATATATCTAGATTTTCAAAAATAAAGATTTTATTAAAACAAATCCTATTTGAATTAAATGATTAAGGTCTAGTCATTTAATTATTAATGGACCCTAAAATAAAAATATTATTTTATTTTGGGACTTGGATTTGTGTTGTTAAACAGAACCAAACTCAAATGCGAAGTGTGGTGGAAGTTTGTTTGATTGAATGTCTGAATTGTTTGATTGAATTTCAAAAACAGAAAATGAAATGGAAAAAGGAAAAAGATTCAGTACAAAAAAAAGAAACAAACAACCCAACCCTTCTGGCCCAGCGAGCCCAGTTTCAGCCCAACTACTTCCCCCACGCACGAAACGTTTTTACCCAAACACGCACCAGCGCAGTCCTAGACAGGTGGCCCCTCTCCCTATCTCTCTCCCTCGTTGACAGCAAGGCCCCACCCCTCCTGCTCATCGTCTTCAACCACGACCCCGTCGCCCTGCCGTTGCAGCCAGTAACTCCGGCGTTGATTACGCGTTGATGGAGCCCTTGATTCCTCCCAGTAACCGCGCCCATTTAACCTCCTGCGTATTCCCTCTCTTTCCCCTCAAACCCCGCTGCAAGTGAGCCACCAGGCTGCCCCCAATTCCCTTTGCTTTGCCACTGCTCCGACGACGTCTCTGACCAAATTCCGGCGCCGTCTAGCCTCGCCTCGCCTTCCCAAGCACACGAGCTCGCTCCTCACCTCCTGGCGCATCTCCCTGTGCCACTCATTCACTCGCGGGCGCCCCTGAACGTCGACTTCGTCTTCATCTGAGCGCCGCCGCGCCTGCCATTCCCTCCGGCGAGAATTCCTAGTAAGCTCAGACTGCCCCGAAGCCATTCATTGATGCTCACATGTTCCCTGGTACCGTGCGCGTCTAACGCACCCCTTATTTTGATCTGGCACGCCTTGTAGCCCCGCCTCCGTCGACGACCATACGAACCCGAGGCGCAGCTCCACTCCGGCGAGCGATTCCGATCACCTTCGTGCGCCCCTTCGCCAGCCAGTACAATGTTGAGCATCACCTCGACCTCGCGAGCACGGTGAGCACCTCCACTTATCTCCTTGCTTCCTGTAACCGCCGCTAGCACACCGTCTGACCGTGCGCTGCCGCTCACCGCCGCGCAGCGCCGCCCGTTATTGACCAAGCAGACGTGTTTGTTAGAACTTGATCCGATGGCGGAGAATAGAACTAAGCGAAGGGGTATGAGTTGAACCAGAGCCGCTCGATACGCTTTAGATCCTACGGTCCAGCGAGCACGATCCGCCCGAAGCGGTACCGGCCAATGAGATTGAGTCGCGTGGCACTAGTCTGTTTAAAACAAAATTTTGAATCTGATTTAGATGCAAATTTGTAAACCTCATAACTTTTGATTCACACGTCCAAAATTTTCAAATTTTATATCAATGGATTCATAAAAGCAAGACCTGGCCAACCATGCACTTTTTTTAGTAAAAAGCTTCTGGTAAAATGTGTTTTTTTGCAGAAACTTGTGTATGCCTGTTTAGGATATAGAATTTATTTCAAAATGATTTTAGGGTTGAAATCTTTGAAAATTGGTTTGCTGTGAACCTACTGACCTTAGGAACCAACTTATGGATTTAAAAATGTATTTTGTGAATTTTAGGATTGAATAATTGAATTAGCCCATTTCTAGTCAAATAAAAATATTGATTTTGCTATGGAAATGATTTTTGGGTAAAACCTTTGGAAAATGTTTTGATTCAAACCTACTGACCCAAAACACCAAGTTTTGTGAATTAACAACTTATTTGGTGAACAATATAAAATTGTTGCTTTGCTAAAAACATTTTCCACCACATAAAATTATGGTTTGATTTAAAAATGGTTTATAGATAAAACCCTTTTGCAAATGGTTTTGACACTTTAGCAAATGACCATTTTTGAACCTTACAATGTGTAGAGCCTAGTAGAAACCACCTTTGCAAATAAAACTATCTTTTGCATGCTTGCATGCATAACTTTGTTTCTATTATTTTATGTGTGATGAATTGTTTGATTATTGGTTGGAATGCTAGTTGAATCCATGTTTGCTTGATTGAATTGTAGTGAAGTTAGAAGAGTGTGATATTAGCAAGACCAAGAAGTGAACCAACCTCCTCTACCAAAAAGTCAAGTGACACTATCATCCATGTCCTATTATTTTCATTACACTTAGTGGATTTTGAAACATGCATGTTAAGGACTACTATATTTTGCTATGCTAAGTCCTAATAGGATACCCTTATATATTCCTTAGTGAAAACAACGTAGTTGTAAAATGCTTAGCCATGCTATATATATTGAGATGAGATACATGTTGAGATTATATGAAGTTGGGAAAAGACTTATGTTTTATATAATAAAACAAGTACTCAATGAACCACCTAGGTAGACAAAGATATTCAAGTTTTGGACAAGGTGGCAACAAGAGGAACCATGTTTATATGGAAATCTCTTTTTGTTGTGCACTAGATGAAAACCACCCAGGGACTTAGAGATTGAACATGTTTCTCGTACAGTGGCTTCCGTGTACAGCCACATGCTAAATGGGCACTGGCTTAGTCAATTACATTGTGGAAGACCCATGCATTGGCCTCTTCAGGTTAACTAAATGAGGGAACTCGGAACCCTACATTGGTGCCTGGTAGACAAGCTAGCATTGTGTACTGGGAGGACCCTATGGAAAGACTTCATCACATTCTCAATTTGCCAGTACTCCATCTTGGTGAGTACTTATCCAGCGGCCACTGGTGGCAACAAGATGAGAGTGTGTCATGTGGGTAAAGTGTACAACTTCTGCAGAAGATAAAAACCTAAGTACTTAGCCATGTCCCCGGTTAAGGACAATACTGAGCAACTAAGGCCTGAAGCTATGGGAAATCTCGACATTCCAATTTCTAAAAGTAAAACTTGAAAGTGACAACAAAAGACTTGAAGCACTTGGGGTGTACCAAGGAGCTCAAAAGATTTTTGACAAAGACTTGAAGCACTTGGGGTGTACCAAGGAGCTCAAAAGATTTTGACAAAGACTTGAAGCACTTGGGGTGTACCAAGGAGCTCAGAAAGATTTTGACAAAAGATCAAAATTATTTTGAAGAAGATAGGAAAAATATTATCGCTTTCTGCAAATGAGCCTAAAACCCTACTTAGCCAAATATGCATGTAATGTTAGGATCCACTTATTTCTACATAGTAGTGAAACTTGCCAATACAATTCAAATGTATTGACCCTTGTGGCTGTAACTTGTTATGTTGTAGGTTTGTTTGATATTAGTGAAGTTATTTATTAGGATTACAAGTCTACAACCAACATGTCTGTCTGTGGCACTTTGAAGATGAAGGACCCCATGCTTATAGATAGTCTGCTGCAATGTAATGTAATAGCCAAATGAGCTATGTAAGATGTAATAAATTATGTTATTCCTGGTTATAAAGTTGTACTATGACCTTTGTTTCTTGATATTACATCTTAACTGTGGATGCTAGCTATTGATCCAGGGACTAGCATTGTAAACACAGGGATCTCTACCTTATTAAAGGTTGGGACCTCTACAGATGGTATCAGAGCATTGTGTTGCCTGTAGGATTTGTAAACCTAGGATTGGACAAAAACCCTTAGAAAAAAATAGGAGTTGTATTTGTTCCAAAACTTATTTACAAACAATCTTGTAAACTCTTTTCCCAAACCATTTTGGTTTGATTCTACATCTCTTCTATTTAAAACTTGATGGATAAAGCCTACCCATGGCCAAAGACTTCACCATGTGCAAATGACCCTATCAACTCTAATGACTTCAACATCTTCAACTCTAATGACTTCAACATCTTCAGCATTTTCACCAAGGACCTCAACCTTGGATATCACTAAGGACAAGTGAGACAAGAAATCTTGCTCGAGATTTGAAGACTAAGGAAACACAAATTAGAAGGAGCCATCGTCACTTTAAAGTTTTTGTGACCAAGAGTTTTCCCAAGGAAACCATGATCTCAAGCAAGAAGAATCAACCAAGAGGGATGGAAAGATCACAAGTAAACCATATAGATGGACCACCATATTTAGTTTAAGCCAAACCCACCAACTTATGTGGTGTAACAAAAATATTTTTGGTTGCCTAAGAATATGCTTGGAAACTTGTGTTTGAAAGGAGTGTTTGTTTGTGATTGCTTGCACATTGTCTGTGTGAATTGTGAAGTGTGTGATTAGAATTATTTCCTTAGAGATATTTTGCCTATCCTAATCTCAATTCAACCCAAACAGATGACTACTCCAAGAGACTCCAACATCAAGGATGATGACACCAACAACAACCAAGAGGACAACATGAGAGAACTTATAGCAACCCAAAACCAGTTGAACCAAATGACAGCTCAATTTATAGCCAACACCAGTGGGGAAGATCCAACCCTGCAAGGATTTTTGGAAACCCAAGCCCAAATGTTGCACCAGTGGGGAAGATCCAACCCTGCAAGGATTTTTGGAAACCCAAGCCCAAATGTTGCATAAGGTGACAGATCAAATGATCAACATGAAAGGCAACTCTTCCAAAGGTGTTTGTGACAACAAGGATGACAAAGATGTTATTCTAGAAGGAACCAAAGCTTGCAATATTTGTGGAGACAAGGATCACACTTCCAAGGAGCATGGAGATCAATGCCCCAACTGTGAAGAGAAACATCTAGTAGGCCAATGTCCCACCTCTCAAGCTACTTGTTACCTATGTGAAGGAAATAATCATGTCCCTATTCAATGCCCCATCTATTCCATAGTTGAACAAAGGAAACAAGGTGGAGTACAACAACTGGTTGCAAACTATCAAGAGGGATCTAAGTATACCAAGAAGGATGATGACAAAGGAAAAGCTCCACTTGTACCTCCATGCAATACAACCCAATTTAAAGGACCAAGGAAGAGGCATATGAACTATCCAAAGAGCAATAGAAGGTCAAAGAAACCAGTAGACATTCCTACCTATGAGATAACATATGAAGAACATGAACTAGAAGCACTCCTAGCTTTGGAGAAACCCAAGAAAAAGAAGGACAAAAGCCATGTACAATGTAATCATTGTAAAGAAATGGGACACTATTCCAGTGAATGTCCAAAGAAACAGAAGTATAAGGAGATTGGTCAAGTATGGTGCAACAATTGCAAAGAGCTAGGCCATTATGCAGCAACTTGTCCACAAGAGATACGTGAAGAACTCAAACTTATCACATGTTACAACTGTGGTAACCAAGGACATTATGCAAGCAACTGTCCAGAAAAGATGAAGCACAAGATAAACAAGCCTATGAAGGATCTCAGCCTTGTCACATGTTTCAAGTGTGGAAACAAAGGACACTATGCAGATGTTTGCCCAGAGAAGTTTCCCCAAGATCCCAAGCAAGCCAAGATGTAATTTAGTTGGAAAAATTTTAAGGGTGGTAGTACCCTAGATGATTTGAGCCTACTTGTAACCCTAGCCTTCCCAAATCTCGGGACGAGATTTATTTTAAGGGTGGTAGCCTGTCACATCCCAAGATTTTTCAAATCTTGTTATGTGAAAAATAAATGAATAAATAAAACTTTGTTGATTTTCAGGGTGAGAAGAAACTTTTTGATTCCAATTGGAAACCTTCAAAACCTATTTGGATCAAATAAAATCCTAAAGGGATTTGAAAAGATAAATAAACAATAAAGTTAAAAATATTTGGAATTACTATTTTTGGATCCTTTAATAAAAAGATTTGGTTTCAAAGAAAAGGATAGAATTATAAATAAAGATTATTTTATAGAGCCAAATTAAATCTTGGCCAAAGCTTTTGAAATAAAAAAATATTTCTATTTAATAAAAAAGAGTAAGAGTTTATTTAAATAAAATAATGAGAGTTTATTAATAAACTAATTTTATTAAAATAAAGGGGTTTACCATTTTAATTAAAACTTGTTAAATTATTTTAAACAAGTTTTCCAAGTATTTTATATTCTCAAATAAAACCTACTGAAGTGTTTTGGTTATATATCTAGATTTTCAAAAATAAAGATTTTATTAAAACAAATCCTATTTGAATTAAATGATTAAGGTCTAGTCATTTAATTATTAATGGACCCTAAAATAAAAATATTATTTTGTTTTGGGACTTGGATTTGTGTTGTTAAACAGAACCAAACTCAAATGCAAAGTGTGGTGTAAGTTTGTTTGATTGAATGTTTGAATTGTTTGATTGAATTGCAAAAATAGAAAATGAAATGGAAAAAGGAAAAAGATTCAGTACAAAAAAAAGAAACAAACAGCCCAACCCTTCTGGCCCAGCGAGCCCAGTTTCAGCCCAGCTACTTCACCCACGCGCGAAACGTTTTTACCCAAACACGCACCCGCGCAGTCCCAGACAGGTGGCCCCTCTCCCTATCTCTCTCCCTCGCTAACAGCAAGGCCCCACCCCTCCTGTTCATCGTCTTCAACCACGACCCCGTCGCCCTGCCGTTGCAGCCAGTAACTCCGGCGTTGATTACGCGTTGATGGAGGTCTTGATTCCTCCCAGTAACCGTGCCCATTTAACAGCATGTGTCTTCCCTCTCTTTCCCCTCAAACCCCGCTGCAAGTGAGCCACCAGGCTGCCCCCAATTCCCTTTGCTTTGCCACTGCTCCGACAACGTCTCCGACCAAATTCCGGCGCCGTCCAGCCTTGCCTCGCCTTCCCAAGCACACGAGCTCGCTCCTCACCTCCTGGCGCATTTCCCTGTGCCACTCATTCACTCGCGGGAGCCCCAGAACGTCGACTTCGTCTTCATCTGAGCGCCGCCGCGCCTGCCATCCCTCCGGCGAGACTTCCTGGAAAGCTCAGACCGCCCCGAAGCCATTCATTGATGCTCACATGTTCCCTGGTATCGTGCGCGTCTAATGCACCCATTATTTTGATCTGGCACGCCTTGTAGCCCCGCCTCCGTCGACGACCATACGAACCCGAGGCGCAGCTCCACTCCGGCGAGCGATTTCTATCACCTTCGTGCGCCCCTTCGCCAGCCAGTACCACGTTGAGCATCACCTCGACCTCACGAGCACAGTGAGCACCTCCACTTCTCTCCTTGTTTCCTGTAACCGCCACTAGCACACCGTCTGACCGCGCGCCGCCGCGCAGCGCCGCCCGTTATTGACCAAGCAGACGTGTCCGTTAGATCTTGATCCGATGGCGGAGAATAGAACTAAGCGAAGGGGTATGAGTTGAACCAGAGCCGCTCGATACGCTCTAGATCCTACGGTCCAGCGAGCACGATCCGCCCGAAGCGGTACTGGCCAATGAGATTGTTTTGAATCTGATTTAGATGCAAATTTGTAAACCTCATAACTTTTGATCCATACGTCCAAAATTTGCAAATTTTATATCAATGGATTCAGAAAAGCAAGCCCTAGCCAACCATGCACTTTTTTTAGTAAAAATCTTCTGGTAAAATGTGTGTTTTTGCAGAAACTTGTGTATGCCTGTTTAGGATATAAAATTTATTTCAAAATGATTTTAGGGTTGAAATCTTTGCAAATTAGTTTGCTGTGAACCTACTGACCTTAGGAACCAACTTATGGATTTAAAAATGTATTTTGTGAAGTTTAGGATTGAATAATTGAATTAGCCCATTTCTAGTCAAATAAAAATATTGATTTTGCTATGGAAATGATTTTTGGGTAAAACCTTTGGAAAATGTTTTGATTCAAACCTACTGACCCAAAACACCAACTTTTGTGAATTAACAACTTATTTGGTGAACAATATAAAATTGTTGCTTTGCTAAAAACATTTTCCACCACATAAAATTATGGTTTGATTTAAAAATGGTTTATAGATAAAACCCTTTTGCAAATGGTTTTGACACTTTAGAAAATGACCATTTTTGAACCTTACAATGTGTAGAGCCTAGTAGAAACCACCTTTGCAAATAAAACTATCTTTTGCATGCTTGCATAACTTTGTTTCTATTATTTTATGTGTGATGAATTGTTTGATTATTGGTTGGAATGCTAGTTGAATCCATGTTTGCTTGATTGAATTGTAGCGAAGTTAGAAGAGTGTGATATTAGCAAGACCAAGAAGTGAACCAACCTCCTCTACCAAAAAGGCAAGTGACACTATCATCCATGTCCTATTATTTTCATTACACTTAGTGGATTTTGAAACATGCATGTTAAGGACTACTATATTTTGCTATGCTAAGTCCTAATAGGATACCCTTATACATTCCTTAGTGAAAACAACGTAGTTGTAAAATGCTTAGCCATGCTATATATATTGAGATGAGATACATGTTGAGATTATATGAAGTTGGGAAAAGACTTATGTTTTATATAATAAAACAAGTACTCAATGAACCACCTGGGTGGGCAAAGATACTCAAGTTTTGGACAAGGTGGCAACAAGAGGAACCATGTTTATATGGCAATCTCTTTTTGTTGTGCACTAGATGAAAACCACCCAGGGACTTAGAGATTGAACATGTTTCTCGTACAGTGGCTTCCGTGTACAGCCACATGCTAAATGGGCACTGGCTTAGTCAATTACATTGTGGAAGACCCATGCATTGGCCTCTTCAGGTTAACTAAATGAGGGAACTCGAAACCCTACATTGGTGCCTGGTAGACAAGCTAGCATTATGTACTGGGAGGACCCTATGGAAAGACTTCGTCACATTCTCAATCTGCCAGTACTCCATCTTGGTGAGTACTTATCCAGCGGCCACTGGTGGCAACAAGATGAGAGTGTGTCATGTGGGTAAAGTGTACAACTTCTGCAGAAGATAAAAACCTAAGTACTTAGCCATGTCCCCGGTTAAGGACAATACTGAGCAACTAAGGCCTGAAGCTATGGGAAATCTCGACATTCCAATTTCTAAAAGTAAAACTTGAAAGTGACAACAAAAGACTTGAAGCACTTGGGGTGTACCAAGGAGCTCAAAAGATTTTTGACAAAGACTTGAAGCACTTGGGGTGTACCAAGGAGCTCAAAAGATTTTAACAAAGACTTGAAGCACTTGGGGTGTACCAAGGAGCTCAGAAAGATTTTGACAAAAGATCAAAATTATTTTGAAAAAGATAGGAAAAATATTATCGCTTTCTGCAAATGAGCCTAAAACCCTACTTAGCCAAATATGCGTGTAATGTTAGGATCCACTTATTTCTACATAGTAGTGAAACTTGCCAATACAATTCAAATGTATTGACCCTTGTGGCTGTAACTTGTTATGTTGCAGGTTTGTTTGATATTAGTGACGTTATTGATTAGGATTACAAGTCTACAACCAACATGTCTGCCTGTGGCACTTTGAAGATGAAGGACCCCATGCTTATAGATAGTCTGCTGCAATGTAATGTAATAGCCAAATGAGCTATGTAAGATGTAATAAATTATGTTATTCCTGGTTATAAAGTTGTATTATGACCTTTGTTTCTTGATATTACATCTTAACTGTGGATGCTAGCTATTGATCCAGGGACTAGCATTGTAAACACAGGGATCTCTACCTTATTAAAGGTTGGGACCTCTACAGAAGTATCATGCCCAATTCTTATATTTAGTTATATGCTTCTTGTTGTGACTATGATCTTGGATATCCATGCAAGCTACCTTGGGAAAATTATTCCCAATATTTCTTGTCCTTGGACAATGAGTACAAAATTATGGTCGAATTTATTGATCATATTCACTTTGGTCATTGCTTAAATCTTGTCCTATATTTGGCCAAGTAAATGTATTGTTTTCTCCCATGTATTCCTTGCTACTTTTGGATCCTTTTATTTTTATTGGTATCCTCTTGTGTTTTATTTAATGTAGGTAGTAGTGATGATCTCATTTGTGTGCATTTTGCATTCAAAAGAAAAAAATTCTAGATAGTGTACTACGTATGGGTGAACTCTCCTATATTATTTAGAACAATCCTTTTATGCTTCTTTGGTTGATCCATATCAAGTTTATTGTGCTTGGATGCTCAATCTTTTCGTTTTGGTATTTTGGGACATCATGAAAAGTTTGGGGAGTTTGGTTTTGTGTTCGAACCTTGCTCTTTTGGGGATTTGGTTTTGTCTCATTCTTTGTTTCACATTTTGACCATTTTAGAATGAGATAAATCCTTGAGAATTTGTGTTTTTATATATCTTTTGCTCTTTGGATTTTGCCTAGTTCATTTGTTGAATTTGTGATCTTTCATGTGTTGAATTGGTTCTTTGATATATTTTGGACATCATTTGTCTTGTCACACTCTTGTGTGTGCAATCTCGATTTACTTGGTGTTTTGTTCAAATTGTATCTTCTTTTTGGTTCTTGAAAGCTTTATGCATTCATATTTACTATATGTTTATATTATGGCATGCTTGCTTTCTTTGATCCAATATATAAGGGAAACTCTACCAAAATCCCATCGGTTAAGTTGTGCATGAAATTCAATTTCATATCAATATGCACTTATTTAGGTGAAGTCTCTCCTATGTATTGTAGTGGCACTAACTACTTTGGACCCAATAAGTTTGGGGACCATTTTGTACTTAAATGTGTTTTAGGTACATTTGAGATATATTGGATGTTTTTCTCTCAATCTTAAAGAAGTTGTGCGTTAATAAAAATTGGAGGCAAGATATAGGATGATCAATGAATTCATATCCTCTACATCCTACCAATTATATCTCGATAACAAGTATCTCTTGCTCATGCATACTTATCTTGCTTCCAACCTTTTTTAGGTTGCATCTTGGCATGAATTTTTGTTATTATATTTATGGTTATATCTCTAGCCACAGTATTAAAAGAACTCTCTATTGTATATGTGTATAAGTTGAGATGAGTGCATATAGTTGGGACTATACAAAATCATGCATATGATCCATCAATTCCAGATATGTCAATCTAGAAATTTTATTGCCTATCTTTTCCTCAACTTCTCTAATGTCCAATAGTGAGATTTTGCTAGTTGCTTATTCCTTGTGATACTTGTTGCCTTTCTCCATATGTTCCAGCTTTCTCCTTTTCACTTGGTGATAGTTGTAATATATGTAGTGTGTTGGTGTTTGAAGTCCATTAATGTACAATAAGATATATGTGAGCCTTTGGCCATGCTTTGAAGCAACAAATCTTATTGGTATATGTTGTGACTTCATTTTTGCTTTCATGTGCTTTATTGTATATCTTCCTTGTGTGTGCTTGTTTATTTATGGGCATATGTCATTGATTTTATCCACTTAGAAACATATACACATATGAGAATATAATTTTAGTTGAGATTTTATTCCTTGGATACCACCTTTTATTCCTTTTTGATTCTTCGGTGGCTTCCAAATTTATTTATCTATGAGTGCTTGTTCCTCTTGTTTGCATCTTCGGGCACTCATATTTGTTCTCTCATGCCCTGTATTGTTAAATGAATTTGGATGAGTAAGGATTCCATGATTATGCACCTTGTTCCCAAATGCAATTATCATAATTGGTGCATTATCTTTGGGGAGCTCATCTAATTCATTTAATAATGCTCATTTGTCTCCTTTCTCATTTATTGTTCCTTAAATGTTTACGGAGGAGTGAGGATTCCATATTTGTGCATTTTTGTATTGAAATACAACGATTCTAAAGTGCGCACAAATCTTGGGGAGCTTCTATATTTTTATTTAAGCATTTGTTTGATCTTTCATTTGTTGTGTTTTAAATGCTTATGGGGAGCAAGGATTCCATATTTGTGAATTATGTATACCAATGCATTTATTTTAAAATTGTGCACAAATCTTGGGGAGCTTCTCTATTTGTTATTTAAAACACTCTTTTGCTCATGTCATAATATATTGTAGTTTCCATTTGGACTCATTTGTTGTTTTCAAATTGGTTTGTCGGACCTTGTAATTGCTTGCATCATTTGACTTTATTTTGGCAATCTTCAGGTCCTCGATATATTTCTACTCCCTCCCAAGTATTCATCATTGGATATGTGCGAAGGCACACCTTTGGAGGAATTATTACTATATTTTCCTTCTAGAACTTGTCAACCATTTCGGCAATCGATGCCAACAGGGGAGAAGTTTTAGAGGGTTTAAGGGAAGTTGGTGTATGCATTAAGTTGGTTCTTAAGCATTTGCCTTTCATGCTCTTGCATCTTTGTTGTTGCATAGCATGTGGTATATATAGAGGAAACTCCACCAATGCTAATGATTGGCAATATATGCAATGTAATTCAAGTTCATCACACATGCATAGATTATGTGTGTGTGTGGGGGGGGGGGGTTGCTCTATATATGGTGGTGGTACCAATATCACATACTTATGTTGTATTTGATATTGGTATTACCATTTTTTCATTAATATTCCTTATATAAACCCTCTTAAAGGGATTGTCATCAATTACCAAAATGGGGGAGATTGAAAGAACATGTGGACCCCCATGTGTGGTTTTGGTAATTAATGACAATCTTTATGGACTAATGTATGTATTAAGTCGCACTTGTAGGAATTTTCCTTTGGTATAGCTTTGAGCATGTGTTGGCTTCAAGGTAAATGAAATGAGGAGAAGATGTGTTGTGCAAGCTCAAAATGCGCCATCTATAGAAGATTTCATGTTTGATGCTTACCATCCTCGGTGATCATGGATCGATGATGAGGAATCAAGAAAGGTGTCCATCTTGAGAAGGACAAGATCGTCTACATCGAGCTCAAGTGTATTGATCAAGGCAAAGGTATAATATTGATAGGTTTTCCCTTTTCCCGGTCTCATGTTTGTTGGGAGACCGGGTTTAGGATAGATAACCGTACTATCAAGAGGGGCTCTCGAATGAGTAACTCGGTCACATCGTTCGGAGAGATCTCAAACCTTTGCATACTTGCATCATCATATTTGGTTGTTATTTGGTCTTATCCATGTGAGGATATAGAGCTTGTGGTAATCTCCATAACAAGGTCTAGTTCATCAAAAACGGATTTCCTTTTTATATCATATTGCGTTTTGATCTTGGAGGTTTTACCGGTTTGTATTTTAGAGATAGGTTAAACCTTCCATTATTTGGTTCTTACTCATGTGAGGATTTAGAGCTTGTGTTAATCTCCATGACAAGCTCTAGTTCATCGAAAACGGATTTCATATGCATTTTCTATTACGTTTTCAATGTTGGAGGTTTTATCAGTTCATCTTTTTGAGAGAGGTTAAACCTTTCATCATTTGGATCTATAATCCCTTGCTGTACTATGATGTTTCTTTGCATGATCTTTTAGAGCTTGTTGTCCTCTTCGAAATGAGCCTAAGATCATCAAAATCGGAGTCCGGATGCAAAAGTTATGGCCGTTTTCGTTCAGGGATGACCGGTAGTACCGGACCAGGGTCCGGTAGTACCGGAAGTCCGGTAGTACCGCCCCTTAGTACCGGGTGGTACTGAATAAGGTGCGTTTGGCGACCTGGGATCCCCAGGGAATATCCGGTAATACCGGGAATGTCCGGTAGTACCGGGAAAAATTTCGGTAGTACCAATTTAAGGGGCATTCTTCCCTAATGGTTTTTGGGCTTCAACGGTTGGATTTTGGGGGGACCTATTTAAGGTGCCTTCTTCCCCAATGGTTCCCCAACCATTCTTGCAAGTTTTCCCCTCCATTGTTGACCTTCTTGAGCTTTCTTACCCTCAATCCCTCCTATGATTCTTGCATATTCTTGAGGGATTTGAAAGAGATCTAGATATACAATCCCACCAATCAATATCTCCTCTAAGTGAGGGGAACATCTTGGGATCTAGATCTTGGAGTCTTTTGTGGATTTCCTCCATTGTTCTTCCTCTCTTATTCCCCCATAAGCTTTTGTAGCTTTGGTGGAATTTGGGAGAGAAGGATTTGAGCACTTCTTGTGTTCTTGCCATTGCATTTGGTGCATCGATTTGAGTTCTCCTCGGAGGATTTGGTGAGTGAAAGTTGAGAAGCTTTTTACTCTTGGGTTCTTGGAACCCTAGACGGTTTGTTGGTCTTGCAGGTTGTGGCCTTGGTAACGTTTGTTGGGAGTCTCCAATTAAGTTGTGGAGAAGTGCCCCAACCTTGTGAGAGGTTCCGGTGACGAGGTTTGATCTCGTCAATGCTCATTGTGGACTTGGGTTTTGGAGAAGATGGGGATGCTGGAGATCGTGGAACGGTTAGCAAACAAGCAACACGGGACACGAGGTTTACCCAGGTTCAGGCCCCCGGAGGGAAAACCCTACTCCTGCTTGTCTGCTCTTGATTACGGCGGAACGGTGATTACAAGGGTGCGCAGATGCAATCTGGCATGGAGGTGTGTATGCGAAAGTATGAGGTCAGAGATCTAGGTCGTGCCCTCCTGTCCTTTATATAGACTTAGGCAGGTCCCAGGCACAGATCTAGTCGGTTACAGGTTCTAGGGTTTACCCCTTTGAATTTCCTATCTACTCTAGTCTTGCTCTCCAAGGATCCGGAGGCGTCATGGCCTTGGCCACCCGAAAGTCTTCATGGGATGGTGTATATTTGCCGTGGGCCTTCCTTGGGCTGGACCAGGTATGCTGAGGTCATGTATCCGCGGGGTATAACCATGTCAGTAGCCCCCGAGTGATCAGTCGAATCGTAGATTTGGCTGAGGACTCTTCAATCCTTCGGGTGCAACTCTGTCTTTCAAGAGAATGTGTAGGGATTGTTGATGCGTGTGCCTGACTCTCCCGACGGATCAGGGTCAGTTAACTGTCTTAGGACAAAACAACACGATCTTCTTCAGGTTCGAGTCCCTCGACTCGAACCCGGAACATATGCTGGCGTAATTCAACTCAGGCCGTGGAGGACTTACAGGAGTGGAATTCCAGTGAATTTAATTGATGTACCCAACGCGTCCGTCGGGATTTTTCATGTGCGTTACCAGGCCATCAGATGATATCTGTAGGTCTTATCTTTGCGTCGCAGACACAGCATCCGAATTTTATCACCGCGGAGGTGTTTCGGGTGGCCAAGGAGAATGTTACACACTTAGCGTTAATTGGGGCAGAGTTGGCGAATTTTTTTTGCGTACTGATCCGAAAGATCGCAGTCGAAGATTTATAGGGTGCGCGACCAGCACTCCCTATGGGAGTAGCCCCCGAGTGTCTGTTCGAGTCGTAGACTCGAGCGAAGACCTTAATTCAGCCGTTGTTCAGTGCCAGGTCCGTAGGACACAAATTTTTCGGATGCTTAAATCTATCCTCCCTATGGGAGTAGCCCCCCGAGTCCGTAGTGGAGTCGTTGACTCAACGTAGGACTCGAAGAAACAGTTCTGTGCTGTAGCGTGTTGTTCATTTTTCGGGTGCGCGGCCAGCGCTCCTGATAGGAGTAGCCCCCGAGTAATTAGTCGAATTGTAGATTCGAGTGAGTACTCTTAGCTTTGAAGCCGAAAAATTGTGACTGTTGCCAGTATAGCTTTTGATGACGTCAGTGCTGACGATCGGTGACCTCAAGCGTCTGCTGCGCCAGAGATGACTTGACTGGACGAACATGGGTCCCACTTTCCGACCTTGAATTGACCGGTCACGCGCGACGTGGAGATAATTACGGCGTCGCCTCGGTTTCCGCGCGTAGTGGACGGCGTGTTAGCGACGGTTCGTTGCGATGCTGACACGTGTATGGCCAGATCCTACCGTTGGCGTTAGGTCTTCTTTATGGACGGTTGCTGTGCATCGTCTTCGTCTTTATAATCATTGGGGGAAAACATTAGTCTGATTTCACCACAGCCATTCTCGTTTCACTGCTCCCTTGTTCTCTGAGAGTTCTTGCTGCGCGCTGGAATATCCTCGGACATTTGCTTCTTCCATCCTATGTTCTCGCCGCCGGCGCCGCCGTACCGCAATGGGGAAGCCGAAGAAGTCCTCCTCTGCGGTTGGTACCAGCGCTGCTGGAGGGAAGAAAAGTGCTGCCGCCACCCGTGTCACAGACAGTGGCTGGCGGCGATCGGATACGCGGGAGAGTGATCTCCGCAAGCTTCGTGAGCGGGGCTTGATCTCGCAGGATAGGGAGGCCGTCAAACTCCCAGGCAACGAGGTAATCCCCCGTCCCCCCGTTGGGTTTCGGGTTATGTTCCTCGCCTTCATTCTTCGCGGCTTTTCCTTCCCAGTCCACGACTTCCTTCGTGGACTGCTTTTTCTTTACGGCGTCCAACTGCATCATCTTTCCCCCAATTCTATTCTGCACATTTCTTGTTTTATCACTTTCTGCGAGTGCTGGCTTGGTATAGAGCCACACTTTGGCCTCTTCCGTAAACTCTATTCCATGAAGAGGCAATATGGTTCGGATGGTGTTTATCCCATTGGGGGTTGCATCATCTCCCTCAAACCCAATCTGCTTTTATTCTCTTTTTCCATGTCTGAATCTGTCCAGTACTGGCGGAGGCGATGGTTTTATATCCGCGACTCCACAGTGGCTAGGCAGGATTTTGGTCTTGCTCCTTTCGACCCCTCCCAAAAGATCGAGCCGAAGAGGTCCTAGAAAAACCAGATCTTGGATGGCGAGGTAGCGGAGATAGAGGCTCTCTATCGTCGAGTAGAGGATCTCCAGCTGATTCCGGAGAAGGAGGTGAACGGTGTGGATATCATCCGCACTTTTCTTAAGTGTCGTGTGCAGCCGCTCCAGGCTAGGGCGCATCCGATGTTCCTTTATGCTGGCCGTCATGATCAGACTAGGGTTTCGGCTGAGAAATTCTCCCAGGGATATCTCGACGGGGCCCTTCGCCAGCTGCTGAAGTTCAAGGCTAGAGAGGATATCCTGGGGGAGTCGTTGACTTCTCCATTCTCTGCTTCGCTTCCTGTTCCACATATGTAGATCCGTGCGCGTTGCGCTATTTTCGACTGCGTTGTATTTGCACTTGTTTGCTAACAAATTTTCTTCTCTTGTGCAGGAGTTCAAAGTGCCGGGCATGTCGCCACCGCTTCCCGAAGTATTCCCGGATGCTCCGGATAATGAGGTGGTGGACTCCATGTCCGAGCTGCCCTCAGCGCGGTCTCCGGCTGAAGAGGCTAACGAGTCGAGCGAGGACCACACTCGCAAGCGGACGCGGAGCTCCAGTGAGTCTTTGGATGCCTCGACTCCACCGACTCCTAGGAACCCGCTGTGGCTTGAACGTCACGGTGATGGGCATGAGGGCTCTTCCTCTCCGATTCCTGCCGTTCCCGTACGGACTGTGGCGCCGCACCCACCGGCGAAGCGTAAGAAGGAAGAAAAGAAGGAAGAGAAAAAAGAGGAGAAGAAAGTAAAGAGGACCCCTCCCGTCTTCGACTTGAGCGAGCTTGACTTGTAAGTTTGTTTAGTCTTGTATTGCCTTTTCTTGCCTGTTTACTCTATACTTGTGCTAATTTGTCCTTCACAGGCACTCCTCCAACGACTCCTCCAGTGACGGTGCTCGGGAGATGATGGGGGAGTCGAATGTCGTTCTTCCTCATCCTCAGACGGTGGCTACCTCTGAAGGTGCCGCTCCCGACCCTTCTCCGCAATAGGTTTGGGTGGTTACGCCTCAGAAGGCTACAAGCGGACCTTCGGAGTCGCCGTCGAATCATGTAAGTATTCTGCTTTCTGCCATGGGGGGAGCCCCCGAGCCTTTTTCGAATGATCTGTTTCTCTTTCCCACCTCGAGGGGAACCCCCGATCATCTGTAGGGTAGTTTGCGGCTTGTTTTTCGTATCCCTGGGGGAGCCCCCGAGCATTTTTCATATGCGTGACTTCTTTCTGCTCATTATTTTTGGGCGTATCCCCCGAGCCCTTCTTTTGACTAGTGGGTCTTTTGTGCAGCCTTTTGTGCAAGGTGCCAACCAACTGGTGCAGCAGCACCTGGCGTTGGAGGCCACCCTCAAGCAACTTCAAGGTATTGTTATTCCTTGGTCTTTTGTATCTTCTTGAATTTTGTCCTTCGATCCGGCATTTGTATTGCTTGCTGCAGAGGATCACAATGCCTCTCTTCATGAGATTGATGCTCTCAAAAGGAGCCTTGGTCAAGCGGAGAAAAATGTCGAGGTCGCCGTTGGTGCGAAGGAGAGCCTCGAGCTGGAGCTGGCCACTGCGGCCGAGGCTAAAGAGCGCCTGCAGCGGGAGGCCACGGACCGCGAGGAGCAGCTTGCCACCGCCACGGCTTCGCGCGAGAGAGAGGTGGCTGGTAATCTTATGGCGGCTGCCAAGGTTGTTTCGGGTGAGTATCTTCACCTTCCTCTTTTGGTTTCTTTGTCTTTCTTTTGCGGTGCTGTCGTTCATTCTGCTTCCTTGTTGTCTTAGATGCCGCAGGCATCGAGTTTGATCGCGATGCTCTAGAGCACGAGAGTGCTCTGGATGCTGCTGCTGCGGCGGTCGAAGATCGTTGCAGCACCGTCGTCAACTCGCTTGCCAAGGCCAAGGAGGTCCTTGGGCGATTCTACAAGGAGCTTGTCCCCAAGGGCGCGGGCCTTCCTTGGGATGGACCAGGTATGCTGAGGTCATGTATCCGCGGGGTATAACCATGTCATCCGGTTTGCCACCGACAAGTGCACCTATAGTGGAAGTGTGGATCGATCCCGTTGGGGTGAGATTCACAGGAGAATAAGGGAGGCCTTTTGTGGCGTAGGTGGTTAGATACCACCCCTATCCAAACGAGACGTACTCCATGTTGGGAGGAACTCGGTAAAATATCGTCGTCCCCGCGTGCCTCGGTTATCTCTATACCCGAGCTCTTTACTTATGCACTTTACATTTTAAGGGGTTCGTAGCATGGAAAACAAAAAAATTCTACCGCATACAAACAAACAAGCCAAGATCTATCTACTAGATTGTAGCAACGAGTCGATGGAATAACTCACCCTCGAAGATTCCAAAGTGTTTAACGAGAGCGGATTCTCGTGGGTGATGTAGTCGTACTCTTTCCGATCTCAAGATCGCGTAGACGATCCTTCCGGCTCTGCGTTCCGGCAGCGCTTCCGCAGTCGGTCACACGTTCGGTACTCGACGAAGACCTTCCTCTCTCTTGTTCCAGCAGGCAGCGGAGGTTGTAGCACTCTCCTCGCGATTCCGGCAGCACGGCGGCGTGGCACCGGAAGTAGAGGGGAGATCTCGCAGGGCTTCGCCTTAAGCCGAAGCGAGTATGGTGGACTATGAGAGAGCCCTCGGTGATCTAGGGTTTAGACGCACCAAGGAGAAGAGGCTAGGCCGGCGGCTAGGGCAAAGGGGTGCCCCAACTCGGTGGCTAGGGTTTAGCCCTAGGCGGCGGCAGCAGCAGGTGGTGGCAGAGCCGGTGGCTTGGAGCTAGGGTTTGCGGGGTGCAAGTTGTGTGCTTGGAGGGGCAGCCCTGCCCCTCCTTATATAGGTGGAGGGGGCGTGCCAAGGGGAGGGGAGTCCCTCTCCAACTCGGTCTCCAAGTGGGCCGACGGTGGAGGGAGGGAACTCCTCCCAAGTAGGTTTCCTACTCTCCCTCCACCTCACAAAATAGCCATTTGACTTTTCAAATTGGCATTTGACTTTTCAAACTAGGATTTGATTAAACCCTTTATTTTGTTCAGCGATGACACCTAGTACATGATGCAATCATTCCAACTTGTTATGACACATTCATGTACCCTTCCCCTCCGGAGTGCCGGACATTCCGGAACCTTCTAGAACATTCCAGATGAAAACACCGGAACCATTCTCCAACCCCTAAATAGGACTTTCCTTATATGAATCTTATTCTCCGGACCATTACGGATCTCCTCGTGATATCCCGGATCCCATCCGAGACTCCGAACAACATTTAGTCTCTTACTCATCATTCCATAACTACTCAACAACGTCGAATCCTTAAGTGTGTCTCCCTACGGTTCGTGAATTATGCGGACATGATCGAGACACTTCTCCGAACAATAACCAATAGAGGAATCTGGAAATTCATATGGCTCCCACATATTTATACGATTACTTTGCGATCGAATGAACCACTTACATACGATACCAATTTCCCTTTGTCTCACGATAGTTTACTTATCCGAGGTTTTGATCGTCGGTATCTCTGCATACCTAGTTCAACCTCGTTACTGATAAGTACTCTTTTCTCGTTCCCGTGATATGTGATCCCTTGTGAGCCAGTCACATGCTTGCAAGATAATTGGATGACATTCAACCGAGAGGGCCTAGAGTATATCTATCCGTCATATGGATGGACAAATCCCACTCTTGATCCATGTGTTTCAACCAATACTTTCCGAACACTCAATGCCACCTTTATAGCCACCCAGTTACGGTGTGGTGTTTGATGTCATCAAAGCATGCTTCCGGTGAAGGTGATATGCATGATCTCACGGTCGAATGAATTAGGTTACTATGTATCAGAAAGCATATAGCAATTGAACTATTAAAATGACTTGATCTTTATGCTACGCTTATCTATAGGAGTATGTCCATCATATCATTCTCCTAACGATATGATCTTGTTGGTAATAACATCTCAATGTTCATGATAGGGAAACCACAATCATTTATTAACCAACAAGCTAGTATTATGTAGAGGATTTACTAGGGACTTCAATTTAAGTTTACAAATCACACAAGTATTAATGTTTCCTTATTAATACTATTATAGCATGAATGTAAACATTTATCATAAACACAAAGATATAATAATAACTACATTTATTATTGCCTCTAGGGCATATCTCCAACAGTCTCCCACTTGCACTAGAGTCAATTAATCTAGAGTACATGGTAATATACTGAACACCCATGGCAGTTTGGTGTTGGTCATGTTTTTCCCTCGGGAGAGGTTTAGTCAACGGATCCGCCACATTCAGATCTGTGTGTACTTTGAAAATCTTTATGTCACCATCTTGGACATGTTCTCGAATAGCATGAAAATGTAGCTTGATGTGCTTCAGCTTCTTGTGTGACCTTGGTTCTTGCGCATTGGCTATGGCGCCCATGTTATCACAGTAGATAGACATTGGGTCCAGCGCACTTGGAACCACACCAAGCTCTGTAATGAACTCTTTCATCCATATCGCTTCTTGTGAAGCCTCTAAAGCAGCCATGTATTCCGATTCAGTTGAAGATCTCGCCACAATGCTTTGCTTTGCACTCCTCCAGCTAAATGCTGCACCATTCAAAGTAAATACGTATCCAGATTGTGATTTAGAATCATCCGAATCGGTGTTCCAACTAGCATCGGTGTAACCATTAACAACGAGCTGTTCATCACCTCCATAAGAAAGAACCATATCCTTAGTTCTTCTCAAGTACTTAAGGATGTTTTTGACCGCTGTCCAATGATCCACTCCTGGATCACTTTGATATCCGCTAGTCAAACTAACAGCATATGCAATGTCGGGTCTAGTACATAGCATGACATACATTAGAGATCCTATGGCTGAGGCATAGGGAGTTTTACTCATCCTTTCTCTATCCTCTGCCGTTGTTGGACTTTGAGTTTTACTCAAGGTCGTATTGGGCAACATGGGCAAGAAACCTTTCTTGCTATCTTCCATTCCAAACCTCTTTAGAACTTTGTCCAAATACGTACTTTGTGACAATGATATTAGGCGTCTCGATCTATCTCTATAAATCTTTATGCCCAATATGTAAGCTGCTTCGCCAAGATCTTTCATTGAAAAACTATTATTCAAGTATTCCTTGACACTATTAAGAAGGTCTACATCATTCCCAATCAACAATATGTCATCTACATATAGTATTAAGAATTCTACAGAGCTCCCACTCACTTTCTTGTAAATACAAGCTTCTCCATAAGTTTGTATAAAACCAAAATTTTTGATTACTTTATCAAAACGTTGATTCCAACTTCGGGATGCTTGCTTCAATCCATAGATGGACCGTTGAAGTTTGCATACCTTGTTAGCATCTTTAGGATCGACAAAACCTTTGGGTTGCGTCATATACAACTCTTCATCAATGTCTCCATTGAGGAACGCTATTTTGACATCCATCTGCCATACCTCATAATCATAATATGCAGCAATTGCTAACATAATCCTCATAGACTTTAGCTTTGCTATAGGTGAGAAAGTCTCATCGTAGTCAACTCCTTGAATTTGTCAAAACCCTTTTGCGACAAGTCGAGCTTTATAGACAGTAACATTACCATCAGCATCTATTTTTTTCTTGAAAATCCATTTGTTCTCGACAGCCTTCCGGCCATCCGTTAAGTCCACCAAAGTCCATACTTGGTTTTCGTACATGGATCCAATCTCGGATTTCATGGCTTCTTGCCATTTATTGGAATCTGGGCTCATCATTGCTTCCTCATACGTCGCAGGGTCATCGGTGTTGTCCACCAACATGACACTCATAACGGGATCATACCAATCAGGAGTGGTACGAGTTCTCGTTGATCTGCGAGGTTCTGTAGCAACTACAACCGAAGTTTCATGATCATCATCATTAGCTTCCTCTCTTATTGGTGCAGGCACCACAGGAACTTCTTCCGGTGCTGCGCTACTCGCAAGTTTGAGAGAAGGTTCGACAACCTCATCGAGTTCTACTTTCCTTCCAGTGACTTCTTTCGAGAGAAATTCCTTCTCTAGAAAGGATCCATTCTTGGCAACGAAGATTTTGCCTTCAGATCTATGATAGAAGGTATACCCAATAGTTTCCTTTGGGTATCCTATGAAGACGCATTTGTCCGCTTTGGGTTCAAGCTTGTCCGGCTGTAACTTCTTTACATAGGCTTCGCAACCCCAAACTTGGAACGACAATTTAGGTTTGTTCCCAAACCATAATTCATACAGTGTCGTTTCAACGGATTTAGATGGTGCCCTATTTAAAGTGAATGCGGCTGTTTCTAATGCATAACCCCAAAATGATAGCGGTAAATCTGTAAGTGACATCATAGAACGAACCATATCTAAGAGAGTTCGATTACGACGTTCGGACACACCATTATGCTGTGGTGTTCCCGGCGGTGTCAATTGTGAAAGTATTCTGCATTTCTTCAAATGCTCGCCAAACTCGTAACTTAGATATTCACCTCCATGACCAGAACGTAGAAATTTAATCTTCTTGTCACGTTGATTCTCAACCTCACTTTGAAATTCCTTAAACTTCTCGAAAGTTTCGGACTTATGTTTCATGAAATAGATATACCCATATCTACTCAAGTCATCCGTGAAGGTAAGAACATAACGATAACCACCACGCGATGCTACACTCATTGGACCACACACATCGGTATGTATGATTTCCAATAAGTCCGTAGCTCGCTCCATCATACCAGAAAATGGAGTCTTAGTCATTTTACCCATCAGACATGCTTCGCATCTTTCAAGTGATTCAAGAAGTCCATCGGAATGGAGTTTCTTCATACGCTTCACTCCAATGTGACCAAGACGACAGTGCCACATATAGATTGAGTTATCGCTCAATTTCAAACGTTTAGCTTCAATGTTATTAATATGTGTATTTCCACTATCGAGATTCAATAAGAATAGACCATCTATTAAAGGTGCATGTGCATAAAACATATTACTCATATAAATCGAACAACCATTATTCTCAGATTTAAACAAGTAACTGTCTCGCAATAAAGGTGCATGTGCATAAACCATTATTGCTCTGGCAAGTCCATCGAGCCAGTTGTTCTCTCTTAAGGTAAACTGAATTCCTTCCGCAGTGGGAGGTTCAATGTTTCCTCGGAGACTTGCAACAATTAACCACTGCAGATCTTCTCCTCCTTGATCATTGAGCTGAGCTCCGAAGAACTCGGGGTGTGGATGCTCCAGAAGTTCCGAAAGCTGATCCAGATCCCTCTCAAAGATAAGGTCTCCTCCATTCCCAAACTGATAAAACTTGCTATACTTCACGTCCATCTATAAAAATAGAGGATGAGTAGATTAGCAGAGTGATCAAGTGTGTCAAAATTTTATGTATTTTGCAAGAGTTTTTAAAGAACATGAATTTTTATGAAAGAATCAAAGAGATAAGAATGAGAATAGGTTTTTGTAAATATTTGTTTTTCTTTGGTTTTGAAACTAAGTTTTTGGTTCAACGTCCAGTCTAACTAGGTTCTCCTATGGTCAGGATGGCTCTGATACCAACTTGTCAACACCCGGATTTTTCAATCCTAGATGCCTGTTATGCCATACATCGCAATCCCAGGATTACCATTTTTGCGAGACATAACAGAATTGGATACCATAGTACATCATCCATTACAACGATACATAAGTTCTTACACCAATAGGGATCTCATGATCCGGTTCTTAATACAACTTCAAGCAGCGGAATACGTAATAATAACGGTAGCGTAGGCAAAGCTCCATCTTCAGGGTCACAGGCAATGCTGACGATGGGAGATGATCCTAGTTGTCGTAACCTTCCCGGGGTCCATCTTCCAGGTACTCCTCTTCATAGTCTGGCCATGGGAATAGCCAGGGACAAAGCCATGAGTACTCTTTAAGTACTCGCAAACTAATACTAACAGGTAAGGGGTTTTTGGATAATAGGACACTAGGCTCTAGGGTTGTTTTGCAAAAAGCCAGGTTTATCTCTACTTAGTTCCAAAGCTAGTCACATTTTATAACTCCTAAGTGGGATCTTTTAATTCAGGTCACAACTATGTTGTGGTCAAGTCAAAGTCTCAATTTGTTTCACAAGTCATTTTGAAAAGTCTGACGGGGGAACAGTATGGCCACTCCAACTGTCCATAACCGCGGACGCGGCTATTCGAATAGTTTGACACTCTGCAGAGATTGTACACTTTCACCACAACATTCGATACATCCGTCAGGAACAAATCCTGAATTCACCATACTCAGTATGCGGATAATCAATCCTAACCTTTCGATTACACGCCCTAGTATAAGCACCTCTCCTGTGAGTTTGGCCTCCCAACCATGACCAACTGTCATCTTGGGTACTGCACAGGTGGACAATCTTCACAAGGTAGCCTCAGCTCAGACCTTGGCCGTGAGGGAACTAATACTAAGGAATATAAGTTTCCAGTCAAGCCCTACCCAATCTTCGGGTATTGTGGGTACGATAAAATTGGAATGGTATCGCATCCAGACAACCATCAGTTTTATAAAGGGCTAAGGCTCATGCCTCAACATTTCCATCACCAAAATCATCAAGTGTTTGGAAACACATTTCCAAAACATTTCAATAGAATGATCCATCATTCCAAGGTTTTCATAACCTTTTTTCCACCAAGTATTCCCATCTAAAGTTGATCAAGTTTTATGCTTAGCACTAGCATCTACAGGTGGGGGTAAGCACTGATGAGGGGTGGTAAACTAGTGGGGTTTTAACTAAGTTCAAACTCATGCCTTAGGATGACATCAAGGTTATCTAGCTTAGGCCAAATTTTATGCTCTTTATGCAACCTTCAGCACAACTGTCTAGTATCTACGAAACTCTTAGGTAGACTCTAAGTAAGCTTTGATAAAGAAATAAAGTAAGAAGCTTGCACATAAAACTAGGATTTGGTTTATCAAGTGGGTATGATCACATATGCTTAAGGCATATAGTAGTCATATCACAAGTATGGGTTTGTGGCATCAGTAGGGTATCTTGCAAGTGTTAGCTTGCATCCATATCAGTATAAGCTTGCATAGTTACTAGCTTGCTCAATCAACTAGTAGTATTAGGCTTGCATCAGTGTCAATATAAGCTTGCATAGTTACTAGCTTGCTCAGTCAACTAGTAGTATTAGGCTTGCATCAGTGTCAATATAAGCTTGCCTTGTGCAGAGCAGTGGTTGAAGTTTTCGGCCGCTTCCTCTTCGTAGTATCCTCCTTCCTCCTCGTATCCTTGGTCGGTACTAGCGTCTATGAATAAATACGAGGTACACAATCACCAAATAATACTTAACTACTTGCAATCATCACACACAAGGGTCCTATAGATGATCTAGCATCATCTCTAACATTACAAGGTTAAGGCTTGGTTTAAATCTTTTTTTAGAAAAGTAATTTCTACTCATTGAAAAATTACTTAAGATTTAATATTCTCCAAACTAAACATGGGATCATGTTGACACATGTCATCACCACATATTGTAGTCCATGGGAATATGATTTAAAGTGGTGTCACAATTTAATAAGGTTTTATCCTTTTATTTTAATTAATTAAAGTGGCTAGGAATGCTTATGAAGCATTCTTTTATTACTTGAACAATATTTCTGCAAGTAAACCTATATATTTTTATATATTCTGAAAGGTATGGTTAAATGTGATTTTTGAGAGTTGGAAACAACTCAAAAGCTATTATGGTTTAAATTTGAAAAATGTTTGAATGCAGAAAAGCTTCTTCCTTGTTATTTTTACCAAGGGTGATCTATATATCCAAATGACTTGAATCCAACGGGCTTGGATTCAGCATTTACAGACCTTTCCAAAAAAATTGGTTTTATTCAAATTGGTGCACTGAATCGATCTGGGTTGATTTTTGAAGTTGAGTACAGAAGTGTGTTTGAATTGAAATAGAAAAAGATTTAATTTGAATAACTGGGCTGCGCGGGAAATTCTAACGGGCCGGCCTGCTAAGCGCAGTGCTTCCGCGGGCTGTTTAAGTGGGTGTCCCCACTCGTCAGTGACACGGGGCTGGGCGAAGCGGTATGGGGCAACGTGGATCGTTCGATCTAGTTCTAATCTAACGGCTGGGAGTCATCGTCGACGCGAGACAACTCCGGCGAGAACGAAACCTAGCGCGGACAGTGAGGGTCGCTGGGGGCTCACCGAGGTACTGGTGAGGGTCGGCAAGGCGGGCAAACGATGAAGTCGACGACGGCGAACTCAGGGGTGGTCGCGGCAGCTCCTGGGGTGGCTCCAATCGCTGATTCCTTTCTTCTCCGGCAGCGGCAGGTTCCAGTGAAATTCCGGCGAGGTGGTGCTCGCCTTGCTCTGAGAATGGTGTGGCACGATCAGTGAGGAGAGGTGAGTGAGATGGTGTGAAGAATTCGAGCGGGGGTGGCCTCTATTTATAGTCGAGCGAGGGGACCGTCGGGGCGCACGGTGAGCTCGTCGGGGGCGACGTTACAGGCGGCTATTGGCATGGGCAAGGGTAGGTGTGGCATCCCGCAAAGCCACTACTAGAAAATCGCGTTGAATTTGTGCATTGCATCTTCATCTTCATGCATTGTTTGACTGCATTATTTGAAAAGCCTAGTTTTGAATTGTACAAAACCCCTATTATTTTTCAAACACAAAACCTCGGTCGCATCGGACATTTCAGTTTTCTCTAAAAACTATTTGCAAAGTGGCTTGTTTAATTAGAACAGGACCAAACAAACACAAATAATAAAACAGCCCCCCTAAATCCTAGTCCCACCAAATCCTATTCTACCCTCCAACCACAGGCCGCCACCTCACCCTCTCACCAAAAACCTACCCCCCCTGCCACCTCAGCCATCCACCATCCCACCTCTCTCCTTTTCTCACCCAGCCCTCTCTTACCCCTCTCTACCCCCTGGCCCACACGCATTCCCCCCCACAGCAGCCAACCACCACCATCTTCCTCCCTGACGCGCGGGCCCCCCGCGTGGCCACCTGCCCAGTCCCCAGCCACCAACCCCCCACGCGCCCTGGGTCCCACCCCCACCTCCTGCCGACACGCCCCTGCCCGTGCCCGTCCCCAACCCCGCGTTCTTCCCCCCCGCCCCTTCTCTTCCTCAGCCCCGGCGAGCCCGCCGTCGCCAGCCTCCTCCCTCTCCTCCCCGACCGCGCTCTGCCTCCCCGCGCTCGCCCGCCGCTGGCTTCTCCCTCTCTCTCCCCTCCAGGCCCTCCGCTCCCGCGCACCCCACCGACCTCACCGGCTCGCTCGCCTCACCACCGCAGTCCCCTGTCCCGCGTGCTCGCCTGCCCCGGCCGCCGGCGGCGCGCCCCGCACCGGCGACCCGCGCGCACCCCCTCCTCCTCCTTCCTTCTCTCCCCGCCGGCCAGCCCCCTCGCCTGCCGCGGCCCCCGCCGTCTGCGGCCGCGCGGCCTCGCCGTCGCCCTTCCCCGGCGCGCTTCCGCGGCCACCTCGTCTCCCCGCTTCCGGCCGGCCGCCGCCCCCGCTCGAGCTCGCCAGGCTGCGCCCGCGTCGCCCAGAGGCCCCGGCTCTGGCCCGTGCTAGTCTCACCGGAGCCCGCCCCGCGCGCCTCCCCTCCGTCCCGCTCCCAGTCGCCCTCCGCCGCGCTCGCCCCGGCGCCGGACCCGCCTTCCGCCGCCGCCGCCGCGCCGTCGCTTGCCTGCAGCGGCCCTCGCCAGCGACCGCCGCGGTGCGGCCCTGCATGCCCGCCGCCGAGGCCCATCTCCCCCGAGCGGCCTCATCTGGAGCATCTCCGGTCGCCGAGCCCCCTGCAACCGCGCCGTTCGACCCCAACCCCGTGGGCCCGAGGCGCCAAGTTCTGCCTTCGGAGCCCGAAACCGAACCCCTCGCCAAGATCTTCCGAGGCCCAAACCTCGACAGCATGACCGACAGTGAGCAGCACCAGAAGGACCATCGACGAGATATACCCGATCTTCACGGAACCTAGACGCCGAGACCCCTGGACCCGTCGATCATCTACATAAAACGCCGAAGCCGTTCCAAGTCTTCCGAGGACCTCGCCAAGTTCTACTGAAGAGTTGTGCACCAAGCCTCGCCGAAGGCACATGTGCCTATTCAAGATCGTCAACAGGGACCCCGAAGATCGAACCCAGACATATCAAGTTCTTCGACCCGGAGGTAGGAGACGCGACAAGTTCTTCCTCTCGGAACGCCATGACCGCCGACAACATGACCCGAAGACCCCGGACGCGACAAGATCTACCCCTTTTATCCGAGAACGTCACCGTCGAACCCTGGACCCTGAGACCGACCCCGGACCCCGGAACCCCAAGTTCGTCGAACCCTAACAAGATCTGCCGAACCCTAAAATGTGTGACCCTTTTCCTCGATACCCTATTTTTTATAAATGATATCAACTTGTTGCATCTTTAATTGTCATCTCGCATGCATATCATTGGTTTGGGGGCCTTATGCCGATTCACCTAATAATTAAATATGGGGCCCATATGCGGGCAAATCTAGTCTCATATCGGCCTCATTTAAACTTGAGTAGCGAACCGGTGATATATTCTGCCTTGTTAAACAACAGTTAAAATTGCGGGGTAGCTAAATAACATGAACCATCTAATTAACTGTCGGGACCCCGGTTCCGCTTAATATGACCTAATCGCATCACACCTTGCCATGTCATCCATCATCCATGCATCATGCCGATCTTCTGCCGATGTATTAAATATTGCATCCGGTGTTTCTTCTAGTGTTTTGCGTCTTCGCGGATAAGGCCGTTGAGTTGATGTGAGCTTCGCCCCGATCTTCGGATGAACCCTTCGACAATGTTTTCAGGCGAGCATCTCCCCCTTTCTACCTATCTTACTTTTATAGTATTTACTTCCCTCCTGTTGATCTATTGCTATCTGTGTCGCGATGCTTTAGTTTCCGTACCCGTGATCTACCGTGCAGCCCTATATCGCCTTGGACACATCCTATTACCTGTTGTTTGGTAGCTAGTTGGACTCGCGCGTCGTAGTCGCTTGCTTAAGTGCTGTTGCGTGTTGTCAAATGCCACAGCTGCTGATGTATTGCCGCATGTTGATATTGGAGATGATTCTAGTTTTACTTATCGTCACTTTAATTTCTGCTTAACAACTAAAATGGAAATAAGCAGAGGCATCGGTGGGCGATAGGTAATATTTGGTTTCCGAACGCCCACTTGTGTCCCGTAGGACCCCGAGTACTTGATACCTGTTCCTTGATTTATCGCGCTATCCACATATGGGGAGTATGGGCCCCCCTTAGCCAGAGCTTGATTCCGTCTTATTTCTTGGGGCCACAAACTAGTTTGAGGTTTTATTTACGATCCTGTACTTATGCCATGCTACTGCTTTATTTACGATTGTGCGAGGAGCACACTGTACTGTTTAGGTATGCGGAGTGATTACGCGGTATCGACAAGCCCAGCCACACTTTCGGGTTCCCAGTCGCTTACAGCCATTGATGCAAACCTTGAGTCCGTCTCGAAGCTTGCTTACTTCGTTGCGGTTCTACTCAATGGGGTGGCCCCCTGAAATATTTCTGAATCTTGTGATTGCTCTGTCGTGAAGACCTCGTTGGGTTTTGATTTGGTTTTTCCGAGGTTGATCGTGTGTGTGTTGCTATTTGTGCACCCCGGCCGGGTTAAAACTTTCTGAAAGCCGTGTCCGCGGTTATGGACGACTTGGAGCACAGTATCTCGACCATAGACAAGCATAACTAAAGTTTATTGTTATAAATTTGACTATATAATGACTAGTAATCAGCTTCACTATAATGGAATGACTAAATAATACTGCCCATAATTGCTTGCTTTGTGTGTCACTTGCGACCATTGTATCTGACTAGTAAGTATTGCAACTACAACGGAATGGCTGAATAAAAGTACCAACCACTGCTGGGTTTTGGGTTTATCTCATGCTATCTGTATCGGAGTAGTAAGTGTTGCAACTAAAACGGAATAGTTAACTAAAAGTGCCCACTGTTTACTTTATCAGGATGATTATCAAAACCTGACTAGTATTTGCTGCAACGATAACTGAATAAATAAAACTGCCAACGGTGTGAGTTCCTCGGTTGACTTCCTCGTTTGGTCTCGAGGGGGAACCACCAGGATGGGTTTGTTTGGTGTTAGCCTCAGGTTGGACCCGGATAGGTCATTCTCACCCCTCTCTGATAACCGCCAGTTGTAGAGAGTCTCTATAGGGTGCTCAGTGCATGCTGCCGCTGGCGCTTCAGTCCACCATACCTATGTAGGCGAGGACCGCCGAATTCTAGCCTCGCCGTGTACTGGCCTCAGTACTGACGCTCCTCTTTTTCCTTTGCCCTTTGTCGGCACCCCTTTTGTTTAAGCAGGTTTTGAGATCGACGTCGTTAGCAGGGTTACCCTTCCGGCTTGGCCCGGGCAGGGTTATGGACGCCATTGGTTATTCTTCAGGGCTCTTAGCCCCATTTGCGTCTTGTCCGTAGCTGGACGCTCTATCGTTTTCAAGGTGATTTGGATCTTTGTATATTATATCTGTATTCTTGACTCTTTGAGTCGCTGTTATATATATCTGTTCTGTGGGTCCCATCGAGGACTGTTGTGTAATGTTATTACTTTGTTTTCCACCCGCACGAAAGTGCCTAGTGGGCACCTTTGAATCGTTTCTATGCGGGTTTGGCGAATTTTGCTCAAACTTGCATAGGTCCGATTCTGAGGGTGTTACAGTAGGGGACGGTGCTGTGTCTCCTGGCGATGCTCAACGACATGGTCACGAGGCATGGGGCGGTGTGGTTTGGTCTGGAACGGCCGGTGCTCTGCGCGGCAGAGGCGGCGTCTTCGACGGCGGGCGGTGGCTGTGCGGCACGGGGCAGCAAATGGGGATGTCTGGCGGTCTCCTAGGTTGATGGCGATCGTGTGTGCACGCGGCGAGGGCGGCGCGCGGTCTGTGGATGCTGGTCGAGGGTGGCGCTCTGGCGCACGCTCGGCATGGTCTGGGCGCGGCTTGTGCGCGTGGTCCAGGGCTTGGCAACGCTTGCGTCTGGGACAGTGAGTGGCGGTGGACGGTGGGCTGCCTCGTAGACAAGGTTGGCACGACTAGTTCTTCCTCTAGCTTGCTGTCCACAATGGGGTGACATTGGGGTGCTCGGCTGTTCTCCATTAATGGCAATGGCAAGCTCACAGGGGTGCTAGTGTTGGGCTAATCTTTCTAGATGATCTACTGAGCTATGTGTGAGCTAACTAGGGAACAAGTTAGGCAAGAATCACTGCACACTATAGTGTTTGATGTTTTGTTTGATTTGTGTCTGCAACCTGTTTGATGAAATGGCCGCATGAAATCAAGTTTTGAATTTTGTAATGATTTTTGGTGGGTTTGCTAGATTGGTGCTGGTGAGTCTGCAGATGCTTGGGTTTTGAAAGTTGATCTTGTTTGAGTGGGTTTTGGAAAAGTGGGATCTTCCCATATGAAGAAGATTCAATTTTGAATTATCATTTAAACTATGCATTTGAAAGTTTCTGGATGATCACAAAGTGGGCCTTGATACTCTGTTATGAGTACATTCAAGGGGTGCAAAGATCCAGAAAAGTTTCTGTTAGGTTCTGAAAGTTTGAGACAGCCAAAGTAGGCATGGGAGTTAAATTGGCCAAAATGACCATTCACTTAATATATTTGTTTTGATTTACTTGTCTTTAAGGAAAGTGTGGGAAATGTTTTAGATGATGTTAATTTCACCTAAGAAACATTTTACAAGCAATGGATCACACAAACAAGGTGGTTTTTAAAGAAATTCAAAATCCATGCATACACATATACATGCATTCATGATTTTATTTAGAAAAGTTTTTGTTAACCCTAATCTTGATGATTAGTGTTTGATGATCTAAGTTTGGTATTTTTGGGATGTTACAGTGACCTTCTCCCTTGCAGTAAAAGCACTCAGTATCAGGCTTAGGTCCAGCCTTGGTCTTCTTCTTCGGCGCGGTAACTTTCTTACCACCCTTCTTGAAGTGTCCCTTTTGCTTAGACTTGCCTTTCTTGAATTTGGTGGTCTTATTGACCATCAACACTTGGTGCTATTTCTTGATCTCCACTTATGTAGATTTTAACATGGCGAAGAGTTCTGCCAACTTCTTGTTCATGTTTTGCATATTGTAGTTTATCACAAAAATCTTGTAACTTGGTGGTAGTGATTGGAGGACACGATAAACCAAAGCATTAGGAATCACTATACCCAAGCTTTGAAGTTTGGTTGCGTGCCCAGACATCTTAAGCACATGCTCATTGACGGAGCTGCCCTCTTCCATCTTGCAGTTAAAGAACTTTTTAGAAGCCTCATAGCTCTCAATTGCCGCGTGAGTCTCAAAGATCAATTTGAGATCACGAACAATATCATGTGGGTCTGAATTCTCAAACCTTTTCTGAAGCTCCGATTCTAAACCATACAAGATAGCACACTGAACTGTGGAGTACTGAGTCTTCCGAGCGAGGTAAACATTCTTTACTTCATCGGTAGCAGTAGATGCAGGTGGGTCACCCAGCGGTGCATCCAGCACATAGGTCAAATTACCAGCAGTGAGGACAATCCTCAAATTGCGGAACCAATCCGCGAAATTGCTTCCATTGTTTTTCAACTTTTCTTTCTCTAGGAACACATTAAAATTGATGGTAAGGGACGCCATTGATCTACAACATATTTGCAATAGTTTAGACTAAGTTTATGAAAAATTAAGTTCTAATTAATCTAGGTGAACTCCCACTCAAAACAATATCCCTCACATTGTTTTAGTGATCACACGAACCAAATCCACCACATCAACACCGATCATCACGAGAGTTGATGTAGCTTCAATGGCGAACAATCGACATGTTTATCATATCTTACTATATGATTCATGCTTTACCTTTCGGTGATCCGTGTTCCGAGACCATGTCTGTACATGCTAGGCTCGTCAAGATAAAACCTTAGCTTCCGCATGAGAAAATATGGCTTGCTCACGTTGTATACACTTGCGGAATCTAACACACCCGATCATCACGTGGTGCTTCGAAACAACAAGCTTTAGCAACGGTGCTTACTAAGGATGAACACTTTAGAACTTGAAATTCATGTGCATGAGGGATCATCTTATAATGCTACCGTCGTTAACTAAGCAATACAAGATGCATAAAGGATTAACATCACATGCAATTCATAATATGTGATATGATATGGCCTTTCTTCTTTGTGCTTCCGATCTCCATCTTCAAGCACGAACATGATCTCCATCATCACCGGCATTGCATCAAGGTCAATGACGCTGCTCCATGGTTGTCGTCCACCGGCTTCAACTATTACAACTACTTTGAATAGGCACGCGAGTCTTAACAGAAATTAAAAACAACCATATGGCTCCTGCCGGTTTCCAACTTACAATAAGGAACATTGCATACATCAAATATAATCACAATCATGGCCATATCACATCACAGCACACCCCTGCAAAACAAAGTTAGACGCCTCTACTTTCTTTGCATGTTTTACGTGGTTTGGGGCTTTCAATAAGTGTCGTTCTAACTTACGAACAAGAACCACAACATTGATACTAGCATTGTCAATCACCCGTTGTAAATTGAATCTTAACTATGTTGGGAGAAACCGGCACCCGCAAGCCACTTATGCAATACAAGTTGCATGTCAAGCGTGGAGCAAGTCTCATGAACGATGTCATCTAAGGTTAGCCCGGGCCGCTTCATCCCACCATCCCGCAAGATGCGAAGTACACAAGAAGCAATCAACAACAAAAGCATCAACGCCCACAATGACCATTGTGTTCTACTCGTGCAGCAGATCACGGCTCTGATACCACTTAAGGGGTTCGTAGCATGGAAAACAAAAAATTTCTACCGCATACAAACAAACAAGCCAAGATCTATCTACTAGATTGTAGCAACGAGTCGATGGAATAACTCACCCTCGAAGATTCCAAAGTGTTTAACGAGAGCGGATTCTCGTGGGTGATGTAGTCGTACTCTTTCCGATCTCAAGATCGTGTAGATCCTTCCGGCGCTGCGTTCCGGCAGCGCTTCCGCAGTCGGTCACACGTTCGGTACTCGATGAAGACCTTCCTCTCCCTTGTTCCAGTAGGCAGCGGAGGTTGTAGCACTCTCCTCGCGATTCAGGCAGCACGACGGCGTGGTACCGGAAGTAGAGGGGAGATCTCGCAGGGCTTCGCCTTAAGCCGGAGCGAGTATGGTGGACTATGAGAGAGCCCTCGGTGATCTAGGGTTTAGACGCACCAAGGAGAAGAGGCTAGGCCGAAGGCTAGGGCAAAGGGGTGCCCCAACTCGGCAGCTAGGGTTTAGACCTAGGCGGCGGTGGCGGCAGCAGCAGGTGGTGGCGGCGCCGACGGCTTGGAGATAGGGTTTGCGGGGTGCAAGTTGTGTGCTTGGAGGGGCAGCCCTGCCCCTCCTTATATAGGTGGAGGGGGCGCGCCAAGGGGAGGGGAGTCCCTCCCCAACTCGGTCTCCAAGTGGGCCGGCGGTGGAGGGAGGGAACTCCTCCCCAAGTAGGTTTCCTACTCTCCCTCCACCTCACAAAATAGCCGTTTGACTTTTCAAATTGGCGTTTGACTTTTCAAACTAGGATTTGATTAAACCCTTTATTTTGTTCAGCGATGAGACCTAGTACATGATGCAATCATTCCAACTTGTTATGACACATTCATGTACCCTTCCCCTCCGGAGTGCCGGACATTCCAGAACCTTCTAGAACATTCCCGATGAAAACACCGGAACCATTCTCCAACCCCGAAACAGGACTTTCCTTATATGAATCTTATTCTCCGGACCATTCCGGATCTCCTCGTGATATCCCGGATCCCATTCGAGACTCCGAACAATATTCGGTCTCTTACTCATCATTCCATAACTACTCAACAATGTCGAATCCTTAAGTGTGTCTCCCTACGGTTCGTGAATTATGAGGACATGATCGAGACACTTCTCCGAACAATAACCAATAGAGGAATCTGGAAATTCATATGGCTCCCACATATTTCTACGATTACTTTGCAATCGAATGAACCACTTACATACGATACCAATTTCCCTTTGTCTCACGATAGTTTACTTATCCGAGGTTTTGATCGTCGGTATCTCTGCATACCTAGTTCAACCTCGTTACTGATAAGTACTCTTTTCTCGTTCCCGTGATATGTGATCCCTTGTGAGCCAGTCACATGCTTGCAAGCTAATTGGATGACATTCCACCGAGAGGGCCCAGAGTATATATATCCGTCATATGGATGGACAAATCCCACTCTTGATCCATGTGTTTCAACCAATACTTTCCGAACACTCAATGCCACCTTTATAGCCACCCAGTTACGGTGTGGTGTTTGATGTCATCAAAGCATCCTTCCGGTGAAGGTGATATGCATGATATCATGGTCGAAGGAATTAGGTTACTATGTATCAGAAAGCATATAGCAATTGAACTATTAAAATGACTTGATCTTTATGCTACGCTTATCTATAGGAGTATGTCCATCATATCATTCTCCTAACGATATGATCTTGTTGTTAATAACATCTCAATGTTCATGATAGGGAAACCACAATCATTTATTAACCAACAAGCTAGTATTATATAGAGGCTTTACTAGGGACTTCAATTTAAGTTTACAAATCACACAAGTATAAATGTTTCCTTGTTAATACTATTATAGCATGAATGTAAACATTTATCATAAACACAAAGATATAATAATAACTACATTTATTATTGCCTCTAGGGCATATCTCCAACAACATTGTGATAGCCTTCATGTTTGAAGTAATCTATATCTTGCTATCACACTATTGCTTGTATTGCTTAGCATAAGTTGTTGGTGCACATAGGTGAACCCTAGTTGTTCTAGGTTATGCTTGACAAAGTAAACGTAGTTTAATTCCGTGTTTGTCGAGCCACTCTTGGAAAAGTTTTCCTATTCACCCCCTCTAGGCGACATCTGTATCATTTCAATATTGTTTAACAAGCAAAGAATATAACCATAACATGTATATCATCCATATACCTAAATTGGATATTTCCAATCCTTTCTTTTCTGCCAAATATATTTTATAGATTCTCTTTCAGCATTTCCTTTTTTCCTTTTAAAAGAATCTATCAACATCAAAAGTGGCGCCATATACATGACACATAGTCCAAAGCATGTATATTCAAATAATAAACCTTTGGACTTGCATTTTGAAGTAGATCACCATCATCAAAATTATCGGCATTCTTTCAAAATCCATTCTTTAGTAATCTTTTAGTGTAGTAAACACTTTACATACATCTTCTATTCATCCTTATCATGACGACTTTCATGATCAAGCTACTGTATCTTATAAAGGCAAATCGTGAGTATAACATTACTTTCCAAAACCCTTTTTGGATGATTAGGATGTCTAGCATCTCCAACCTTCGCAAATTCTCATCCAATATGAGAACATATATTATACTCTATCATATTGCAACCAAAACATTGTTTCAGATATCGTTATATCTGTCACACATGATGGTTTCTGAAACAATTCTTTCAGCTCCTAGATAAACTTGATATTAAAACAATCAAGAATCATGGAGGCAAACATGATGCTTAAGATACTAACACTGGAATTGTTACTCTCGATTTAATGCCAATTATTAAATTTCACGGAGTAAACAGAGTTTGCTGAAAGTTTGCAATAGGACTTTAAACTTTAGATTGACACTCAACACAATACGATACCAGCTCGTAAAGTAAATATCCAGAATTCTATAGTTGTATTATCTCAATTACAACTATGCATAAGGTGGTGAACGAAAGCCAATGACTACAACAAATTATACAAATTCACTTTGTTTTAATTTATGATAAATTGAGTTCTGCTAATCCAAATTAGAAATAAACTCCCACTCAAAAATGACATACCTCATGTCTTTTTGGTGATTACATGAACCAAATCCACTACACCAAGTCCGATCATCACATGAGTCGGTGTAGCTTCAAAGGCGAGCATCAAATGGGCATCATATCTACCATATGACTCATGCTTAACCTTTTGGTCCGTGTTCCGAGGCTATGTCTGTACATGCTAGGCTCGCCAAGTGAGAACCTTAGTATTCACGTGTGTAACTGTCTTACAACCGAGATATGCTCGTGGATTCAAGTACACCCGATCATCACGTGATGTCTTGAAGCGACGAAACATTATCGGTGCATACTTAAGGAAGAACACATTTTTATCTTGATATTTAAATGAGGGGTCATCTTATTATGCTAACAAAACGCTAAACAAGCAATATAAGATGCAATCAAATATCACATGTTTGTAAGTGAAAAGATATGGTTCCCGCATATGATCTCCATCATGTGCACCGTGGTATGATCTTTATCATACCTCTATGTGTAAGGCCAAGGTCTATGGAACCTACACGTTATGTGTGTTGTAAGAGTATCATCTCATACTTATACTTACAACATCACCATATCATAACACTAGCCCAACAACAATCTAAACTAGATGCCTCTAATTTATACATTGCAAGTTTTACGTGACTTAGGGCTTTCGAAGAAAGAACTGTTCTTACCTACGAACATGAACCACAACGAGGATAACTGAATTGTTGACAACTCGTTGCAAATTAGAAATTGACTATAGTAGAAGAGACAGCCACCCGCTAGCCACTTATGCAAAACTCATTGCATGTCAAGCGTGAAACATGTCTCATGTGCGAGGACATGTAAAGTTTGTCCGGGCCGCTTCATCCCACTATGCCACCAATATCCAAAGTACAACTAAGAAGCAATAAAATGATCATCATCGCCCACATACTCATATGTGTACTACCCGTGCAAAGGATCTACACATAGATCCGGCTCTGATACCACTGTAGGGTTCGCAGCATAGAAAACAAAAAATTTCCTACGATGGAAACAACTGTGTACCAAGTTCTATCTACTAGATACAAGCAACGGGCGGATGTATATCTGTAGAGAACATACCCTTAAAGACCGAAAAAGCTTAACGAGTTCAAACTCGTGGTTGATTTAGACGATCTCTTGCCGATCTCAAGATCGAGAGGAAGTCCTAGCGCCGCAAAACAGCAGCGCATCCGTGCTCACACACACGTACAAGACACCGAGCAACCTCCGCCTCCTCGCTCCAGCTATGCAGCGGAAGCACAACTCTTTCTTTCCGAATAGCCACCGGGAACATGTATCTCACTAGTCCGAGACCATGGGGGATAAATTCTAGAGGGGGAGAGAGATCCTTCATGAGGAGGTGTGCTTTGAGAGGATGAGAGGGGGGCCTTTTATAGGAGAGAGGGGGCCACCCAAGGGGCATGGAGCCCAGCCATGGGGCTGCCCCCACCTATTCCTCATTCATGTGGGTGGACACTCCACTCACTCAAATGGCTTTCAATTTCCTCCACTCAAAAACCCACTCAAATTCCCATTAAATTTCCACCAAATTTCATGCAAACTCTCATTAAATGAAACTACTTTTATTTATTCATAATTTTGTCAATTACTTTAATGACAAACATGTTGGAATTATGCCCTAGAGGCAATAATAAAGATGTTATTATTATAATTCTTGTTCATGATAATGTTTATATTCCATGCTAGAATTGTATTAAGCGGAAACTTTAATACTTGTGTGGTTTGTGAACAACACCGTGTCCCTAGTACGCCTCTATGGACTAGCTCATTGATTAATGATGGTTAAGGTTTCCTAACCATGGACATGAGTTGTCAATTAATAATGAGATCATATCATTGGGGAATGATATGGTGGACAGACCCAAACTAAGCGAAGCAATTAGATCGCATCATCGTGTTCGTCTTTGCGAAGATTTTCTTATGTCAAATATTGTATTCCTTAGACCATGAGATAATACAACTCCCTGGTATCGGAAGAAAGCTTTGAGGTCATCAAACGTCATCCTATGAGAGGGTGATCATAAAGGTGTCTCTCAGGTGATCGGAAAGTATCTGTTGGGTTGTATGTATCGAGATGGGATTTGTCCCTCCCAAGTTGGAGAGATATACTTCGGGCCCACTCGGTAATCGATATCAACACCGCTTGCAAGCATGTGGTTAAGGAGTTAATCACAAAGTGATATCGGATTACGGAACGAGTAAAGTACTTGTTGTGAACGAGATTGAACTAGGTATGACGGTACCGACGATCGAATCTCGGGCAAGTAAAATATCGTGAGACGAAGGGAGTATATATATCGGATTGATTGAATCCTGGCATCGTGGTTCATCCGATATGATCATCGATGAATGTGTGGGAGTCAATATGGGTGCCCAAACCCCGCTGTTGATTATTGATAGAAGATCATGTCTGCATATTCTCGAACCCGCAGGGTCACACACTTAACGTGTCTCGACGCTAGGATAGATTGGATAATTGGTTTATGAGTTTTTTTTCAGAGTCTCGGATGGGATCCGGGACATCACGAGAGGTTCCGGAGTGGTCCGGAGAATAAGATTCATATAAGGCAGTGCAGTTTTTGGAGTTCGGAATTGTTCCGGATTAATCGGTATTGTACCGGAAGCTTCTAGAACCTTCCGGAAGGGGACCAACGTGGCCCCACCTTCCGGGAGGGGGATTGGGCCTATGAGGGAGTGCCCTGGACGCATTGGGCCAGGGGCACAAGGCCCCATAGGGCCCAGCCGGCCAAGAGAGGTTTAAACTCGAGATAGACCTTCTAGAAGGGGGGGTTTCCTTGCCCCCCACTCCTTATCCTTTGGGGCCGCCGGTTTGGGCTTGGGGGAGGGGCTAGGGCTGCGCCCCCCTCTATATATAGAGGTCTGGGGGAGTACCAACCCCCCACACCTTCCCATCCAACCCTAGTCGCCCTGCTGCCTTCCTCTCTCCCTCCCGACTGTTTGTAGGCGAAGCCCTGCTGCAGAAATTCTCCACCATATACACCACGCCGTTGTGTTGTAGATCCAATCCGTCTCTCCACCATACTTGCTGGTTCGAGGAAGGAGGAGACGTCGAGGTGCCGCACGTGTGCATCTCACGGAGGCATCGCCACTTGTGGTGCTAGATCAGATCGGATCGCGAGGAGGAGAAGCGAGTACGACTACATCACCCACGTTCCGACGAACGTTCCGCTGTGCGAATCTTGAATATCTAATCCAATCTCTCTCGTTGTTTGCATCTCCTAGATTAGATCTTAGCTTCCCTCTATTCTCATCCGTAGAAAATTTTGATTTACTATGCCGCGAAACCCCTCAGTGGTATCAGAGCTAGATCTATGCGTAGATGTGTTTCACGAGTAGAACGCAACATGGTTGTTGCGGGCGTTGATTTTTTCTGTTGCAAGCCTCTTGTTTGTGTTCTTCTTATGACGCGGGATAGTGAGATTGAAGCGGTCCAGGCCAACCTTACGCGACGTCGTTCGCGAGACCGGCTCCGCACTTGACGTGTGGCTTGTTCCACACATGCGGCTGGTGGATGTCAGTTTCTCTCACTATAGTTGTCATGGGATTAACACCGGAGTTTGGCAACCATAATATCACCGTTGTGGCATTCCGCAGGTAAGAATCGTTCTTAGCATCTACTCCCATAAGCCACGTAAAACATGCAACAACAAAGTAGAGGCGTCTAACTTATTTTGCAGGGAGTATTTTCTGTGATATGGTATGGCCCAAGATGTGATGTGTATAATGTATGCAATGATCATGTTTTGTAATGTTTCACGACTTGCATGTCGATGAGTACACAACCGGCAGGAGCCATATGGTTGTCTTTATAATTGTGTATGACCTGTGTGTCAACTTCTTATACGCCATGTAATAGTTTCGCTTTATCGCTAAGTAGTTAGCAATAGTTGTAGTTGCTATTCGTGGTGGAGGCAATCATGGTGGAATGATGGAGATCATGCCGACACGCACAAGATGGAGATCATTGCGCGAAGATTGGCTATACCATGTCACATAAAGTTATATGCATGTGATGTTTATCCTTTTATGTATCTTATTATGCTTAGATCGCGATGGTAGCATTATAAGATGATTCCTCACTTAAAGATCAAGATAAAAACTGTGTTCTCCCCAAGTATGCACCGTTGCGAAAGTTCGTCGTGTCCAAGCATCACGTGATGATCGGGTGCTATAGACTCTACGCTCACATACAACGGGTGCAAGCCAGTTTTGCACACGCGGAAATACTTGGGTCTAACTTGACGAGCCTAGCATGTACAGACATGGCCCCGGAACACATGAACCAAAAGGTTAAGCATGAGTCATATGAATGATATGATCGACACTTCGTTGTCCACCATTGAAACCACATCTCTTCTCGTGAAGATCGGATTAGGTGTGGTGAATTTGGATCGTGTTCACTAAACAACTTGAGGGATGTTGAATTTAGTGGGAGTTCATCTAGTAATTTGATTAAGTTGAACTATTTATCATGAACATAGTCTAAATTGTACTTGCAAATACTGTAGATCACATGGCCAAGTCCAACTTCAACTTCAACGTTTTTGCTGAGAAAGAAAAGCTTAAAAACAATGGGTCTAACTTCACCAATTGGTTCCGCAATCTAAGAATCATTCTCTCTGGCGGTCAAAAGGACTATGTCCTTGGGAAAGCGTTAGGTGACCCCCCTGCTGCAACTGCGCCGGCTGATGAGAAAGCTGTCTATCAGTCGCGCAAAGATGATTATGGTGTGATTAAGAGCACCATGTTGTTTGCTATGGAATCGGAACTTCAAAATCGTTTTGAAGACTATCCCGGGCCCTTTGAGATTCTCGAAGAGCTGAAAACCATGTTTCAGACTCAGGCTCGTTCTGAGAGATATGAGATCTCTGAGAAGTTCTTTAACTGCAAGATGGAGGAAGGGAGTTCCGTTAGTGAGCACGCCATTAAGATGACGGGCTACACTCAACGCCTTGAGCAACTGGAATGCACGATTCCAGAGGAGCTCAAGATTGACAGGGTTCTGCAATCACTCCCTCCCAGCTACAAAAGTTTTGTAGTGACTCACAATCAGATTGGTTCCACTGATACGATCACCGAGCTCTTCGCTAAACTGAAGGCTGCGGAGGTGGACATAAAAAAGGATAATCATGTGTTAATGGTCAACAAGCCCACCTTCAAGAAAGGTAAGGGTGCAAAGAAGCCCTTCAAGAAAGGCGGCGGCAAGCGCGTTGCTCCTGCTGAGAAGAAGCTCAGGTCTGGTCCTAAGCCGGACACTGAGTGCTTCTATTGCAAGGACAAGGGTCACTGGAAGCGCAACTGTCCGAAGTACTTATCGGACAAGAAGGCTGGCACCATCAAAGGTATATTTGATATACATGTTATTGATGTTTTCCTTACTAGCCCTCGTTGTAGTGCCTGGGTATTTGATACCGGTTCAGTTGCTAATATCTGTAACTCGAAACAGGAGCTACGGAATAGACGGCGGCTTGCGAGGGATGAGGTGACGATGCGCGTTGGCAACGGATCAAGAGTTGATGTGATGGCCGTCGGCACGCTCTCCTTAGTTTTACCTTCGGGATTAGTTTTAAACCTTAATAGACTGCGTTGAGCATGAACATTATTTCTGGATCGTGTTTATTGCAAGACGGTTATTCATTTAAATCGGAGAATAATGGTTGTTCTATTTATATGAGTAACATCTTTTATGGTCATGCACCTATTGTGAATGGTTTATTTCTTCTAAATCTCGAAAGGGATGAAACACACATCCATAACATTGAGGCTAAGAGATGCAAAGTAGATAGTGATAATACTACTTATTTGTGGCACAGTCGTCTAGGTCATATTGGTGTAAAGCGCATGAAGAAACTCCATTCTGATGGACTTTTGGAGTCTCTTGATTTTGAATCATTTGACACATGCGAACCATGCCTCATGGGCAAGATGATCAAAACCCCGTTCTCCGGTATGATGGAGCGAGCAACGAACTTGTTGGAAATCATACTTACCGATGTATGCGGACCGATGAGTGTTTCGACGCGCGGTGGATATCGCTATTTTCTCACTTTTACCGATGACTTAAGTAGGTATGGGTATATCTATTTAATGAAACATAAATCTGAAACGTTTGAAAAGTTCAAGGAATTTCAGAATGAAGTGGAGAACCATCGTAACAGAAAGATTAAATTTCTACGATCCGATCGTGGAGGTGAATATTTGAGTTATGATTTTCTCACGCATCTTAAAGCAAGTGGAATCGTTTCACAACTCACGCCACCCGGAACACCACAGTGCAATGGTGTGTCTGAACGCCGGAATCGAACCTTATTAGATATGGTCCGATCAATGATGTCTCTTACTGATTTTCCGTTATAATTTTGGGGTTATGCATTAGAAACCGCTGCATTCACTTTAAATAGGGCTCCATCTAAATCCGTTGAGACGACACCGTATGAACTGTGGTTTGGTGCTAAACGTAAGTTGTCGTTTCTTAAAGTTTGGGGATGCGAAGCTTACATCAAGAAGTTGATGCCGGACAAGCTCGAACCCAAAGCGGAGAAATGCGTCTTCATAGGATACCCTAAGGAAACTATTGGGTATACCTTCTATCACAGAACCGAAGGCAAAGTGTTTGTCGCAAAGAATGGTTCCTTTCTTGAGAAGGAGTTTCTCTCGAAAGAAGCGAGTGGGAGGAAAGTAGAGCTAGACGAGGTTATTGAACCTTCTCTTGAATTGGAGAGTAGCGCAGCACCTGAAATTGTTCCAGTGCCGCCTGCACCAACAATAGAGGAAGCAAATGACAAGGATCATGAAGCTTCGGACGATGCTGCTACTGAACGTCGCAGGTCGACAAGGCCGCGTGCCCCTCCTGAGTGGTACGGCAACCCTGTCTTGACTGTCTTGTTGGTAGAAGACAGTGAACCTACGAACTATGAGGAAGCGATGATGAGCCCAGACTCTGAGAAATGGCTAGAAGCCATGAAATCCGAATTGGGATCCATGAGCAAAAACCAAGTATGGACTTTGGTGGACCCTCCTAGCGACCGAAAGGCCGTTGAGTGCAAATGGATCTTCAAGAAGAAAACGGACGCGGATGGTAATGTTACCGTCTATAAAGCACGGCTTGTCGCGAAAGGTTTTCGACAAGTTCAAGGTGTTGACTACGATGAGACTTTCTCTCCCGTAGCGATGTTTAAGTCCATTCGGATTTTATTAGCAATTGCTATGTTTCATGATTATGAAATATGGAAGATGGATGTCAAGACTGCGTTCCTCAATGGCAATATTGATGAAGAGTTGTATATGATGCAACCTGAAGGTTTTGTCGATCCTAAAGATGCTGATAAAGTATGCAAACTTCAGCGTTCCATTTATGGACTAAAGCAAGCATCTCGGAGTTGGAACCTTCGTTTTGATCAAGTGATCAAGAGCTTTGGATTTGTTCCAAATTGCTACGAAGCTTGTATCTACAAGAAAGTGAGTGGGAGCTCGGTGACGTTTCTGGTACTATATGTGGATGACATATTGATTATCGGAAATGATATCAACATGCTTAACGATGTGAAGAGTTATTTGAACAAGTGTTTTTCAATGAAAGACCTAGGTGAAGCTGCTTATATATTGGGCATCAAAATCTATAGAGATAGACAAAGACGCCTGATAGCTTTAAGCCAGAGTACATACCTAGACAAAGTTCTGAAAAGGTTCAGAATGGATAAGGCAAAGAAAGGTTCAGTGCCTATGTTGTCAGGTAAGATATTGAGCAAGGCTCAGTGTCCAGCTACGGTAAATGATAGGGAAGCTATGAGCAAAGTGCCTTATGCCTCGGCCATAGGTTCTATCATGTATGCCATGTTGTGTACTAGACCGGATGTGTCCAATGCTCTTAGTTTGACGAGCAAATATCAAAGTGATCCAGGAGTGGAACACTGGACAGCCGTGAAGAACATCCTAAAGTACCTAAATAGGACTAAAGAAATGTTCTTAGTCTATGGGGGTGATGAACAACTCGTCGTAAAAGGTTACGTCGATGCTAGTTTTGACACCGACAAGGATGATTCTAAATCTCAGACAGGATACGTGTATATTTTGAATGGAGGAGCTGTGAGCTGAAGAAGCTGCAAGCAAAGCGTGATCGCGCGATCTACAGTAGAAGCGGAATACATGGTTGCTGCAGAAGCGTCAAGTGAAGGAGTTTGGATCAGAAACTTCATCACTAAGCTTGGTGTGGTTTCAAGTGCATTGGACCCACTGGAGATATTGTGTGACAACACTGGCGCCATAGCACTCGCTAAGGAACCAAGATATCATCCAAAGACCAAGCATATCAACCGCAAGTTTCATATAATCCGAGATTATATAGCAGATGGAGATCTGAAGATTAGCAAAGTACATACGGATCTGAATGTTGCAGATCCATTGACTAAACCTCTTCCACGTGTAAAACATGATCAGCACCTCAGCACCATGGGTGTGAGATTGTTGCCAAATGTAAACTAGATTATTGACTCTAGTGCAAGTGGGAGACTGTTGGAATTATGCCCTAGAGGCAATAATAAAGATGTTCTTATTATAATTCTTGTTCATGATAATGTTTATATTCCATGCTAGAATTGTATTAAGCGGAAACTTTAATACTTGTGTGGTTTGTGAACAACACCGTGTCCCTAGTACGCCTCTATGGACTAGCTCATTGATTAATGATGGTTAAGGTTTCCTAACCATGGACATGAGTTGTCAATTAATAATGAGATCATATCATTGGGGAATGATATGGTGGACAGACCAAAACTAAGCGAAGCAATCAGACCGTGTCATCGTGTTCGTCTTTGCGAAGCTTTTCTTATGTCAAATATTGTATTCCTTAGACCATGAGATAATACAACTCCCTGGTATCGGAAGAAAGCTTTGAGGTCATCAAACGTCACCCTATGAGAGGGTGATCATAAAGGTGTCTCTCAGGTGATCGGAAAGTATCTGTTGGGTTGTATGTATCGAGATGGGATTTGTCCCTCCCAAGTTGGAGAGATATACTTCGGGCCCACTCGGTAATCGATATCAACACCGCTTGCAAGCATGTGGTTAAGGAGTTAATCACAAAGTGATATCGGATTACGGAACGAGTAAAGTACTTGCTGTGAACGAGATTGAACTAGGTATGACGGTACCGACGATCGAATCTCGGGCAAGTAAAATATCGCGAGACGAAGGGAATATATATATGGGATTGATTGAATCCTGGCATCGTGGTTCATCCGATATGATCATCGATGAATGTGTGGGAGTCAATATGGGTGCCCAGACCCCGCTGTTGATTATTGATAGAAGATCATGTCTGCATATTCCCGAACCCGCAGGGTCACACACTTAACGTGTCTCGACGCTAGGATAGATTGGATAATTGGTTTATGAGTTTTTGTTCGGAGTCTCGGATGGGATCCGGGACATCACGAGAGGTTCCGGAGTGGTCCGGAGAATAAGATTCATATAAGGCAGTGCAGTTTTTGGAGTTCGGAATTGTTCCGGATTAATCGGTATTGTACCGGAAGCTTCTAGAACCTTCCGGAAGGGGACCAACGTGGCCCCACCTTCCGGGAGGGGGCTTGGGCCTATGAGGGAGTGCCCTGGCCGCATTGGGCCAGGGGCACAAGGCCCCATAGGGCCCAGCCGGCCAAGAGAGGTTTAAACTCGAGATAGACCTTCTAGAAGGGGGGTTTCCTTGCCCCCCACTCCTTATCCTTTGGGGCCGCCGGTTTGGGCTTGGGGGAGGGTCTAGGGCTGCGCCCCCCTCTATATATAGAGGGATGGGGGCGCACCAACCCCCCACACCTTCCCCTCCAACCCTAGCCGCCCTGCTGCCTTCCTCTCTCCCTCCCGACTATTTGTAGGCGAAGCCCTGCTGCAGAAATTCTCCACCATATACACCACGCCGTCGTGTTGTAGATCCAATCCGTCTCTCCACCATACTTGCTGGTCCGAGGAAGGAGGAGACGTCGAGGTGCCGCACGTGTGCATCTCACGGAGGCATCGCCACTTGTGGTGCTAGATCGGATCGGATCGCGAGGAGGAGAAGCGAGTACGACTACATCACCCACGTTCCGACGAACGTTCCGCTGTGCGAATCTTCAAGGGTATGAAGATCTAATCCAATCTCTCTCGTTGTTTGCATCTCCTAGATTAGATCTTGGCTTCCCTCTGTTCGCATCCGTAGAAAATTTTGATTTACTATGCCGCGAAACCCCTCAAAACATTCACATATCATCCATTGCTAGTATTTCATTTCATATGCAGAAACACTTTCTGCAATTTCACCCGAAAACCCGTTTCGGTATCTAGTGAAATAAATTCCTGCGCTTTTTATTCTTTCCGGCATGAAACTTTTGCTCCAAATGGATGTCGGTGTCTCTTAAGTGTGCCACCATATGGTTCGCGAATAATGCGTACATGATCGAGACCCCTCTCCGATCAATAATCAGAAGCGAGACCTGGAGATCCGTACTGACTCCCACACATTCAACGATGATTTTCTTGTGATCGTGAGAACCTTTTACGCTAGTATCTTAATCCCTTTGTTTCACGATATATTATATGTCCGAGATTCGATCATCGGTATCTCCGTACCTAGTTTGATCTCGTTACCGACATGCACTCTTTTCTCGTTTCCGTGATATAACATTCTAGTGATCAAATCACTTGCTTGCAAGCTAATCAATGTGATATCACCGAGAGGGCCCAGAATATATCTATCCGTCATCGGGATGAACAAATTCCACTCTCGATCCATGAGCCTCAACATAACACTTTAGTAGTTCTGAAGCCATCTTTATAATCACCCAGTTACGGTGTGACGTTTGATGTCATCAAGAAACTCTTCCGGTGTTAGTGATTGACATGATCTCATGGTCTAAGGTTTAGGATCACTTCGTAAGTTGTTATAGCAATATAAACTCAATGACTTTGATCGTAATGCTATACTTCGGATGAATGTTCATCACACCATTACACTAATGTTGTGACCTCGTTAGTAACAACATCCAATGTTCATGATCAGGAAACCTTTGATCATCTTGTTAATCAACGAGCTAGTTTATAAGAGAGGCATAACTAGGAACTTCCTTTTTGTTTATTAAACACACATGTATTAACGTTTTCGTATTAATACAATTATAGCATGCAAAATAAATATTTATCATAAATAAGGAATACGATAATAACCACTTTATTATTGCCTCTCGGGCATATTCCCTTCAGGTTATACTACCCTCGAAGACTGTTGCGATCCCCTATACTTGTGGGTCATCAGTTTTTGGTGGCAGGGAGAGTTGAGGTCTAAAGAAGCGCTTGTTTCCCGTCGCCCAAAGTCTCTTTATATAGGGCGTCTCTTCATGAAAGTTGTTCTGTTTGACCTAATGAAGTCGGTGCCAACTATACGGCCTAAATAAAATTCCCGCTGTATAGTTGGTTGTTAAAGCTGCAGTATTAACTTCACGGCTCCTGGTTTCTTTGACATGTTGGAAATCTCGTATCTTTGGCATTTATGTAGTGATTCCCATCATCATACGTCGTTATCTGCGCAAGAAAAAAGAGAAAGAAAGAATTGCATACCCCTTTGATCATTAGGCATTAGTGAAAGGTTTTAGAAAGATATTTTATCAAATATATGAATAATATCTAGTTTAAATGCAGACATGGATGACCATATTTCACATCCATCAATATCTAAAGCGTAGAATAGAATACAGAGTACATCTCTTACTAGGTGTTCTAGAGTATTATTAGGCAAGTAAGCATATTATCAAATCTACCAATGTATAAACGGAACCATTTGCTATGTGTGTTGCGAGTTGGGTTCACTAATAAGTTGACAGCCTATACATGGAATTGAAATATCATACTTCCTCTATTCCAAAATAGAAGGCGTCTAAGATTTAGTCAAAAGTCAACATCTTCTAATTTTAACCAAATTTATACAAAAAAATATAAATACCTGCAATATCGAATGGACATATTGGAAAACTATACTTTATGGTAAATCTATTGATATTGATTTGATATCCACATTATATTTTTACATATAAATTTTGTCAAATATAGAATATGTTGATGTTTGAGTAAAGCTTAGACATCTTACATTTTAAGACGGAGGGAGTATTTCGTAGTGATAAAAGTAAAACTGTTGCACATCTACTTGTGTGTGCGTACAATTCAATTATTTTGCAATGCATGTAAAACCGCTGCACGTAAAATTGGTTATTTACACAAAAGTTCACCGGTCTTGAATTATCTATCCAAAGTTGACGGTACATTGGTAGAGAGTAATACAAAATTATAGCAGGCCCCTAATTAGATGTTGCTGTGATAGGCTGGATCGCTCAGTTTTATCGATGGGATCCGATCACAACGAGTTGAGGCGTACATTAGTGGCAGTAGGATCATTTAGATGGGCAGCCAGGGGCGGACCTGCACCCCGGTCTGCCTGGGCTACAGCCCGGGTCTTGGGTCACGTGGTACATGCACTTTCTTTGTTAATTTCATGGAAATCCTAGATCCACACAGCCCAGCCGTGTCATTGAGATAGAATGACCAGGGCTATTCCATATGCCCACAAAGGAAGCGCAAGCAATCACTCCCCGAAGCCAGCGATCCACTAGCTAAAAATCAATGTGAACGTCGTAAGTACTCATATTTTTTTATTTATTTTTGCTAAAAAAGATATTATATGCTCGTGTTCCGGTCTATCGTCGCTTCCGTCGAGCAAATCACGCCCAGCGCCACCCTGTTGACATGCGCAACCGCTCCCGCCGACGGAGATGCGCTCATATCGACTACGCCCAGACGATGCCGGCGCCACTCCTTTCATCCGAGATCTTGACATGCAAAACAGATCCACGCCCAAGGACTGCTGCTGCCACTGCCATGCGTTGCCGCATGGCGCTCAACCCTTGCGTCAACCCTTGCGTTTCTTCGTCCGCTAAACTTCTCCAAGTGGCCAACTTCTTGCCTGCTCATAGGTAATTTTTTTGTGGTAATTTTTTTGTTTCTAATACAAATTCTAAATTCCGTAGAAGGGGAAAGTCAATTTGAAGGAGAATGTCAATTTGAGTCCTTGAACTGTCACATTTAGGTTTAGCTGAATATGGATTAACTATTTTTATACAATCAAATTGCATAGAAGATGCAGGGGACAAAAACATCAAAGACTTCATCAATACCGGTGCCATTCTACATTGAGCAAGACATGTATTTCCAAGCAGGGATGGTTATAATATTCTAGAGTGTTTCCAAAGCATGAGTCATTTAAGGGACAAATACCATGCGCAAAGAGAGGTAAGAAACTTTCTTATTAATACCACTTATGTACCATGTATTAATACCACTTATGTACCATGTACGATTCATACTATTTTCTGATTACTTTTTCTTGTCCATCTTGTACGGGCAGCGAATGGCAAGCAGCAGTGCCTCATTTTGTCAATCTTGATGCGAATTCCATTATCTATCCCTTGAGCATCGGGTGGTAGGGGTCCAAGGACCAAGAAATTTGCCACCCCATTACTTATGTTTACATCTATCTGATCCCAATTGGTTTGTTTGCTTTCTGCACCTTATTCATCAGCAGTCCTAGTCCTATCTGGCTGTCCTGCTTCCTCTTGAGCAATACTACTCTTCTTTTCATTTTCTACCTTGGCGCCACGATCCTCCTGAGTGTGTTTCCACACCGCAACTTCCTCCTCCCGACCAAGATCCTGTCCCCGAAGCTCAAATCAACTGTAAAAATAACCAACAAAAGTAAACCCCATGCCAGGTCGAATTCGAACCTGTAGTATGCTGTGTAGCCTCGCTCGTGACACCCTCCTCTGGCGCCTCTACCATGCGCCTCACGACCCCGCCAGCTCCAGTTTCCGTCTGACATGACCGCTACGTCCACCTCTGGCGCCGGCTGTTGCTGCTCGCACTCCGCCCGCCCATCATCCTGACCGCCGGCGAAGGCAAGATGAAGGCCGGAGAGGAAGCCAGAGGAGGTCAGGGCAACTGCTGTTCCACGGCCAGGCCGTCAGGGTCCAGAGCGCGGGGGATCGATTGGTGCAAGCCGAAAAAATAGAAAATAACGCTTTGATGGCATTGGTGCATAATATGTGATTTAGTGGGAGGGTAAAACCGTCTAAAAAAGTGTAGGTACTACAAGAAACACTCATTCCTTTATTATTATTTTATATATATATATATATATATATATATATATATATATATATATATATATATATATATATATATAGATATAGATATAGATAACCAACTTTGGGTAGATAATCCAAGGCGGATGAATTTTTAGGTAAATAACTAATTTTCCCGCTGCTTTCAACAATCATGAGTAATGAAGGTTGACGATATGCACTCCGGCCTAATCTCCCTTTGGCAGTCAGTAGCACAATGCAGCTACGGAAATTCCAAATGGAGGCCCGTATCAAGGGAGTCCTTTTTTCAAAAGATCAAAAATCATATTTTAGAGTTCCATTTTGTTTGAAAAATATGTTATACGAACAATGATGTGTATTACAAGCATGAAAATCTCAGTGTAATACTTTATATTCTAGGCTGCATGGAAATATTAAAAATTTGAATCCATCTAAGTATAGTGAATAACGCGTATTTCAAAACTACAAATTATCCGATTTTGTCACTTCTGTGTAGCCTAGAATACATAGAACTTTTATTTTTATTTTGTAGAATACATCATTGAATTAATCCACACTTTCTTAGATTTTTTTGAAATTGCAGATATTATTTTTGAAATTATGAAGATCAAAAGGTCCTAGAGCTCGGTCTCTAACATGATGAACTGAATTATGTGAGAGAAGCTCCGGGAGGACACGTGTACTCTCTCTGTTTCAAAATATAAAATGTTTTAGCTTTCTAAAACAAATGTATCTATTACTTTTTTAGTATATAAGTTCACCCAGGTTTGAAACGAATTTACACACTAAAAGAAATTTAGATATATTTTTTTCACAAATCTAAAATATCTTATATTTTGAAATATGGTTACAAAAGTCCCCAAAAGCAACGGACCGGTCAAACCCTAATGACCTCTCCAAAAGACCAGACGTGATATATATCTGCCCAGGCCCACCTGTCACCGCTAAAGAACACACCTGCAGGAGCAAAAAGGACAGGAAAAACACGAACTAGTGTTGGATGACAGGATCCACCTTTCGCCGTGCCCCCCTGAGACGATTCCTCCGAGCGCATCATTTCATTCTACGGCCGTGGATAGAGACAGAGCTTGGAGAAAAGTCGCTTGCAAGTTGCGACGTGTGAGTGAGAGCCTAGAAACGAGAAAGTAAACCGGCGACGTCGGCTCATCGTGACACTGTCCATCTATCCAGGAACACGCGGACAAAAGGAGATTTCAACATGGCACCTCGAGTCACCTTTAGTTTTATTGATTTGATTTGCTCCAGAAATTTCTGCCTGGTCGACGCAACGCAAGCATGCGTGTGTGTGAGCTCGAGAAACAGCTACGCATGGCTTTTCAGCTAGCCTTGCTTATTCTCTTTGGCTATATATCTATATATCTTCTATCTCAATGATGATGCGCCGTTTCCGAACACTACTCTGCTGGGCGCCTTTGTTTTGCTCCCCATGATTGGAGATCCATGGGACAATTGTACTTATAATTACTACTTAGGCAGAAGGATCTATGTCGTCTAATGAGACAATTAAGCTGGAGGCCAACCACAAACCGCATGGCTAGTGCGCGTCCATCAGCTCTGCTTTGCCGGCACCCTTTGCAAGGTGCATGCAAGCTATTGTTTTGTTGTCACAGCTCACAAACAAGGGTGTGGAGCCAAAAGCTAGAGGAAGGAAAAACTATGGGAGTTTAGTGGTTAGCTAGCTAGACTAGTTCGATGGTGCAGGCCAACTGACCAAGTGTAACAACATCTAGTCAATATCCAATTAATTAAGTCCTATCCTGGCTTGCAATACGCGTTGAGAATTGAGATCTCTTCGTGTGTGTTTCAAAGATCATTTTGTCTTCTGGTGTGTGGCACGACTCCTTAAGGAGGGCTAGCTAGCTAGCTAGGGATGTTAGTTTATCATAGATTAATTAATCTGCTTGCTTGTCCTGTTAACGAGTTTAGTGGAAATGTCATCTTAGAGGTCTTTGATGTCATAAATCATGTCATGGCCTCCTGATCTCTACTAGGTCTTCTTCTCCAACCTGTAGAGAATCTTTCAATCAATTAAGTCCACCAATTTACGGCCAATATAGACAGCGGTACATATAAGCCATATTAATCCAATGAATTTGTCAAAGTTTGTATACTCTTTGTACATATATAAAAAGAAAAATAAAAACACCGTAGGGGTTTTTCCCTACGATCCCATGGTTCAATTTTTTTTTGTCAAAATTTGGATAAGCAATAGAGGCGAGACAAGAAAAGAAAAATAAAGGTGACGTCACCGGCCACTTGGCTTGGACCAAAAGATAAGCTCGTGTCCCACAAGACATACCAAGATAGCTGCTTGTGTCGTATTTTTTTGCCAAATCTGCCCAAATCTCAAAAGTTCAATTAAGTCTGACCCTTTCTCGAAACTAATTCGGAATCTGACCCCTGGTGTCGGCGCCGTTTAAAATGGCGCTGAAGTTGTACAGGTAGGCACACAACAGAAAACCGACCTGAAGGAGGTCGGCTCCGTTTAAAATGGCACCGACGTCGGCTCCGTTTAAAACGGCGCCGACCTCCCTAGTTTGCCTCCCAGCAGCTTCATCTTGGCGTCGACCTGTACAACTTCGGCGCCATTTTAAATGACGCCGACCCCAGGGGTCAGATTCCAAATTAGTTTCGGAGAAGGTCAGACTTGGTTGAACTTTACAGATTTGGGCAGATTTAGCAAAAAATACGCTTGTGTCACCCTAACTAACACCCAAACAACTACTCCCTCCATTCAGAAATATAAGACATTTTAGCTTTGTGAATCAAATGTATCTAGACATATTTTAGTGTATAGGTTCGTAGAGGTTTGGAGTGAACCTATACACTAAAAGAGGTGTAGATGCATTTATTTCACAAAGCTAAAATGTCTTTTATTTATAAATCAGAGGGAGTAGTTGTTATCATGTAGTATGTGACATGTGCAAGGGCCAAATTGCAGGGTTAGGTATGTGTTTTATCACTAGCTAGATCACTTGTATAGAACAAGGTGTAATTACCTTTGAGAAAATTCCTTATTTGACACTACTCTCCAATATGATTCCTTATTTGACACTGATAACTTTTTACTTTCTTATATGACCATTTTTATAATTTCTTTGCCTTATATGACACTACCGTCAGTTTCGTTAAAAAGTTCCGTTTATTTTTTCCAACGGAACCTAAATACCCCTGGTTTAATAGAACCTAAAACGTCCTATGTTCCAATTGAGCACAATAAGGTTTAGTTAATCCATGCGCGAAAGTTCTCAAGTACACATTGGTTCATAGGAGTTGGACCATACCTTTTCCTGAGTCGGTCCATTAATTATAAGCTAGGCCATACAATCGGTTTTCCTGAGCCTAATCCTGTGCATGATTTGGTCTCAGCCTGTGCAAACCGCCGAACCAAACTAGTGAAAACCGTCTAGCCGGTTTTGACGGGTTCCGGTTTCTGTGCTGGTTCAAACTGTCGAAACCGTTTTCAATCCTTTTTCTCATACATGATGTTTAGAGACAACGCCGAGCATGAAAGTTTCAGGGAAGACCAGAAGTCCAGAAGGAAAACGCTACATAGTTGCAGCCAAGCAACCAACAGCTAGCAGCAGCCTTTACAGATGATCAGGCCTGGTTTTGCCACTCACGGCCTGCGTTCTTGCTGCTCCGCTGCGCCGGCGTGTGGTAGTCGACAAGGACGTGCGGTCGCTGCGGGAACTACGAGGTCGAACCCCAAGCCTTGGTGAGCCTGCCACAGTGCCACAGGATCCCCGCGCAACCGCTCTTCGGCCATGGCGCACGTGACGGCCTCTCGTTGAACACGCCGGGGCGACGAGGCGCGCTGTGCATGACAACGCCAGGAATGTCGCCTTCTCTTCGCCACGACGGACAGCACCAGGAGCACGGCCTAGATGCCCTAGAACTAGGCAAGGATCATACACGCCGGCAGGGCCATGATGTAGCGGGCGGCGACCGGCACGGCCAACCGTGGCCGAGGCTCGTCGTCTTGTCGAGCGGCAGTCTGTTAGCCTTTTTGTTTAGGGTGGCATGGAACCTCTCCCCTCGCCGGGACATAAGGAACATGCTAGCTAGATCCTAGAGGCAGAGGAGAACGGCAGGAGCCTGGGGAAACCACCGCTAGTAGCACCATGGAGGAAGTGCAGGGCGACAGGAGGTGATGCACGGTCGCAAAAAGTAGGCAGAGGAGCGTCTGGCACTTTGTTTGAGAAACCGTATAAACTGTCTAAACCAAACCAGCCCAAACTGTTGTTTTTTTGTTGGGTTTGATAAACCATCCAAACCCAGCTAAACCGGGTATGCCCAGGCTTACCTGAGCCCCTCCCCTCTCAGGGTGCAGGTGGGAGTGGGATGCCCGCGGAGCCCATTACCCAAGCCCACGTAAAAGGCTATGCGGGACACCCGCGGATAAACAAGAAAAAATAGTGGGTTTCCGTGGGAAGCCCACGATGGAGCGCGAACATTAAAAAAACTACTTCGATCTAAATTAATATTTTTACATTTGTCTAGATTCGAATATATTTAGACATATTTAGTGCTAGATACATCCGAATCTAGCCAAATATGAGACATTAATTTGGATAGGAAGGAGTACGAATTTCTCAATCAAGCAAATATTATGTCTAGTAAAAAGAATGACGAGTCACTCAAAAAGTGGAAAAAATAATTAATACATTGAAGTGCTAAATATTGATCGTATTATATATTAAAATATTTTTATAAACATTATATAAGCAATAATTATAGTAATATATTTACGGGTATACGTGGGTATACGCGGGATAGTGGACACCCGCATAAGTTTCGCGGGCTCACGTGGGACACTCACTTAAATTATGTAGGACTGTACGGGCGTATGGGGGCTTACCGCGGGCAGTCCCACCTGCACCCTTACTCCCCTCCTCGTGCCCCAGGGCAACTCGGGTGACGGTCTCCACCGCTACCACTCAGCGTCCCATTCTGCTCGTTCACATCCTCATCTCTAATGCGCCATCGGGCAAGCGTAAGGTTGTGGAGGCGTTGAGGTCTTCGTCCGTTAGTGGTCTATGGAATTCAAGATTCTACACCGGACGAGTGGTGATAGGTGCAAATTAACGTTGGATCGTGGATCCAGTGTGCATGTGCACTTTATAGGCATGATAATGATTCAGGGTGGGAAACGTTCCACCCCTCCCAACGCTAGTGCCACTCCCTCCCATTTCCATTGCTTGACCATGGTGGGTCACTCCTCTCGGAGGCGGTTGGCTAGGAGTCTTTCCTTTGTCTTGCGTGGTTTTTATGGTGGCGATGCGGCGGTGAGGCTCAGGTGCTTCACCCATTGTATATGTATATGTGTATGTCTTTATAATGAATATGTAAACATATTATAAGTGAAAATCACAGTTAAAGTTACACATTGACAACCAAGGTATAGTCAAATACCCCTTTACATTTTAGGACAAATGGAGTAGCGGTAAAGCCGCGCAAAAATATGGCATCGATAGAGCAATGCACAAGGAAAAAAAGGTTGCACGACATAAATTTTATTCGATCATTTATGGTAGCTACACGAAATCACCTCATCACAATTGAGAGTCAATAATATTTCCATGTCACATGTGATGTTTCTTTGAAATGGGGGCATATTCTCCGATCTCTGCATCGAAATGGTGCACACAACCTTAACTTTATTGTAGAGTTGTCATGCTATAATTACCTTATTGTCTATTATATACTAAAAGTAATATAAGGGTGTTTTTCGAGGCTGAAAGAACATTTCTTAATCCCTAGTGTTTTGTGTGTTAGATAACAATACCAAGGATCATTTAATGGGTGTTGAAGTGTTGCAGCTCAGAAATCTACCTTTGGGGGCGGATAATCCGGCCCCACCGGGGGCGGATAATCCGCCCCTCCCTCTGCTCAAGCCTGCGCAAGCCCCAGAAGGGGGGGCGGAACATTGGCCGGACTTTCCGGCCAGGCCGGATAATCCGCCCCCAGGGGGGGCGGATAATCCGCCCCTCCTGCTCTTCGCCAAGGCGCAAGCCCCAGAGAGGGGGGCGGAGTTTTGGCCGGACTTTCCGGCTACGCCGGATAATCCGCCCCAGGAGGGGGCCGGATAATCCGCCCCCCAGTTTTTCCCCAAGTTTCGCCAAGGCGCAAGCCCCAGAGAAGGGGGCGGAGTTTCCCCCGGAGAGTCCGCCCTTGGGGCGGAATTTTCCCAGGGGGCGGATAATCCGCCCCAAGTGGGGGGCGGATAATCCGCCCCCAAAATTGAGCAACGGCCAGATCTGGGGAGGGGGTATTTAAGCCAGCCTTCCCCCTCCTGCCAGACCTCTTGATTCATCTCGAAAAAGAACAGATCAGATCTCAAAAGTTCATACAAGAGTGCTCCACCTAGATCCATCCAAAGGCTCCGTCCCTTTGGGAATCGAAGGAGGAGAACTCGACCTTCATCATCAGCAATCAAGCGCTTCATCTCCTCTCCATTCATTTGGAGAACCTTCGATCTAGTATTTCTTGCAAAGATCTAGATCCTTGTTTTCGTTTATATTGATAAACCTTGTTTTTGTGACAGCTTGTTGTCATCCCGGGAGCCCCCAATTCGGTTATGGGTGTGTGCCCCGATAGTATTGTAAAAGGCACCGGTTCCCGCCTCGAAGGGATCCAATAGTGGAGAAGGTGGATCAGGCCTCTCGTGGCGAGATCCATCGGAGAATAGGGTGAGGCCTATTGTGGCGTGGTGGTCTTAGAACCGCCCACCCCTCCAACGCAGATGTACTTCCCTTAACAAGGAAGGAACTGCGGTAAAACAAATCCCTGTGTCTCCGCATGCTCCACTTCGGTTTCCTCGCTCCTCCTTTACGTGCTTAGTAGTTAGGGTTTCATATAGGGAAATTCTCGTAGTTGCATATCTAGAGAATTTACTTTGTGTAAAGCCTAAAATTGGAAAAAGTATTAAAAATTGGTTAGCACCTATTCACCCCCCCCTCTAGGTGCCCATACGATCCATTTCAATTGGTATCAGAGCCTCGGCTCTTATTTCGGGCTTAACAGCCTAAGAGAAGTATGGGTTCCAAGGGAGATGGGAGTGATGCTCCGGAGGTAGTCACCATGAACGATCTCAAGACGTTGGAAACAACCTTGGTGAGTTCTATGGAGGCTAAGATGGAAGAGATGCGTCAATTGATAATGCGTCTCTCCACATCCGCAGCATCACCTCCATCTAACTCTGAGGATACCACTCCGCAATCCAAGGAAACGGGTAAAACTGTTTCCAAAGAGAACGAAGTGGTAGGTGATGATACAAGTAAGAGCTCCTCCTCGAAAAAGGATAGCGGTAAGGATGGATACAATGAGGTTTCTCATGTGTATTCTCCTGATCCGCCTATTCCCCACCCTCATATACATAATAGGGGTGATCCACCCAAATTGTCAGCTTCTACTTTCTCTCAATGGCAATTTTTGATGAAATCTCATGTGTGCAGTTCCTCCATAGAGTTGTGGAAGATCATCGAAAATGGTCTTCACGTTGGAAATCCTAACAATCTCACAAGGAGAGAAGTGGTCGATAGCCAACTCAATGCTATAGCCCTACACATGATACAGCTTGGTGTGGAAGATAAAGACATGCCACACATTCAGCATCTTAGCACAGCTAAAGAAGCGTGGGATGCTCTCACCGAGCTCTTCATCGGAAATGAAAGTATGAGAAGGAATAGATATGATGCCTTGAGCAATGAAGCTGAAGGATTTTATATGCTGGATGGAGAAGACCACGAGGACATGTATAGGAGGCTAAAGGCAATAGCTACTACCTTCAGAAACCACGGCGCAGCTTATGTTGATGATGCTTGGATCAAGCGCAAGTATGTCAGCGCTCTTATGCCATTTGAGCCCACAGATCTGAAAAGTCTCCAAGGTAGGCATAATTATCACCTCATGTCATCCAACGAGGTAATGCAAGAAATGGCCGCATTCAAAGTGGCTGCCAAGAATGCCAAAGATGCTCGTGCTCGAGCTATGGGGATGCAAAAGGGGGTAAACATGGCTTTGAAGACTAGTGTGGTTGATCATGATGAATATGCGGTAGAAGGCCTGGACTGTCCCGAAGATATAAAAAGGATTCACGGACAATACTTGGCTCTTTATGCAAGAAACTTTTGGAAAGATCCAGCCAAGGCTAAAGCTGAACTAGATCGCAAAAGTGGAGCCTATGGAAGAAAAGAAAATGGTCTCAAGCTGAGAACTTGCTTTAATTGTGGTGACCGGTTGCACTTCGTAGCTGAGTGTCCATATCAAAGTAGAGAGGATAATGGAGGAAGACTCATTTTCAAGGACAAATCAAAAGCTCCACGCAAGAAACAGTTTGTAAAGAAAAATGCTCCTTTCAAGAAGCAACCAAAGATTGTTCTAGTAGCTCAAGAAGAATATTCATCGGGGAGTGAAGATGAGGACGAGGACGATAGCTCTCAAGAGGTGGCTGCTATAGCCACCACATCTACATCAACATCACTCTTCGACTCTCCAAACGAAAACATCATCAACAAGAATCCTACTTGTCTCATGGCAAGAAGCTCCGAGGTAACTTCTTCTAACTCTTCTTTTCCCAAGGCTATGATAGACATGGATGATCCTGCTAGTCTTAAGGTTAAAGAAGAGATTATTGCCTTGGATTATTTCTATACTAACTTGCAAGGTGAGCACAAAGTTCGTTTTGAGGCTCTTATGGATCAGTTGGCCCAAAACGAAGCTCTCCTCGAAGAAAAGGGCAGAATTGAAAGGGAGGATGCAATGGAAATTGCATCCCTAAAAAATGCTCTTGAAGAAGAAGAAGAAGCTCGGGTCTCTCTTGAAGAGAGGCTTGAGTCTATGGAAGAGTCACATGAAGAAATTGTGACTAAACTTGTTAAGGAACGTGACAATGCGGTCACCAAGGCAAAGAAGTTAAAGAAGGAAAGGATTGACTTTGGGGCTGCTCATGATAGACTCTCCGAGGAATTGGAGAAACTTGACAATGCTCACAAGGCGTTGAAAAACGAGTTCTCTATCCTCAATGATTCACATGATCAGCTTCAAAGTCGATTGGCCATATATGATACTCCTAGCTCGTCCAACTCAACATATAGTAACAAGGAAAATGCTAATGTGGAGAAAGGAGTGATCAAGGACACCACTACAAAGGACAAAGGTGTGCTTGATGAAGTCCTTGACAAGCAAAGGTCAAATCATGGTAGAGAGGGACTTGGGTATGTCACCAAGTCCAAGAAGAAGAAAACCAAGAAGAACAAGACCAAGAATGTGCAATTAAAGACAAGCACGGCTGAGAAGGTTGTCACAAAAGACAAGACTAATAATATTGGTTTTGCAGGGTCTCACAATCTGAATTATGAACTCTTTTGTGATGATTATGGCGATGTTTATGCTTATTATGTTGGTCCTTTTGATGAATTTATTGCTTGGTCTATTTGGGTCCCAAAGACCCTTGTTACTAACATGAAAGGACCCATTGAAAAATGGGTACCTAAAACCAAGAAGTAATTTTCTTGCAGGGCTATGCTTCCGGTGGGTCGAAATGGGTGCTGGATAGTGGCTGCACTAGTCATATGACCGGAAGCAAGGAGATCATCACGGAGATGCGTCCAAATCTTGATAATATCACAGTCTCCTATGGTGATAAGTCTAAATCTCAGGTATTGGGTCTTGGCAAGGTTGTGGTTGCCCACGATATCTCTCTCGTGGACGTCATGCTTGTTGAGACCCTTGGCTATAATCTTCTTTCTGTTCGTGCCCTTGGCAAGATGGGTTTTGCTGTTTTTATCGATGATGATTTGGTGGTACTCTTATGGAGCAAGTCTCTAAAGGTCGCTTTCGTTGGATACGTCGAAAATGACCTGTATGTGGTGGACTTCTCGGGGAAAACCACTTCGGGTCCGATGTGTCTATTCGGAAAGGCCGACGTGGGCTGGCTATGGCATCGCCGTTTAGCCCATGTCAACATGAGAACTTTGCAAAGTCTCCAAAAGGGTGGCCACATTCTTGGACTAAAAGACAATGTCTCTTTTGCCAAAGATCGTGTTTGCAGGGCCTGTGTTGAAGGAAAAATGCATGATTCTCCCCACAAGAGGAAGACTATTGTGTCATCGAAGAGGATCTTGGAATTACTCCATGTGGACTTATTTGGACCTCCTTCTCATGCAAGTCTTGGTGGGAAGAAATATTGCTTGGTCATCGTCGATGATTACTCAAGATATACATGGGTATATTTCTTCAAGCTGAAAAGTGAGACTCAACAAACTGTCATCGACTTTGCCAATGAAGTTCAACGACAACACAATGTTCCCATATTGGCAATTAGAAGTGACAATGGCACAAAATTCAAGAACTACACTTTAAACGAGTTTCTTAGCGAAGAGGGGATTAGACACCAATATTCCGCTGCGTACACCCCTCAACAAAATGGTGTAGCCGAGAGGAAGAACCGGACTTTGATGGATATGGCAAGATCTATGCTAGCTGAATTTAAGTCTCCTTATAATTTTTGGGCTGAAGCCATATCCACCGCTTGTCACTCATCAAACCGGCTTTACCTTCGGAAGATCTTGGACAAGACCCCATATGAAATACTTACCGGCAACAAACCCAACATCTCATACTTCAGGGTATTCGGGTGTAAGTGTTTCTTTCTTATTAAAGGTGTCCGTTTGTCAAAATTTGAATCCAAGGCTTTAGAAGGCATTTTTGTTGGTTACGGTGCCGAATCCCACACTTATAGAGTCTACAACAAGCTCACTGGGATTGTTGTAGAATCTTGTAGTGTGGAGTTCGATGAAAATAACGGCTCCTTTGTAGGGCAAGTTGATGTTTGTGATGCAGATGTTGAAATACCCCAAGATGCCATAAGAAGAATGGGCGTGGGATTTTTCCGCCCCATTGAGGAACCCCTTGTGGCGGATCGGGAAGGACAATGCTCCACTCAAGTGGAGCCCTCATCTTCACAAGATCAACAAGCTCCTACTGTTGGAGAAAACTCTGCACCAACACCGCAACCTGCTGAAGATCATCAGTCTCCTGGACAAGTTGGTAGTCCCAGGCCGGATTATCCGCCCCCTCCAAGGGGCGGACAATCCGCCCCTGGCACTCCAACTTGCACCAGGGGATCCGAAGGAGAAATCAACACCTCTGAAGCTCCCAGGCCGGATTTTCCGGCCCCCGGGGGCGGATTATCCGGCCATGGCTCTCCAACTCCAGTCAGGCTTTCTCAGGAAGATGGTTCTGGTACTTCACCTCCCAGGCCGGATAGTCCGGCCCCTCCAAGGGGCGGATTATCCGGCCCTGAAGAAAATGCTCAGCAACAATCTTCTGGCAGTACTGGTGACCAAGATCAAGGGCACTGCAGTAATCAGGACAAGGATACAACAATTGAATCCACTCCTTCAAGAAATAATAAGGATATTGAGGCTCGTCGCAAGGCTCGGGCGGATCGCAACCTTGAACTAAGAGGTCACACTCTTGACAAGGTAGTTGGTGATCTACGACGAAGGGTATCTACTCGAAGAGAGCTTGCTAGCTTCTGTGATCATCAAGCTCACATTTCCATGGTTGAACCAAAGAAGGTTTTTGATGCTCTTGAAGACCCCGATTGGGTTGTTGCAATGCATGAAGAATTAAACAACTTCGAACGCAACAAAGTGTGGAAGCTCGTAGAAAAGCCAAAGGATTGCCGCAATGTTATCGGCACCAAGTGGATCTTCAAGAACAAGCAGGATGAAAATGGCATTGTTGTGAGGAATAAAGCACGACTCGTGGCTCAAGGATTCTCTCAAGTAGAAGGAATTGATTTTGGCGAGACATATGCTCCAGTGGCTCGCCTTGAGTCCATCCGTATCCTTCTTGCATATGCAGCTCATCATAATTTTAAGTTACAACAAATGGATGTTAAGAGCGCTTTCCTCAATGGTCCTCTACATGAGTTAGTATACGTTAAGCAGCCCCCGGGGTTTGAGGACCCCAAATTTCCGAACCATGTCTACAAACTCGATAAGGCGCTCTATGGCCTTAAACAAGCCCCACGTGCGTGGTATGAGCACCTTAAAGAGCTTTTGATAGACCGTGGATTCGAAGTTGGGCAAATCGATCCCACTCTTTTTACTAAGAAGGTCAATGGGGAGCTTTTTGTATGCCAACTCTATGTAGATGACATTATTTTTGGCTCTACTAACCAAGCTTTTAACGATGAATTTTCAAAGCTTATGACTGACAGGTTTGAGATGTCCATGATGGGTGAGCTCAGGTTCTTTCTTGGCTTTGAAATCAAACAACTTAGAGAGGGAACCTTTATTAATCAAGCTAAATACATCCAAGACATGCTCAAAAGGTTCAAGATGACGGATCTCAATGGCGTTGCTACCCCAATGCAAACAAAGTGTCATCTTGAGCTCGATTCCAAGGGTAAAGATGTGGATCAAAAGGTATACCGATCCATGATCGGCTCTCTCCTTTACCTCTGCGCATCTAGGCCCGATATCGTGTTAAGTGTAGGAGTGTGTGCAAGGTACCAAGCCGCTCCTAAAGACAGCCACTTAGTGGCGGTCAAGCGAATCTTCCGATATTTGGTTCATTCCCCAAATTTTGGGTTATGGTATCCCAAGGGTTCAAGTTTCTCTCTATGTGGTTACACCGATTCAGATTGGGCTGGTGACAAAGATGGTAGGAAATCAACCTCTGGTGCATGCCAATTCTTGGGCAGGTCTCTAGTGTGTTGGTCATCAAAGAAACAGAATTGTATTTCACTCTCAACCGCCGAAGCTGAATATGTTGCTGCTGCAAGTGCTTGTACTCAATTGTTATGGATGAGGCAAACTTTAAAGGAATATGGTGTCAATTGTGACAAAGTGCCTCTTTTATGCGACAATGAAAGTGCTATCAAAATTGCTTACAATCCTGTGCAGCATACAAGAACAAAACATATAGAGATTCGCAACCACTTTATTCGGGATCATGTTGCTCGTGGAGATATTGCTCTGTCCTTTGTGAGCACGAAGAACCAACTTGCTGATATTTTCACGAAGCCCCTCGATGAAGCAAGATTTTGTTATTTGCGGAATGAGCTAAATATTATAGATTCAAGGAGCTTGGCTTGACTATTCTTGCACACTCACTTGCTCTTATTCATGTATTTGGTTTAGATGCGGGCATAGACATAGGGGGAGTGTGGTCCTAATTGATTGGGCCAACCCTCCCCCCATAATGCCGAAAGCAAGTAAAATCATTTCCCTTAATATCATTTTGTGATATGTGGGTCATCGATGAGCATTGGTTTTGAACTCAAGATACATCTTCGCGGTGTCATGCCATGCGCTCCAACATGGTGGCTTCGGCCACCGCCCTCTTCCTCCAGAAGAGTTGGTTTTTCATGGGTCTCGTTGGATTTTCTTGCATACCTCTTGTTCTTATGGAAAACACACTCAAATTTGGCCTTTGATTGATTTGATTCTCCAGGGGCGTTAGCATCGCTCTTCTTCCTTTTTGGCGTTTTGATGCCAAAGGGGGAGAAGTAGTTCTAGTAGGTCACGTGGATTTGCAAGGGTCGGGCACAAGCTCTTCGGTTTTAGTTGCTTGCTTGTGCTTTTTCTAGTGTGATATTTGTGGTTGTTTGTGTAAGACTATGTCGTACTCCTCAGTTTGGTACTATGTTTGGTATTCATGGATTTCTGGATTTATCTATCATGGACCCCATTGAAGTCCCATTGAAGTCTGGAATTATGGAGCTTATTTGATGACATTTGGATTCAGGGGTTCATCTATGTATGTCATGGCTATATATTCCGGTGGTATGACTTTCTTTCACCGAACCTTAAAGTAGTGCTCTACCTAGTGTGTGTATTTGTATTCAAATGCAAATCTTAAATATGCACACATCTAGGGGGAGCGTCTTTCATTATCTAAGGTGGCACTTGCCGTTTTCACTGCAAATCCTAGTATTGTCATCTAACACCAAAAAGGGGGAGATTGAAAGAACATTTCTTAATCCCTAGTGTTTTGTGTGTTAGATAACAATACCAAGGATCATTTAATGGGTGTTGAAGTGTTGCAGCTCAGAAAACTACCTTTGGGGGCGGATAATCCGGCCCCACCGGGGGCGGATAATCCGCCCCTCCCTCTGCTCAAGCCTGCGCAAGCCCCAGAAGGGGGGGCGGAACATTGGCCGGACTTTCCGGCCAGGCCGGATAATCCGCCCCCCAGGGGGGGCGGATAATCCGCCCCTCCTGCTCTTCGCCAAGGTGCAAGCCCCAGAGAGGGGGGCGGAGTTTTGGCCGGACTTTCCGGCTACGCCGGATAATCCGCCCCCCAGTTTTTCCCCAAGTTTCGCCAAGGCGCAAGCCCCAGAGAAGGGGGCGGAGTTTCCCCCGGAGAGTCCGCCCTTGGGGCGGAATTTTCCCAGGGGGCGGATAATCCGCCCCAAGTGGGGGGCGGATAATCCGCCCCCAAAATTGAGCAACGGCCAGATCTGGGGAGGGGGTATTTAAGCCAGCCTTCCCCCTCCTGCCAGACCTCTTGATTCATCTCGAAAAAGAACAGATCAGATCTCAAAAGTTCATACAAGAGTGCTCCACCTAGATCCATCCAAAGGCTCCGTCCCTTTGGGAATCGAAGGAGGAGAACTCGACCTTCATCATCAGCAATCAAGCGCTTCATCTCCTCTCCATTCATTTGGAGAACCTTCGATCTAGTATTTCTTGCAAAGATCTAGATCCTTGTTTTCGTTTATATTGATAAACCTTGTTTTTGTGACAGCTTGTTGTCATCCCGGGAGCCCCCAATTCGGTTGTGGGTGTGTGCCCCGATAGTATTGTAAAAGGCACCGGTTCCCGCCTCGAAGGGATCCAATAGTGGAGAAGGTGGATCAGGCCTCTCGTGGCGAGATCCATCGGAGAATAGGGTGAGGCCTATTGTGGCGTGGTGGTCTTAAAACCGCCCACCCCTCCAACGCAGATGTACTTCCCTTAACAAGGAAGGAACTGCGGTAAAACAAATCCCTGTGTCTCCGCGTGCTCCACTTCGGTTTCCTCGCTCCTCCTTTACGTGCTTAGTAGTTAGGGTTTCATATAGGGAAATTCTCGTAGTTGCATATCTAGAGAATTTACTTTGTGTAAAGCCTAAAATTGGAAAAAGTATTAAAAATTGGTTAGCACCTATTCACTAGGTGCCCATACGATCCATTTCAGAGGCATCTGGTTGATCCACATCACCCAAATTATATCGACCGTTAGATCTACAATTTGTGGTTACAATTTAAAGATGAAAAAGGTTATGTAAAAAGTTGTTGATACAACCACCTGTCAACAATGTCACGTGTGACGATTATTTTTTACAAGCACGTACGAGGAGTTAATAAAACACGCAAATTGTCAACGATATGGATCGGTAGCTCCAAACCGGATTGAAGAGTTACGCATGCGTGAACTTGGCCTTTTTCCTTTGAGGTAATAACACGCTTAGTCCCACAACTTGCACACTAGGTGCAGATTAGTCCCACAAGTTGCAAAACTCGCCTCCGCCGTCCCACAAGTTGCTAATCCGACATTAACTCGCACAAAACAGTCAGATACGTGATTCCTGTGCAAAACAGACTCACGATCGCATTTTGTAGATACCCCCTCCAAAACTGTCATTTAGAGCCAAGGTCCTTCCACGTATTTTGCAACCGCTTCGCGCCTACCTGTAGCTAATTTATCGCTAGTATCCCTGTGCGTCGTTCTTCGTCGTTTCTCCCGTGGGCGCCGAGGAAGCGGACGGCGTCGCCCCTTCTCTCTACCTTCAGTGGCGCCATTCTCGCCGAGATGCCGCCAGAACTACACTACCGCGATTGGAAAGTATGTGTTTACTACTGATTTGTAAACATTTATAGTCAGGAAAGTATGTCATTATTTTTTCCAACTTGTTGTGCTTATGGTGGCCAATCTGAATACACCAGTACCAAGCAAGTATCAATTTGTACTTTATAAAAAAGTATATAATCTGAATCGATGGTAGCTACAACCACTGTTGGGGAATGCTCAAGTAATTCCCGATCTCAATGTGCAAGAATTTTCATTAAGTCAGAATGCACCAAGTATTGATGTTATCTAAGTGTCAAACCTGCTCAATTTGAGCTCTGTTTAGGTGAATATACAAACTCAATGTGTTTATCTCTTTGAGTTCTATTCCATGTTTTATCTTGTCTCGCTGCTTCCGTAGTAGATGTTTTCTCCTTCTTTGCTGATATTGTACACATTCTTTGTCTGCATTGGTGATGAACTAATATTATCATGGATGGTTGCCCTTGTCGGTGTACAAATTAAGTTCCATTTTAGTGTACAAATTCAGTTGCCCTTGTCATTGTTTTACTCAAGTTTAGCTCATGTTTTTATTCCGTCAAATTTAGATCAAATTCAGTTGCAACAGTACATTCAAATTTAACTCAGTATTACTGTGCAACAGTACACTCAATATTACTCTGAATCTAGCTACAATAGTAGTCAAATTTCATTAACTTGTGCAACAGTACACTCAAATTTCAGTGCAATAGCACATTACAACAAATGCTGATACTACAAGGAGAAATCTTTGTTACACATTACAATTTAGTCTATCTCTCCTTCTCATGTCCTATCTATGATATTTCTAGAGTTTTTTCTGTTCAGTCTTCACTCTCTGTAACTGAATTTGAAGTTCAGTTATCGTATTGAAATAGAATACATGTGCTCTGTCTTCCTCGCAAGCTTCACTTGTTCTTCTACTCTGGTCGGGGTACTCGTGCTGGTACTGATCACCATGCTCCAGTTTTTCCTTATCCAAACACAAAAGAGCACAAATAAAAAATTAAAATAAGCTACCTGACGAATAGAGCATTGCTGTGACGAACAGAGCTTTGCTTTGACGAATGAAGCAGAGCAACAAGTAGAGAACGAAGCAGAGAAACAAGCATACCATTCTCGTTGCCATGGACATCTTCACCCGGCCATCACCATCGGGTTCAAGTAATTTTCACCGGCCATCTTCACCCAGCCGTCGCCGTCGCTGCTTCGACCGCCCATGGCACCTGCGAGCTCACGATGCTGGCCATCGAAGGTGCTAATCGAACCCATCTGGACTAACTCCACGATCCCCGCACCGTCGCCCTTAATCTCCGGACTCGCCGGACACCGTCGCCCTCAGTCTCACGACTCGCCGGATACCGTCGCCGCCGCTAGTCTTGGTTCGGATTGGGGAATGCTTCTAACTCATACCGGTGAGCTATCCTAGTATGGATTTAGAAACAGAGGGTTTCGGAGGGGGTATCTGCAAATAGCGATCGTGAGTCTGTTTTGCACAAGAATCATGTATCGGACTATTTGTGCGAGTTAGTTTCGGATTGACAACTTGTGGGACTGCCGAATCGACTAGTACAACTTGTGGGACTAATCTGCACCCAGTACGCAAGTTGTGGGACTAAGGATGTTATTACCTCTTTTCCTTTCGTTGATTGGGCTCTAAAACCTTTGATTCGCCTGGGCTTTTATCCGTTGAGTTAGCTCCAATGTATGATGGATTTAATAAAAGATCTTAATTATGTAACTGGGTGTTCCGTATGTCACGTCTTATATATAACCGGGTGAAACCCTAAAAAAGAAGTAACCGGGTGATCCGTATAAACATGCAAATCTTTTTTTTTCAGAAATACATCCTGTAAGCGTAGGAATAGGTGATCGTGTCCGTTCATAAATAGTACTCTCTTCTTTGTGACTTGAGTTTGTCTAAATTTAAATGTATCTATATATTAAAATACGTCTTGATACATTCAAATCTAGATTAAGTCAGTTATTTCTAGACGAAGAAGATAAAAACTTACAAGTCCTTTTAAATACAACAAGCAAGCCGTGTCCGTTTTTTATAAGAGTTGGCCAGCTAGCTAGGAGTCCGTTCACAAAATAAAACGTAGTACATGGCTTGTCACATCTTTTTTATAATATTTACTATCTTTCTTTGGAAAACGTGTGGAACGAAACGTGCAAAGCAAAAAAAATTCAGGAACATACAAATCCGTTTTTAAATAAAAAAGCAAGCAAGCAGAGTCTTTTTTTAACAAGTCTGTTAGCGTAAAAATTGTCTAGCCGAGTCCGTCCACTAAAAAAGACTATAATATCTATTTTTCATATCATATTACCCCGTTCATCTTAGTTTTGGCTCAATGGTCTATGTACCACGACTTAAAATTATGACCGGTATATAACTTTTGAATCTGGACATTGTCTGAAAGATTTGTTATGATTTAGAGATTCTGTTTGGCAAAAAATGTTTTCTTAAGTATACTAAAATTAATATGTACCGTGGAAGCATCAAATCATATGCATATAGTTATAAATTAATTTTTGATAGTATATCAGTCTCCTAAATGTCTTTAGAACAGTGGTGGATAATGATTCTGTAGTTCTGAAAGTAAGATTTTAGATGATTTTCCCATTTACAAATGAGTTCAATTCGCTTCAAAAATGGCTTTGTAGAAAATTTATATAAAAAACATAAGATATTATTAAGGATCCATACACAAAAAATTGTGTACCCTCCTTATTGAGCATCGGGATATGAGTACATGAAGGAGAATTTATTTGTGAACCAAAATCTTGAGGGTGTGCTGATCATGAATTAGTTCAAAATTCCCCTATTTTATTTTATAACAGATATATCCAACTATATAGGTAATAAATTATCTTGGCGCAAGCCTACCATTTGTTGTGTACAGAATAGGAATAGGCAACCAGATTGTTATGTGTGTAGTGCTGGATGGTTAGACTTAAATATTTATGTTGGTTGCAAAAATATTTTGGAAATCCCATTATTCCTAATATACTTATAAAGGAACATATTTTAGTTTTAGAGATGTTGTCAGATGTTGTCTCTGTCTATGACATGACAACTTAGAATAAATGGAGAATGTGTTATTTTTAGGGAAAAATTGCTATAGGACATCGTTATTTTCTAGCGTTTGCTAAAACACACCGTACAATTGTGTCTTTGCCAGATATCATTATAATTTTGCGATACATTTGCCAAAACATACCACACAGCTAAAAATTAAAAGTTTGGCATATGTTCTTCAAACTCCACCATAACATGGTCACCCTGGCAAAAGTGACAAAAGTTTCTATTTCTGACTATGTGGTGTGGCCACAAAGTTGTAATGGTCGCTGGAAAATACATAAGTGTGCTGTGTCTTTCAACAAATGACAAAAAAATGGTGTCCTATTGCAAATTTTCCCTTTATTTTATATAGTTGAGGGACTAATGAAGAAATCATTTGATTTACACAAAATATGATAGAAATCCTCATTTATTGTTTCCCTACGGTTATACAAACAAATAAAATAATATTTTGTCTATCCAATTTAAGTTTTATCTAAATATTAAATATTAACACAAGCACCAGATTAAATTATTATGCTGTCTTGTGATGCCACATATTATGAATGCATAAAAGTAGAGAATTATTCTAGACGGTCTCATGATAGACCAAAATATTTAGCTAACTAACACAACCGATGGTTTTTTCATGAAACCTATTGGCGATATATCTTTATAGAGTACACAGTCACTAATTGACCTTGGTAACTATAGATAAACATCATTGAGCGAGAAATTATTATTTACACATAAACACATATAAAATAGATCAAAATAGGTGGGCATAATCTGAATTTTAACCTTACAGTAAGGTAACATCAAATAAAAACTCACCTTGCCATGCAATATAAATTTTATTATACATCCTTATCTAATAAGAACACGTGAGAAAACAACATATAGTCATTCATATGTTATTTTCTATGAGAAAATTAACTATCTCCCGTACAAGTGATATTGTATTTATTATGACTATAAAATTATGTTAATTATTGTCGTGTGATATAAGTTTCTATTAAAAGGTAAAATGTTTTTGACATATTCAGATATTGCCCTCGCATTTGCGAGGGCCACCTTGCTAGTTCTTATTAACAAAGAAATGATTAATTTTCTTCCTCGTCACTAGAGAAAAATCAAGATTACAAATATCCGAGTTAGAAACCAAAGAGGAAGAGGCAAATAATAACCGTTTAATGAAGAGACTAGAACGCACGGCATCTAAACATGTGGCAAGATCCACGCACATAAAGCGATGCATGAAAGGCGCGGGATCATGATACAAACCTCATGATTTTTCTACCGCAGGCCGTACGTACGTGGGCGGGCATAATATATTTTGTGTAAAGCCGGACGTTGACCTTTGCCACTCACGGGTCCTCACTCCCCAGCAGAACATCTCAAGAGTAGTTCTAGCCGCAGAGTGGCCAGTGTAAATAAGAACTGCATGCAGATTTTGGCGGAAGCATGAAGCATACGAAGCATGTGTACTAATTCATCGATCACTGCATACGTGGCCGGCCTCGTGGGTAGCATTCTATTATTGTTGGGTGCGAGACCGCCCACGGCCGCACGCACAGGAACTTTGACTCGTCCAAACTACATCTTCAGGGCAACTCCATCACAGAGTTTAAAAAGCTTAATACGACGATTTTTTGTCTGTCTACTATAACGAGCTCTACTACGACAAGATTAGTCCGGCTTCGGTGATGGAGGAGCGATGACGGCACGTCTTCGGCTCGTGCTATTGTTTGTAGTCTTCACTAGGTGATCCATCGATGCATTTGTAATTTTTATTACTTTTAGGCATGTTTGTACTACAATTGATGATTATTAATAGATCGGCGGAATTTTCGCAAAAAAAAAGCTACAGAAAGTCTGACCAAAATTTTAGAAAAAATTATCACGAAACTATGATATTATATATATATATATATCTCATGGAAAAATATGTTTCATGATGTATCAAAGGATATAAACTTCTAAATATTAATATTTTCTAGAAAATTTGGTCAAATTTTATATAGTTTGACTTCTGAAAAAAATATAAGGCTTAAGCTCTGAAACAGAGGTAGTACCATTAAAGTTAGCGCATACGAAATGCGCGGGACAAATAGATATACTTGCAAAAACTGATTTTGATGTATGCGTTCTACTAGCTCCATTATTTTGCGTGTGCTTGCTCGCGAGCTCTTGCTAATCTTGACCCACAGCATGTACGTACACGGTACACACTTGCAAAATGCCAAAACATGTGACACGAGTCGTTTTCCTCCCCATTTTGTTTCCACTGGCTACTTTTCCTTCGGCGTCGAGTTTCTAAGAATTTCTCTGACTTCAAATCTACGAAGCACTTCAAATCAAAATTATGCGACTGATTATTCCACCTGAATTTCTTTTTATACGGTAAAAAAACTTACGTAAAGTTGTCATCAATATCTCTGTGTTGCATAATTAAATCGGATCATTATCCTAACAACGAGATAATATTGCAAATACTCTATAAAAAAAGTACATAGGGAATACTTATCCATCTGCATCATGTATGCCGTTTGGTAGCATGTCCTTGTAGCGAATGTACGTACCTGTCGACCTTTTTGATTTGCAAATTTGCAACTAATGCATGATAGTGTGTACGTGTCGACCTCTTTGATTTGCAAATTTGCAACTAATGCATGATAGTGATATAAAATGGACTGCTTCACGTCAATGCAACTAGCCGGTCTCGAATTCGCCAGTCACAGGCAGGACAAGGCGGTACAGTCATTGAGCATACAAATCATCTTATTCTAGACATGTAGTATAAAAGACAGCTATACGTGTCAAACAGTGGCTAGTCATTCTCAAGCATGATTGTTCAAAAATATAATTCTCTAGCTCAGATCTAGAGATATGTCCCTGCATAAATTTCACAGAACACAACTCAAACACTCCTGCAAAGTTCTACAAATGTTCTCATGAACCACCATATATAGACAACTGCAATTAAACAAGGAAATGCCCAGCAAAAAAATGTAAACAAGGAAGACAGCTCGGGTATGTCGTACTATAAAATGCTGCAGGTGCTAGTGCGGAAGTGCTAAAACAGACAAAGTTGTTGACCTCCCCAACCTTTGCTTCGAAGTTCGAACCCTAAAATTTTGGGACCATGGCATGATTTGCTGGATCTTCGTGGCAGCCTATAATACTGTGTAAAGGTCGGAAAGCAAGAGAAGCACTATTAGTAGATTACTTGCTGCATGAATCCCTCTTGTGAGATTTTAATATAGTTGATTAGGGCTTTGCGCTGGTCTTAATTGTATCTGCAGATTCCACATCATAGTTTAATCAACCCGAGGGGCGCCTAGATCATCAAGTGGTGCGCTAAGCAACAAACACACCTTTAATCGGGTCATGTGAACATGCATGAGGGGCTTTTAATTACTTTTTGATGCTCATGTTAGTGGCATAATGATCCATGGACTGCATAGCATTGAGTGCTAATTATAGACGAAAAAAGATCCAACATTTTAATAAGTCATCGGGTGAAAAGGAACATGTAAAGGTCGAGATAATTTGCTTGGAAGGACTATACTCTGAAAGGGTCGATTGCAAATATCGAAAGAACTGGCATGGTTAGATTATACATTTGGTTGTGGAGATAATAGATTGTTCAGATTCCACCGGAAGTAAAACAAGATAAGGTTGATAGCTACCATAATTGACGAATGCCGTAATGAAACCCGGGCTCTATGTAGCCCTTTTTTTTTTCAAAACTTCAAAAAAAAAAATTGTTTTATAAAATATACCTCGATGTGGCCTAACATATATTCTATCACTGTGTAGATTTTCAGCTCAAAATACAAAGTATTGTAGGCTCAGAAAAGGACAAAATGACACAAAACGATGAAATTTACACTATTGTGTACATTTTAACACTGTTCACCGGTGATACGAACTTTTGTCATTTTTGTTGAGCCTAAAATATAAACTATTTTCAGTTGAAAATTTACACAATTGTAGAACACTAGTTGACTACATACATATATGTTTTCGTAATTTTTTAAAACTTTGAATCCAAGATTTTGAAGCTTCAAAAAGCATCTCCGTGGAGCCTGGGAGCCACCACACCACGCTCGCGTAATTAAAGCCTATTTGGGTTGTAGAGACGAAGAACCAACAATTTAACTAAAAATTGAAGTTTGTAATACATATGTCCAAAATGCAATAAAATTAGTAATAATTAAAATGACTTGATCATGTGCTAATGAGTAGAAAAAAGAGAGGGTGCAACCAAAGATATCTTTATCCCGCAAAAAAACAAAGATATCTTTAAGTTTGTTAGAATAGCAATATTCCATAGGAGCTGAGTAGCTGCATTGATCAAAGCGACTTTTATACAAATCGTATGAAATATCCTAGGAAGAAAAGCATGTGGTCTAAAGCAAAACAAAGTTTGTAAAATTTTATAAACATGTACGGGGCTTGATCGTTTACACGTGTATTTCATCTGAATGTGACAAAATGCTTCTTCATTCACAAATTCTTTTTCAAGGATACGCCATGAAGACATCGGTTTCATTGAAGAAAAAGCCAGGAGGCCCGTTTACACCGCCGTTCGCAAAATTGCTCCGTGGCACCCTGAGAGTACCTTTAAATTACCCCGCCCTGCAATGTTCCATGCAAATAACGGGTTTGCATTTTATCACCCACGGCTTGGATGCAAGTGAGATCACACCCACTATCCCCACTTATGGTTTATTTCGAATCCCTACTCTAGTTTAAATTTTAGTCCAAAATTTAAAATAGAAACTTCCAAATCAACTACAAGTGCCAGACACATTTTCTTGCAGAACTTTTGTATTTTGTCTTCACTTATTTGTCACTTGCAATACAGTAGTAGAATCCACCCTCTTTGAGCAAAGCGTGTAGAGAGGGACACGAGCGCACGGGAGGCAGGTTTTGTACTATAACGGGAGGCGTTTTCGTACACGCTTCAACAGAACTGAAAAGCGTACGCATACGCATGCCTGAAACTACCTGATTAGACTGGTCACAAGTGGCGTCCTCATGATGTGCCTGGCTACGAGCGGAACATGTACAAAACATGCATATCATCTCTCTGTATGTGTACGTGCAGTGACACTGACAGGTGGGTCTTGGCACTTTGTATTTTGTATTCTCTGCAATGCAAAATAAATTTGCTTACTGCGTAGTACTTGATTTGCAGGGGTTTATGGTGTTGAAGTGTATAAGTAGATTGCACTAGCCATTTACATAAGTTCGGACTTTTGATTGTGTTGGCTAGTGCATGAAGCTTGACATGGTATCAGAGTCTAAGGTCTCGAGTTCGAGTCCTGACTTTCGCAATTTATCCTAAAATTGTTGTTGACCCCTCTATGTCCACGCATAGGCCTCTTGGGTCATACGTGAGTTTCGCGCGTCGTCGCTCTCTTTCGGTTGCACGTGCTGACTTCTTCCTGTCACACGTGAGAGGGGGTGTTGAAGTATATAAGTGGATTGCACTAGCCATTTTCATCAATTCGAACTTTTGGTTGCGTTGAATAGTGCATGAAGCTTGACATATGGTAGGCCTATGATAGCATATACTTCCTATGTTTCATAATATAATATGTTTTAGCTTTATGAAAGAAGTATATTTAGATCACTTTTAGCGTGTAGATTTGTTAGAGAAAACTAAAAACCTACATACTAAAAGAGATCTAGATACACTCCTTCTATTTTGTTTGAAAAAACAATCTTAGACAAACAATGATGTATATTACAAGCATGAAAATCTCAGTGACGAGGTTTGATCTCATCAATGCCCATTGCTATGGACTTGAGTTTTGGAGAAGATGGGGATGCTGGAGATCGTGGAACGGTTAGCAAACAAGCAACACGGGGACACGAGGTTTACCCAGGTTCAGGCCCCCGGAGGGAAAACCCTACTCCTGCTTGTCTGCTCTTGATTACGGCGGAACCGAAAGTTACAGGGGTGTGCAGATGCAATCTGGCGTGGAGGTGTGTATGCGAAAGTATGAGAGAGAGAGAGAGAGAGAGAGAGAGAGATCTAGGTCGTGCCCTCCTAGCCTTTATATAGACTCAGGCAGGTCCCGGGCATAGACCTAGTCGATTACAGGTTCTAGTGTTTTACCCGTTTGAATTTCTTATCTACTCTAGTCTTGCTCTCTAAGGATCCGAAAGCGTCATGGGTCTTGGCCACCTGAAAATCTTCATGGGCCGGCGTACAGTTGCCGTGGGCCTTCTTTGGGCTGGACCAGGTATGCTGAGATCATGTACCCGTGGGATATAACCATGTCAGTAGCCCCCGAGTGTTCAGTCGAATCGTATATTCGGCTGAGGACTCTGCAATCTTTTGGGTGCAACTATGTATTTCAATAGTTCATGTGTAGGGATTGTTGATACGTGTGCCTGACTCATCCGACGGATCAGGGTCAGTTAACTATCTTAGGAAGAAACAACACGATCTTCTTCAGGTTCGAATCCCTCAACTCGAACCTGGAACATATGCTGGTGTAATTCGACTCAGGCCACAGAGGACTTACAGAAGTGGAATTGCAGTGAATTTAACTGATGTACCCAACGCGTCCGTCAGGATTTTTCATCGTGCCTGTTAGCACAGGTTTTTACTAGCAGAGCACAGTTATGTACGTTGCCAGGCCATCAGATAATATCTGTAGGTCTTATCTTTGTGTCGCAGACACAGCATCCGAATGTTTATCACCGCGGAGGTGTTTTGGGTGGCCAAGGAGGATGTTACTCACTTAACGTTCAATTGGGGCAGAGTTGCCGAAAAGTTTTGCATGTTGATCCGAAGGATCGCAGTCAAAAAAATTATAGGGTGCGCGATCAGCGCTCCCTATGGGAGTAGCCCCCGTGTGTCTGTTCGAGTAGTAGACTCGAGCTGAGACTTTTATTCAGCCATTGTTCCGTTTCAGGTCCGTAGGACACAAATTTTTTTGGATGATTAAATCCGTCCTCCCTATGAGAGTAGTCCCCGAGTCCATAGTGGAGTCGTAGACTCGACGAGGGACTCGAAGTAACAGTTTGCTTCTATTCATCTTTCGGGTGCGTGGCCAGCGCTCCTGATAGGAGTAGCCCCCGAGTAATTGGTCGAATCATAGATTCGAGTGAGTACTCTTAGCTTTAAAGCCGAAGAAATTGTAGATGTTGCTAGTGTAGCTTTTGATGACGTCAGTGCTGACGATCGATGACCTCAAGCGTCTGTTGCGCCAGAGATGACTTGACTGAACGAACATGGGTCCCACTGTCTGACCTTTAATTGACCGGTCACGCGCGGCGTGGAGATAATTACGACGTCGCCTCGAATTCCGCGCGTAGTGGACGACGTGTTAGCGACGTCTCGTTGTGATGTTGACACGTGTATGGCCAGATCCTGCCGTTGGCGTTAGGTCTTCTCGATATACGGCTGTCGTGCATCGTCTTCGTCTTTATAATCATTAGGGAAAACTTCAGTTTATTTTCACCGCGTCGATTCTTGCTTTCACTGCTTCCTTGTGTTCTGAGAGCTCTTGCTGCGTGCTGGAATATTCCTTCACATTTCCTTCTTCCATCATGCGCTCTCGCCGTCGGCGCCGTCGTACCGCGATGGGGAAGCCGAAGAAGTCGTCGTCTGCTGTTGGTACCAGCGCCGCCGGAGGGAAGAAAAGTGTCGCCGCTACCCGTGTCACCAACGGTGGCTGGCGGCGATCGGAGACGCGGGAGAGTGATCTCTGCAGGCTTCGTGAGCGGGGCCTGATCCCGCAGGATAGGGAGGCCGTTAAACTCCCAGGCAATGAGGTAATCCCCCGTCCCCCCATTGGGTATCGGGTTATGTTTCTCGCCTTTGTCTTGCACGGATTTTCCCTCCCAGTCCACGACTTTCTTCATAAACTGCTTTTTCTATACAGTGTCCAATTGCACCATCTTTTCCCCAATTCTCTTCTTCACATTGCTTGTTTTATCACTTTCTGCGAGTGCTAGCTCGGTATTTAGACGCACTTTGGCCTCTTCCGGAAACTTTATTCCTTGAAGAGGCAATCTGGTTCGGATGGTGTTTATCCCGTTGGGGGTTGCATCATCTCCCTCGGGCCCAATCTGCTTTTCTTTTCTTTTTCCGTGTCCGAATCTGTCCAGTACTGGCGGAGGCGATGGTTTTATATCCGCGACTCTGTAGTGCCTGGGCAAGATTTTGGTCTTGTTCCTTTCGACCCCTCCCAGAAGATTGAGCCGAAAAGGTCTTGGAAAAACAAGATCTTGGATGGCGGTGGCGGAGATATAGGCTCTATATCGTCGGGTGGAGGATCTCCAGTTTATTCCGGAGAAGGAAGTGAATGGTGTGGATATCATTCGCACCTTCCTCGAGCGTCGGGTGCAGCCACTCCAGGATAGGGTGCACCCAGTGTTCCTTTATGCTGGCCGGCGTGATCCGACGAGGGTTTCGGCTGAGAAAATCTTCCAGGGAGATCTTGACAGGGCCCTTCGCTTGCTGCTGAAGTTCAAGGCCGGAGAGGAAATTCCGGGGAAGTCGCTGACTCCTCCGTTTTCTTCTTCGCTTCCTGTTCCACAGGTGTAGATCCGTGCGCGTAGCGCTATTTTTCGACTGCATTGTTTTGTATTTGTTTGCTGACAAATTGTTCTTCTCTTGTGCAGAGCTTCAAAGTGCCGGGTATGTCGCCTCCATTACCCGAAGTATATCCGGATGCTCCGGACAATGATTTGGTGGATTCCATGTCCGAGCTGCCATCGGCGCGATCTTCGGCTGAAGATGCCAACGAGTCGAGCGAGGACCACACGCGCAAACGATCGCGGAGCTCCAGCGAGTCTTCGGATGCCTCAAATCCTCCGACTCCTAGGAATCCTTCGTGTCTTGAGCATCATAGTGACGGGCATGGAGGCTCTTCCTCTCCTATTACTGCTATCCCCGTGCGGGCTGTAGCGCCGCACCCGCCAGCGAAGCGGAAGAAGGAAGAAAAGAAGGAAGAGAAGAAGGAAGAGGAGAAAGAGGAGAAGAGAGTCTGAAGGACCCCTCCTGTCTTCAACCTGAGCTCGCTGGACTCGTAAGTTTCCTCTGTACTGCTTTTCCTGTGATGTTGACTTTGTGCTTGTGCTAATTTGTCCTTGTGCAGGCACTCTTCCAACGATTCCTCCAGTGATGGTGCTCGAGAGATCATGGGGGATTCGAAAGTTGTGTCTCCTCCTCCTCAGACGGTGGCAACTTCGGAGGGCGCTGCTCCGAACCCTCTTTAGCGGGGGGTTCAGGTGGTTGCGCCTCAGAATTTTGCTAGCGGACCTTCGACGTCGCCATTGGATCATGTAAGTCTCCTGCCACGGGGGGAGCCCCCGAGCGTTTGTAAAGGAGTTCTCTTGTTTTGTTCTTCGAGTCTCGGGGGGAGCCCCCGAGCGTTTTCGTGTGTGTATCTTGCTTCTGTTCTTTTCTGGTGGGCGTAGCCCCCGAGTCCTTTTTCTGACTGGTAGGTCTTCTTCCTGCAGCCTTTTGTGCAGGATGCCAAGCGACTGGTGCAGGAGCACCTGGTGCTGGAGGCCAGCCTCAAACAACTTCAAGGTACTATTATTCCTTTGATGTTTGCTTCTTCGTATATTCTTGTCCTGTTAACTGACACATGTACTTTTTGGATGCAGAGGAGCATAACACCTCCCTGCGTGAGATCGATGCTCTCAAAAAGAGTCTTGGTCAAGCGGAGAAGAAGGCCGAGGTCGCCGTTGGTGCGAAGGAGCGCCTTGAGCTGGATCTGGCTACTGCGGCCGAGGCTAAGGAGCGCCTGCAGCAGGAGGCCACGGACCGCGAGGAGCAGCTTGCCACTGCTGCGGCTGCGCGTGAAAGAGAAGTGGTAGATAAGCTCATGGCTGCTGCCAAGGCTGTTTCGGGTGAGTATCTTCTTTTGCCCCTTTTATTTTTCTTGTCTTTCTTCTGGCTGCTTTCTTCATTCCTTTTCTTTATTGTCTCAGATGCTACAGGCATCGAGTTTGACCGCAGCGCTCTGGAGCATGGGAGTGCTCTAGATGATGCTACTGCAGCAGTCGAAGATCGCTGCAGCACCATCGTCGGCTCACTTGCCAAGGCCAAGGAGGTCCTTGGCCGCTTCTATAAGGAGCTTGTCCCCAAAGGCGCGGCTCTTGATGACGTTGACGCTTTGGCGGAGGCGTTGTCAGTCGAAGCGCCTGCGGCGTACAAGCGCAAGCAGAAGGGCATCGGCGCTTCTGTCGGGCTGGCGATGGCCTTGGCGGCTGGAGCGGAGCTGGACCTTCCCCAGATCACCTCCCGGATGCCGACGACCGCGGATGGATCCGAGGTAGCCTTCGCTACCTATTCTGCTCGCTGCAAGCGATATGGGCCCAAGCTGATTGATCTGCTGGCCGAGTACGCGCTACGGCAGCAGGGGGAAGCCAAAGCGAGGAAATCCGGCTCTGATGCGACTCAGGGCGCCGCGTCTTAGGCGCTGTAGCTGTAGGATAGTTTGTAATTTTCTTTTGCTGTAATTATGTTCAAGAAAACAAAATCCCGGTGCCGCGTAGTGGCGTTTATCCACTTAATGAATTTTGCTGAGTTGTGTTCTTCGCTGTCTGAGTGTTTATGTCCTTTTCTTTTCTGCTGCTCTAGGTTCCTTCGGGTGCTGATCCCGTTGACACCCCGCCTGCAGCACGGCAGCGGCCATCTTTGGATGATTCGTCACAACTTGCTTTTCTTCGAGACCGTGTTCGTAGTCTTGAGAAGGAGTTGCTTGGGGTGCATGGTCACGCCGATGTTTGGAAGTCCAAGGCAGATCGTGGTGCATCCAGAGGGGAGTACTTGATGGCGGAATTGCTTCGACTGTCTGAGCAGCTTCAGTGTAAGTTTTTTCGAGCTGCTGCTTATTTCTTCGGATGCATGTGCTGGCCTGGCATCTTACTTTTGTTCGAGTATCGCAGGTAAGGATGGCAATTTTATCCATGGATCCGGGTATCCACGGATATCCGACCCGATGGGTAAGGGTATGGAGTTCTAATTACATCCACGGATTTCACGGGGTGGATATCCGCTAATTCATGGGGCGGGCATGGGTAGTAGTTTCGTTCTACGGATATCCAACGGATACCCGACTGACACGTGGGACCCACATGTCAGTGAGATTATTTTTTTATGTATGCAACATTTACTAAATAAATGACCCCAAATTTCATGGTCTCGAGCGGAAGACTAATTAGTCCACATCGTAGTCGACTTGCAACAAAAATATCAGAATCTCTCATGTGTATGCAATCATGGTCTCGAGCGGACATGTTAGGTAATTCATTTATACATTTACACATTTGTTTCTAACTTCTCTTGTGAAATATGAAATCTAAGTTGTTCTTATTTTTGGCAATTGCATTAGGTGATATTCATGGTAATCTCCTTGCTGTACAAAATGTTCTTGAAGATGAACAAGAAGAAATGGTACAATTTCTGTAGTCATTTACTCACTTCCATTATTCATTCTTGTGATGTGTAACTTTGATAAGCTTTAGTGTTTCTTCAATTGTAGGATGCCAATGAATCCATTGTCACCGAGGAATGAGGCTCTAATCATCCAAGTTTCAACTCAACATTTCTACTATGCATTGCTATATCTATTGAATGTATGAGATGTTGTATTGGAAATTTGTAATAAAAAGCATTCTCTAAGACTGTTATGAGACATCTATGTACTTTGTGATGTTACCGTGTGATATTTTAAGTACTATATGGTTAAAATATTATTGCTTTGATATTCCTATGTATTATCCATATAATATTCGTTGAAATGCTGCTCTGTCGTAAATTGCTATTATATCGTAGTTATGCTGAATGTTATTATGATTATTGTATATAGTGTGTAAATCAATGGATATCCATGGATACTGGATATCCTGCGGGTTTGGATCTGGAGCGACATCCATGCCCATGGATATCTTCGTGGGCGGGTTAGAGTGAGTTTCATGGATTTGGATTTGGTTTTGCTATATCCGTCCAAACCCGCTCCATTGCCATCCCTATTCGCAGGTGCTAACCTTGCTCCAAGGGAGGAGACGGAGCGTGTTGCTGTTTGGGTCAATTGTTTGACTCAGCAGGACATGGAAGCTGGCGGGTTCTTCTGGATGGACCGCGACCATGCCATGGCTCTGGCAACGGTGCAGGATCGCGTTCACCAAGTATCGCGGGTGCTTCGCCAAGTGCAGACTTCGCTCTCGTCGGTTCTGCATGTTATGTTTCCCCTGGATGATGTGCCAACAACCATGTCCGGTCTTCTGTCTAGATTTCAGAGCGTGACCCGTGTCCAGGAATTGGTAAGGCAGCAGCTCGTCGCAGGGGTGAAGGCTGTGTTGTCCCTTGTTAGGCTGCATCATCCTGATGTAGATCTGTCTGTTGTAGCAGCTGGGCCACCTCTTCGGTCGGATGGTGGCGAGTGGGATATGCGTCCGCATTATGCGGCTGTAAGGCAGTATGCCGAACATGTCGTAGATTTGTTTGAGCAGCGTGCTCAAGTTATTCTCCAGAATAGGTAGTACATGTGATGCAGCCCGTCCTACGACCGCTACTACATCTACTCCCACGAGCTCCCCAAGTGGACCCATGACTCGCGCCCGAGCTAAGCTCCTTCAAGCCAAGGTTAACTCGCTCCTTTCCTTGTGTGACTTCGACACACCCTTGGATGGTTTGCTACTTCATTCGCATACACTGTGCATCATCAGGTTCGAAGAGAAGGACCCAAGGGACGGAGGAAACAGAACAGAAGCAAACAGTCGCTGCCAGACGCCAGCGGTATTGCCGACCGGTACTACCGGTCCAAGCGGTACTACCGGTCCATCAACCGGTACTACCGGACAGCGGTACTACCGCCCCATCCTACCGCTCGCCACAGGCGCCTCCGACGGAAGCTTTAGTCGCTGCCAGACGTAAGCGGTACTGCCGACCGGTACTACCGGCCCAACAATCAGTACTACCGGACAGCGGAACTACCGCCCTCTCCTACAGCTCGCCACAGGCGCCTCCGATGGAAGCTCCAGGCCCTCAAGCGGTACTACCGCCCCCAGACGGGTACTACCGGTCACCACCGGTACTACCGGTTGCAGGACCGGTACTACCGGCCCCGACTGATCCTGAATGCCTAAGTTCGGCCCTGTGCCTTGTAACCCTATCTATAATTTACCTTTTCGTTCTGAAACTACCCCTGTTTTGTGGCTGGACTATATATACCCCCTACCCTCCATTGTAAGCCCTTAGACTTGGATAATAATGGATATTAAGGAAACCCTTTGAGGACTTATATCTATTGGTCTCATGCTTCTACCAAGGAGCACCGGATTATCCACCCACCTCTTGGATCTTGCCTAGTGCGTTCAAGTTGTACAAGGCCTTGGGTTCTCGGTTTCTCGCCCCCAAGTCGTCAAGATCTCACCAAGCACCTCATCCCCCGTTGTTGGCGTGGAGAGCGAGCTTCGCCCAACACCGATCCTAGAGATTATGTTGGACCGATTGCCACCGGCGTGAGGAGTAGGCGTGTATCGTGTTTTGGTGTGTGTGTGTTCGTGGTTTTCATCGCTTTCCTCGATTTCATCCCCCGACCACCGCTTTTCCCCTCGTTCCTCGTGGAATTCGTGAAAGATCGGGCCAACCCACGGGTTACCCCCCCAACATATTGGTATCAAGAGCACGGTTGATCACGAATTTCCCCCCAATTTTTCTTTTATCCACCTTAAAATCGAAAATCTCCCCAAAAAAGAGCCCCAATTTGCCTTCGGATCGATCTCTGGATTTAGTGAGTTTTTCGTGGTTTTGGTCCTTGGATCTGTTGCTTTGGGAGTCGATCTATAGCCCATGTTGTTTCTAGCCCAGCCTTTCGGTCAGATTTCCCACGAATTTGAGGTTTTTGGCAAGTTCATCGCGTTCCAGATCTGTGCCAAGCGGTACTACCGGCCGTGCAAGCGGTACTACCGCAAGTGACCAGTACTAGCGGTAGTACAAGCGGTACTACCGCTCACCGGTAATACCGCTCGTTACCAGCGGTACTACCGCTCGCCCCTGACCGCCCTTCCTCGCCCGTTGACGCCTCATTCTCGTTTGCTGACCTTTCCACCTCGCTTGTTCGTGTTTCGCGTGTTTGTCGTCATTTTCACAACAGCTTCCGCATCAACGTCATCCCGCGCTTAACGACACCGCGACACTCGAACATCATCCCCCACCAACGGTTACAAGTCGTCAACAATACCAAAGGTATAACTTGCACCACCTTGACAGCCCCATATCTTCCTTTGTGTGTATCTATCCTATGAGAGCAACTAATTTTGTGTTTGTCTAAGCATTGTGCACTTGCCTTAGGAAAAGTGAGAGTGTGAGGCCAAATACAAAAGCTAACATAGTAGCATAGCAAGGGAGAAAAAGAGAAAGAATCAAAAAAAAAGGAAAAGAAAAAGATAAAATAGAAAGATACATAGTCTCCCAATACATAGAGAATGCCAAGCTTGTAAGCCAAGAAAGAGAGAAGAAAGAGCGCACCGAGGCAAGTGCACAAATCTATTGCTTATCCTCTTTTGGCAAACGAGTTGTGGTCTCTCCTTGTGTTGGCACGACAACCGAGCGTAGTCTTCGTTAGGACCTTTTGTGCTCATTTTCATAGTCGTGCTAACCCCGTTTTTCTCCACGTGTGTGTTTTCCGTGTTTAATAGATCGTTTACTTTTGCTTTTGACCTTTGGTTCTTTACCACGTAGGACAATAACCTTTTGCTTGGATCGTTTCGTTTGGTTTTCCACAATCCTAACCTTCCACCAAAAGCCTTTGAGAGTTTCTTGCCATTTCACTTTGCACGCTTTTCGCTCATTTGTGTGGCAATTGGTTTGATATAATCTCCAAGGTGAGGTAAAAGGCTAACTCTCCGCACCATTTCTATCCATATACAACCCTTGATGGCTTTGCATCATGGACAGGCATGGAGAGCCATCCCAACCACCACCACCTCCGGAGGATGACACACAATTCATGACAAGATGGGACCATTGGAAGGTCCGAGGAGAATTAAACTACCGTTGTGAAGCTCTTGAGCGGCGCCAAGATGAACAATTTAGCGAGGCCCGTGTGGAATTCAAGAACATCGACAACCGCTTCGAAGAAGTCCGTGGCCAAATGCATGCCATGCAACACAACCTCGGGCATCAAAATGAAGCTCTTGGTCGTGCACTCGCCTCAACGGATGAGAAGCTTCAACGCATAATTGATGGACTCGCAAGGCCACGCTCGCGCGAATCAAGCTCATCTCGGCACTCCTTAAGTGAATCAAGTGCACCTCGCCGTCACGCTTCAAGGCACCGGGATGGATCCGTTCTTCAATCCATGAGCTCTTCGCAAGCGGTACCATCTCCGCGTCACGCCGCAACGTCAAGCTATGATGGTGACCTCTCCGCAAGACCTCCAAGACGCGAAGCGAACCGGCCGCAACCAAGGGCACTTGTGATTCAACAAGAACAACCTCGCATGGACCATCAAGGCCATCGACGTCGACATGCCCCTTCAACAACAAGTGAAGCATCCGAAGAGGACGAACAAGGTCACCGTCGACGTGAAGCACTCGAAGATCCTCCAAGGCGTCATCATCGACATGATCGTTCACATCGGCAACATGATGGTCATGACGAGCCTCCTCCACATCAAGAAGAAGAAGAGTATCCCATTGCGCATGCGGCTCGACGTCCTCCTCGCCACAGGGCGCAAGACAATGCTCCTCGACATCAACCACGACACGAACAAGAGCAAGCTCCCCAAGCTCGTCGTGAGGACCATCAACCTCCTCCTCGTCCTCAACCGCGTCAACAAAACGAGCAAGCTCCCCAAGCTCGTCGTCAACAACAAGTTCCACCACAAAACGCGGCACCTCAACAACCGCAAGAGCAACGCAACAATCACCAAGCAAGACATGAGAGCTTGGATGATGATGATGACCGCCAAAATCATGGCAACCGACGCAACCGGAACCGCAATGGAGAAGAAACTTTTGGCAAGCTCAAATTCACCATGCCCAAGTTCACCGGTTCCAATGATCCCGAGGAATATCTCTCTTGGGAACTCAAGGTCGACAAGATCTTCCGCATGAACAACTATAGCAATGAGAAGATGATGGCCATGGCATCACTCGAGTTTGATGAGTATGCCAACCTTTGGTGGGAACAAGTCCAACTCGCTCGCGAAGCAAAACAAGAGCCTCCAATCGCAACTTGGCAAGATATGAAGGCTCATATGAGATCCCGCTTTGTTCCTTCACACTACACGCGTGACCTTTTCAACAAGCTTCAAACGCTTAGTCAAGGAACAAAGACCGTGGAAGAGTACTTCAAGCAAATGGAGCTCAACATGATCCGTGTCAACATTGAAGAGCGAGATGAGCAAACAATGGCACGCTTCCTCAAAGGCTTGAACCATCCCATCAAGCGCATCACCGAGTTCCAAAAGTACAACAACATGGTTGAGCTTGTGCACATCGCTTCAAAGGCCGAGCGCCAAGTGCAAGAGGACATCAAGTACAACAAGCCAAAGACGTACTTCACCTACAAGCAAGCATCAACCACTACTCCAACGACACCAAGTGGAAGCTCCTCAAGTACCACCAAGCTTCCCTTCAAGCCAACTCTCCCTCAAGGAAAACAGCCCCCAAGTGGCAAGCACACAAGAGATGATCAACCATTCACCGGTGAATGCTACAAGTGTGGAGGCAAAGGGCACAAGTCGAATGCATGTGGGAACAAGAAAGTTTTGTTCATCCATGACAACGGCGATGAAGAATACTTGAGTGAAGAAGAGTTTGATGCAAGAGTCAAGGAAGCCATGGCAAGGCAACATTTGGAAGAGGACCAAGAACTTCTTGTGTGTGAACATGACGCAAGTCCATCGCTTGTGGTCACAAGGGTCTTGACTACCCAAGCCAATGAAAATGAAGACCAACGCTCGAACATCTTCCAAACTCGTGCCGGCATCAATGGGAAGTCCATCAAAGTTGTCATCGATGGAGGGAGTTGCCACAACCTTGCAATCACGGAGTTGTGTGAGAAACTCAACCTCACCCTTCATCCGCATAGACACCCCTACCATATCCAATGGCTAAGTGACCAAGGATCCGTCAAGATCAAGCACACCGTCTCGGTGACGTTCTCCATTGGGCACTACAAGGACACGGTGGAATGTGACGTGGTCCCAATGACGGTTTGTCACATGTTGCTCGGAAGGCCGTGACAATATGACAAGCGTGTTTTGCATAATGGTCACTCAAACACTTACACCTTCAAATGGCTTGATAAAACTTGTGTGTTGCAACCAATGACTCCTAGACAAATAATTGCGGACAATGCAAAGGCTTTAGCGAGGGCGCAATATGCAAAAACACCTTGTGAGAAGAGTGGTGAGCGAGAGAACCACACCATAGTGAGTGAGAGCTACAAGCCAAACTCAAGTGGAAAAACTAAGAGTGTTCTTCTTGCCACCAAAAGTGAGATGAGAGAAGTGCGGAACAACCCATCCATCTTGCACTATGTCCTTGTATGCAAGGGACTAGCGCAAGGAACTAACGACTTGACAAATGTTCCTCCTTCTTTGATGGATATTTTGCAGGAATTCCAAGATGTATTTCCCGAAGAGCTTCCTCATGGCCTTCCTCCTCTTTGTGGGATAGAGCACCGCATCGACCTCATACCCGACGCACCACTCCCAAACCGCGCCGCGTATCGCACGAACCCGGAAGAGACGAAGGAGATCGAGCGTCAAATCAACCAACTCGTCTCCAAAGGTTTGATCCAAGTAAGCACTAGCCCAAGCGCGGTCCCCGTGATTCTAGTCCCAAAAACGGATGATACGTTGCGGTTATGCATGGACTGCCGTCCAATCAATGCTATCACCGTGCGTTATCGACATCCTATACCGCGTCTTGATGACATGCTTGATGAGTTATGTGGAGCCACTATATTTTCGAAAATTGATCTTCGTAGTGGCTACCATCAAATTCGCATGGCTGAAGGTGATGAGTGGAAAACCGCCTTCAAGACCAAGCTTGGTCTCTATGAATGGTTGGTTATGCCTTTTGGCTTATCCAATGCCCCATCTACCTTCATGCGCCTCATGAACCATATTTTGCGATCTCTCATTGGAAAGAGTGTAGTTGTTTACTTTGATGACATTCTTGTCTATAGCAAGTCACTAGAGGAGCATGTTACTCATGTTAAGGAGGTCCTTCAAATCCTTCGGCATGAAAAGCTTTATGCTAATCTCCCAAAGTGCACTTTTGCACGAGACAAGCTGATTTTCCTTGGTTTTGTTGTGTCTTCTAATGGCATAGAAGTGGATGTCTCAAAAGTCAAGGACATACGAGATTGGCCCATCCCAACAAATGTTAGTGAACTTCGTAGTTTTCATGGGTTGGCTGGCTTTTACCGTCGCTTTGTGAAAGATTTTTCTACAACTGCTTTCCCCCTCAACGAATTGACCAAGAAAAATGTCACGTTCGTTTGGGGAAAAGCACAACAAAAGGCTTTTTATGAGCTCAAAAAGAGGCTCACCGAAGCACCACTTCTTGCATTGTCGGATTTCACAAAAACCTTTGAGATTGAATGTGACGCTAGTGGTATTGGCATTGGTGGCGTCCTTATGCAAAATGGGCGTCCTATTGCTTACCATAGTGAGAAATTGGATGGCGCACGTCTCAATTATCCCATTTATGACAAAGAACTTTTTGCCTTGGTTCGAGTTCTTCAAGTGTGGCAACACTATCTTTGGCCCAAAGAATTTATCATCCATTCCGACCATGAGTCGTTGAAGTATCTTAAGGGCCAAGCCAACTTGAGTAAAAGGCACGCAAAATGGTTTGAGTTCATGGAGTCTTTTCCTTACATTGTCAAATACAAGAAGGGCAAACAAAATGTGGTAGCGGATGCCTTGTCTCGCAAAAACACAAGCCTTCTTACACGACTCGAAGTCAATGTCTTGGGTCTTGATGACATCAAATCTTTGTACGCGTCCGACTCTTTCTTTGGACCAATATTTGCACAATGTTCAATAGACAAAGGGATTGATGATTTCTATTTGCATAAGGGTTTTCTTTTCAAACAAAACAAGCTTTGAATTCCGAAATCGTCTCTCCAACTTTTGCTTCTTGAAGAGTCCCATGGTGGAGGTCTTATGGGTCACTTTGGCCGTGACAAGACATATGACATGCTATCCACTCACTACTTTTGGCCAAAGATGAAGCGCGACGTGGAGCGCCACGTTCAACGATGCACTACATGTATCCAAGCTAAGTCTAAGTCCAACCCCTTTGGTATTTATATGCCATTGCCTATTCCTCATGCACCTTGGTCGGACATTAGCATGGACTTTGTGTTAGGCTTGCCAAGATATAAACATGGTCATGATTCCATATTTGTAGTAGTGGATCGCTTTTCCACAATGGCACATTTCATTCCATGCCATAAGACCGATGATGCTTCACATGTAGCAAATTTGTTTTTCAGGGAAATAATTCGGCTACACGGTGTGCCAAGAACAATCGTCTCCGACCGCGACGTGAAATTCATGAGCTACTTCTGGAAGACCCTCATGGCCAAGCTCGGCATCAAGCTCCTCTTCTCGTCAGCCTCGCATCCTCAAACCGATGGACAAACCGAGGTCGTCAATCGAAGTCTCGGCACACTCCTCCGGGTGTTGATAAAGAAGAACCTTAAAGACTGGGAGGAATGCATTCCACACGCCGAGTTCGCCTACAACCGCGCCAAGCACTCCACCACCATGAGGAGCCCGTTCATGATCGTCTATGGCTTCGAGCCTCTCACCGCGCTCGATATCCTTCCTATTCCACTTCATGAACGTGCCAATATGGACGTTGTCAAGCGTGCCCAAAAAATGATGAAACTCCATGAAGACACAGGAGCTACTATCGAGCAACAAGTCCTTCGCCAAGCATCAAGGCTAAACAAGACCAAGAAAGAGATGATCTTTGATGAAGGCGACCTTGTGTGGATAAACTTGAGTAAAGACCGCTTCCCCAAGGAACGCGACTCCAAGCTAAAGCCAAGAGGCGATGGACCATTCAAGGTGCTAAAGAGGATCAACAACAACGCCTATGTCATCGATATACCAACATCGAAGTATCTTGTGAGCTCGACATTCAATGTCAAGGACCTCTCACCCTACCATGGAGAAGATGAAGTTGAGAAGGTTGAAGAGTCGAGGACGACTCTTTCCCAAGGGGGGAGCTGATGCAGCCCGTCCTACGACCGCTACTACATCTACTCCCACGAGCTCCCCAAGTGGACCCATGACTCGCGCACGAGCTAAGCTCCTTCAAGCCAAGGTTAACTCGCTCCTTTCGTTGTGTGACTTCGACACACCCTTGGATGGTTTGCTACTTCATTCGCATACACTGTGCATCATCAGGTTCGAAGAGAGGGACCCAAGGGACGGAGGAAACAGAACAAAAGCAAAAAGTCGCTGCCAGACGCCAGCGGTACTGCCGACCGGTACTACCGGTCCATCAACCGGTACTACCGGACAGCGGTACTACCGCCCCATCCTACCGCTCGCCACAGGCGCCTCCGACGGAAGCTCTAGTCGCTGCCAGGCGCAAGCGTACTGCCGAACGGTACTACCGGCCCAGCAATCGGTACTACCGGACAGCGGAACTACCGCCCTCTCCTACCGCTCGCCACAGGCGCCTCCAACGGAAGCTCCAAGCCCTCAAGCGGTACTACCACCCCCAGAGCGGTACTACCGGTCACCACCGGTACTAACGGTTGCAGGACCGGTACTACCGGCCCCGACTGATCCTGAATGCCTAAGTTCGGCCCTGTGCCTTGTAACCCTATCTATAATTTACCTTTTCGTTCCGAAACTACCCCTGTTTTGTGGCTGGACTATATATAGCCCCCACCCTCCATTGTAAGCCCTCAGACTTGGATAATAATGGATATTAAGGAAACCCTTTGAGGACTTATATCTATTGGTCTCATGCTCCTACCAAGGAGCACCGGATTATCCACCCACCTCTTGGATCTTGCCTAGTGCGTTCAAGTTGTACAAGGACTTGGGTTCTCGGTTTCTCGCTCCCAAGTCGTCAAGATCTCACCAAGCACCTCATCCCCCGTTGTTGGCGTGGAGAGCGAGCTTCGCCCAACACCGATCCTAGAGATTATGTTGGACCGGTTGCCACCGGCGTGAGGAGTAGGCGTGTATCGTGTTTTGGTGTGTGTGTGTTCGTGGTTTTCATCGCTTTCCTCGATTTCATCCCCCGACCACCGCTTTTACCCTCGTTCCTCGTGGAATTCTTGAAAGATCGGGCCAACCCACGGGTTACCCCCCCCCAACAACATGTAAAAGATATAGATGTAAAATTTGTATTTTTCGACTGAGCGTGTTGTGCCCTTTGTTATAAAGGTTTGTTTGTGGTTTGAGCACGCAGTGCTTTATTTGAGTACGTGTCCTTTTCGTTTGCCTGACGTTGTCAGCTACTCAGGTGTACACGTGTGATCCTCGGACAATGAAATCGTGAGGTGGGGGTGCCCCCGAGTGCGTTTGTAGCATAAAGTAAAGTTGCTAATAGTGAACGAAATTTTGGGGCGAGACACTTAGCTTTATTTATATCGAAATGGAGGAAGTACATTGTTCGGCTGAATAGCCTTGGCTGAAAAGCCTTATTGAAAGTAAAGGGGTAGGTAGCTAGGGGTAGAATCGTTGCAAGTGTGCGATGTTCCACGGGTTGGAGTATGCGACTCCAGACTCCATGTTCTTGAGGCGATAATCGCCACCTGGGATGACTTCGGTGATGATGTAGGGCCCTTCCCATGATGACTCGAATTTCTTCAGTCGCTCTTGCTTGAGTCGCAAGACGAGGTCTCCTTCGACGAAGGACCTTGGGTGCAGCCGGCGGCTGTGGTAGTTGCGGAGACTCTGCTGGTACACTGTTGATCGAGCTGCTGCTACGTCTCTTGCCTCGTCGAGTGTGTCGACGACGTCTTCGAGTGTAGCGGTGGATTCGGCTTCGCAGTAAGAAACGACCCGGGGGGCCTGGTGGCGTATTTCGGCTAGTAGTACGGCTTCGGCTCCATGCACCATGAAGAACGGTGTGTAGCCGGTGGAGCTGTTTGGCGTGGTACGCAAACTCCATAGGACGGATGGCAGATCCTTCGTCCAGGCTCCGGCCTTGCGTTCGAGTGGGCTCATGAGGCGCTTCTTGATGCCCGCGCCGATTAGGCCGTTGGCCTTTTCGACCTGCCAATTCGTTTGCGGGTGAGCCACTGAGGCGTATGTGATGTTGATCCCGAGGCCTTCGCAGAAGTCTTGGAATTGTTTGGAGATGAAGTTCGATCCATTGTTGGTAATGATGTTGTGCGGTACGCCGAACCTGTAGACAATGGATTCGAAGAACTTGACGACGGTCTTGCCTTTTTGGTTGGTAACCGGCATGGCTTCGACCCACTTGGTGAATTTATCGACTGCGACCAGAAGGTAAACGTGCCCCCCTTTCGAGGACTTTGGCAGTTTGCCGATCATGTCGAGGCCCCATTGAGCAAAGGGCCAGGCTATAGGTATGGGTCTGTGCTCTGACCCGGGTGCGTGCGGTTTATCGGCGAACCGTTGCATCTTCGGACGATGTCCTTTGCATCGCTCATGGCCGTTGGCCAGTAGAATCCAGCTCGTAGAGCTTTGGCGACAAGGGAGCGGCTGCCTGCGTGATGGCCGCAGATGCCCTCGTGGATGTCTTGGAGGATGGCTTTCCCGTCACCGATGGTGACGCACCTTTGTAGTACACCCGTAATACTGCGCTTGTACAGCTCGCCATTGATGATGGTGAAGGATTTTGACCGACGAGATATGCGTCGGGCATACGTCGGGCTGTCAGGCAGTTCTCCTTTTATCAAGAACTGGAGGTATGGTCGCGTCCAAGTTTCTTCGACTGCCATGACCTGCATCAGGTTGACCATAGCGACCTCTGTGTCTAGTTTCTCGGGTCCTTCGTGTCCTTCGGGAAGCGTAGCCCCCGAGTGTTCTGCTTCTTCGGGTGATCCCTTGGGGAATTTCCGCTTGATGGATGGCACGCAAATCTGTTCGAGGAACACACCCGGTGGCACCTTTGTGCAGGTGGAGCCGATGTTGGAAAGTCTGTCGGCTTCCTCGTTGCTTTCTCTTCCGACGTGCCGAAGCTCGCAGCCGTCGAATTCGCCTTCGAGTGCGTTGTAGAGTGCGCGGTACGTGATCATGTTTTCGGCTTGGTGTCTGGAAAGACATTGAGTCTCGGAGAATTCCCTGGGAACTCCTGGCATGTCCGCAGGACACCAGGCGAAGATTTCCCAGCGCTCACGGAGGAATTCAACGAGCGCAATTTCCTATGCGGGGCTGAGGTCGTTGGCGATCAGCGCCGTCTTGGAGGCATCTGTCGGATGGACCTGCACCTTATTTGTGTTGACGGTGGAGTCGAAGGACATGTCGGGTGCGTTTTGTCGTGCGAATGGGGGTGCCCCATTGTCCGTCACCTCGCGGAGCCTGACGACTTCCTCCTGCATGCTGAATGATTGGGAGATTCTGTTGAAGTCCCTGTCGCATTGGTCCGATCGGGTGAAGCTCCCGTGGATTGTGATGACGCCCTTCGGCCCTAGCATCTTGAGTAGCCGGTATGCGTATTGTGGGACATCCAAGAACCTTGCGAATGCTACACGCCCGAGGATGGCGTGGTACTGTGATGGCCAGTCCACCACTTCGAATTCGAGCCGTTCCAGTCGGAAATTGTCTGGCTTGCCGAAGATGACGTCGAGCCATATTTTGCCCAGGGGGAATATGCCCTTTCCTAGGACAATGCCGTGGAACGTTGTATCTGACTGTTCCAGGCTGCACTGCAGGATTCACATTGCTGACGGCCAGGTTGATCTGTCGAGTTATTTTCTTCTGCACCCTATTCGTGGGGCGCCCTTTCTGGATCATCAGGGCTCCTTTCGGCGGGGGATACCCGTTCCCAGCGTTGTTCTGTGCTAGTGCGACTGGTTGGTTCGGGCCTCCTATAGGTGGCGGTGGAGGAGCTCCATGCGCTATCTCGCCCGGTGCGGGTGTGTTTCCGAATCCAGGAAGTGGAGCTTGCTGCCTCATCTGGACCATGCTTTCGCTGAGTTTCTGGAACTCGCGGCAGTCCTTGAGCATATGGCTTGCCTTCTTCTTGCCATCCTGCTTGTCGATGTAGAAGTGGATGGTGCATGGACCCGAAAGTTTTTCGTATGCTGAGGGTCCGTTATCGCGGTCGCGGCGCTGCCACGACTGTGCTGGATATCCTCCATCGCGGAAGTTTCCTCCGCGGTATCCTCCGCTATTGCGGTTGGCGTCGTTGCGGCGATCGGCGTAGCCGGCCGTGACGATGTCGGGTCCGTCGCGATCGTCGTAGACGCGCGATCTTCTCTTTCTACGGTGCTCTCGCCATCGGCCGTAGTCACCCTCTTCCTCCGATTGTGCTCGGTGGATGGAATCTTCGCCGTCAGCCCACCTGTTGGCAATGTCCATGAGGTGGTCGAGTGTCTTGGGCTTGACGCGCCCGAGTTCCTCCTTGAAGTCTTGGTGCTTGACGCCATCCCTGAAGGCGTCGATGGCCCTCTCTTCGGAGATGTGCGCTGCGGAGTTCTTAGTGTTGGACCAGCGTAGTATGTATGAGCGAATGGATTCGCCCGTTCGTTGGGTGCAGGCTCGCAACTCTTCTATTGAGGCAGGCCTCTTGATGGTGCCCTTGAAGTTTCAGATGAAGCTGTAAGCTATCTCATCCCAGCTTCGGATGGACCCTGAAGATAGGCTGCTAAGCCAGATCCGGGCTGCGCCTGTCAGGTGCAGCTGAAGGCATTGCATGGCAGTCTCTTTGTTTCCACCGTGCAGTTTGACGGATGATAAGTGGTCGCTGAGCCAAGCCTTTGGGTCTTGAGTGCCGTCGAACTTCGGAGTATCCGAAGGAAGCTTGAAATTTCGTGGCATCCGTGTCCGTCGGACGGATCTGCTGAAGCATCGGGCTCCGCAGAGTTCTCCTTCGTCTTCGTCCATCTCAGATTCAGACGAGCATGCGCGCTTAGCTCGCGCTTTGTCGATTTTGTGTTGTGTGAGCGCGTCTCTGGCGTCGTAGTTGCGGTGATGGCGCGAGCTCTTCTTCCTTCGAGGAAGGTCATGTTCCTCTTCTTCGGATGAAGGGGTGGGGCTGCGGTCGAATCTGACCGGAGCTTTCTTCTTCGGCTCCGTGGGAGCTTCCTGGTGGAGCGCGACTCCGACGAGTCCGAGTCCAGTAAGTGCGTACTTGTGCATGGCTCTTTTCGGGTCCCCTTTCGGAGGTAGGTGGGCCGCGAGGTACGCAGTGGCTGCCATGATCGCAGCCTGCGGCGTTTTCGGGATGACGTTGTCGTCAGCGTCCATCTCCATGAAGGATGTGTGGAGGGTTCGGGTCACCTCACGGCGCTCCTGGGGATCCATGTTCTCCATCCGAGAGCGGTGCTTGTTGCCTTGGTTGCCGTTCGAGCTGGAGCTGATGCCCATGGCGGAGAGCGCGGCTCATCGCGCGCTGGACTCTGAGGCTACTTGCTTGCGTTTATCAAGCACCTCCTGCATCTTGACCTGCTTTTTGTGCTCCTCGATCAGGAGCAGATGGTAGGCCATCAGCATATCCCGGGAGGAGTCTGCAGGCAGGACTATGTTGCCCGCCACAGCGTTGCGGGCCTGGGCCCATCCTTCTTTGCTAAGGCGGATGACGTGGCCGTTGTTTTCCCCTTCGGGTGGGGGGGACTGGCTTCTTCTATTCCCACCGTTTCGATCTGGCGGGTTAGGTGGCGGGTTAGGCGGCGGGTTGGGTGTTCGCTGATCCCTGTCAGCCTGTATGACTACGACGCATTGGTAGCGCTCGTAGATTGGTCCGCTGCTACCGCAGCTTTCAGATCCGGAACCGTAGGTCCCTTCATCCGACGGCGGATCGCACAGATCGGAGTTGCAGCTGCTGCTGTCGTAGGAATCATCTGCTGATGATGTTGTGCGTAGCACGGGGTGTGGAGTCCATGAAGCGGGCCTGATTGATGGTAGGGGCACCCGCTCAGGGAGGCGGAGAGTGCCAGTTTGCCCCACCTGGAAGCAGAAGCTCCCGAACAGGATTTCGAGTCCGTCGTCTACGTGCTCGAAGTCCTTCATGGTGGCCGGTGAGTGGGAGGTGAAGTCGAAAGCGCAGAGGTGGTGACTCTCCGTCGCCGCGGAGTTGTTGATCGATCGGGTTGGGACCGTCACGATCGCACAATCAGCGACCCCAGTTCCCACAAACGGCGCCAATTGACGAGGTTTGATCTCATCAATGCCCATTGTTATGGACTTGGGTTTTGGAGAAGATGGGGATGCTGGAGATCGTGGAACGGTTAGAAAACAAGCAACACGGGGACACGAGGTTTACCCAGGTTCAGGCCCCCGGAGGGAAAACCCTACTCCTGCTTGTCTGCTCTTGATTACGGCGGAACCGAAAGTTACATGGGTGCGCAGATGCAATCTGGCGTGGAGGTGTGTATGCGAAAGTATGAGAGAGAGAGATCTAGGTCGTGCCCTCCTAGCCTTTATATAGATTCAGGCAGGTCCCGGGCATAGACCTAGTCGGTTACAGGTTCTAGGGTTTTACCCCTTTAAATTTCTTATCTACTCTAGTCTTGCTCTCCAAGGATCCGAAATCGTCATGGGTCTTGGCCACCCGAAAATCTTCATGGGCCGGCGTATAGTTGCCGTGGGCCTTCCTTGGGCTGGACCAGGTATGCTAAGATCATGTACCCGTAGGATATAACCATGTCACTCAGTATAATTCTTTATATTCTAGGATGCATGGAAATAATAAAAATGTGAATCCATCTATGTATAGTGAATAACCCATATTTCAAAACTATAAAATTATCCGATTTTGTCACTTCAGTGTTGCCTAGAATACATAGTACTTTTATTTTCTTAGATTATGTTGAAACTTGTAGATATTATTTTCGAAATTATGATGATTATATAGATCGGTGGAATTTTTTTTTTAAAAAAGGTCCTAGAGCTCGGTCTCTTAACATGATGAACTGGATTATGTGAAAGAAGCTCCGGAAGGACACGTATACGTGACTTGTACGTTACAAAAGTCCCCCAAAAAGTAACGGACCGGTCAAAAACCCTAATGACCTCTCCAAAGAACACATGACACCTGCAGGGGCAAAAAGAGAGGGAAAACAAGAACTAGTGTCTGATGAGACGATTCTTGCGAGCGCATCATTTCATTCTACGGCCCTGGATAGAGACAGCCTAGAAACGAGAAAGTAACTGTCTACGTCGCCTCATCGTGACACTGTCCATCTATCCAGGAACACACAGGTAAAAGACGATTTTAACATGGCACCTTGAGGCAACTTTAGTTTTATCGATTTGATTTGCTCCAAAATTTTCTGCTTGATCGACTTAGGGTCTGTTTGGTTGGGTTTAAATTTAGCTTTTAAAGTTTGGCTTATAAGTCATAAAAGTATCAAAATAAGTGTATTCGGCTTTGTCTTTTGGCTTTTAATAACTGGATATAGTAGTATGATGATATAAATCAAAAGCCAAAATAAAAATCACATGTTTAGATGTTTTTATGGCTTATAAATCAAAAACGAAAAGCTATAACCAAACACCTCCTTAAGCGGGCGTGCGTGTGAGCTGGATAAACAGTTACTCATGGCTTTTCAGCTAGCCCAGCTCATTCTCTTTGGCCATCTACTTTTTTTTAGAAATGGACGTTTTATTATTTTATGTAAATTTTACATCCGGCCTCTGCATAACTAAGATGCACACAGCCGCTCAAAATCTCACAAACAGAGAATAAATAAAGTAGACTACTATTACAAATATCACAATGAACGGTCTCGAACTATGGTAGACCAATCCGCAAATCACGCGGCCATCCATGTCGGGAGAAAATATCTCTCGCCGTGTCCTCCGATCGCGTACACCCCTTCACAAACAAGTCACGAAACTCCATACGTGGGAAAATAGTCCATGATCGGAGGATAGCCTTGACTCAATATGTAACCTGCAGAAGACACAATGTAATTAAAAATCTTGTCATTTCTACATAGTCATAGCGACCAAATAATGGCAAGCGCTCTCACTCTAAACAAAATCTTGCATTTATCATATATCCCATACAACCAGTTACCAAAAACATTGGCCACAGAACATGGGGAACATAAACCAGAAGCTATTTGGATGAATGACCATATAGAGCAAGCAAATTTACAACGGAAAAATAAATGATAGATTGACTTCTCATGATAACAAAAAAACGCATTGTGCACTTCCATGACAATTCCTTTTTATAATATTATATTTTCTAAGAATTAGCCCCTTTTATAGAGATACCATGCGAATATCTTTGTCTTCAGGAGTATTTTTATTTTTCAAATTTTACTATTATCATTGACCGGAATATTAGGTTGAATCAATGCTCTATACAATGAGTCAACTGAAAATTTACCACTTTATACTAATTTCCATTGAAATCGTCCACATCGCCCGACAGTTGTATTCTGGATAATCGTAATAAAAGATTATTCCAAGATACTAGTCGAGGACCTATGAGACTTGTTCTGAATGTCACATTTAGAGGATTAGATTTCATTATTGTGGAAAGTGTATCTCCTTTGTGCCTAACAATCGAATATAGAGCTGGATATTATTCACGGAGAGAAGTTTGGCCAAGCCATTTATCTTCCTAGAATCTAATCTGCGATCCATCCTTAATATTGAAAGCACCAAACCAAAAGAAATGTTTTTTGAACGCCATTAGTCCCTCCCAGAAAGTAAGTCACTAGGTTTCCAAACCACTTGAGACACAGATTTGGAGCCCACATATTTTCTCCATATAATGGTTTGTTGGACACCATCTTCAGTCAGTAATTTGAAAAGCCATTTACCTAGAAGCACGGTATTTTTGACTTGCAAATCATGTATGCCAGATCCATCTTATTCTTTCGGTCGGAAAACTATATTTCATCTGTTCTTTTTTTACTATCCCCTTGCCAAAGAATCTTGATCTAAAATAATCTACTATATTCAAGACACCTTTTGATAACTTGAAAAACGATATCATATATGAATACTGAATTTATGAGTACAAGTCTTCTCTAAGGGATAACAATTTTCCTTTTTAACTATTAAGATGTTTTTGGAGTCTTTTCTCAACGAGTTTCTATTCAGCTATCTATCTATCTCAATGATGATGGGCGGTTGCTGCTTGCTTTCCAAACACTACTCTGCTCGGCGCCTTTGTTTTGCTCCCCATGATTGGAGGTCCATGGGACAATTGTACTTACTACTTAGGCAGGCGGATCTATGTCGTCTAATGAGACAATTAAGCTGGAGACCAACCACAAACCGCATGGCCGGTGCGCGTCCATCGGCTCTGCTTTGCCTGCACCCTTTGCAAGGTGCATGCAAGCTATGTTTTGTTGTCACAGCTCACAAACAAGGGTATGAAGCCAAAAGCTAGATAAATAAAACTAAGGAAGTTCAGCGGTCAGATAGACTAATTTGATGGTGCAGGCCAACTGACCAAGTATAACAACATCTAATCAACAATCCAATTAACAACTACTCCCTCCGTTTGGAAATATAAGACGTTTTAGGTTTGTGAAGGAGATGTATCTAGACACCTTTTAGTGTCTAGATTCATTTAAGACGTTTTAGGTTTGTGAAGGAGATGTATCTAGACATCTTTTAGTGTATAGGTTCAAATGAATCTAGACACTAAAAGGTGTCTAGATACATCTCCTTCACAAACCTAAAACGTCTTATATTTCCAAACGGAGGGAGTAAGTCTTATGGCGGAAGAGGTTACATGAAGTACATCCGTGACCATATACTCCGTCCGTCCGCAAATAAGTGTACATCTAGCTTTTGCCTAAGTCAAACATAATTAAATTTGACCAATTTTATAGAGAATTGTAGAAATATATATTACATCAAATTGATATATTATGAAACTAGACCTAGCAGAGAGCAGAGATTAATGTATATATTACATCATATTCTCAAATTGATGTCATGGTCTCCTGATCTCTGCTAGGTCTTCTACTCTAACCTGTAGAGAATCTTTCAATCAATTAAGTGCACCAATTTACGTCCAATATATACAGCGACACATATAAGCCATTTTGTTCGAATGTATTTGTCAAAGTTGATAAACAATAGAGCGAGACAAGAAAAGAAAAATAAAGGTGATGGCGCCGCCCACTTGGCTTGAACCAAAAGATGAGCTCATGTCACACAAGACACGCCAAGCTAGCTGCTTGTGTCACCCTAACTAGAACGCAAACAACTGGTAGATGTTATCATGCAGTTTGTGACATGTGCAAGGACCAAGTTGCAAGGTTAGGTATGTGTTTTATCACTAGCTAGCTCGTTTGTATAGAAGAAGATGTAATTACCTTCCGTGACCACATGTATAGAACGATCCACGATGACAATCTTGATGGCGGCCCGTATTTACAGATGCATTTGACTCTTAGGTTGTCTTTTTTTTGCCGGGAAGAAGATGATATTAAAACTTTGATTTATAGAAAGACCCAGAGAACAACAAAGATTACAATGAAGACCATCTGGGTCTTGGCATGGCCAGCGTCCAGGACGAGTTGGTGGCGCCCCGCTGCCATTGCTCCTCTTCAAGCCTTGGATCGATGGAGCCAGCCCCTCCGAAGCCAGGAATTCACCAAGCAATGGCCCGAAGGACCTACACCCTGAAACATCGACGCCGTCGTGAAGCTTTGCATCATGTTCAATCTCCAGATCCGCCATGGATCCGGGAGAACCTTCAAAAGCTCAAGGGACCACGAGCACCTGCAAGTCGAGCGCACCACGCCGAGGCTCCACAGAATGCCGCCATGGAAGGGGGAGCACACCGACGCCAAACTCCAAACCAACAACACCACCATCTTCATGACACCACCGGCCGAAACCCTACCAGACCCTATGCTATGTACAAACCGGGAACCGAGGTTCCCCAATCCTCTCACCGCCGGAGCAGCCGATGGAGGAGGAGGGAACCCGCGATTCACCGGCGAGTGAGGTGGATGGACGGGAGAGAGCCTAGAAATTGCCTCTCTCTACTGTAGAGGAGGAGATAGGACTCCTAGGTTGTCTTTGAGCACAATAAGGTTCAGTTAACCCATGCACGTAAGCTCTCAAGTACACATCGCTTTGTAGGGGTAGCACCATGCCTTTCCTAAGTCGATCCATTAATTATAAGCTAGGCCATAATTTTTATTTGTATGTCTTTATAATTAATATATAATCACATTATAAGTAATAGAAAAATAGTCCAACAATAAAGATAGTTAAGCACCCCTTTTTAGGACGAAGTAGTGCTAAGGCCACGCTACAATATGGCATGAATAAAGCGATACACAAGGAAAAAAGGTTGCACAACATAAATTTATTCGATTCTTTGTGATATCTAGGTGAAATTCACCTCATCACAATTGAGAGCCAATAGTCTTTCCTGTCACAAGTGAATGTCTTGCCGTAATTACTTTCTTGTTCTTATTAACAACATCACTAACCTAAAATCAAGATTATAAATATCCGGGTTAGAAACCAAAGATAAATTAGGCAAATAATAACTTTCCACACACACTACTTTCAAGAAATATGTTTAACTATAAATTTGATCAACGAAATATGAATCATATGTCACAAAAATTATATCATTAAAAAAAGCTTTTAAATATCAATACAATGGTATAATTTTTGTGAAATATAACTCATATTTTATTGATAAATTTTATGGTCAAATTTTTTTAAACTCCGTGTTAGCCTAATAAACTATGGAGGTAGTAGCACGCATCTAAACACGTGGCAAGATCCACGCATATAAAGTCATGGAAAGGCGTTGAATCATGACACAAAACCTCATGATTTTTGTACCGCAGGCCGTACGTACGTGCGCGGGTATTTATATATTTTGTGCAAAGCCAGGCGTTGACCTTTGGCACTCACAGGTCCTCACTCCGCAGCGGAATATCTCAAGAATCGTGCTGATCACAGAGCGGCCAGTGTAAACAAATAATAACTGCAAGCAGATTTGAGCGGAAAAGCAGCGCGTCCACACACGAATCATGTAATACTACTACCACTTCATCGATCGCTGCATACGTGGCCGGCCACGGCTGCACGCACAGGAATTTTATCGTTGCGTGCGAAGACCGCCCAGGAGCAAAGTCGGTCATGATCAACTCGTGTTTTTTAAGCTTGCCATTAGAGATATCATATGTTTAAATAGGTAGACTTATGCATCTTCAAATGTTTTGAAGCATAGGTATTCTTGACTCGCGCCGCTTTAATGTAGCTCTGATGTCAAATGGGTCTGGCGCATCCTTAGAAATGATGGGGCCTCTGACTTCAATTCATCAAGACTAAGTATCTCCTTGGCCATCCCCTTTTAGCTTGCGAGCGTCGGAAGGGTTCTTAGTTCTAGAGGGCCATTCAGAATATTAAGCATTATATCGGGTTGGGCATCTCCTTTGCCATTGGTGACGGGCACAGGGTGCGGCTATGGCTTGATCCATGGCTCCTGACGTCCTCGTTGTGCGAGCAGTTCCCCGCGCTATTGGCCATCACCGCATCCCCGACGATCCTCGTATCCGAAGCCTTTTATGAGGGGATTTGGAACATCATGTTCCGACGAATCTTTAGTGAGGCCGATGCACATGGGCGAAGCCAGCCTAGAACAACATTGGGGTCATCTCCATTTTATTGGGTCATTTTTAAACTAATGAACAATACCTATCACGGATTTAGTAAGGATTTTCATTGGATCATTGGTATCAATTGACCCCACTAATTGTACCTAGCTCCACCCCTGCCGAGGTGGAGGAGTATCAGCGCCTGATGGCTACCCTTCCCGCTTCCTTGTCTGAGGAACATGACTCGACATCCTGGCGCCTGACCTCGGGTGGGGAGTTCTCGGTGAGCTTGGCTACCGGGCCCTCTTCTAGGGCCCGGATCTACGGTGGACCTCGCCCCTTTGGAAGGTACCTCTTCCGCTTAGCATAAGCATTTTTGTCTGGTAGCTTCTTCGCGATCGTTTGCCATTAGGGGTGTAGGTGGCTAAGCGTAATGGCCTAGGTAATGGTCTATGTCCCCTATGTGGGACTTTGGAGACTTGTGCCTATATTATGTTCCCTTGCACGATGGCACAGTTCCTGTGGAGCTTCGTTAGGGAGGCGCTAGGGCCATCTTGGTAGGCCCAGGAGATAGGGTAGTTCCTGCAGGCCGAGGGAAACCGCGCCGGAAGGGGCCGCCGCCTATTCTGGCTGGTGTTCATGGCCCTAGCTTCGACCTTGTGGAACGTGAGAAATAAGATGGTGATTGAGCGTATTTACCCCTCCCGTGTCTTTGACTAGATTTTTTTCTCTTATCGCCTTCCTCCAGTAGTGGTCTCCGTTGGTGCGGTGATACGTCATAAACGTATCTATAATTTTTGATGTTCCATTCTTGTTTAGTATCCACTTTGCTATGTTTTTTATATACTTTGAGGTATTTTTATACACTTTTGGGAACTAACCTATTGACAAGATGCCACAGTGTCAGCTGCCTGTTTTCTGCTATTTTTGGTTTCAGAAAGCTAAAAAATGAATATTCTTGGAATTGGACGGGACAAAAGCCAAAGTTCATATTTTACCCTGAACGATACGGAAAATCGAAGATGAGACGGAGGAGGACACCACGGTGGCCACACCCTAGGGTGGCGCGGGACCACCCTAGCCACGCCACCAGGGGTGTGGGCCTCCACCGACCTTGCCTCCTTCGCCTATAAGAAGTCCCCGACTTAGAAACCCTAAATAATCTGGGAGAAATCCACGAAAACCTCCGCAGCGCCGCCGCCAACGAATGGGAGATTCAGGGGGACAGAAAGTCTCTGTTCCGGCACCCTGCCGGGACGGGAAAGTGCCCTCGGAGCCATCTCCATCAATCTCCACCACCTCCTCCATCGTCGTTGCTGATTCCCATGATGAGGAGGGAGTAGTTCTTCCTCAAGGCTAAGGGCTCTACCGGTAGCTATGTGTTCATATCTCTCTCTCTATGCATGATCTTATTGTGATCATGAGCTTTGTAATCAAGTAGATCTACTCTGCTACTCAAGTGCTTTAATAGATCTCTGCTCTCCCCACGTGCGTGAAAGTGACAGTGTGCACGCCGAGTTCATAAATATTTATCATGAGTTATATTTGGAGTTGGATGTCTCTATGAAATTGCGGTGTTTGTTGGAACCATCTAGCGCTCAAGGTGACAGTATGGGGTTATCTAGATTGGGGAAGGTGGACTTTGAGGTGTGCTGTTATAGCCCTACCATGGATTAGAGTGTCCAACCGGAGAGTAGTTAAGAGTAGTATCATGAAGAGAGGATATTTATATGAGAGAGTGTTCACTAGTGAAAGTATGATCCCTAGGCCTTGTTTCTAAGCATCGAAACACCGTTTGCATCTAGATCTGGTGCATGTTTGCTTGCTTCCATCTTTATTTCAGTTTGCCTTTAGTCTATCCCACGTCAACAACAAGTCAGAAGATCATTTCTGGCACCGTTACCACTTGTATTTCACTATCTCTTCACCGAACTAGTGCACCTATACACCTGACAAGTGTATTGGGTGTGTTGGAGACACAAGAGACTTCTTGTATCTTGATTGCAGGGTTACTTGAGAGGGATACCTTTGACCACTTCCTCCCTGAGTTCGATAAACCTTGAGTAATCCACTTAAGGGAAACTTTTTGCTGTTCTACAAACCTCTGCACTTGGAGGCCCAACAACTATCTACAAGAATAGAAGTGCGTAGACATCAAGTTATTTTATGGCGCCGTTGCCGGGGAGGTAAGGTAAAAGGTACTCACATCCTGGTGTGTGAGTGGTCGAAGTTATTTCCTTTAGATTCTGCAATTTTGTCTTTTTTATTTCTTGTTTTCACTAGTTAGGCTTAATGGAAAACAACAATAAAATTAGAGAGCTTTATAGTATTTATCTTGAGTTAGGACATGAAGTGTTTGAAGAGAAAATTAAACAAAACACATGAAACTTTATTTGCATGCTAATAGAAATGTTATTAGTATGAATTCTTTGAACACCATTATTGCTAATGCTATGGAAAAGTCTAATCTTGGGGAAGCTAGTTTTTATGAAAATGATCTTTTTAGTTCCCCATCTTTGGAAGATAGATATTTTATTGCTTATGATGATACCAAACCTCCAATATATGATGATTACAATAATGAATATGATATTTTTAGTCCACCTACTATTGAGGAGAAAATTAAATATGATTACAATATGCCTCCTATATTTGATGATTATGGTGATGAGAATAATAATGATAGCTATTTTATTGAATTTGCTCCCACTATAATTAATAAGAATGACTATGCTTATGTGGAGAGTAATAATCATTTTATGCATGTAGCTCATGATAAGAATGTTTTATGTGATATTTATATTGTTAATTTTATTCATGTTGCTACTGAAAGTTATTATGAGGGAAATGGTCTTATGTATCTCAACAATATTAAGTTTCCCCTCTTTATGTTGAAAGTCTTGAAGTTGCACTTGTTTTGCTTTCCTATGCTTGTTGATTTGAGCTTTCATGACTTGTTTCTTTACAAGATTACTATGCATAGGAAGTGGGTTAGACTTAAATGTGTTTTGAATTTGCTCCTTGATGCTCTCTTTTACTTCAATTCATATTTCTCATGTGAGCATCTTCTCAAATTATCAAGCCTAACTTAAAGGCGGTAAAGAAAAGTACTTCTTGGGAGATAACCCAATAGTTTTCTTGAGTCTTGGAAGTTATTACTTCTGTAATAACCTCTCCTTATCCTTTTTATTTTCTTTTTGTGTTGATGGCGCTGCGTCAACGTGGGAGCACTTCGTCGGAAAACCCCAAGAGCAAGGTGTGATGCAGCACAACAGCAAGTCTTCCCTCAGTAAGAAACCGAGTTTATCGAACCATTAGGAGGAAGGAAACGTCTCAAAGGTGTTGCAAGCAACGTGGAAACCTGCACAACACAAACTCAATACTTTTCCCCAACTAACAATGCGGTTGTCAATCCCCACTGGTTGCTGTAACAAAGGATTAACTGTATGGTGTGGAAGGTGATGATGGTTTGCAGAAAGTAAACAGTAACAATGGAAGATGTATCAATGGTAAAGATTGGACCGGGGTCCATAGTTCACTAGAGGTGCTATCCTTACATAAACAAACATGGCATGCAGGGTAAACAAATTACAGCAGGGCACTTGACAGGACTGAGCAAGGCATAACAATGCAATACTAGATATAAATATCCTATGAGATTCGATTGGGCAATACAACAAGATACATAGACCGCCATCCAACTTCATCTATGACTAGAAATCCACCTTTGGGTTATCATCCGAACCCCCTCCAGTATTAAGTTGCAAGCAACAGACAACTGCTTTAAGGAAAATGTGTATGGTAAACAATCCACTTGTTCCATGAACAAGAGATCGCTGTTTTCTCCCTAATGGCAACAACACATCTACAATCTTAGAGATTTATGTCACTTCCCTTAGATTAAATAGAGGCATGAACCCACTATCGAGCATAAGTACCCCCTCTTGGAGTCACTAGCAACTACTTGGCCAAGATAGCTACTATCAACGGAGAGCATGCAAGATCAAAAACAACATATACATGATAGAATCAATAAGACAAAACCATTAATCAATCTGACATAGTAATCTCAATATCCATCGGATCCCCGCAAACACAACATGCATGATTACAAATAGATGAGATCTTGATCATGAACGGAGCTCACAAGATCTAGACATGAAAGCACAAAGGAGGAGATACAACCATCTAGATACTACATGGACCCTTAGTATAAGGTGGAACTACTCACGCTTCATACCGGAGGATGGCATGATGAAGAAGAAGGCCTCCGGTATGATCTCCCCTCCGGCAGGGTGCCGGGAAGAGCTTCAGATCCCCCGATGTAGGGACGATGGTGGTGGCGGTGGCTACAGATGGTTTCGTGGAATATTGATCGGGTACTTAGGGTTTAGACATTGGGGGCTTCTTATAGGCGAACATGCGAGGCAGGAGGGCGGCCAGGGGGCCCACACCCTGCCCAGGCGCGGCCTACGGTGGGCCCGCGCCTGGGGGGTGCAGACGCCTTGTGGCTCCCCTCTGTGTCTCCTCTAGACTCCGTGTTCTCCTCGGTGAAATATTGACTTTGGATTTTGTTCCATCCAATTCCGAAAATACTTCCTTACTAGCCTTTCTGGAACCAAAAACAGCAGAAAACAGGCATCTGACACTGTGGCAACTTGTTAATAGGTTAGTAGCAAAAAACATATAAAAAGCATCTTGAAGTGTGGACAAAGCAAAGCAAAGTAGATACTAAACAAGCATAGACCATAAAAAATTAAAGATACATTTTCGACGTATCATGTGCCAAGAATAACCTCTAATGAGAGGGAAGTAAGATTTGGGAAGTTGCTGTCCCGAAACAGATTTGTGTGCTCCACCATAAAAATTCGTGTAAAATATCTGTAAGTCGTATTGGGCTGATATTTTCTGAATAAATCTCCCAGTATGTTAGCTAAGTTTTTCTAGTTCAACACTTTTTGATTTGAGCAACAGAAGTTCTTAAAAAAAATCGTTTTCTACATGTTGGTCTTTTTTGACAGATTTCTGCCATTATTTACATTTGCTTCTTATTGATTCCTTTTTGGGTTCTTTTTGGGAAATTGAGATTTTTGAGGGAATTGCTACAGTATCTTATGATTTTAGTGAAAGTTTTGCTATTCTAAAACTAAACCCCAAGGGTATATTATCTTTTGAATACACTAATATTGATAATGAAGATTGTGTGAAGTTTTGTATAAAGGAAAAATTTGAGGTGTATAGAAAGAATGATGTAATGAGATGAAGAATAGACAAAAGCTCAAGCTTGTGGATGCCACCCCGTGTCATCCCAAGAAATATTCAAGAGGTACAAGAGTCAAAGCTTGGGGATGCTCAAGGCATCCCCTTCTTCATCAATAAAAATCTCAGGTCTTTCTAGACACTTCAATTTTATTGTTTCATGCACTGTTGTGTTGTTCTTGGAGCGTCTTTGTTTTTATTTTTAGTTCTATTTTGCTTGGTTTGCTGCAATAAGTTGGTTGGATCACATCACCCTTATTTTGGAGAGAGACACACTGTTTACATTGCCTAAAACACTCTAGTTTTCTTTCTTATTGTTTTGTAAGTGTTCTCTTTTTTTAGCATCGTGTTTAGCCTTAGTTTTCTTGTGCTTTCAGCTTAGAACTTTTTAGTTCTTCTTTGTGGATTTGTGAGACAATCTCTCTAGTCTTTATTGATTATTATCTTTGTGAGTTGTTTCAAATAAGTCGATTGGTGTTGGAAAAGAGTAGAAAGATTCATTCTTATAGTGCTACAAAAGGGAGCTTGTTTTGACTGTGGCCTAGACTTTACCATGTCATGCTAGATGTTGCTTTGACCTTATGCTTAGTGATTATTATCATAGCATGACTTGTTCCAAATAATTAGGATTGCTTAATGTGCCATAAAAGAATCATGCGTTGTTTTAGCATACAAAAGCATAGTATTGTTGTATTCTCCTTTGATGTTTTGTTTAGTGATACGTCGAAAACGTATCTATAATTTTTGATGCTCCATGCTTGTTTTGTATCTAATTTGCTTTTATTTGTCTACACTTTGAGGTGTTTTATATCTTTTCTGGAACTAACGTATTAACAAGTTGCCACAGTGCCAGTTGCCTGTTTTCTTCTGTTTTTGGTTCCAGAAAGGCAGAAAATCAATATTCTCGGAATTGGACGGGACAAAAGCCAAAGTCAATATTTTTCCTGGAGCAACACGGAACCACGAAACAGAGCCGAAGGGGGGCAGAGGGTGGACAGATCCCCCTGGGCGCGGGCCCACCCTAGGCCACGCCTGGGAGGGTGTGGGCCCCCTAGCCACCTCCTCGGCCTCCCCTTTCACCTATAAGTGACCCCCGATGAGAAAACCATAGGGCATCCATCATACTTCCAGAAAGAGTTCCGCTGCGCCACCGCCACCAAAGGGGGGATTCAAGGGACAAAAAGTCTCTGTTCCGACACCCTGCCGGGACGGGGAAGTGCCCCCGGAGCCATCTCCATCGATCTCCACCACCATCTCCATCACCGTTGCTGATTCCCATGATGAGGAGGGAGTAGTTCTTCCTCGAGGCTAAGGGCTCTACCGGTATCTATGTGTTCATCTCTCTATATGCATGATCTTGTTGTGGTCATGAGCTTTGTAATCAAGTAGATCTACTCTGCTACTCAAGTGCTTCAATAGATCTCTGCTCTCCCCATGTGTGTGAAAGTGACAGCGTGCACGCCATGGTGGCACTTAGGCTTGATTCTACATAAATACTCTTTGTGCTTTAATAGATCTATGTTTTTTCCCACGTGTGTGAAAGTGACAGCGGGCATACCGTGTGTGGCACTTTGGCTAGATTGAATATTTGTTATGAGTTATATTTGGAGTTGGATGTCTCTATGAAATTGCGGTGTTTGTTGGAACCATCTAGCGCTCAAGGTGACAGTATGGGGTTATCTAGATTGGGGAAGGTGGACTTTGAGGTGTGCTGTTATAGCCCTACCATGGATTAGAGTGTCCAACCGGAGAGTAGTTAAGAGTAGTATCATGAAGAGAGGATATTTATATGAGAGAGTGTTCACTAGTGAAAGTATGATCCCTAGGCCTTGTTTCTAAGCATTGAAACACCGTTTGCTACTAGATCTATTGCATGTTTGCTTGCTTCCTTCTTGTTCTCTTTAGTCTTTGCCTCACCGTCAAGCTATTTTCTGGCACCGTTACCACTTGTATATCACTATCTCTTCGCTGAACTAGTGCACCTATATTGGGTGTGTTGGGGACACAAGAGACTTCTTGTATCTTGATTGCAGGGTTGCTTGAGAGGGAATACCTTTGACCACTTCCTCCCTGAGTTCGATAAACCTTGGGTAATCCACTTAAGGGAAACTTGCTGCTGTTCTACAAACCTCTGCACTTGGAGTCCCAACAACTATCTACAAGAATAGAAGTGCATAGACATCATTTGGGTTGACTTGGCACATGCTCACACCATGTTATGACTATGAACCAGTCACCTTAGCCTCTATGATCATTTAGTTTTTGACTTGTAGTACCACTTTATGCTTTGATTAGTAATGTTTTGTCGTTGTGCATGATTATGGACATTATTACTCTCTTAGTTGGTCGCTCCCAGTCTTTTGCTAGCCTCCACTTGTATGAGTAAGCTCTAATCACGCATCCAACTCCCAAGAAACCAAGTTATTCCAAAGTGTCCACTATAAATTCATATGCATGGTGTGTTACGCCATTCCAAGTACATTCTTGTTTTCATCTACCTTCCAATTAAAAAGAGTCTCTTTGTTATGTGAAAACTTAGTGATTAAAGCTCTCACAAACTTGATGGCACACTTTATTTTTTTTCCGCTAATAAACTTGAACCATTGTGTCATCTATGTTGTATATGCTTGCACTTATACGTTGGAATTAGCAGAACCATGCTGTCACGAGGAACGCTTTCAACATTGTACTTGTACATTGTACATAGTTGATATCATGCTCTTTTGTTTATGGATATCGTCGGTGTGAAATTAAATGAGAGCTTTTAAGTCCATGGAGTTATGTATGTATGTTAGAGAAACGCCTGGGCCGCTAGCCTAAGCCATGCCTAATCATGGTGGAAACTTGCAGCATCACCATAGTGAGCAATCTATGAAGCATTATTCTTATAAACAAAGAGATAGAGATTGAGAAAAAATAAAAAATATATGAGAAAAGAGGAAAGAGAGAAAAAAATCACCATATTCCCATGGTAAATAAGAAGATTGCTGAGATGCTCATTGTCTGCTTGCCTTGTCATTTTGATTATGGGATAGCTCATGTATCATGTGCAAGGGGTATCCCGTTGGCGGTTCTCTATGATACACATGTACTTACTATGACAAGAACTTGCAAGTAACTAAACTTGAGTAGCATGAGGAGCGGCCCTCGTATTCAAGGGACATGAGATTGCCAACTTATACTTTGTCAAGCATATACTCCATAGTTTGTGCACTTTAACCTTACTCACTTCAAGATGCTTATGATAGGGGAAATGAGAGCTGAAAGCTAACAAGTACCATAATTTTTGGAAGCTCTTTTTGAGACTTGAAATCCCTGCTTCCCTTTATGAAGGGCCTTTCTTCCACCATTATATTGAGACTCCACCTTCTATCCTTAGGCACCAGTTAAGAGAGCATAGTTGCCATTCTTAGTTCTATGTGCATTGTCCCAAAACTTATTGATTGATTCATATTGTTGATATTGCTTCGTCATGAACTATTTGTATCTAGTCACTCTTATGAACTTTGAAGGTGTCCTATGCATCTATTTGCTACTCCATGAGGGACAAGCTGAATGCCACTATGCTATGTTTTCTGTATGTGAAACAAACAAACGTCTTTCAACGCATTGTTATTCATGATCTTTGTTTGTAACCTTTCAAGTTGCATGCATAGTTACTTTGTCTTATTGTTAGAACTCCAACTTTCATGCTCATGTTTAGAGTTCTTTGATCCCAGCTTTCAATGCTTGCAACTGGTTTGATCTTGATTTTGATGGTGCATGTTGATGGCGCCTATAAGCGCTTCGTCGGGAAACCCCAAGATCAAGGTATGGAGCAGCACAACAGCAAGCATTCCCTCAGTAAGAAACCGAGGTTATCAAACCAGTAGGAGGAAGGAAAAGTCACACAGGTGTTGCAAGCAACGCGGAGACCTGCACAACACAAACTAAAGACTTTGCCCCAACGAATTAGTGAGGTTGTCAAGCTCACCGGTTTGTTGTAACAAAGGATTAAACGTATGGTGTGCAAGCTGATGATGGTTTGCAGCAAGTAAGCGGTAACAGTGGAAGATGTATCAATGGTAAAGATTGGACTGGGGTCCATAGTTCACTAGAGGTGCTCTCCTTAGATAAACAACATGGCATGAAGGGTAGACAAAATACAGCAGGGCAATTGACAGAAACTGAGAAAGGCATAACAATGCAATACCAGACAAAAAGATCCTATGAGATTCGATTGGGCAATACAACAAGATACATAGACCACCATACAACTGCATCTATGACTAGTATTCCACTTTTGGGTTATCATCCGAACCCCCTCCAGTATTAAGTTGCAAGCAACAGGCAACTGCTTTAAGCAAAGTGTGTAAGGTAAACAATCCACTTGTTCCATGAACAAGAGACCGTTGTTTTCTCCCTAGTGGCAACATCACATCTACAACCAAAGAGATTTCTATCACTTCCCTTGGAAACTATAGGCATGAACCCACTATCGAGCATAAATACCCCCTCTTGGAGTCACTAGCAACTACTTGGCCAAGATAACTACTAACAAAAGAGAGCATGCAAGATCACAAACAACACAGACATGATAGAATCATAAAGACAAAACCATTAATCAATCTGACATAGTACTCTCAATATCCATCGGATCCACGCAAACACAACATGCATGATTACAAATAGATGAGATCTTGATCATGAATGGATCTCACAAGATTGATACGTTGGAAACGTATCTATAATTTTTTATGCTCCATGCTTGTTTAGTGTCTACTTTGCTTTACTTGTCTACACTTTGAGGTGCTTTTTACATGTTTTATGGTACTAACCTATTAACAAGTTGCAAACGTGCCAGATGCCTGTTTTCTGCTGTTTTTGGTTTCAGAAAAGTTAGTAAAGAAATATTCTTGGAATTGGACGGGACGAAAGACAAACTCAATAACTTTTTGTGGGGGAAAAGAAGTCCAAAGGATAGCCCGAGGGGCCGGCCAGAGGGGCCAGACCCCCCAGGCACGGGTGGGCCCTAGCCCGCGCCTGGCTAGGGTTTGGACGCCCTGGCGGCCGCCTCGGTCTCCCCCTTCGCCTATAAGAAGCCCCCGATGCAGAAACTCTCGGTTCCCAATCAGAAATCCACGAAACCGTCTGCAGCCACCACCACCATCGTCCCTAGATCGGGGGGATCTGAAGCTCTTCCCAGCACCCTGCCAGAGGGGAGATCATCCGGGAGGCCTTCTCTCTGGTATGATTCATGAGTAGTTCCACCTTGGACTATAGGTCCATGTAGTAGCTAGATGGTTGTATCTCCTCCTTTGTGCTTTCATGTATAGATCTTGTGTGCTCCGTTCATGATCAAGATCTAATCTATTTGTAATTATGCATGTTGTGTTTGCGGGGATCCGATGGATATTGAGATTATTATGTTGGTTTGATTAATGGTTCTATCTGTATGATTCTATCATGTTTGTGTTGTTTGTGATCTTGCATGCTCTCCGTTGCTAGTGGTTATCTTGGCCAAGTAGTTGCTAGTGACTCCAAGAGGGAGTATTTATGCTCGATAGTGGGTTCATGCCTCTAGTTTCCAAGGGAAGTGACAGAAATCTCTTCGGTTGTAGACGTGCCATTTCTACTAGGGAGAAAACAATGGTCTCTTGTTCATGGAACATGTGGACTGTTTACCTTACACACTTTGCTTAAAGCAGTTGTCTGTTGCTTTCAACTTAATACTGGAGGGGGTTTGAATGATAACCTGAAGGTGGACTTCTAGTCATAGATGCAGTTAGATTACGGTCTATGTATATTGTTGTATTGCCCAATCAACCTCATAGGATATTTCTGGCTAGTAATTGCATTGTTATGCCTTGCTCAGATCCTGTAAATTGCCCCGCTGTAATTTGTTTAACCTTCATGCCATGTTGTTTATCTAAGGAGAGCACCTCTAGTGAACTATGGACCCCGGTCCAATCTTTACCATTTATACATCTTCCACTGTTACTTGTTTACTTGCTGCAAACCATTGTTTTCCACACCATACGTTTAATCCTTGGTTACAGCAAACCGGTGAGATTTACAACCTCACTGATTAATTGGGGCCAAGTCTTGAGTTTGTGTTGTGTAGGTCTCCACGTTGTTTGCAACACCTGTGTGACGTTTCCTTCCTCCTTCTGGTTAGATAACCTCGGTCTCAACTGAGGGAAAACTTGCTGCTTGCTCTTCACACCCTGCGCTTGTGGTTACCAAAAAGGTACCAGCTAGCATCAAGTATTGCTGGCGCCATTGCTGGGGACTCTATTTCAACCTCTTCCTCGAGCACCATCAAGTATTTCTGGCGCCGTTGCCGGGGAGGCTAAGGACGTCTTCACTAGGGGAGTCCTTCACTTCCTTTCTCTTTACTTTGTTTTTAGTTTGCTTTGTTTCTTTTGCTTGGTTTTGTTTGCCTCTTTCCAAAACTCCCCAAAAAAATTAGTCTAGTTTGGTTTGCTTTCCTTATCCAAAAACACAAAAAAATTGGTTCCTACTCTAGTTGTTGGTCTGTTATTGCCTTGCTTGGTCATGCTTTCTATCAATGGATGGTTTCTTTGAAACTGGTTCTTATTGGCAAGGTGGGTTCACGGAAGAATAAAAGTATTATTTATAAGGAGCACCATTTATCACAAAAAGGGAAACACTTATGGGAACAAATTGATAAGTTGAATAATATTACTAGAGAGGTGTGCTCTACTTATAATGTTACTTATTGCTTTGACAAGTCTTGTTGCTGTAGGAGGTATAAACACCTGCCTTTTCAATGTGAGTATAATGATAATGTTACCATATCTTCTTATGTTCAAGGAAATTATGATTTTTATGATGTGGAGCAAATTTAAGAATTTATTGCTTTCAAGGGTGCATTTGAACTTGCCAGTTTGCTTGAAAATACTGATGAAGCACCTTATGAATGTGAGGTTTATGAGATACTTCAATTTTGCTTTGATAATTACAAGGAAGAAAATAGCTATATTCTTGAATATTTTAATAGATGCTTTCCACAAATGGAAGAGACTACTGCCTTGCAGGAGCCTATGGAAGAAGAAATTGTTGAAACTGGAAGCTCATTAGATGAAAAAGAGGAGGAGAGTGATGAACAAAAGGAGGAAGAATGGATTATCTACCCATGCCTACCTTCTAATGAGAGTAACTATTTATCCCTTACATTATTTGATTGTCCCCCATGCTTATCAAAGAAGGATGATTGTTATGTTCCTGTGGATCCTTTTGAAATATCTACTTTGGGTAAAACCTGTGAAGGTTTTAATCCCACTATTTTTCAGCTTGATAGAAATTATGTGTTTGTAGATTATAGAAAGCATGATTTATGTGATAGCTATATTGTTGAGTTTATTCATGATGCTACTGAAAATTATTATGAGAGAGGAAAGTATGGTTGTAGAAGTTTTCATGCTACTGAAACACCTCTCTATGTGCTGAAAGTTTTGAAGTTGCTCTTGTTTTATCTACCTACTCTTGTTACTATGTGCTTCTTTGATTTATTTTCTTACAATATTCCTATGCATAGGAAGTGGGTTAGACTCAAATGTGTTTTGAATTTGCTTCTTGATGCTCTCTTTTACTTCAACTCATAGTTCTTATGAGAGCATCTTCTCAAGCTATCAAGCCCAACTTAAAGGCGTTAAAGAAAAGTACTTGTTGGGAGATAACCCAAGAGTTTCCTGGAGTCTTGGAAGTTATTAATTCATTAATGAACTCTCCTTATCCTTTTTGTTTGCTTTTTGTGTCAAGAATGACCTCTAATGAGAGGAAAGTAAGATTTGGGGAGTTGCTAGCCCGAAACAGATTTCTGTCCTCCACCAAAAAAATTCGTGAGGAGTCTCTGTAACTCGGATTGATCGGAAAATTTACGAATAAATCCCCCATTATGTTTTGTAACTTTTTTTAGTTCAACACTTTTTAATTTGAGCAACATAAGATGTTCGAAAAAATTCGTTTCTACCTGCTGGTCTGTTTTGACAGATTTCTGCCATTATTTGCATTTGCTTCTTATTGATTCCTTTTTGAGATATCCTCAGGTAAATTGAGTTTCTTTGAAGGAGTTACTTCAGTAGCTTTTGTTTTTAGTAAAAAGCCTTGCTGTTCCAAAGCTTTGCCAGTGGTCCAATATCTTTTGAATACACTAATGTTGCTAATGAAGATTGTGTGAAGTTTAGTATGAAGGAAAAATTTAAGGTGTAGAGAGAGAATGATGTAATGAGATGAAGAGTGGACAAAAGATCAAGCTTGGGGATGCCACCATGGTGTCACCCCAAGAAATATCCAAGAGGTACAAGCGTCAAAGCTTGGGGATGCCTTGGGCATCCCCTTCTTCATCAATAAAAAGCTCAGGTGTGTCTAGACACTTCTCTTTTATTGTTTCATGCACAAGTTATGTTGTTCTTTGAGCTTCTTAGTTTTTGTTTTCTTTGCTTAGGTTGTTTAGTTTGCTTGAATAAAGTAAGTTTGGACCCCCGTTCTCGCTGTGTTGTTTTGCAAATAAGTTTGCTTGGTGTTTGGAAAGGAGTAGTAAGTTCTTGCTTGAAGTGCAAGAGCAGCTTGCATTGACTGTGACTTAGACTTTAGCATGACATGCTACGTGTTGTTTTAGCATTATGCTTAGTGATTATTGCTGTAGCATGTCTTGTTCCAAACAATTGGGATTGCTTAGTGTGCCTTGAAGAAATTATGCGTTGTCTTAGCATGCAAAAGCATGGTATTATGGTATTCTCCTTTGATGTTTTGCTTGGGTTGACTTGGCACATGCTCACACCATGTTATGACTATGACAAGTCACCATTAGCCTCTAAGATAATTTAGTCCTTGACTTGTAGTACCACTCTTTGCTTTGATTAGTATGCTTTGTTGCATTGCATGATTATGGCCATTATGCTCTCTTAGTTGGTTGCTCCCAGTCTTTTGCTAGCCTCCACTTGTATGAGTAAGTTCTACTCATGCTTCCGACTCCCAAGAAACCAAGTTATTCCAAAGTGTCCACTATAAACTCCTATGCATGGTGTGTTACACCATTCCAAGTATATTCTTGTTTTCAACTATCTTCCAATTAAAAACTATATAGTTATGTGAAAACTTAGTGATTAAATCCCTCACAAACTTGATGGCACATTTTATTCTTTGCCCCTAATAAACTTAAACTATTGAGGCAACTTTGTTGTATATGCTTGCACTTATAAGTTGGGATTCGTAGAACCGTGCTGTCACGGGGAACGTTTTCAACCTTGCACTTGTACTTCTGTACTTCGTTGATATCATGCTCTTTTGTCTATGGATGTTACAAGTGTGAAATGAAGTGGGAACTTGTAAGTCCATGGAGTTTGTATTCTGTGTTAGAGAAACGTCTGGGCCGCTAGCCTAAGCCATGCCTAATCATGGTGGAAACTTGCAGCATCACCATAGTGACATCTATGAAGCATTCTTCTTATAAAAAAAGAGACACACTGAGAAAAGAGGAAAGAGAGAAAAAACACCATATTCCCATGGTACATAAGAAGAATTGCTGAGATGCTCATTGTCTGCTTGCCTTGTTACTTTGGTTATGGGAAAGCTCCTGTACCATGTGCAAGGGGTACCCCGTTGGCGGTTCTCAATGATATGCAAATACTTATAGTGACAAGAACTTGCCTGGGCCCTAAGTTGAGTATCCATGAGGTGTAGCCCTCATATTCAAGAGACTTGAGATTGCCAACTTATACTTTGTCAAGCATATACTCCAGCTTTGCCACTTTAACCTTAACCACTTCAAGATACTTATGATAGGGGCAATGAGGGATGAAAGCTAATAAGTACCATAATTTTTGGAAGCTCTTTTTGAAACTTGTAATCCCTGCTTCCTTTACAAAAAGGCCTTTCTTCCACCACTATTGAGTCTCCACCTTCTACCTGTATGCACCATTAAGAGAGCATAGTTGTCATTCTGTGTGTAGTGTTCCAAAGCTTATTAATATATGCATATTGTGATATTACTTATTCTTGTGCTATTTATTTCTAGTCACCCTTGTGAACTTTGAAGGTGTCCTATGCATATATATTGCTACTCTATGAGGGACAAGCTGATTGCCACTATGCTATGTTTTCTGTATGTGAAACAAACAAACGCTTTTCAATGCATATTATTCATGATCTTTGTTTGTAGCTTGCCATGTTGCATGCATAGTTACTATGTCCTACTGTTAGAACTCCATTCTTTCATGCACATGTTTAGAGTTCTTTGATCTCAGCTTTCAATGCTTGCAAATGGTTGGATCTTTATTGTGAGGGTGCATGTTCACCTCAAAAATTATTCTATTTATTACTTACCTACTCGAGGACAAGCAGGAGTTAAGCTTGGGGATGCTGATACGTTGGAAACGTATCTATAATTTTTGATGCTCCATGCTTGTTTAGTATCTACTTTGCTTTACTTGTCTACACTTTGGGGTGCTTTTTACATGTTTTCTGGTACTAACGTATTAACAAGTTGCAACAGTGCCAGATGCCTTTTTTGCTGTTTTTTGTTTCAGAAAAGTTAGTAAAGAAATATTCTCGGAATTGGACGGGACGAAGGACAAAGTCAATAACTTTCTGTGGGGAACAAGAAGTCCAAAGGAGAGCCCGAGGGGCCAGCCAGAGGGTCCAGACCACCCCCCAGGCGCGGGTGGGCCCTAGCCCATGCCTGGATAGGGTTTGGCCGCCCTGGCGGCCGCCTCGGTCTCCCCCTTCGCCTATAACAATCCCCCGATGTATAAACTCTTGGTACCCGATCAGAAATCCACGAAACCGTCTGTAAACGCCGCCACCTTCGTCCCTAGATCGGGGGGATCTGAAGCTCTTCCTGGCACCCTGCCGGAGGGGAGATCATCCCGGAGGGGGGATCTAAAACTCTCTGTATGATTCGTGAGTAGTTCCACCTTGGACTATGGGTCCATGTAGTAGCTAGATTGTTGTATCTCCTCCTTTGTGCTTTCATGTATAGATCTTGTGAGCTCCGTTCATGATCAATATCTAATCTATTTGTAATCACGCATGTTGTGTTTGCGGGGATCCGATGGATATTGAGATTATTATGTTGGTTTGATTAATGGTTCTATCTTTATGATTCTATCATGTCTGTGTTGTCTGTGATCTTGCATGCTCTCCGTTGCTAGTGGTTATCTTGGCCAAGTAGTTGCTAGTGACTCCAAGAGGGAGTATTTATGCTCGATAGTGGGTTCATGCCTCTAGTTTCCAAGGGAAGTGACGGAAATCCCTTCGGTTGTAGATGTGCCATTGCTACTAGGGAGAAAACAACGGTATCTTGTTCATGGAACATGTGGACTGTTTACCTTACACACTTTGCTTAAAGCATTTGTCCGTTGCTTGCAACTTAATACTTGAGGGGGGTCGGATGATAACCTGAAGGTGGACTTCTAGTCATAGATGCAATTGGATTACAGTCTATGTATATTGTTGTATTGCCCAATCAACCTCATAGGATCTTTCTGGCTAGTAATTTCATTGTTATGCCTTGCTCAGTTCCTGTCAATTGCCCCGCTGTAATTTGTTTACCCTTCATGTCATGTTGTTTATCTAAGGAGAGCACCTCTAGTGAACTATGGACCCCGGTCCAATCTTTACCATTGATACATCTTCCACTGTTACTTGTTTACTTGCTGCAAACCATTGTTTTCCACACCATACGTTTAATCCTTTGTTACATCAAACCGGTGAGCTTGACAACCTCACTAATTCGTTGGGGCAAAGTCTTGAGTTTGTGTTGTTCAGGTCTCCACGTTGTTTGCAACACCTGTGTGGCATTTCCTTCCTCCTTCTGGTTCGATAACCTCGGTCTCAACTAAGGGAAAACTTGCTGCTTGCTCTTCACACCCTGCGCTTGGGGTTACCAACGAGGCACCAACTAGCATCAAGTATTGCTGGTGCCATTGCTGGGGAATCTACTTCAACCTCTTCCTCGAGAACCATCAAAGATCTATACATGAAAGCACAAGGAGATACAACCATCTAGCTACCACAAGAAACGATAGTCCAAGGTGGAACTACTCACGTATCATACCGGAGAAGAAGGCCTCCGGGATGATTTCCCCTCCGACAGGGTGCCGGGAAGAACTTCAGATCCCCCCGATCTAGGGACGATGGTGGCGGTGGCTATAGACGGTTTCGTGGAGTTTTGATCGGGTCCCTAGGGTTTCTGCATCGGGGGCTTTTGTAGGCGAAGAGGTGAGACTAGGAGGCAACCAGGGGGCCACACCCTGCCCAGGCGTGGGCCCACCCTGGAGCGCCTAGGGGGTCTGGCCGCCCTGGCCTGCCTCTCCGTCTCTCCTCTGGACTTCGTGTCACCCACGGTAAAATATTGACTTTGGCTTTTGTCCCGTCCAATTCCGAGAATATTGATTTTCTGCCTTTCTGGAACCAAAAACAGAAGAAAACAGGCAACTGGCACTGTGACAACTTGTTAATAGGTTAGTTCCAGAAAAGATATAAAAAACACCTCAAAATGTAGACAAAGCAAAACAAAGTAGATACTAAACAAGCATGGCAAATCAAAAATTATAGATATGTTTCCGACGTATCATATGTCACCTAAAAATTATTCTTTTTATCACTTACCTACTCGAGGACGAGTAGGAGTTAAGCTTGGGGATGCTTGATACGTCGTAAACGTATCTATAATTTTTTATGTTCCATGCTTGTTTAGTATCAACTTTGGTATGTTTTGTCTACACTTTGAGGTATTTCTATACATTTTCTGGAACTAACCTATTGACCAGATGTCATAGTGCCAGCTGCCTGTTTTCTGCTGTTTTTGGTTTCAGAAATCTAAAAAATGAATATTTTCGGAATTGGACGGGACAAAAGCCAAAGTTCATATTTTTCCCTGAATGATACAGAAAGTCGAAGACGAGACGGAGGAGGACACCAGGGTGGCCACACCCTAGGGTGGTGCGGGACCACCCTGGACGCGCCACCAGGGGTTGTGGGCCCCTTGGGCCTCCACCGACCTTGCCTCCTTCGCTTATAAGAACCCCCGACTCAGAAACCCTAAATAATCTGGGAGAAATCCACGAAAACCTCCACAGCGCCGCCGCCACCGAAGGGGAGATTCAGGGACAGAAAGTCTCTGTTCGGGCACCCTACCGGGACGGGGAAGTGCCCTTGGAGCCATCTCCATCGATCTCCACCACCATCTCTATCGCTTTTGCTGATTCCTATGATGAGGAGGGAGTAGTTCCTCAAGGCTAAGGGCTCTACCGGTAGCTATGTGTTCATCTCTCTCTCTATGCATGATATTATTGTGATCATGAGCTTTGTAATCAAGTAGATCTACTCTGCACTCAAGTGCTTTAATAGATCTCTGCTCTCTCCATGTGTGTGAAAGTGACAGCGTGCACGCCATGATGGCACTTAGGCTAGAGTTTACATAAATACTCAAGTGCTTCAATAGATCTCGGCTCTCCCCACGTGTGTGAAAGTGACAGCATGCACGCCGTGGTGGCACTTAGGCTAGATTTCATAAATATTTATCATGAGTATATTTGGAGTTAGATGTCTTGATGAAATTGTGTTGTTTGTTGGAACCATCTAGTGCTCAAGGTGACAATGTGGGGTTATCTAGATGGGGAAGGCGGACTTTGAGGAGTGCTGTTATAGCCCTACCATGGATTTGAGTGTCCAACCGGAGAGTAGTTCAGGGTAGAATCATAAAGATAATATATTTATTGAGAGTGTTCACTAGTGAACGTATGATCCCCAGGACTTGTTTCTAAGCATTGAAACACCGTTTGCATCTAGATCTGGTGCATGTTTGCTTGCTTTCATCTTTATTTTAGTTCTCCTTTAGTCTCTCCCACGTCAATAACAAGTCAGAAGCTCTTTTCTGGCACCGTTACCACTTGTATTTCACTATCTCTTCGCCGAACTAGTGAACCTATACACCTGACAAGTGTATTGGGTGTGTTGGGGACACAAAAGACTTCTTGTATCTTGATTGCAGGGTTGCTTGAGAGGGATACCTTTGACCACTTCCTCCCTGAGTTCGATAAACCTTGGGTAATCCACTAAAGGGAAACTTGCTGCTGTTCTACAAACCTCTGCACTTGGAGGCCCAGCAACGTTCTACAAGAATAGAAGTGCGTAGACATCATGCAGCAGCGTGATCGTGAGGCCTTCGACGAAACTCTTCGGCCTTGAGGACAGCGGCGTCCCCCTTCTCGATGACGGCTCGCTCGTGATGTCTCCCCCGGGCAATGGACAGGGTGTGGTTCTGATCCCTTCGTTTTATTTTTGCTGTGGGCTCTAATGTGCTATGGCCCCAGCGAACTTGCACCTGTTTTCTCTTTTCCTTTGGCCTCGGTTTGTTGTCGTGGTTGGATGCTTGTATGAACCTGGTTGTTTCTTTATTTATAAAGCGGAGCTAAATCCTGATTCGAGAGAGAGAGACCGCCCACGGCCGCACGCACATGAATTTTGACTCGGCCAAACTACTTCTTTGTAGCCCTTCTTTTTTGCACGATACAGGTAGCTTTTTTATAGAAGTGTGCTTCCTCTCAAACTTAAGTTTTTATGTGCCAGTTTTGTTTTGACCAATTGAAGCTCATATACAAGACTCTTATTCATATGTAAAGGTGTATTCGGTCGATCTTGATATACTCTATGTTTCCATCGGCTGATTCTACCTCCCTTTATCATGATCTACGTCTTTGAATGTCTCGTTTTGAAATTTTGTTTCTGCTGCTGATTTCTGACTCCGCAGACACGTGGGTATACGTGTATGATAAGTATACATTTAAACGGACCATACAGGCTTCATGTGAGTTTGTATTTTCTTAAATAGGTATATACAATTTTATTCCCACAACTTGCATCGTGGGAACACTTTAGTCCCATATCTTACAGAGTGAGTAAAACTAGTTCCACAACTTGCAATCCAGGAGCAAATTAGTCCAATTCGAATGAATTTTCGCGAATTTGACTGATTTTGACGGAGTATTGTCCAATTATGTGATGTCCTCGATCGTGCTTTTGCGTTTTAGTCGAGTAAAGAGTTCCTGCTTGTTCCTCAGCACCTTTCACGTGCTCTGTATGCAGACTAGTGTAAGCGGCTGCGCCTAGCAGTTTAAGGAAGGAGTTCTTGGCCTGGAGCACCTTGTCGCCATCGACGGGCTCTCTGAGATTTCGCTCGTTCGTGTTCACCTACAACATTAACCTGACCGTGTTCACCTCCATCCGGACATGTGGGCCATTTGAGTTGCTCTTCCCCCATCATTCCCATCCAGCGCCTCTAGGAGCGCCCATTCGTTGACAATATCCTCTCCGACCTAGCCTGCGATAGCAATGGCAAGGTGGACCAGTTTATTGGCGGCCGACACAGCCTCCCCCTGCACGAGCTCCCTAGGTACGCCACCTGCGGCAACTACCTGGGCATGTTCCTCGATGGCGCCTAACAGGAGGCCCTCGGTGGTCTGCACAACTTGTTCAGCGGGCCAAGTGTGGTGCACGTGTCCCAGAGCGATGGGCCACACTGCATCTCCATGATGCGGGCTGCTCCTAGTCCCTCCTACGCCGACGTGCTTCGTGCCATGCGCCTCTATCTAGAGGTCATGTTCGAGGTGCTCAAGCAGAGGACGGATGATGGTGCCACCACCGCTGCGCTCCGGAGGGCGTTCGGTGAAATACCATACGTGTCCTTCGACAACAAGGTCGTGGAAATGGCAAGTAGGAAGAGCAACGACACAGAAGGGTTGGTGGCTAGTTCAGACGAGGCTCACCATGTGACGAGGAGCTTCGCTCCTTATGTTCATGGACAAAAAGACGCAAGAGTGGATTTTGTAAGACCGTATTCACCGACCACACGCGTGGGAGGACTTAGGAATTGTTGGAGATATGCCCAAGAAGTAATAATAAAGTGGTTATTATCATATCTTCATAGTTATGATAAATGTTTACATACCATGCTATAATTGTATTAACATGAAACATTGATACTTGTGTGATTTGTAAACATAAAAGAGTCCCTAGTAAAGCCTCTTGTTAAACTAGCTTGTTGGTTAATATATGATCATGGTTTCCTGATCATGAACATAGAGATGTTATTAACAATAGGGTCATATCATTAGGAGAATGATGTGATGGACATACTCATATAGTTAAGCGTAGCATAAAGATCAAGTCATTTAATATAATTCATTTGCTATAAGATTTCTGATACATAGTAACCTAATTCCTTCGACCATGAGATCATGTTAATCACCATCACCGGAAGGATGCTTTGATGACATCAAACACCACACCGTAACTGGGTGGCTATGAAGGTGGCATTGAGTGTTTGGAAAGTATGGGTTGAGGCACATGGATCAAGAGTGGGATTTGTCCATCCATATGACGGATAGATATACTCTGGGCCCTCTCGGTGGAATGTCATCCAATTAGCTTGCAAGCATGTGACTAGCTCACAAGGGATCACATATCACGGGAACGAGAAAACAGTACTTATCGGTAACGAGGTTGAACTAGGTATGCAGAGATACCGACGATCATAACCTCGGATAAGTAAACTATCGTGAGACAAAGGGAAATTGGTATCATATGTAAGTGGTTCATTCGATCGAAAAGTAATCGTAGAAATATGTGGGAGCCATATGAATTTCCAGATTCCTCTATTGGTTATTGTTCGGAGAAGTGTCTCGATCATGTCCGCATAATTCACGAACCGTAGGGAGACACACTTAAGGATTCGACGTTGTTTGAGTAGTTATGGAATGATGAGAAAGAGACCGAATGTTGTTCGGAGTCTCGGATGGGATCCGGGATATCACGAGGAGATCCGGAATGGTCCGTAGAATAAGATTCATATAAGGAAAGTCCTGTTTCGGAGTTGGGGAATGGTTCCGGTGTTTTCATCGGGAATGTTCTAGAAGGTTCCGGAATGTCCAGCACTCCAAAGGGGAAGGGTACATGAATGTGTCATACCAAGTTGGAATGATTGCATCATGTACTAGGTGTCATCGCTGAACAAAATAAAGGGTTTAATCAAATCCTAGTTTGAAAAGTCAAACGCCAATTTGAAAAGTCAAACGGCTATTTTGGGAAGTGGAGGGGAAGTGGAAACCGAGTTGGGGAGGAGTCCCTCCTCCACCGCCGGCCCACTTGGGATCCGAGTTGGGGAGGGATTCCCCTCCCCTTGGCCGGTGCCTCCCTCCTATAAGAGGAGGGGCAGGGCTTTCCCTACCCCAAAACCCTAGCCCGACGCCGCCACCTCCTGCTGTCGCCGCCTAGGGCTCCCCTAGCCGCCGACTTGGGCACCTCCAAGCCCTAGCCACCGGCCCTAGAACCTCTTCCTCGGTGTGTCTAAACCCTAGATCGCCGAGAGCTCTTTCATAGTCCACCATACTCGCTCCGTCTTAAGGCGAAGCCCTGCGAGATCTCCCCTCTACTTCCGGTACCACGCCGTTGTGCTGCCGGAATTGCGAGGAGAGTGTTATAACCTCCGCTGCCTGCTGGAAAAAGGGAGAGGAAGGTCTTCATCGAGTACCGAACGTGTGACCGACTGCGGAAGCGCTGCCGGAACGCAGCGCCGGAAGGATCGTCTACGCGATCTTGAGATCGGCAAGTGTACGACTACATCACCCACGAGAATCTGCTCTCGTTAACCGCTTTGGAATCTTCGAGGGTGAGTTCCTCTATCGACTCGTTGCTACAATCTAGTAGATAGATCTTGGCTTGTTTGTGTGCATGCGGTAGAAATTTTTTGTTTTCCATGCTACGAACCCTTACAGTGGTATCAGAGCCGTGTCTATATGTAGATCTGTTGCACGAGTAGAACACAATGGTCATTGTGGGCGTTGATGCTTTTGTTGTCGATTGCTTCTTGTGTACTTTGCATCTTGCGGGATGGTGGGATGAAGCGGCCCGGGCTAACCTTACATGACATCGTTCATGAGACTTGCTCCACGCTTGGCATGCAACTTGTATTGCATAAGTGGCTTTGCGGGTGCCTGTTTCTCCCAACATAGTTAAGATTCAATTTACAACGGGTGATTGACAATACTAGTATCAATGTTGTGGTTCTTGTTCGTAAGTTAGAACGACACTTATTGAAAGCCTCAAACCATGTAAAACATGCAAAGAAAATTAGAGTCGTCTAACTTTGTTTTGCAGGGGTGTGCTGTGATGTGATATGGCCATGATTGTGATTATATATGATGTATGCAATGTTCCTTATTGTAAGTTGGCAACCGGCAGGAGACATATGGTTGTCTTTAAATTATGTTAAGACCCGCGTGTCTATTCAAAGTAGTTGTAATAGTTGATGCTGGTGGAAGACAACCATGAAGCGGCGCCATTGACCTTGACGCCACACCAGTGATGATGGAGATCATGTTCGTGCTTGAAGATGGAGATCGGAAGCACAAGAAGAAAGGCCATATCATATCACATATTATGAATTGCATGTGATGTTAATCCTTTTATGCATCTTGTATTGCTTAGTTCACGACGGTAGCATTATAAGATGATCCCTCAAGCACACAATTTCAAGTTTTAAAGTGTTCATCCTTAGTAAGCACCGTTGCTAAAGCTCGTTGTTTCGAAGAACCACGTGATGATCAGGTGTGTTAGATTCTGCGAGTGTATACAACGTGAGCAAGCCAGATTTTCTCATGCGGAAGCTAAGGTTTAATCTTGACGAGCCTAGCATGTGCAGACATGGTCTCGGAACACGGATCACCGAAAGGTAAAGCATGAGTCATATAGTAGATATGATGAACATGATGATTGTTCGCCATTGAAGCTACATCAATTCTCGTGATGATCAGTTTTGATGTGGTGGATTTGGTTCGTGTGATCACTAAAACAATGTGAGGGATATTGTTTTGAGTGGGAGTTCAACGACAATATGATTAAAAGTTGAACACTATTTATCATAAATTAAATCAAAGTGAATTTGCATAATTGCTGTAGTCATTGGCATCCGTTTACCACCTTGCGCTTAGTTTTAATTGAGATGATAGAACTATAGAATTATGGTTAGTTACTTTACGAACTGGTATCGTATTGTTTTTAAGTGTTAATCTAAAGTTTAAAAGTCCTATTGCAAACTTTCAGTAAGTTCTGGTTACTCCATGAAGTTTAATAATTGGTATTAAAACAAGAGTGACAATTCCAAGAGTTAGTGTATGAGTATCATGTTTGTCTCCATGATTTTTGATATTCAAAGGATTGTCTTAATATCAAGGTTATCTAGGATCTGAAAGAGTTGTTTCAGAAACCATGATGTGTGGAAGATATTGTGATATCTGAAACGAAGTTTTGGTTACAACATGATAGAGTATAAAATCGCAAAAGTCATATTCTCATATTTGATGAGAATTTGCAAAAGGTTGGAAACACTAGTTGTCCTAATCCACCAAAAGGTTTTGGAGAGCAATATTATACTCGCGATTCATCTCTATAAGCTAAAAGTAGCTTGATCATGAATAATTCCATGATAAGGGTGAATATTTGATGTAGGTAAAATATTTACCACACCAAGAGATTACTAAAGAATGGAATTTGAAAGCACACCAAACATTTGATGATGGTGATCTACTTCAAAGTACAAGTCCAAAGACATTGGTATTTAATTATACACGCTTTGGACTATGTGTCATATGTATGACTCCACTATTGATGTTGATAGATTCTTTCAAACAGAAAATAAATACTGAAAGACAATCTCATAAATATATGACAGAAAAGAAAAGACTAGAATCGTTCAGTTTAAGTATATAGATGATATAAATGTTATGGCTATATTCTTTGCTTATTAAACAATGTGGTTCTTAAGTATTTGATACTGAATTTGTTGGTGTGAATCGTCATACGAAACAACACAATTCATGAACTACAATGGCCTAAGTAACTAGCAAAAGAATATGTGATGATGTTCATCGAGAACAAATAAAGGGTTATTGTGTTGCTCGTTAAACATCAAAGCTTGCCTTCAAGATTTGTTTTATCAGGTATTATGAGAACAAAAGGGTTGTTCAAATAATTGCCGTAATCCATAAAAGATGGATGATTCACTAATCTCGTTGGAGAAATCACATCCATAAAACTAGTGCTAAAAATGTCGAAAGACAAATTGATTGAAAGATCGCTTAGGAAGTGACATCGCCGTTTAAATTATATTGGAAAGAAAACATGAAGAAACTCCATGTGGATGGAATTTTGGAGTCTTTTGATTTTTGATCACATGACGCTTGTGAAACTTTTCTAGAGATAATTAAAACTTCGTTCATAGGCCAAAAAGGAACGAATGACTAGCTTATTGGAACTTGTACATATTGTTGTACGAAGTCCATTATGTGTAGTCAAGAGCGATGGATTTCAACTTCATATGCTTTCTCCGAAAATTTGAGTGAATATATGAATATTTACTTAATAAGGATGAAGTATGAAACATTTGAAAAGTTCAAAGACTTTCAAGATGAAGTGCAAAACCATTGTAACAAGAATATAAATAGTTTATGATAAGATCATAAAGGAAGATATTTGAGTTACAAGTTTAGCATAATACCTAAGATTTAAGGAATCGTTCCGTGGATTTGCATTTTTCCCGAAACACCATAAGAGTATGGAGCGTTCGAGATATGTAATTAAACCTTGTTTGACATGGTAAGATCGAAGGTGTAAATCATAAAACTGCCATTATATTTTAAAGATTAAAAGCTATAGATACTACCGTTTTTCCACTGAAAAGAGCTCCATCATAATCCGTTGAAATGACACCATATAAAGTTATGGTTTGGGATAAAACCCAAGTTTTCCTTTCTTAAACATTGGTATGCTATGCATAAGAAAGATGTTTGCAACCAAAGTCGGATGAACCTGTCTTTGTATGTTATTTCGAATAACTGTTAAGTAATCCTCCATAACATCGGAGACAAAAGTGTTTGTCACTTAGAACGTCAAGTTTCTTTGAGAAGGAATTTTTCGTGAAAAGATAAGTGGGAGGACAATAGAACTTTGATAAAGTTAAAAGAACCTTAGCTATATGTGCAAAGTTGCGCAACGCCGAAAAGTGTTCCGGAGGCAGCAACAATGCTCATGGCTCACGTGCCTCAAAGGTTGTGGTTACGAAGGTCAAAGTTTCTATTGAACCAAGTAGGTCGAGTAATCAATCAAATACCAAGATTTGAGGGTTGAATCATTATTTGCGAATAATGAACGTACTACATGCAAAGAAGCGATGATGGGCCCTGACTCCATAAAATGGCTTGAAGCCATAAAATCCGTGATAGTTCCATACACGAGAAATCAAGTTTTGAACTTGAAGGACCCTCGAGAAAGGTGTAAGACCTTACAGTTGTGTTTGGATCTATAAAGAAATAGACATGGATGTTTCGCATCTATGAAATGGTCGGCATGTTGGAAAAGAGTTCACAACAATGTTCAAAGGTTGACTATGACAAGATTTGATCTTTCATAGCGATATTTAGTCTGGACGGATTAATGTAGCAACCACGACATATAATTTTGTTATGTGTTGGATAAACAAAACAAGTTCTTCTAATAGAAGGGTTACCTAGGACATATGCATGACACGGTCCAAAGGGTTTTGTTAATTCAAAGGATGCTAAATGCATATGCAAACTTCAATGGTTGAAGTAAGCATTGCAGAGTTGGAATCTTCACTATGATGAAACTGTTAAAGGAGTTTAAATTCGTCGGAGACGATAAAGATGCTTGCATTTGCAAGAAATTAAGTGGGAGCGCTAAGACATGTTTCTAATACATTATGTGGAAGACATATTGTTGATTGGAAATGATGTATCTTTTATTAACACATATTAAGAATTTCATCCCGATGAAAGACTTAGGCAAAACCCAAATATTTGGCATCAATAGACGCTAATATGGTTGTGCCAAAAGTACATAGATGATGTATTGAATGAATTCAATATTGATGATATATTCAAGTGTATTGACACTGGGTAAGTGAAACAAAGATTCAAGTATAGATTGATACTTGATGTATGAAATCACAAAGAGTATTTATATCAATCATACTGTGATATGTACAAATCTAGATATGTCCTATACTCTAAATGTTATGAGAAGATATCAGAATGATTCATAAGTTGATCATTGGACAATAGTAAGGATATTCTTATGATCTTTTGGAAGAACTAAGAGTATATTATTTGTAGAAGTGACAAATAGATGGTTAGTTCATTGTAAAAGTACTACATTGATACTAGTTTTGTCACAAAGTACAAATTAAGTTTATCTCAATCTAAACTAAGGGTGGCACAATATAATGGAAAGTAAGTTCCATAATGGATTTGGATGAGTTACAAAGTTAAGACATTGTGACTGATACTACAACAAAAGGCTAAGTATATGACTGCTATAATAGCAGCTAAAGAGGGCATTTGTGTCAAGTAGTTTGTTGTCAAACTAGGTGTAGTTCACATCAGGATAATACTATGAAGATATATTGTATGACAATATTATCAACATGTTTTAACCCCAAAGAACTAAAGGTCTCACCAAAGGACCAAAATTATACAAATCCATCTCATTAGAGAATGAGTGATGCGTAGAGACGCAAAGACATGCAATTACACACGGACCTGGAAGTGTCAGATCCGGAGATCAGTTGACCACTAGCAATCGTGTACATACAACACCGGAAAGCCATAGGTGTTGAATACACAAATGTTTGAAACTAGATTATTGACTCTAGTGCAAGTGGGAGACTGTTGGAGATATGCCCAAGAGGCAATAATAAAGTGGTTATTATCATATCTTCATACTGATGATAAATGTTTACATACCATGCTATAATTGTATTAACAGGAAACATTGATACTTGTGTGATTTGTAAACATAAAAGAGTCCCTAGTAAAGCCTCTTGTTAAACTAGCTTGTTGGTTAATATATGATCATGGTTTCCTGATCATGAACATAGAGATGTTATTAACAACAGGGTCATATCATTAGGAGAATGATATGATGGACATACTCCTATAGTTAAGCGTAGCATAAAGATCAAGTCATTTAATATAGTTCATTTGCTATAAGCTTTCTGATACATAGTAACCAAATTCCTTCGACCATGAGATCATGTTAATCACCATCACCGGAAGGATGCTTTGATGACATAAAACACCACACCGTAACTGGGTGGCTATAAAGGTGGCATTGAGTGTTTGGAAAGTATGGGTTGAGGCACATGGATCAAGAGTGGGATTTGTCCATCCATATGACGGATAGATATACTCTGGGCCCTCTCGGTGGAATGTCATCCAATTAGCTTGCAAGCATGTGACTAGCTCACAAGGGATCACATATCACGGGAACGATAAAAGAGTACTTATCGGTAACGAGGTTGAACTAGGTATGCAGAGATACCGGCGATCATAACCTCGGATAAGTAAACTATCGTGAGAAAAAGGGAAATTGGTATCATATGTAAGTGGTTCATTCGATCGCAAAGTAATCATAGAAATATGTGGGAGCCATATGAATTTCCAGATTCCTCTATTGGTTATTGTTCGGAGAAGTGTCTCGATCATGTCCGCATAATTCACGAATCGTAGGGAGACACACTTAAGGATTCGACGTTGTTTGAGTAGTTATGGAATGATGAGAAAGAGACCGAATGTTGTTCGGAGTCTCGGATGGGATCCGGGATATCACGAGGAGATCCGGAATGGTTCGGAGAATAAGATTCATATAAGTAAAGTCCTGTTTCGGAGTTGGGGAATGGTTCCGGTGTTTTCATCGGGAATGTTCTAGAAGGTTCCGGAATGTCCGGCACTCCGAAGGGGAAGGGTACATGAATGTGTCATACCAAGTTGGAATGATTGCATCATGTACTAGGTGTCATCGCTGAACAAAATAAAGGGTTTAATCAAATCCTAGTTTGAAAAGTCAAACGCCAATTTGAAAAGTCAAACGGCTATTTTGGGAAGTGGAGGGGAAGTGGAAACCAAGTTGGGGAGGAGTCCCTCCTCCACCGCCGGCCCACTTGGGATCCGAGTTGGGGAGGGATTCCCCTCCCCTTGGCCGGCGCCTCCCTCCTATAAGAGGAGGGGCAGGGCTCCCCTCCTAGCACACAAGTTCCCTACCCCAAAACCCTAGCCCGGCGCCGCCACCTCCTGCTGCCGCCGCTTAGGGCTCCCCTAGCCGCCGACTTGGGCACCTCCAAGCCATAGCCGCCGGCCCTAGCACCTCTTCCTCGGTGTGTCTAAACCCTAGATCGCCGAGGGCTCTCTCATAGTCCACCATACTCGCTCCGGCTTAAGGCGAAGCCCTGCGAGATCTCCCCTCTACTTCCGGTACCACGCCGTTGTGCTGCCGGAATTGCGAGGAGAGTGCTACAACCTCCGCTGCCTGCTGGAACAAGGGAGAGGAAGGTCTTCATCGAGTACCGAACGTGTGACCGACTGCGGAAGCGCTGCCGGAACGCAGCGCCGGAAGGATCGTCTACGCGATCTTGAGATCGGCAAGTGTACGACTACATCACCCACGAGAATCTGCTCTCGTTAACCGCTTTGGAATCTTCGAGGGTGAGTTCCTCTATCGACTCGTTGCTACAATATAGTAGATAGATCTTGGCTTGTTTGTGTGCATGCAGTAGAATTTTTTTGTTTTCCATGCTACGAACCCCTACAGGAATTACATCGGAACACTTTCTGGACTAAATTGAAAAGTCATGCAGTAGCGACAGAGCATACGTGAACGAATTCGGTCAAGATTGGTCAATTTGCTGAAATTAGGTTGAATTGGACTAATTTGCTCCCGGATTGCAAGTTGTGGGACTAACTTTGCTTATTTTGCAAGATGTGGGACTAAAGTGCTCACATGGTACAAGTTATGGGACTAGAAATATATATACCTCTTTCTTAAAAATGAATTGGTACGAAGTTTATGTTTGTCAAAGTTTAAAGGGGGAGGGAGAACTGAAGCAAAAGTGCGTTTATAAGCTAGCGTGGAACAATCTGGACATACTTGCAAAACCGCGGAATCTTGCATACAGTTACCAAGAGAAGGGACAAATATGTATGTGCGTACCCCTCCCGCGAGCGACCGGGGGGGGGGGGGGAGGGAATCCCACCGCTGCCATCGGGCCGCCCTCCCCTTCCGCTCCTCCCTCCTGGCCGCCGCCGGGACACGCCGGCGGCAAATCCGTTAGGCGTCGGTGGTGGCAGGGCACTTCTTCTCCCCCTGGTTCGCTAGATTTAGGCGCGGGCCAAGATCGACAACCGGCGGCGGCGCGCGTGCGCGAGGCGTGGCGGCGTCCGGCTAGGTGGCGCGACTCGACGTGGTGGCGTCACCCTGCTGTGGCGAGGAGGGCTGCATGGAGCGGTGGTTTCGTGCTCGGGTCGGTGGCTGCTGGACCGGGGCGGCGAGGGCTGTGGGCGACGTTGGACGGGATCTGGGGGAAACAGCGGACATGGTGCTGCAAGATGGAGGCGATGGCGCGCCCTTAGTGGCGGTGCTAAGCCTACGTGCTCATCGGCACCGATGGTCGGCCTGCTCGATCCGTTCTCCGGAAACCGGTCGGCGGTGTGGGGATCGCTGTGTCGGATCTAATAAAGGAGGTGGTCCTTTGGTTTCTTTCGCACGAAGACGAAGATCTGCTTGATTTCTGCCCTTGTTGATCTGGTCTGGAGAGGCGGGTTTCGAAAGGCTCCGCGGGCGATCTCCCATGGACGTATCATGCCTAGAGATTGCTGGATCGAAAGGTATTCGGTCATGCGCACCTTGTTTTTCTGGCCATTTGGTTTCCGCGGGAGCGTTGCGAAGCTCTGTTGTTTATTCCCACCAAGTGTCATTCTTAGATCCATGATGAAGTCAGATACGGAGAATGTCAAGAAAGCGGAAATATGAGGGTAGCGATGGTGATTTTTGTTCTTGTGGTGACGGAGAACTGGATGCGTGATCTGGGACTTGTTGCACTGACTGTTGGTGCGGAAAGATAACACAGGGGGGGTTCCCGGTCTTACCTTGCAGGGTAAAAATCCAAGGTCTGGCCTTAACTGATTGTGTCTGGCAATGACCTTGTTGAAGACATTGTTTTGTGAGCAAGGACTTTCTCCAGGGTGAAAACCTATGATCTTTGATTGGACAACAACGGCGCTTGGGCAATGTTTTCTTCTTGAAGGCATTGTTATTGGAGTGGAGGACTACTGGTGTTGTTCTGATGGTGTCAGTGTCGTTGTTTTGAGGATTAGTTCTCTGTAGCATAATTTTTCTTGTAAATTTTTTTTGAGCTGTGTGCATCTGTAGGGCCGTCAGGCATATGTTGTTACAGAGGCTAGGTGTAATTGATATCCCTATGATATTAATATATACTGTTTTAAAAAAAACTTGCAAAACCTGATTTTGATGTATGCATCGTACTAGCTCCATTATTTTGCGTCTGCTCGCTCGCCAGCACTTGCTAATATTGACCCACATTGTGTACGTAGCGTACACGCTTGCAAAATACCAAAACCATTTAGTTTGAGATTTTAGCGTGCATGTGATATCAAGTGCATGTGAACATCGATCGATTTAGTTTGAGATTCAGAAACATCACTCTCTCTCCTCTGAGGACATGCAAGAATCTTATGTGGGTCTATGGCCAATGATAAAAAATAGCTCACTGCCTACTCTCTCTCTTTGTCTATGCGTTTTCATTAGATTATAAAGTTTCGTCTCATGTTATCATTTAAACCAAATGTTCAATTTATGTTTTAATTGCATATTTGTGTTCTAAATTACGAATACTTGAAAATAAGACCAATTTTGCCAATCTTTTGATAAGTTTTAAAAATTGAATTTTGAAACACGATGAAACATGGTAAAATATTATGATTCGTAGCGAAACATAATGGTTTTTGTTTTGCATTAATATTTTTTATGGTCTAAACTCTTGGAAAAATTACCAATTAATTTCTAACTATGATGAACAAAGTTTGAAATACAGTTAAACAAACTGTTTAAAAAAAACATTTCACCCGGTGTCATAATTTATTTAAAAGTTTCATTTGGTTTAAAAAGTTGATTTTTAAATATTGCCAAAATATATCCCATATTGGACTCGTTGTAAAGCTCTTTTTTGTACTAACCAAAATATTTAAATGGATTTTAAATTAATATTATGGTTTAAAAGCTATACAAATTTTAGTTTTTAGATTGATTCAATAGAGCATGCAAGGTGAGAGAAGAACTGACACATCTGCCAAAAGGTGGAAGAGAGAGAAAGTGCAGCCATGCACGCTACCTCGCGTGCATGGTATGGCTAATTTTCCATCCGGCGTTGATTTTCTAACAATTTCCCCGACAGAATGTGTGTCCTGTATAGAAATGCGAAAGTGCATGATGAATCAAACTTTAATCTACACCCAAACACTTCAAATCAAAATTAAGTTTTCTAAAAAAACAAAATTAAGATTTCGCAAAAAAAAAATAAGCGACTGATTATTCCACTTGAATTTATTTTCACACCGTAAATAATTTTCTCATATAGAGTTGTCATAGATAGCTCTTCTTTGCATATTTAAATCGGATTATCCTAACCGCGAGAGAATATTGCAAATGTGAGTGAAATGGACATGCAAATACAAAACGTACATAGGAAATACTTATCCATCTGCGTCATGTATGCCGTTTGGTAGCATGTCTTTGTAGTGAACGCACGTACGTGTCGACCTCCTTGATTTGCAAATTAGCAACTAATGCATGATATGATTATAAATGGACTGTTTCACGTCAATGCAACTAGCCAAGTCTCAAGCCGGACAAGGCGGTACAGTCATTGAGCATGAACTACAAATCATCTTATTCTGGACATGTATAGAAGACAGCTGGCTATACGTGTCAAACAGTAGCTAGTCATTCTCATGATCGCTTCATGCATAAAAGAAAATCTCATGATTGTTCAAAAATAAAATGGCCATCAACTCTGAGCAACTGTTCAAAAGCTTCAAATATGCATCCTGCATAAATTTCACAGAATACAACTCAAACTCTCCCGCGCAGTTCTACTCCATCCGTCATAAAATAAATGACTTGAATTTGTCTATATTCAAATCTAGACAATTTCCAAGTCAGTTATTTTGGAAGGGATGGAGTACAAACAATTCTCGCATTCAACCGATAAGAACCACCATAGCCAACTGCAAGTAAACAAGGAAATGCCCAGCAAAAAACAAGGAAAACAGCAGGTATGGCGTACTAACACTACCAGAAATCAGTAATTTCCCCACGGCAAAGAACCCACAGGAAATTATACATCACCGTCAGGATAATAGTCCTTGTCGGCTGGCCGACAGGAAAATTCCGCCAGGACAATTCCGACAGGGAAAATAAAAATGCCTGTCGGTTGGCTGACAGGAAATATTTTCCTGACGGTTGTTCCTGTCGGTGGCTTACAGGAAAATTTCTGCCCCGTCAGGTTTAGCAATTTGCTTTCTGTGTCAGGTAACCCACAGGAAAAAACCGCCAGAAAAACACTTAGCTGTACCACCAGGAAAATAAATGAGCATAATCATATTTCTTAGAAAATTATTTAGTAGACACATTCAAGCCATTGACCCACTTCATATTCCAGTACATATATCCAAAACGAGTATAAATAACAATGCACTAAAGGTCAACGATTGTAATGTACATACTTCCCAAAAGCAAGTAATAAAAGTGACACACGTACATGGCATATGCCACCACCACATTGCACATGACAATGCAATGTAAAAACAAAATACATGAACTCCAAAGTCAAACATTTTCATGATCAGAAGCATCACCTACATAACTTCACTATTTCCAATCCATCACTTAACCATAAGAGTGTCAATAAGTAGTTGAAGTGCATAACATCAATGTTGTGTGGGAGCTTCAGTTTAGAAAAGTACTCTAGCTGTGAAAAGCAACTTATGTGACTCCAATTGTGCAACTTATTATAGTTCTTGGTATCAACGACATTCTTGTGCATGTGAGCAAGCAACTCCTCTCCTGTTAGACGCCTTGGTGGCCCTTCAAGCACTACAGTGTCCTTTCTAAATGCATTCTCTTGGAATCTAAATTCATGATCTATAGGTAGAAAGCGTCTGTGACAATCAAACCAACAAGGCTTATGCCTGTGAGTGAGCTGAAATGCCTTGGAATCAGTCAAACATATATGGCAAGCTAGCTTTCCATGGGTGCTCCATCCAGAGACCATACCAAGAGCAGGAAAGTCATGAACTAACCATAGAAATGTGGCCCTCATAGGAAAGTTCTGCTTGAGAGAAGCATCCCATGTCAGCCGCCCCTCCCATAATTCTATGAGTTCATCAATTAAAGGTTGCATCAGGACACTTAGCTTCTTTCCAGGGTGTTGGGGACCAGGAATAACAAGGGAGAGGAATATGTACTCTTTCTTCAAAAGCTTGCCAGGAGGGAGATTTAACGGAGAAGCAAAGACTGGCCAACATGAGTACGGAGCAGCACCTAAACCATAGGGTGTGAAACCATCTGTAGAAAAAACTAGCCTAACATTTCTTGGATCACTTGCAAACAATGGATAATCCTTATCAAATTGTTGCCAAGCTTCACCATCACAAGGATGAACCATGAAATTAGAACTTGACCGGCGATGTGACCGCATTTGTTTAGCAGTCTCCTCGTGTGCATATAGCCTTTGTAACCTTTCTGTCAAGGGGAGATACCGCAGCAACTTATGTGGGACTTTATTTTGGCCTTCCACATAGAGAGAGGTACCACAGAAATCACACTTCTCTTTTTGCTCGTTAACTTTGTAGTATAGCATGCAATTATTTTTACATACATCAATTTTGACATATGGCATACCTAGGCCCTCGATCAATTTCTTGGAGCGGTAGAAGTCCTTACACATATTAGACTTTCCGGGAAGAAGTTCATGAATAAGTTCTAAGACGGCGTCATAGTTTGCAATGCACATGTTGTACTGTGACTTTATAGCTAGCAAACGAGCAATGGCATAAAGACATGAGTGTGTCGTGCTCTCATGGACTGGTTCGTCGGCACTAGCAACCATCCTATAGAAGGCTTGAGCGGAAGCTGATGGTTCCTCCTCAATTGATGGGGGCTGCTGACCGGCAAGGTCAATTAACATATTGTCCATCCGGTCAGTTAAGAATTCCTCTTGAGCTAATGATGAGCTGGCATGTTCAGACATAACACCAAGGGTTTCACCGTGTGCAATCCATGTTTCATAGTTTTCCTTAAATCCATTGTAACACAAGTGCATCTCTATTTCATCCCTTTCATGACCAAAATAGTTCCGACACTTAGCGCATGGACATGAACACTTGATGGTATTATCTTCAGCTACACCAGCAATAGAGAAGGCATGGTCTAAGAAAAGTTTGGTGTTCTCAATCCATTCATTGGTGGGGGCTTTACCACGCTGCCAACCACTATACATCCATGTACGATCTTCCATAAATAGCTCTGTGTTTGAAGATTTAGGTACATTAGTTATAAACTAGATCACACCGTTATGACAAACTATTCCCAGTGTATGTGTCCATGTATAAAAAGAAGACATCAGCAAATAAAAAGGTAACACACAGCACATCATTTAGTCATATGTTAATTACCACATTAAGACAAACATGTACCGCCAAAGTGTGAGAGGTACCTTATTGATTCTGCCTTGCGCTTGACTACAACTACGCAATATATTTTCTTCCTTTTTGCACGAAGATTTCTGAAGATGCAAAACAGCAGCTACAAGAGGATAGCACCATTATTGAAACACAATACTTATATTTCCAGAGGAAGAGATGACTAACTTGATTCTAAAACTAAATGCTTACCTTTTATTTTATTTTATTTTTATCAAGGGTGGCAAGATGCAGAAGTTGTATCAATGGGCTGAACCTTCCATAATAGCTCAGGACAGTATGAAGGATTCAAGCTAGGTCCTACCACCGTGCAGCACATCAAGCATGTGGAAAAAAAATCAATATATCACATATCAGATGGCATTCACTAGATATAATCAGGTCAAATTTACTTAACTACCAAGTAGAAAAGAATGGACATCATGTTTACAAACACTACATATCCTTTAAGAAATTACAATAACTATGCAAAGTAAATGTACATAATTGTAAGAAAATACAAAACTTTACCAGTAACATCTAAGAGGAGTTGGCGGTTGCTGTGAATGTTGACTGAGGGGAACTGGGCGGCGGCCACGAACAGATCTGTTGTTTGGGGCAGGGGGATGCAAGGACGGCGCTCGCTGATGGAGGTGGGGGCAGGAGGGGGCGGTGGAGATAAAAGGAGAAGGGAGTTCGGGGCAGGCGTCGGCGATGTAGGTCAGATGAGAGGAGCGGTGGACGCGGGGCTCGCGGACGGAGCTGGGAGCAGGCGGTGGTGGAGGTCAGGGATACGAGAGTGGCGGAGCTGCAGGTCGGCGATGGGCGGTGTACAAACAGGGATGGTGTGGTAGTCGGCGATGGAGGAAGGAGGAGATGAGAGTCCGGCGGCGCTAGAACGAGGAGGCTGCAGAGTGTGCGGCGGTCGGCAATGGCGAGGAGCAGAGGGCGCCGGCTGTGAGTACGTGGGGAAGACAAAGAAATGGGGATTTTTTCTAGGGAGTTGCCTTATCTGCTCTATTTTTTATTTTTCTCCCGTGGCGCGAATGCTCTAGAGTTGGCGCGGAGATGGAAATATTCGGCGCGAACTTACCCTTCGCGGAAACCGTGGGCGGGTTAACTGGAAATATTTTCCTGTGGGCTGAACGACGCACACGAATACGTTTTATCCTGGCGGTGTAGCCAAACCCACAGGGAAATGAAGTATTTTCCTCGCGTCCTACAACAGCCCGTCAGGGTTATGTCTACTCCTGGGGGCTACTTCGGGCCTCACAGGAAAATTGGCAGCCGAGAGGGAAATAGCGGTTTCTAGTAGTGTAAAAACTGCCGGAGGTGCTAAAACAAACAAAGTTGTTGACCTCCCAACCTTTGCTTAGAACCCTAAAATTTTTGGACCATGGCATGATTTGCTGGATCTTCGTGGCAGCCTATAATACCGTGTAAAGGTCGGAAAGCAAGAGAAGCACTAGGAGTAGATTACTTGCTGCATGAATCCCTCTTGTCAGATTTGATTATAGTTAATCATGGTCAGGGCTTTGTGCTGGTCTTAAGTGTATCTGTAGATTCCACCTCATTGTTTAATCAAACCCAGGCGCGCCTGGATCATCAAGTGGTGCGCTAAGCAACAAATGCACCTTTAATCGGGTCATGTTACTGGCATGAGGGGCTTTTAATTACTTTTGGAGGATCATGTTACTGGCATAATGGACCATGGAGCGCGTGAGGCATTGAGTGCTAATTATAGGTGAAAAAAGATCCACGTTTTGATAACTCATCAGGTAGTAAAGAACATGCAAAGCTGAAGATAATTTTTCTTGGAAGGACTATACTCTCACAAAGTCGATTCTACTCCGTAGTATCGAAAGAACTAGTATGGTCAGATTATACACTTGTGGACATAAAAGAGTGTTCAGATTCCACCGGAAGTAAAACAAGATAAGGTTTATAGCTTTGATGGTGGCTTGGGATGGCGGCGATCACTTGATGATGCAGTCGCGCCCATAGAACCGGCGTCTCCCTCATCCTCGCCCCTCCTCCCACCGCCGTCGGCATCAACACCGGGAAAACTACTAGTGGTGGGGCGGCAGCGGAGCTTCCTCGTTCGGCGTCCCGGCGAGGGAGGTGTGGATATCGCGGCTGTAACATCTCATTTTTAGTAACCCTGACTATGGGTCCAACGTGTAAAAATTAGTGGGAAAAAAAACTTTTCTTGCTCAGTGGTGAATCAATTGTTTGTTTGATTGTGCTTATCCTTGAGTGTGTAGTAGTTAAGCTAATTCTCTACCTTACTCTCAATTGAAAAAAGCTATTGAACAAAGGATATGTCTTGGCTTATTTCACATATTCTCAAATAAAGTGGTATTTCAATACATGAGCCAAGATACTTTTGTAATCACAAAGTATCTTCTAATAACAAATTAGGGAGAGCTATGTAATACTATCTCCTTATGTTTTTAAGACAGAACTTCCAATTAATCTTACCCCTAGTCTGTCCAAAATCATTTATAAAATTTTGACTTCCACTCTTGGTAGAAGTACCAAGAGACTCTTACCTTCTTCAAAATCCCAACCTTTCAAAATACTTCTCTATGCATCAAGCCAAGCTTGATGGTATTCATAGTAGTAGTTTTGAGATTATTTGATAAGATGAATTGTCTTGATCTGCTTGCAAAAATGAGTTGCTTTGATCTGCTGTTTGAATTGCTTGATTAGTAGTTAGTGTGAGCTACCCGAGAACCTCATATTCTAATAACTAAACCAAACCAACAAAGCAAACTCTAATCTTGAGGAGAAAATCATCAAAAAACCCTTATAAGAAGATTACCTCCTTCCTTGTCTTATTACACCCTTTGTAAACCCTAACTTATCACCCTTCCATCAAATCCTTAAGAAAGGATCCTAACTTATCCTATCCTTGTGATGTGCCTTGCCATCACCAACACTTGATCTTGATCTGGGGACTCATTCACCTAGATCCCCAAGCTTGCATTGATCCCTAGTCATTCCTTTGATCATCTATTTTCTAAAACAGATTCATTTTTGGGTCACATTCTTTTTCTAGATTCCAAGGTAGTTGAGACCAACTCAAGCCTTGGATCCCTTCTACATAACCTACTCTTCAACATCGTCCACTTGATGAGTTTGAAACTTGGCCTCCCACCAAAACCACTACATCTTGTACCTTAGTCAAAAACCATATAACGACGGGAACGCAACCACCATAACATGCTGGTGCACGACTGCATTTGGCGGTGGGACGAGGGAGATCCAAGCGATCACCATGACATTTCCTCTCTAGAGGCTAGCACCTCAACGATGATAGGGTACGGATGCCGCCTCCGTCGGGTGACGGGCTAGCCCTGGAAGCGGAGAAACATCGCCGCATAAATAAGTCCCGGCCGGTGCTGCGCCACGACCGCTGGTACCACCGCAAGGACTTTGGGGCGTAGTTCCTTGCCTGGGAGCACGATGCAAGGCGGGCGAGCTAGTACCAAGGCGAGTTCCATCCGGGGTAGGAGTAAGGAAACCTGCACATGCACTTTGATTACGAGGACTCTAACGACGAGGACGAGGTCGGTGATGCCGATAGAACATGCGTCGTTGTGAAGGAGGAGGTGATGGAGCGCTGGGTTGTTGTAGGAGCACTTTGTTGGAAACCCCAAGAGCAAGGTGTGAAGAGCACAACATCAAGCCTTCCCTCAGTAAGAAACCGAGGTTATCGAACCAATAGGAGGAAGGAAACATCACACAAGTGTTGCAAGCAACGTGGAAACAAACACAACACAAACTCAAGACTTTGCCCCAACGAACAGTAAGGTTGTCAAGCTCACCGGTTTGTTGTAGCAAAGGATTAACTGTATGGTGTGGAAGGTGATGAGTGATTTGCAGCAAGTAAACAGTAACAGTGGAATATGTATCAATGGTAAAGATTGGACCGGGGTCCATAGTTTACTAGAGGTGCTCTCCTTAGATAAACAACATGGCATGAAGGGTAAACAAATTACAGCAGGGCAATTAACAGGAACTGAGCAAGGCATAACAATGCAATACTAGACAAAAATATCCTACGAGATTCGATTGGGCAATACAACAACATACATAGACCGCCATCCAACTACATCTATGACTAGAAGTCCACTGTCAGGTTATCATCTGAACCCCCTCCAGTAGTAAGTTGCAAACAACAGACAACTGCTTTAAGCAAAGTGTGTAAGGTAAACAATCCACTTGTTCCATGAACAAGAGACCGTTATTTTCTCTCTAGTGGCAACAACACATCTACAACCGAAGAGATTTCTGTCATTTCCCTTAAAAACTAGAGGCATGAACCCACTATCGAGCATAAATACCCCCTCTTGGAGTCACTAGCAACTACTTGGCCAAGATAGCTACTAACTACGGAGAGCATGCAAGATCACAAACAACACAGACATGATAGAATCAAATAGACAAAACCATTAATCAATCTGACATAGTAATCTCAATATCCATCGGATCCCCGCAAACACAACATGCATGATTACAAATAGATTAGATCTTGATCATGAATGGAGCTCACAAGATCTATACATGAAAGCACAAGGAGGAGATACAACCATCTAGTTACTACATGGACCCGTAGTCCAAGGTGGAACTACTCAAGCTTCATACCAGAGAAGAAGGCCTCCGGGATGATTTCCCCTCCAGCAGGGTGCCGGGAAGAACTTCAGATTCCCCCGATCTACGGACGATGGTGGCGGCGGCTACAGAAAGTTTCGTGGAGTTTTGATCGGGTGCCTAGGGTTTCTGCATCAGGGGCTTCTTATAGGCGAAAAGGCGAGGCTGGGAGGCGGCCAGGGGGGGCCACACCCTGCCAAGGCGCGGGCCAGGCTTGGCCGCGCCTAGGAGGGTCTGGCCGCCCAGTGGCGCCCCTCCGTCTCTCCTCTGGACTCTGTGTTGTCCATGGTAAAATATTGACTTTGGCTTTTGTCCCGTCCAATTCCAAGAATATTGATTTTCTGCTTTCTGAAACCAAAAATAGAAGAAAACATGCAACTGCCACTGTGGCAACTTGTTAATAGGTTAGTTCCAGAAAACATATAAAAACATATAAAAATACCTCAAAGTGTAGACAAAGCAAAACAAAGTATATACTAAACAAGCATGAAGCATCAAAAATTATAGATAGGTTTTCGACGTATCAGGAGGGCGCAGACTATGATGAGGACACTGCATATGCATGCGACGTCGAGCTGTCCAAAATGGATGAGGACAACAAGTACATCTAGGACAGGGGTGATGACGTCCTCCAGCTGACTACAATGGTGGCGGCGCACCAGGCGGAGCTGCCACCGCACACGCAGCCGCCACCGCACACGCAGCCGCACGCCGCGTGGCTGGGCAGGAGGTTCCACCGCCACCGGTATGACCACGGCACATGTGGTCACAGCAGGGCCCCTTGACACTGCCGTCGTTCATCGACCTCTTGATAGACGAGGACGAGTAGCTGGCTCGATTGCGGCATGCAGCACCGATAATGCCTGTATCTAGGATTTTGTTTTTTCTGCACTAGATAAATTATGTTTTTCAAATAAATAAAAATGGTTGAAAAAAAGTCTGGTCAATGGACGTTTGGGTCTGGCCACGTATCACCTCTAAAGAATATCGGAATTGCTAATTCTCAGACGTATGAGAATTAGTTAAATCTCAGTCACTTAATACACCGTTGGATCTCTTGCTTTACGATTAGTGCAAATCAGCTTGTTTTTCCTGTTGGGTTGTCGCACGCGTTTCTTCTGCGCTATGCCCGTGCGCGCCTGTCTGTCGCTGTGTTTGCTGAGCGCGCATTCTGCATGGGCTGTTTTTCTATGGGCTGGTCATCTATCGTGAGTTTGTTTTTTCCTGTTTTTTTTGTGATTGTTTTTCTTGCTGGCATTTATTTTGTTTTCTTTTTTTCAGATGAAATTTTAAGATTAGGTTAATTGTTTGAGTAATTGAGTTTTAATTTTTTAATTTTTCTTTTTGGTTGTATTTTCTTTCTTATTTTTGTTTTTTCCTCTCCAAATTATATAGTTGTCGTTTGTTTTACTGCTAGGTAGAAATTTAAATTATAAACTTTTTACTAGATTGATCTAACTTTGAATTAGTAACATGAACTTCCTCTGCTTTTATAATATAAGATGTTTTTAGCTTTTTAAATATGTAGACTCAAAGTGAACCTACACTTTAAAATTGGTCTAGACACACCCTTTTAGAAGCGAATTGGCATTTTCATAGACTTTTATTTTATTTTTGGTGGGTTTTTTCCTTTTGGTCAAGCCAGCTATGTCTTAGTTGTTACTTCTTTAAAGCCAGATGCAATAATTGAACCGGTTGGGAGGGGGGAATTTGTAACCTTTTGCTTGTAATTGAACCGTCGCCATGGGGCAGTTGCTCCCGAGGGCCAGTTTCAACTTGCTTATAACTGAGCACCCGTCCGGAGGAGGCATTTGCAACTTGCTTGTAATTGGGCCCCCGTTGGGTCCCAGTTGCAACTTGATTGTAACTGGCCTACTGTCGGTTCCCCGTTGGGGGGCCAGTTACAACTTGATTGCAAATGAGAACCCGTCGGGGGAAGGGGGATTTTGGAACTTGCTTGTAATTTGAGCCCACGTCGGGTCCCAGTTGCAACTTGGTTGCAATTGAGAACCCATCGGGGTAGGGATATTTGCAACTTGTTTGTAATTGGGCCCCCGTTGGGTCCTAGTTGCAACTTGATTGTAACTGACCTACTGTCGGTTCCCTGCCGAGGGTCCAGTTGCAGCTTGCTTGTAACTGGGCACCGAGGATCAGTTGCAACTTGATTGTAACTGACCTACTACCGGTTCCTCGCGAAGGGGCCAGTTTTAACTTGCTTGTAATTGAGCACCGGTTAGGAGGAAGGCATTTGCAACTTTTTGCTTGTAATTGAGCCCCTGTCGTGTCGTAGTTGCACCTTGATTGTAACTGACGTCCTGTCGGTTCCCCATCGAGGGGCCAGTTGCAACTTGATTGCAACTCAGAACCCGTAGGGGGAGGGGCATTTTGCAACTTGTTTGTAATTGGGCCCCCGTCGGGTCTCAGTTGCAACTTGATTGTAACTGACCTACTGTCGTTTCCACGCAGAGGGCCAGTTGCAACTTGATTGCAACTGAGAACCCGTCGGGAGGAGGGAATTTTCAACCTTTTGCTTGTAGTTGAGCCCCCCATGTCCTAGTTGCAACTTGATTGTAACTGAACTCCCGTCGGTTCCCCGTCGAGTGGCCAGTTTCAACTTGTTTGTAACTAAGCACCCGTCGGGAGGGGGGCATTTGCAACCTTTTGCTTGTAATTGGGCCCCAGTCGGCAAATTGATTGTAATTGACCTCTCGTCGGTTCCCCGCCGAGGGGCCAGTTACAACTTGATTGCAACTGACCTGTCGGGAGGAGGGCATTTGCAATTTTTTGCTTGTAACTGAGCCCCCGCCGTGTCCCAGTTGCAACTTGATTGTAACTAACCTCCTGTCAGTTACCCGCCGAGGGGCCAGTTGCAACTAAGAACCTTCGGGGAGGGGCATTTGCAACTTGTTTGTAATTGGAACCCCGTCGGGTCCCAGTTGCAACTTGATTGTAACTGACCTAGTGTCGGTTCCACGCCGAGGGGACAGTTTCAACTTGCTTCTAATTGAGCACCTGCCAGGAGGAGGGAATTTGCAACTTTTTACTTGTAATTGAGCCCCTGTCGTGTCCTAGTTGCAACTTGACTGTAACTGACCTCCCGTCGGTTCCCCATTGAGGGGCCAGTTGCAACTTGATTGCAACTCAGAACCCGTAGACGGAGGGGCATTTTGCAACTTGTTTGTAATTGGGCCCCCGTCGGGTGCCAGTTGCAACTTGATTGTAACTGACCTACTGTCGGTTCCAGGGCCGAGGGGCTAGTTGCAACTTGATTGCAACTGAGAATCCGTCGGGAGGAGGGCATTTGCAACCTTTTGCTTGTAATTGAGACCCCCTCCCGTGTCCCAATTGCAACTTGATTGTAACTGACCTCCCGTCGATTCCCCGTCGATAGGCCAGTTTCAACTTGCTTGCAACTGAGCACCCGTCGGGAGGGGGGCATTTGCAACTTTTTGCTTGTAATTGGGCCCCCGTCGGGTCCTAGTTGCAACTTGATTGTAACTAAACTCCCGTCGGTTCCCCGCCAAGGGCCAGTTGCAACTTGATTGCAACTGAGAACCCGTCGGGAGGAGGGAATTTGCAAGTTTTGGCTTGTAATTGAGCCCCCGCCGTGTCCTAGTTGCAAATTGATTGTAACTGATCTCCCGTCGGTTACCCGCCGAGGGGCCAGTTGCAACTTGATTGCAACTGAGAACCCGTCGAGGAGGGGCATTTGCAACTTGTTTGTAATTGGGACCCCATCAGGTCCCACTTGCAACTTGATTGTAACTGACCTAGTGTCAGCTCCACGCCGAGGGGCCAGTTTTAACTTGCTTGTAATTGAGCACCCGTCAGGAGGAGGGCATTTGCAAATTTTTGCTTATAATTGAGCCCTCGTCATGTCCCAGTTGCAACTTGATTGTAACTAACCTCATGTCGGTTCCCCGCCGAGTGGCCAGTTGCAACTTGATTGCAACTGAGAATCCATCGGGGGAGGGGTAGTTGCAACTTACATGTAACTGAGCCTACCGGGGCCCAGTTGCAGGGGAACGGTAGAGGGGGCCAATTGCAACTTGATTGCAAGTAGGGGGACCCTGTCGGCGGGCAGTTGCAACTTGCTTGTAACTGAGCACTTGTCGGGGAAGGAGGGCAGTTTTGGAATTTGCTTATAATTGAGCACCTGTCGGGAAGGGATAGTTGCAACTTACTTGTAACTGAGCCCGCCGGGGGCCCAATTGCAACTTGCTTGTAACTAAGGCACTTTCGAATTGTTTTTCCATTTGTCTTTTAGACTCTGGTCATACAAAGTGGCCGAATAAGAGTCGTGTATATATTGATGTTCACTTTGACAAGAAAGGGTCCTAAGGATACAATAATAGTTTAAATAAAAGGAAAAAACATAGTTAATTTTATACAATGATGTCTATGTTATAAACATTCGTGATATTTTTTTAAAAAATATAATAATTTTTTGTTTTTTGTTTCATATTTTTTATCATATTTAATTAGACAATGTTTAGCACGTAACTTTTTTTATGCAACTATTATGTATGGGACCAAAATGTCAGTGCTCTTTTAGACACTTAGGATATTGGGTGCTAGCTAGCCGAAAAGATAATGTACATGCATATTTCGAAATCGCGGTCCTATGAGATAGAAATGGAGACAACGAACGGATAAAGGGGGAGACGGAAGAGAAATGAGTAAGACTACTCAATGGGTGCAGTAGCGGTGATTGTAACGGGCGCACCCGTGGCGGCGGCGACAGCCTCGCAGGCGGTGACCGAGACACGCGTGCGGACAAAGGGTGTCCAAGCGGAGCGCGTGCGGGCGGCGACTAGTGAGGGCACACTGCGGCTACCATAGAGGGAGCTTGGGAGGCGGGTGCGCGAGCGACGATAGCGAGTACACTCTCCTCGAAGCTCCTGCAGCTGTCGTGGTACTTTTCCGCTCAAATCCTATAATCTTATATTTCCTCACACTTGCGCTACCATTATTGAGCTCGCCTCGATTTTAATTGCAAAATCAAACTAGATCTGTAGGCTTTTAGTGTAAATCATGCAATTGACCGCATATTGTTCATGTTATATGAGACATTTGTCCAGAATTTTGGGTGATAGCGGGTGATTACGATCAGCGATTTTAAGAATATCAATTTGTATTGTCTTTTCTAAGTTGCCTTTTCTAACTTAAATCAATTTGCAATTTTATTGCAACTAAGCCTTCAAAAAAATTCTTGCACAAATATTTAACATGATTTTTGCAATAATCTAAAAGAAATAAAGATATTTTTATGTATTAATTACATTTTAACATGAAGACAACTTTTATTTGTGAGACCATTTTTTATACCGATGTACTATTTTTAGCATGCGTGTCCATTTTGCACTGTTTCAAAATTGAAGTGGTAGGAAGAAGGGAGGAACGGACACATAGAGAAAAAAAAAGACACGGAACTGCTATGTAGCGATGGAACCGGAGAATTCTCGGGACGACGTCAGGTGACTGAGATTTAACTTAAATCTCAGTCGCCTGAGATGTATGCACGCCCAAAGAATATCACCTCTAAAGAACACCCGCACGAGAGAAAAAAAACAGGAAACCAGAACTAGTGTCCGATGATAGGAAAACTAAGGGGTTGTTTGGTTATGCTTATTTATGCCTTTTTGCTTTTGGCTTACAAGTCACAAAAGCATCTAAATAGGTGCTTTTTATTTTGATCACTGAAACAGAAAAATATGAAAATAGAGGTTTTCTCCATTTCAAAAAAAGACAAAGGAATTTTTTAGAGAATTCCATAAATCATCTAAACATCAAGAAATAATGCAATAACAATACCATTATCCATTATAAACTAACACAATATGATTGCGATGATGAAAAATGTGTATATCAAGGACAAGCTCGTGGAAGGCCTTTATTTTAACAAACTAAAAATCATATTTCCAAAGTTCAATTTTTTTCTTAAAATTACTGGATGTACCAGTGATGTATAATTTACCTTTTTGGGGGGAAAAGTACCAATGATGTATATTACAAGCATGAAAATTGTCAATGTATTTTTTTTTGAAACGAGGCAAAAAAAATTTGGGTGTAGTAATAGTGTATATATTAACACTATAAAGTTATCAGATTTTATAACTTTTGTGTAGCCTGGAATAAGTAGAATTTGTCATTATTTATTTTGTGGAATACAGAGTGAATCCACACTTTCTTAGAATTTTGTAACTGTAAATATGATTTCCAAAATGATGAAAATAAAGAGCTCCTAGGGCTCGGTCTCTCCCTTGATGGACTGTATTATGTGACACCTCGGCGAAAGATTTGATTTCTGCCCGGGCCCCACCTGTTACCGTTAAAGAACACACCTGCAAGGGCAAAAAGACAGGGAAAACAAGAACTAGTGTTGGATGACAGGATCCACCTTTCGCCGTGTCCCCTGAGCCGATTCGTGCGAGCGCATCATTTCATTCTACGGCCGTGGATAGAGACAGAGCTTGGAGAAAAGTCGCCTGCAAGTTGCGACGTGTGAGTAATAAGCCTAGACACGAGAAAGTAACCGGCGACGTCGGCTCATTGTGACACTGTCCATCTATCCAGGAACACCAGATAAAAGGAGATTTTAACATGGCACCTTGAGGCAACTTTAGATTTTATTGATTTCTACCTGATCGACGCAAGCATGCGTAGTGTATGAGCTGGAGCAACACCTACTCATGGCTTTTCAGCTAGCTAGCCTTGCTTATTCTGGAAGCTGAGGTAATCGGGGTCGGGAGACCAAAAAAAAAAAAGACCGAACGCTCCCCACGGGCGTCGGGGGAGGAACCCTTGGTCGCCGCCTCCGGTAACCGCTCATCTGCATCCTCCCCTCGCCGCCGCCGGAGGGTGTGGCCGAGCAAAGACCGTGCAGCGCTGGCGGCGGCGGGGCGTCTCCTTCCTCCCCTCTGCGTGGAGCTTCGAGCGGCACGGGGCAGCCCTCCATGGCGGGGAGCTGGGCTCCGGGAGGCCTCCGACGACGGGGACGAACGAATCCGATGGAGGCGTGGCTCCGGGAGGTGGTGGTGCTACGCTGAGGCGGGGCCTGCTTCTTCCAGTAGGTGGTGGTGGTGCTGTGCGGATGCTTCATGCGATGGCGGCGGGACCGGTTGCCTCATGCGGTGCCGACGGCGGGCGGCGCCACGGGCGCCATGGTGGCGGCACGGTGATGCCGGCTACGGCCGACAGGGTGATGACCGGCGGGTCTCCTCCCACTACTAGAAAAACGGCTATAGGTAATCAACACTTCTGTGGAGCACTTGCTAGTGGTGCCCCACGGGTAAAATAGGCGTGACGCACTGTCCACAGGTGCCCTACGGCTAACTGCCATAAGCGTGACGCATATGAGGGTGGTGCGCCACGGCTATGTGTGGGTCAGGACACAGGTGGCCGCAACACACATGCCCGTAGCGCACTAGGTCAAGGTACGCTACGGATGTGTAGGCGTGACGCACCTTGACCTAGTGCGCTACGGGCATGTTGTGCTGCAACAGTGGGTCAACTTAGCCGTGGGGCACTCTGCCCTAGTGCCCTACGGCTAAGTGGCCTGCACCAACTCAACCCCCCCCCCCCCCCCCCCCCCACACCCACACACACACACCCAGCCGATCGCCTTTTTAGGTTTTGCAAAAAAATAAAAGAAAATGATAAACACTTCCAAAATGAAATCCTTTCATATTTAGGTAATTAATGTGGTATAGTTTATAGTAAAATTAACAAACAATAATTTTGACTTTATCTGAAAAAAAGTCATGCCATGGTAAAATGGCCGTAACTTTTACATACGATATAAAAAAAATCATATAATATACCACAATGACGAGAACGGAATTTCGCATCTGCTCGCAACGACCTCTGATAGTTTACCGATTATTTAGATTTTCAAAATTCGAAAAGAGTAAAATGTTACGGTCAAAAGACTGTTTTTTCCTGCAGAAAAAAAAGATGGCAACTTACCCGTAGCGCACCGCTACCTAGTGCGCTACGAGTAAGTTGGGCCGGATTCAAAATTTGAATCCCCACCCCGCCCACCTACCCCTTTTATTTTCCCTCCCCTTCTCTCATTTTCCTTTTCCTCCCTTTTCCTTCTCCTTTTCCTCCCTTCTCCTTTCCTTCTTCTTCTCCTCCTTCTCCTTCTCATTTTCCTCCTTCTCTTTCTCCTTCTCCTTCTCCTCCTCTTCCTCCTCCTTGCAGTGAAGATGGTGACGGCGGCCTCCTCCTTGCAGTTCCGACGACGAGGCGGCGGGCTCCTTCTTCTTCTCCTCCTCTTCCTCCTCCTTGTAGTTCCGACGACTACGACGAGGCCTCCTCTTCTTCTCCTCCTCTTCCTCCTCTTCTTCTCCTCCTCCTCCTCTTCTTCTCCTCCTCCTCCTTGCAGTTCCGACGACGACGAGGTGACGACGATGACCTACACCAACGAGCGACGGCACTGACGACGAGATCCAGATCTGCCGCTTTTTCTCTGAAATTTGTATCTGTGGCGCACAAAACGTAGTGCGCCACAATTATCGTTTCATACGCGTGGCGCACAACACATAGTGCGACACGGCTAACTTTTAGCCGTAGCGCGAGGATAGTGGCGCACTGCTAGTGCGCCACGGATGGCCTTTTCAGGTGCGCCACGAATGGCCTTTTTTCTAGTAGTGTCCCTCTGGTATCTCCGGTTGTCCTAGATCTGGGCCCACTTGGGCTTGATCTGGGTCTAAGGCAGGCCCACGCGGTGCTGACACCCTCTTGAGGCGGGGTGGCGGTGTGGGGTGTGTAGGAGGGAGGCGGCGGTTGAGGCTGGGCTGCAGCAGCGTGGCGGCGGGGACTTTACATGCCCTTTTTTGGGCCCGGTCGGGCCCAAAACCCGGTGTGCCCCTGCTGCCGCGCCTCGGTCAGCAACCACCATTGGTTGTGGAGGTCGGTCTCCTCCGCACGACTATGCCGCTTCCACCATCTGGTGCCAACCAGTCCTCCCCCGCCTTCCAGGTGACGCAATGAACCTGGCCCTGTGGGTGCGACTCTGCGGAGTGCCAGGGCGGCGGCCCCGAAAGTTGGTCTGCAAGGCATCCCTTTGGCGGAGGCGACTTGCGATGGTGATCCTTAGTCCGGCGGAGGTCCGACAAGCTCGGGTGAGCTCGGTGGCGACGGAGCCATTGCTTGACAGTTGGGACTTGCCGAGGTGGCGGTTCCCCTGGTGGACGATGGAGTTGGACCTGGTGCTGGGGTTAGCATGTACGGTGGCATGCTTGCTGCAGTGTGGCGGCGAGACTTCACGATCCTACTCGGGCTCGGTTGGGCCTAGAGGGCCTGGTTTGTCTTTCTTCTACATCCGGTCAGCTACCGCCTTCTGGCGGTGGAGGTAGTTCCCTCCCGCATGCTGATGTCATGCCGATCATCGCCAAAGTTTCCTCTCTCTCGGTCTTACTGGCCTCGCTTCATGGCTCGCGGTGTGACGATGGTGGTGACCTCAAGACCGTGTTGGTGCGTGCAGGTGGGCGGCGAGTTTGGTGGAGCATTGACTATTGAGAGGTCGGGAGAAATCCTTGTCTATTTGACTCTGACGCGGTGACACCCGCGGGTATCACCTTCCTTCCTGAAGGACGCTGGGTGTATCTCTCACACACCTCCCGAGGCGTACCAAGGGGAACCCTAGGACTTGTCCGGGCAGTAGTGTCGTTGTTGTCACTCCCCTTCTTGGAGGTGCTACTTGGTACGCAGCGTTTTGGAATGCCAGACGTGTGGTGGTACTTCTCCGGTGGGCGCAATGGTGGCGAGTTACCTTTGTTCTTGTCGCACCGCCGATGTCGGGTTTATTTTCTTTTATTTCTTTTTGTACTTCCTTTTGGGCTTGGCTTGTGCTGTTCTACCCCAACATTGTTCGACACGATGTATCGGGTGATTGCTATATTAATATAGCGGGGTGTAAAGCCGGTTTCGAGGAGCCTTGCTTATTCTCTTTGTCTATCTTTCTCAAACTCAATGATGATGTGCCGTTGCTGCTTGCTTTCCAAACACTGCTCTGCTGGGCGCCTTTGTTTTGCTCCCCCATGATTGGAGATCCATGGGACAATTGTACTTACTACTTAGGCAAGAGGATCTATGTCGTCTAATGAGACAATTAAGCTGGACGCCAACCACAAACCGCATGGCTAGTGCGCGTCCATCTAGCTGCTTTCCTTGCACCCTTTGCAAGGTGCATGCAAGCTACGTTTTGTTGTCACAGCTCATGAACAAGGGCATGGCGCCAAAAGCTAGACAAAGAAAAACCAAGGATATTTAGTGGTTAGCTAGACTAGTTTGATGGTGCAGGCCAACTGATCCAGTGTAACAACACCCGTGAGCCTATCCTATTGGTCAACAAATCCAATTAATTAAGTCCTTTACCAGAAGAGGTCACCCGTGAGCCTATCCTGGCCTGCAATACGTGTTGAGAATGTAGACTTCTTCTTATGTGTTTGAAATGTCATTTGGCCTTCTAGTGTATGGCATGTCTGCTTCAGGAGACTAGCTAGGGATGTTTATCGTAGATTAATTAATCTGCCTGCTTGTCTTGTTAATGTTTAGTGGAAATGCCATCTTATAGGTCCTTGACCTCATAAATGATGTCATGGTCTCTTGGTCTCTGCTAGGTCTTCTTCTCTAACCTGTAGACAATCTTTGAAAAATTTACGTCAAATATATACAGCGATACATGTAAGCCATGTTATTTGAAGGGAAAAATTTGTCAGAGTTTGGATAAGCAATAGAGGAGACAAGAAGGGAAAAATAAAGGTGTGATGGAACCGGCCACTTGGCTTGAACCAAAAAGATGAGCTCATGTCGCACAAGACACACCAAGCTAGCTGCTTGTGTCACCTAACTAACACGCAAGCAACTCGTAGATGCTATCATGTAGTTTGTTGACATGTGCAAGGGCCAAATTGCAGGAGTAGGTACGTGTTTATCACTAGCTAGCTCGCTTGTATAGAAGAAGGTGTAATTACCTTTTCGTGAGCACATGTATAGAACGATCCACGATGACGATCTTGATGGCGATCGGTATTTACAGATGCATTCGATTCTTAGGATGCCATTGAGCATAGTAAGGTTCAGTTAATCCATGCGTGGAAGTTTTCAAATACATAGGGCCGGTCCTGAAATTTCGAAGATTCGGAGCGAAACTAAAATTTTAGACCCCAACTAGTATATATTTTCCTAAATATACATATACGAATAATGAAAATAAAGAGTTCAAGTGTACCCAATTGCAATACTCGTACAATAATAACAATGTTTGTATTTAACCTTTAATTTTCTCCATAAATTACTAGAAGCAAAGTCAGTGACGAGTGATGAAAAGTAAAGATTTCGAAATAACTTCTACTCACATAGAGTTGCCAAATAATTTAACCTCTCTTGAGACATTACATATTTCAAATAGTTCTTCGATAATTTTAACTTTGAAAAGCTTCTTTCAGCAGATGCAAGTCACGGGTATAGAAAATAAGATCCGATAAGCGATAGAAATATTAGGATAGCAATTTGCTTCTCTAACAAATTCAAAAATCTCCATAGCAGCCATTGCCTATCCGGCAGAGTGAACTTCATAATAGTTACCTCATAAATAAGATCATTTAACTCAAATCAGATGTACTACCTCATTCTGGTTCATTAGACTAATACGTACTTTGAGAAAATTATTTAACCATAAATTTGGTCAATAATATATGAATCATAGGTTATAAATATTGTACCAGTGGAAACATATTTTAAATATGAATCTAACGTACATTTTTTGTTAAATATAATTTATATTTTATTGATCAAATTTACGTTTAAACTATTTTCTTGAATTACGTATAAGCCTAATAAACTGGAATGGAGGCAATGGAGGCAGTACCAGATTTAGCAGAGAAAATTTCTGCAAATTTAGTGCAAGAGTCTTTTAGTTGAGAGCCATTACTTAGTTAACAGCACTAGAAATAAAACAACAATTACTAATCAAACTAGAATTAAAGCATAAACTTGCAACGAAATCCATGGAGAATCGAGACATACTTTTCGATACCTTTTACATAGGATTGGACAGGATGTCATCCCTGGGAAAGGATTGAACGAAAGGAACAACCTCCGAGCAAATTGCGATCGAGAGAGAGCCTTAAAAGGAGATAACAGGGAGACATGTGACGGTGTGTTCCAACTTCTGATCGGGAGTTTGAGAGCAGGAGTTACACAAGAAATCGGTCGCTGGATTAGGTCAAAGTCGATCGACCTCGCAGGTAGGTACTCATCGAGAAAATCATAAGGCTTAATCAGGCCCAATCGTAAACATAAAAGTACAGTCTTATTTTTTCCTGGGATATATACTGGATCTTATATAGAGGCACATATCTGGGGAGGGCCCCTAATTTTTTAGTCCCCGGGGAGGCCACCCCTCCAGACCCCCTCCAGGGCTGGGCCTGCAAGTACACATCGCTTCGTAGGAGGGGCACCAAGCCTTTTCCTTAGTCGATAAATTCTAAGCTAGGCCATAAAATTGGTTCTCCCTAGAACCTCCTCGTGCCCTAGGGAAACTTCATGGCCACCTACACCGCTACCACTCAGCCTCACATTCGCTCCTCCCCATCCTCGTCGCCAATGCACCGTCGGGCAAGCGTATGGTTGTGGAGGCGATGAGGTGTTCATCCCTTAGTGGTCTATGGTGGCTCCCCGGCGTGAGGAGGCAGGTTTTGTGGACTCGAGCGGCTATGTAGTCCCCCGGATAGTTGCATGCAAGATTCTACACCGGAGGTGTGGTGACGGGTGCAAATTAACGTTAGGTCGATTGTGTACCCGGTTTGCAAGTGCTCTTTGTAGCCATGAAAGTGATTTGGTGTTACACCCCTCCCAACACTAATGTCACCCCCTCACATTTCCACCGTTGACTATGGCGGATCACTCTTCTTTGGGAGGCAGTTGGCTAGGAGTCCTTTGTCTTGTGTGGTCTTCATGGTGTGGTATGCGGGCATTAAGGCTCAGGTGCTTCCCCCATTGTATATGTGTTATGAAACCTTTTTATTTCCTATGCCTTTAAAATGAATCTGTAAACCTATTATAAGTGAAAATCATAGCCAAAGTTGCACCTTGATAACCAAGATAGTCATGTTGGAGATATGCCCTAGAGGCAATAATAAAAGTGGTTATTATTATATCTTTGTGTTTATGATAAATGTTTAGATTCATGCTATAATAGTATTAACCGGAAACCTTAATACTTGTGTGATTTGTAAACTAAATTAGAGTCCCTAGTAAATCCTCTTTGTAATACTAGCTTGTTGGTTGACAGATGATCGTGGTTTCCCGATCATGAACATTGAGATGTTATTGACAACAAGATCATATCATTAGGAGAATGGTATGATGGACAAACTCCTATAGATAAGCGTAGCATTAAGATCAAGTCATTTTAATAGTTCGTTTGCTATAAGCTTTCTGATACATAGTAACCTAATTCCTTTGACCATGAGATCATGCTAATCACCATCACCGAAAGGATGCTTTGATGACATCAAACACCACACCGTAACTGGGTGGCTATAAAGGTGGCATTGAGTGTTCGGAAAATATGTGTTGAGGCACATGGATCAAGAGTGGGATTTGTCCATCCATATGACGGATAGATATGCTCTAGGCCCTCTCGATGGAATGTCATCCAATTAGCTTGCAAGCATGTGACTGGCTCACAAGGGATCACATATCACGGAAACGAGAAAAGAGTACTTATCGGTAACGAGGTTTAACTAGGTATGCAGAGATAGCGACGATCAAACCTCGGATAAATAAACTATCGCAAGACAAAGGGAAATTGGTATCGTATGTAAGTGGTTCATTCGATCGCAAAGTAATCATAGAAATATGTGGGAGCCATATGAATTTCCAGATTCCTCTATTTGTTATTGATCGGAGAAGTGTCTCGGTCATGTCCGCATAATTCACGAACCGTAGGGAGACACACTTAAGGATTCGATGTTGTTTGGTAGATATGAAATATAAGTAGGGAGACCGAATGTTGTTCGGAGTCTCAGATGGGAATTCGGGAATGATTTTGATGTTTTCATCGGAGAGGTTCTAGAAGGGTCTAGAAGGTTCACCGGATCGGAAAGGGAATGGTCCATGAATATGTCATGGGTAAGTGTAATGGTTGGATCTGTAGGGGTTCGTAGCATGGAAAAAAATCTACCGCATGCAAACAAACAAGCCAAGATCTATCTACTAGATTGTAGAAACGAGTCGATAGAAGAACTCACCCTCGAAGATTCCAAAGCGGTTAACGAGAGCAGATTCTCGTGGGTGATATAGTTGTACTCTTTCCGATCTCAAGATCGCGTAGATGATCCTTCCGGCGCTGCGTTCCGGCAGCGCTTCCGCAGTCGGTCACACGTTCGGTACTCGATGAAGACCTTCCTCTCCCTTGTTCCAGCAGGCAGCAGAGGTTGTAGCACTCTCCTCGCGATTCCGGTAGCACGACGGTGTGGTGTCAGAAGTAGAGGGGAGATCTCGCAGGGCTTCGCCTTAAGCCGGAGCGAGTATGGTGGAGTATGAGAGAGGCCTTGGTGATCTAGGGTTTAGAGGGCACCAAGGGGAGGGCTTGGCCGGCGGCTAGGGTTTGGGGAAACTCCAACTCGCCGAGTTGGAGGTGCCCTAGGCGGCGGCGACAGCACAAGGAGGTGGTGGCGCCGACGGCTTGGGGCTAGGGTTTTGGGTGTGTGGGGTAGGGGGCGCCCTACCCGTCCTTATATAGGTGGAGGGTGGCCGGTTGGGAGGAGGGAGTCCTCCCCCAACTCGGCATCCTTGGCCGGCGGGTGGAGGGAGGGGACTTCCTCACCAAGTAGGTTTCCTACTCTCCCTCCACCAAGCAAACTTGTCGTTTGACTTTTTCAAATTGGCGTTTCACTTTCAAACTTGGATTTGATTTCTCTCTTTATTTTGCCCAGCCAAGTGACCTAGTACATGATGCAGCCATTCCATATTGTCATGACACATTCATGTACCCTTCCCCTCCGGAGTGTCGGACCTTCCGGACCCTTCTAGAACATTCCCGATGAAAACACCGGAATCATTCCCCAACTCCGAAATAGGACTTTCCTTATATGAATCTTATTATCCGAACCATTTCGGATCTCCTCGTGATATCCCGGATCCCATCCGAGACTCCGAACGACATTCGGTCTCTTACTCATCATTCCATAACTACTCAACAACATCGAATCCTTAAGTGTGTCTCCCTACGGTTCGTGAATTATGCGGACATGATCGAGACACTTCTCCGATCAATAACCAATAGAGGAATCTGGAAATTCATATGGCTCCCACATATTTCTATGATTACTTTGCGATCGAATGAAACACTTACATACGATACCAATTTCCCTTTGTCTCACGATAGTTTACTTATCTGAGGTTTTGATCGTCGGTATCTCTGCATACCTAGTTTAACCTCGTTACCGATAAGTACTCTTTTCTTGTTTCCATGGTATGTTATCCCTTGTGAGCCAGTCACATGCTTGCAAGCTAATTGGATGACATTCCACCGAGAGGGCCCAGAGTATATCTATCCGTCATATGGATGGACAAATCCCACTCTTGATCCATGTGTCTCAATCCATACTTTCCGAACACTCAATGCCACCTTTATAGCCACCCAGTTACGGTGTGGTGTTTGATGTCATCAAAGCATCCTTCCGGTGATGGTGATAAGCATGATCTCATGGTCGAAGGAATTAGCTTAATATGTATCAGAAAGCTTATAGCAATTGAACTATTAAAATGACTTGATCTTTATGCTACGCTTATCTACAGGAGTATGTCCATCATACCATTCTCCTAATGATATGATCTTGTTGTTAATAACATCTCAATGTTCATGATAGGGAAACCACAATCATCTATTAGCCAACAAGCTAGTATTTTGAAGAGGCTTTACTAGGGACTCTAATTTAGTTTACAAATCACACAAGTATTAATGTTTCCGGTTAATACTGTTATAGCATGAATGTAAACATTTATCATAAACACAAAGATATAATAATAACTACATTTATTATTGCCTCTAGGGCATATCTCCAACAAGATCATGTCCTAGGTCACTTGGTTGGGCATTTGCGAGAGAGAATTAAAGCTCTAAATTGAAAGTCAAAAGGGGAGGTTTGAAAAGTCAAACTGAAACAATAGTTTCCTAGTGGAAGAAGGAAAGAGTCCTTCCTTCTATCCAACTTGAGTTTGGGTGTGGATTCAAACTCCCCTCTCCCAAGGCTGCCCTCCCTCTCATAAATAGAGGGGGAGGGCTGCCCCAAAGACCACAACACCAGCCCTTCCCACCCGTGCGCCGCTGCCGCTGCTGGCTCATCGCCATCACCCTAGCCACCGCCGACACCTCCTCCTCCTCTCCGGCCTTCTAAACCTAGAACATCGGAAAACCCTAGATACACCATAACTCGCACCATCTTAGGCGAAGCCCTGCGGGATCTTCTCTCTACTTTCGACACCACACCATCATGCTGCCGGAATCACGAGGGGAGAACTACAACCTCCACTGCCTGCTGGAACAAGGGAGAGGAAGGTCTTCATCAAGTACCGAACGTGTGACCGACTGTGGAAGTGATGCCGGAATGCAGCGCCAGAAGGATCGTCTACGCGATCTTGAGATTGGCAAGTGTACGACTATATCACCCACGAGAATCTGCTCTCGTTAACTGCTTTGGAATCTTCAAGGGTGAGTACTATAATCGACTCGTTGCTACAATCTAGTAGATAGATCTTGGCTTGTTTGTGTGCATGCGGTAGAATTTTTTGTTTTCCATGCTACGAACCCCTACAGTGGTATCAGAGTCGTGTCTATATGTAGATCTGTTGCACGAGTAGAACACAATGGTCATTGTGGGCGTTGATGCTTTTGTTGTCGATTTCTTCTTGTGTACTTTGCATCTTGCAGGATGGTGGGATGAATCGGTACAGGATAACCTTACATGACATCGTTCATGAGACATGCTCCACGCTTGACATGCAACTTGTATTGCATAAGTGGCTTTGCAGGTGCCTGTTTCTCCCAACATAGTTAAGATTCAATTTACAACGGGTGATTGACAATACTAGTATCAACGTTGTGGTTCTTGTTCGTAATTTAGAACGACACTTATTAAAACCCCCAAACCACGTAAAACATGCAAAGAAAATTAGAGGCGTCTAACTTTGTTTTGCAGGGGTGTGCTGTGATGTGATATGGCCATGATTGTGATTATATATGATGTATGCAATGTTCCTTATTGTAAGTCGGCAACCGGCAGGAGCCATATGGTTGTCTTTTAATCCCGTTAAGACCTGCGTGTCTATTATTCAAAGTAGTTGTAATAGTTCATGATGGTGGACGACAACCATGGAGTGGCGCTATTGACCTTAACGCAATGCCGGTGATGATGGAGATCATGTTCATGCTTGAAGATCGAGATCGGAAGCACAAGAAGAAAGTCCATATCATATCACATATTATTAATTGCATGTGATGTTAATCCTTTTATGCATCTTGTATTGCTTAGTTCGCGACGGTAGCATTATAAGATGATCCCTCTCACAAAATTTCAAGTTATAAAGTGTCCATCCTTAGTAAGCACCATTGCTAAAGCTCGTTGTTTTGAAGCACCGCGTGATGATTGGGTGTGTTAGATTCTGCGAGTGTATACAATGGGAGCAAGCCAGATTTGCTCATGCGGAAGCTAAGGTTTGATCTTGATGAGCCTAGCATGTACAGACATGGTCTCGGAACACGGATCACCGAAAGTTAAAGCATGAGTCATATAGGGTGTGTTTGGTAGCCCGGGGCTACTCAGAAACTCCCCTCCCAACCGAGATTTTGAGGCCATCCGGTGTTTGTTAGGCCGACTCTTCCCATCTGCGCACTGCCAAGGGGATACTGAAAAGGGCTCTGAGCCCTGCCGAGCATCGAAGGCCGAATCGAGCTTCGCAAGTGAGCTCGGTCGAGCTCTCCCCAAAAAGAGAGAGCCCGCGCCCCCGAAAATATCTCTGCACGTCCCGCTGAGAGGGGTAGACCCTGACTCCCATCACCCCCTCCCCCATTCCCCACGATCCCAGTAGACAATTCTCCTCCTCCCCCAAAAATCGCCCTCCCCCGTCCGCCGCCAAGCTCGCCCCCCCCCCCCCCCCCCCCGCCTCCCCTGCCAACCCTGAGGCACACGTAGACGTCGCCTTCCTCGCCCACTCCTCTCTGCCTTCTGTCGCTCCTCTATCGTTCCCCCACAAGATCCAGATCGAGCCGGCATGGAGAGGGCAATGTCGACCTCGCCGCCCGTCTCTGACGGTTGAACCAACCCTTCCTCTACCGGCTTCTCCCTCCGACGATCGTGACCTCCTCCTCTTCCGCATGTGGCGTCGTCAAATCCTAGCAGCAGCACGTCTCAGACCGGAACAATCTCCGTCGATCTGCACATCTCCAACCTGAATGTCTCCGGCCGGATCTACCCGAGCTATGAAGGTTGTAGAAAATCCTGCACATTCTTATGATCTGCGTTTTGGGATGATGATGCAAAAAGATTGTTCTAGCCAAGCAATATTACTTGGATCGGAGTGTGGTGTGTACATACATGCTATAGTACTCTATAAATGTGTTGGAGACATGCTTTTAGTGCTGAAGTCTATTGGAAACATGTGCAGGATCATAATTAGGATGCAGAATTTTTGGACACACCGCTTGTATATGGAAGCTTGCTTTGCTGAAATCTGTTGGGAACATGTATTATGCAATATTATTGATGTAGACTTTGTAATATTGATCGCTGGACGCTGAATAATCTTTTATGTGCTTTCTATGTTATGTACGTGTGTACCATGGAGTGTATATGTATGTATTTGCTGGAAATTTATTTCATCTAGTGGTAGTCTCACTAAATCAGGGAGAAGGTAACCACATCTCATCTCAAATAGTCTACCAAACAACATCCCAGCCCAACAGATCTCAACAAACACAGGCTAACAAACAACTTCTCTGCTTAACATATCTCAGCTGATCCGGGCTACCAAACATATGACAGTATCTCTGCTCAACTCAGCTAAGGTTAGCTTGTATGAGAAGAGATGAAGAATCTGAGTAGCCTCGGGCAACCAAACACACCCATAGTAGATATGATGAACATGTTGATTGTTCGCCATTAAAGCTACATCAACTCTCGTGATGATCGGTTTTGGTGTGGTGGATTTGGTTCATGTGATCACTAAAACAATGTGAGGGATATTGTTTTGAGTGGGAGTTCACCTAGATTAATTTAAATATTAATTAGAACTCAATTTGTCATAAACTTAGTCTAAACTATTGCAAATATGTTGTAGATCAATAGCAACCCCTACCATCAATTTTAATGTGTTCCTAGAGAAAGAAAAGTTGAAAAACAATGGAAGCAACTTCGCGAATTGGTTCCGCAATTTTAGGATTGTCCTCAATGCTGGTAATTTGACCTATGTGCTGGATGCACCGCTGGGTGACCCACCTGCAGCTGATGCTACCGATGAGGTAAAGAATGTTTTCCTCGCTCGAAAGAATCAGTACTCCATAGTTCAGTGTGCTATCTTGTATGGTTTGGAATCGGAGCTTCAGAAAAGGTTTGAGAACCAAGACCCACATGATATTGTCCGTGAACTCAAAATGATATTTGAGGCTCACGCGGCAGTTGAGAGTTATGAGGCTTCTGAAAAGTTCTTTAACTGCAAGATGGAAGAGGGCAGTTCCGTTAGTGATCACGTGCTTAAGATGTCTAAGCACGCAAGCAAGCTTCAAAGCTTGGGTATAGTGTTTCCCAATGCTTTGGGGATTCACCGTGTCCTCCAATCACTACCACCAAGTTACAAGAACTTTGTGATGAACTACAATATGCAAAACATGGACAAGTCGTTGTCTGAACTCTTCTCCATGTTAAAGTCTGCAGAAGTGGAGATCAAGAAAGATCACCAAGTGTTGTTGGTCAATAATACCACCAAATTCAAGAAGCAAGGCAAGTCTAAGAAAAAGGGAAACTTCAAGAAGGATGGTAAGAAAGTTACCGCGCCGGTAAAGAATACCAAGGTTGGGCCTAAGGCTGATACTGAGTGCTTTTACTGTAAGGGAGAAGGTCACTAGAAGCGGAATTGCCCTAAGTACTTGGCGGATTATAAGAACGGCAACATCAAGAAGAAAGGTATATTCGATATACATGTTATTGATGTGTATCTCAGTAGTACCTGGATATTTGATACTGGTTCGGTTGCTCACATTTGTAACTCGAAACAGGTGTTGTAGAATAGAGGAAAACTAGCGAAGAACGAGGTGACGATGTGCGTTGGAAATGGGTCAAAGATTGATGTGATCGCGGTCGGTACGCTACCTCTTCATCTACCATCGGGATCAGTTTTATACTTAAATAATTGTTATTTGGTGCCTGCGTTGAGCATGAACATTATATCTGGATCATGTTTATTGCGAGACGGTTACTTTTTTAAGTCCGAGAATAATAGTTGTTCGATTTATATGAGCAATATGTTTTATGCACATGCACCTTTGATAGATGGTCTATTATTGTTGAATCTCAATTGTAGTAATACACATATTAATAACATTGAAGCTAAAAGTTTGAAATTAAGCGATAACTTGACCTATATGTGGCACTGTCGTCTTGGTCACATTGGAGTGAAGCATATGAAGAAACTCCATTCCGATGGACTTCTTGAATCACTTGAAAGATGTGAAGCATGTCTGATGGGTAAAATGACTAAGACTCCATTTTCTGGTATGATGGAGCAGGCTACGGACTTATTGGAAATCATACATACCGATGTATGTGGCCCAATGAGTGTAGCATCGCGCGGTGGTTATCGTTATGTTCTTACTTTCACGGATGACTTGAGTAGATATGGGTATATCTATTTCATGAAACATAAGTCCGAAACTTTCGAAAAGTTTAAGGAATTTCAAAGTGAAGTAGAGAATCAACGTAACAAGAAGATTAAGTTTCTACGATCTGATCATGGAGGTGAATATCTTAGTTACGAGTTTGGCGAGCATTTGAAGAAATGCGGAATACTTTCACAATTGACACCGCCGGGAACACCACAACGTAATGGTGTGTCCGAACGTCGTAATTGAACTCTCTTAGATATGGTTCGGTCTATGATGTCACTTACAGATTTTCCGCTATCGTTTTGGGGTTATGCATTAGAAACAGCCGCATTCACTTTAAATAGGGCACCATCTAAATCCGTTGAAACGACACCGTATGAATTATGGTTTGGGAAGAAACCTAAATTGTCGTTCATTAAAGTTTGGGGTTGCGAAGCTTATGTAAAGAAGTTACAGCCCAACAAGCTTGAACCCAAAGCGGAAAAATGCGTCTTTATAGGATACCCGAAGGAAACTCTTGGGTATACCTTCTATCATAGATCCGAGGGCAAAATCTTCGTTGCCAAGAATGGATCCTTTCTAGAGAAGGAGTTTCTCTCGAAAGAAGTGACTGGAAGGAAAGTAGAACTCGACTAGGTTGTTGAACCTTCTCTCGAACTTGCGAGTAGCGCAGCACCGGAAATAGTTCCTATGGCGCCTACACCAATAAGAGAGGAAGCTAATGATGTTGATCATGAAACTTCGGTTAAAGTTGCTACGGAACCTCGCGGGTCAAAGAGAACTCGTACCACTCCTGATTGGTATGATCCCGTTATGTGTGTCATGTTGGTGGACAACACCGATGACCCTGCAACATATGAGGAAGCGATGATGAGCCCAGATTCCAATAAATGGCAAGAAGCCATGAAATCCGAGATTGGATCCATGTACGAAAACCAAGTATGGACTTTGGTGGACTTACCAGATGGCCGGAAGGCTGTCGAGAACAAATGGATTTTCAAGAAGAAAACATATGATGATGGTAATGTTACTTGTCACAAAAGGGTTTCGACAAATTCAAGGAGTTTACTACGATGAGACTTTCTCACCGGTAGCGAAGCTAAAGTCTGAGGATTTGTTAGCAATCGCTGCATATTATGATTATGAGATATGGCAGATGGATGTCAAAACGGCGTTCCTCAATGGTGACATTGATGAAGAGTTGTATATGGTACAACCCAAAGGTTTTGTCGATCCTAAAGATGCGAACAAGGTATGCAAACTTCAACGGTCCATTTATGGATTGAAGCAAGCATCCCGGAGTTGGAATCAACGTTTTGATAAGGTAATCAAAAGGTTTGGTTTTATACAAACTTATGGAGAAGCTTGTATTTACAAGAAAGTGAGTGGGAGATTTGTAGCATTCCTAATACTATATGTAGATGACATATTGTTGATTGGGAATGATGTAGACCTTCTTAATAGTGTCAAGGATTATTTGAATAATAGTTTTTCAATGAAAGATCTTGGCGAAGCATCTTACATATTAGGCATAAAGATTTATAGAGATAGATCGAGATGCCTAATATCATTGTCACAAAGTACATATTTGTACAATGTTCTAAAGAGGTTTGGAATGGAAGATAGCAAGAAAGGGTTCTTGCCCATGTTACCCAATACAACCTTGAGTAAAACTCAAAGTCCTGCAACGGTAGAAGATATAGAGAGGATGAGTAAGACTCCCTACGCCTCAGCCATAGGATCTCTTATGTATGCCATGCTATGTACTAGACCCGACATTGCATATGATGTTAGTTTGACTAGCAAATATTAAAGTGATCTAGAAGTGGTTCATTGGACAGCGGAAAAAAACATCCTTAAGTACTTGAGAAGAACTAAGGATATGGTTCTTTCTTATGAAGGTGATGAACAACTCGTTGTTAATGGTTACACCGATGCTAGTTGGAACACCAATCCAGATGATTCTAAATCTCAATCTGGATACGTATTTACTTTGAATGGTGCAGTAGTTAGCTGGAGGAGTGCAAAGCAAAGCGTTGTGGTGAGATCTTCAAATGAATCGAAATACATAGCTGCTTCGGAGGCTTCACATGAAGCGATATGGATGAAGGAGTTCATTACAAAGCTCGGTGTGGTTCCAAGTGCGCTGGACCCAATGTCTATCTACTGTGATAACATGGGCGCCATAGCCAATGCGCAAGAACCAAGGTCACACAAGAAGCTGAAGCACATCAAGATATGTTTTCACTCTATTCGAGAGCATGTCCAAGATGGTGACATAAATATTTGCAAAGTACACACAGATCTGAATGTGGCGGATCTGTTGACTAAACCTCTCCCGAGGGGAAAACATGACCAGCACCAAACCGCCATGGTTGTTCGGTATATTACCATGTAGTCTAGATTAGTTGACTCTAGTGCAAGTGGGAGACTGTTGGAGATATGCCCTAGAGGCAATAATAAAAGTGGTTATTATTATATCTTTGTGTTTATGATAAATGTTTACATTCATGCTATAATAGTATTTACCGGAAACATTAATACTTATGCGATTTGTAAACTAAATTAGAGTCCCTAGTAAAGCCTCTTTGTAATACTAGCTTGTTGGTTGATAGATGATCGTGGTTTCCCGACCATGAACATTGAGATGTTATTGACAACAAGATCATATCATTAGGAGAATGGTATGATGGACATACTCCTATAGATAAGCGTAGCATTAAGATCAAGTCATTTCAATAGTTCGTTTGCTATAAGCTTTCTGATACATAGTAACCTAATTCCTGTGACCATGAAATCATGCTAATCACCATCACCGAAAGGATGCTTTGATGACATCAAACACCACACCATAACTGGGTGGCTATAAAGGTGGCATTGAGTGTTCAGAAAGTATGTGTTGAGGCACATGGATCAAGAGTGGGATTTGTCCATCCATATGACGGATAGATATGCTCTGGTCCCTCTCGGTGGAATCTCATCCATTTAGCTTGCAAGCATGTGACTGGCTCACAAGGGATCACATATCACGAGAACGAGAAAAGAGTACTTATCAGGAACGAGGTTGAACTAGGTATGCAGATATACCGACGATCAAACCTCGGATAAGTAAACTATCGCGAGACAAAGGGAAATTGGTATCATATGTACGTGGTTCATTCGATCACAAAGTAATCGTAGAAATATGTGGGAGCCATATGAATTTCCAGATTCCTCTATTGGTTATTGACCGGAGAAGTGTCTCGGTCATGTCCGCAGAATTCACGAACCGTAGGGATACACACTTAAGGATTCGATGTTGTTTAGTAGATATGAAATATATGTAGGGAGACTGAATGTTGTTCGGAGTCTCGGATGGGATCCGGGATATCACGAGGAGATCCGAAATGGTCCAAAGAATAGGATTCATATAAGGAAAGTCCGATTCCGGAATTCGAGAATGATTTCGTTGTTTTCATCGGAGAGGTTCTAGAAGGGTCTAGAAGGTTCACCGGACCGGAAGGGGAATGGTCCATGAATGTGTCATGGGTAAGTGGAATGGTTGGATCATGTCCTAGGTCACTTGGTTGGGCATTTGCGAGAGATAATTAAAGCTCTAAATTGACAGTCAAAAGAGAGGTTTGAAAAGTCAAACTAGAACAATAGTTTCCTAATGGAAGAAGGAAAGAGTCCTTCCTTCTATCGAACTTGAGTTTGGGTATGGGTTCAAACTCCCCTCTCCGAAGGCTGCCCTCCCTCTCATAAATATAGGGGGAGAGCTTCCCCAAAGACCACAACACCAGCCCTCCCCACCCGTGCGCCACCATCGCCCACGCCGCTGCCGCACGCCGCCGCCTCGTGCCGCCAGCCGGCTCGTCGCCGTCGCCCTAGCTGCCGCCGACACCTCCTCCTCCTCTCCGGCCTTCTAAACCTAGATCACTGGAAAATCCTAGATCCACCATAACTCGCACCTGCTTAGGCGAAGCCCTACAGGATCTTCTCTCTACTTTCGACACCACGTCGTCGTGCTGCCGGAATCACGAGGGGATAACTACAACCTCCGCTGCCTGCTGGAACAAGGGAGAGGAAGGTCTTCATCGAGTACCGAACGTGTGACCGACTGCGGAGGCGCTGCCGAAACGCAGCGCCGGAAGGATCGTCTACGCGATCTTGAGATCGGCAAGTGTACGCCTACATCACCCATGAGAATATGCTCTCGTTAACCGCTTTGGAATCTTTGAGGGTGAGTACTCTAATCGACTCGTTGCTACAATCTAGTAGATAGATCTTGGCTTGTTTGTGTGCATGCGGTATAATTTTTTGTTTTCTATGCTACGAACCCCTACAAGTCAAACACCCCCTTGCATTTTAGGACCAAGGGCGTAGTCGAGGGAAATGCATGTCTACTGTGCACGATAGATACCGTGCACAGCAAGACCACGCGATGGCTTACGTGATTCGGACATGCACCATCCTCCCCGGTTATGTTCTTTTGCATTTTATTTTCGCTTGGTTACTTTATGTCACATTAATCACACCTTGTGGCAACTTTGTGTGCATGCAAACTTTCTCTCTTCTCTCACTCGTCCTCTTTTTCTTCAAAGATCCAAAGCTTGTTTATATCGTATATTTTGAATCATATTTCTGATTTATGTTATAATTGCATATTTGTGATCCAAATGACAAGAACATCAAAATAAGACCAAATTTGAATATGTTCAACATGATGAAACTACATGTAAATATGCAACATAAAGTTACGCAGTAAACTATATATTCAGTACAACTAGTTTTATATTTATGTGATACATTGTTTTAGTAGTTTCCATGGTTTCGCAAATTTATATCAAGTTTCAGTAACTTCCAAACCTAAAAAATTATTCAAATATATTCAATATATCAAGATTTATATAATTTTCTCATTAAATAAAACAAAATTCGTTGATAAGTTTTCCCATAAACTCAACAGAATATATTAATCTTCAATATAATAATATTTATTAAAAATAATGAATCAAGATATAATGTTTTGAAATGTTTGTGGTATACTATACTGTCAAGCATTGACGCACATTATCACAAAATTTAGTATTATGACACACCATGGTACAGCATGATACTCTTTTGTGCATGCAAAATAAATTAGGTGACCACGAAATACAACAAGTTTAAGAAAATCTTATTTCATAAAGTATCATCAAGTGTCACATTTTAAAATTTTAGATTTATTAAAATATGTGCAATATTGGTCTTGTTTTGAAGTTTTTATCTTTAGGAACTCAAATGTTCAACCAGATTATAAGTTGAATTTTTTATTCAGAGGCCATGGAGGTTTTAAGTTTAGGAATGAATTAATATATGCATGCATATGTACTATGTATAGATGAATAGACACTATACACTATGCAATAAATAGTGCAAATCTGATAAAAGACCGAATAGAAAAGAAGGTGGCCCATGCACGGTATATCCCGTGCATGGTAGAAAGGCCGCTCTGCGTCGGGGTAAAGTCACGTTATAATATGGCATTGATAGAGTGATACTAAGAAGTTTGGCTGCTAGCGCACCCACTTGGGATCAGGTTACGCCTCCTCCAACCGCTCCTTTGAGAGTCTCCTACCGCGCCACGGCTTCTCTCCCCCTCGTCTCCGGCGGCTTCGTCGGCCAAAGAGGACGGGGGAGAGGATGCCGGCCCTCTCCTGTAAATACTAGTTGTAGGTGGTGTATCCTTGTGGTGATTGGCCTTGTGCCGGTTTGGAGCTCTGCCATGGTGCTAGCAAGCGGCGCATGGTGGTGTCCAGATCTTCCTCCCGGTGGTCGTCCATGGTGGTCGGCGTTGGTGAGGGCGGGATCTGGTGGAGTCTCGACAAATAAGCTTGCTTGTACTGGGATTGGGATGTAGCAACCAGGTTCGTGTTCTCCGCTGGCCGGCCGTGGAGGCGGGGGGAGGAGGACGGATCCTGGTGTTCTGCAGGTCGTCCTTGTGCCATACACACTAGAAAGTACTTCCTCTGTTAGGGATTATAAGTCTTATGGACTATTTTGATAGGATTAAGAAAATTAATAACTCACGTTCTTGATTACTACATGCACCAATAGTTGTACATGCATAAGAGAAAAAAATAAGAAAAAAACCATGCATTAAAGAAGAGATGATAATAAATAAAAAAACTTATAATTCCTAACATTTTAAAAAAGTTCATAGGCCTTATAATCCCTAACAGAGAAAGTAGTCGGACCAGTGGCATAGTAGGAGTAGTAAGTAGGCAAATAATAACCGTCCACACACACTAGAAAGCACGTCATCTAAACGCGTGGCAAGATGCACGCACATAAAGCCATGCATAGAAAGGCGCGGGATCATGATACAAACCTCATGATTTTTGTACAACACAGGCCGTGCCCGTACGTACGTGCACGGGCATATACTACTATATTTTGTGCAAAGCCAGGCGTTGACCTTTGCCACTCACGGGTCCGCACTCCCCAAAGAAACATCTCAAGAGTCCTGCTGTTCAACAGACTGGCCAGTGTAAAAAATAATTACAAGCAGATTTGGGCGGAAAAGCAGCGCGTCCACACACACGAATCACTGCATAGGTGGCCGGCCTCGTGGATAGCATTCTATTGTTGCGTGCGAGACCGCGCACGGCCGTACGCACAGGAATTTTGACTCGGCCAAACTTCCTCCTTGGGGAAAGGGAGTAGTTACAATTTTAAAGCTAGCACACACGAACGCGCGGAACAAGCTAGACATATTACTTGCAAAACCTGATTTTGATGTATGCGTCGTACTAGCTCCATTATTTTGCGTATCTTGACCCACAGTGTGTACGTAGCGTACACACTTGCAAAATACCAAAACCATGTGACACGAGTCGTTTTCCTCCCAGTTTTGTTTACTGGCTGCTTTTCCTCATAGCCGGCGTCGGTTTTCTAAGAATTTCTCCATCGGACCTCTCCTTTTTCCCTGTCCACTGGCGGGAAAAGGCGATTTGTGCAAACCCCCTTCCACTCCACCCTCGCCGTTGTCGCCCTGTCCGATTCCTCACATCCGGCGGCCGCTCCAGCGGCGGGAGGGTGGGGGATCGACGGGACACGATGTGTACATAGAGTAGGTAGTGGTAGGTCGCTAGTCGGCGGCGCTGTGGGAGTAGAGGCGTGGCCGGAGTGGCTTTTGCGAGCGGCGGACCTCTCCTCTGTTGTTGTGGCTCCAGTGGAGCTGGGCGACGGATCTGCCGGTGTTGTCGTCTGCTTGTTTCCCTTACCGATGACCGTGGGACGGCGGCATCGGGTTTCGAACATCTGAGAGGTGGAGATGGTGGAGAGCTAGGCGTCGGCGTCGAGGTTGCAGGTTGGAGGCACTCCGGTGCTGAGCTACGACGACTTCCCGTCCGCGGAGGGACTCCTCGCAGTCCAAGGTTTGCAAGGAGGAGCAGCGGCGGCGCGCCATCGTTACGAGATGTGCTTCGTCAACGGCGATGGGATCTGAGGGACTTCATTGTAATTTTCTTTCTTTTCTGGATCTGTCTGCAATGACCCCGGTTTAATATCATATGGCCTTTCTGCGCAAAAAAAAAACCGTCCGGTTCATATTAATAGCCTTAACTTTATGTAGATACGAATGAATTTAGATTAAATATTTAAATACATACGTATGAATCTAAATAAAGTTGAGACCATTAATATGGAATATAGAAATGCGAAAGTGCAAATACAGATCAAACTTTCATCTACTTCCAAAACACTCAAAATCAAAATTAAGCTTTCACAAAAAAAATCAAAATTAAGCGGCCGATTATTCCACATGAATTTCTTTTCACACGGTAAATAATTTTCTCATATAGAGTTGTCATAGATAGCTCTGCTTTGCATATTTGAACCACGAGAGAATATTTGTACCAATTGTGAGTGAAATGGACATGCAAATACAAAACGTACATATGAAATACTTGTCCATCTGCGTCATGTATGCCGTTTGGTAGCATGTCCTTGTAGTGAACGTACGTACGTGTCGACCTCTTTGATTTGCAAATTAGAAACTAATGCATGTGATATAATTATAAATGGACCGTTTCACGTCAATGCAACTAGCCAAGTCTCAAGCAGGACAAGGCGGCAGTTATTGAGCATGAAGTGCAAATCATCTTATTCTAGACATGTAGTATAAAATACAGCTATACGTGTCAAGCAGTGGCTAGTCATTCTCATGCATGATCGTTCAAACATATAATTTTCCTGCTTCAACTCTGACCGACTGTTTAAAAGCTCTAGAGATATTATCATGCATAAATTTCACAGAACACAACTCAAACTCTCCAGCAAAGTTCGAATACAAAGAAATGCCCAGAAAAAAAAAGTAAACAAGGAAAACAGCTCAGGTATCACGTACGGAGTACTAAAAACAAAGAAAGTTGTTGACTCCCAACATTTGCTTAGAACCCTAAATTTTTTGGACCATGGCATGATTTGCTGGATCTTTGTGGCAGTCTATAATACTGTGTAAAGGTCGGAAAGCAAGAGAAGCACTAGGAGTAGATTATTTGCTTCATGAATCCCTCTTGTCAGATTTGATTATAGTTGATTAGAGCTTTGCGCTGGTCTTAATTGTATCTGCAGATTCCACATCATAGTTTAATCAAACCCAGGCGCGCCTGGATCATCAAGTGGTGCGCTATAAGCAACAAATGCACCTTTAATTGGGTCATGTGTACATGTATGATGGGCTCCTAATTACTTTTTGATGCTCATGCTAGTGGCATAATGGGCCAAGGAGCGCATGAGGCATCGAGTGCTAATTATAGGCAAAAAAATCCAACATTTTGATAACTCATCGGGTAAAATACTTAAAAAGAACATGCAAAGCTTCCAAGTGTCAACGCGTAGCAGCTGGGTGGTTGGCCAAAGAGGTCGGTGCCATTTCACTTGGCGCCGACCCATTTGGCCTGCCTCCCAGCTGCTATGTGTTGGCGCCGATCTGCACAACTTCGGCGCCATTTTGAATGGCGCCAACCCCAGGGGCCAGATTCCGAAATGTAGGGGTTCGTAGCATGAAAAATAAAAAAAATCTATCGCATGAACACACACAAGCCAAGATCTATCTACTAGATTATAGCAACGAGTCGACAGAGTACTAACCCTCGAAGATCCAAAGCAGTTAACGAGAGCATATTCTCGTGGGTGATGTAATCATTCACTTGCCGATCTCAAGATCACGTAGGCGATCCTTTCGGCGCCGCGTTTCGGCAGCGCTCCCGCAGTCGGTCACACGTACAGTACTCGATGAAGACCTTTCTCTCCCTTGTTCCAGCAGGTAGCGGAGGTTGTAGCTCTCTCCTCGCGATTCCGGCAGCACGACGGCGTGGTGTCGGAAGTAGAAGGGACATCCCGCAGGGCTTCGCCTAAGCCGAAGCAAGTATGGTGGAGTAGAGGGAGCCCCGGCAATCTAGGGTTTATAGGGCCGAGGTTTAGAGGTAGCTAGAAACTAGAGTTTAGCTAGTCGGTAGCGGTTTAGAGAAGATCTAGATTGGTCGCAACTAGAGAGGGGGCGGAGGCCAACCTAGGGTTTCTTGGGCGCCTAGGGCAAGGGGGATACCTTGGGGTGTGCCCCCACCCCTCCTTATATAGGTGGAGGCGTCCAAGGGTGTTCCCAACCCAGGTGGAAACCCTCCCTAACTTAGAAACCCTGCCTAACTCGGAAACCATGTTGGGATTTGACTTTTTCAAACTGCCTTTTTGACTTTCAAATCAGAATTTGATTTCTCTCTTCCAAGTGTCCAGCCAAGTGACCTAGGACATGATGCAACCATTAAACTTTGTCATGACACATCCATGTACCCTTCCCCTTCCGGATCGGTAAACCTTCTAGACCCTTCTAGAACATTCCCGTGAAAACACCGGAATCATTCACGAACTCCGAAATTGGACTTTCCTTATATGAATCTTATTCTCTGGACCATTCCGGATGTCCTCGTGATATCCCGGATCCCATCCGAGACTCCGAACAACATTCGGTCTCTTTACTCACATTCCATATCTACTAAACAACATTGAATCCTTAAGGGTGTCTCCCTACGGTTCGTGAATTATGCAGACATGATTGAGACTCTTCTCCGATCAATAACCAATAGTGGAATATGGAAATTCATATGGATCCCACATATTTATATGATTACTTTGCGATCGAATGAACCATTTACATACAGAACCAATTTCCCTTTGTCTCGTGATATTTTACTTATCCGAGGTCTGATCGTCGGTGTCTCTGCATACCTAGTTCAACCTCATTACCGATAAGTATTCTTTTCTTGTTCCCGTGATATGTGATACCTTGTGATACATCACATATTTGCAAGCTAATTTGATGACATTCCACCGAGAGGGCCCATAATATATCTATCTGTCATATGGATGGACAAATCCCACTCTTGACCCATGTGCCTCAACACATACTTTCCGAACATCAATGCCACCTTTATAGCCACCCAGTTACGTTGTGGTGTTTGATGTCATCAGAGCATCCTTCCGGTGATGGTGATTAGCATGATCTCATGGTCGAAAGAATTAGGTTACTATGTATCAGAAAGCTTATAGCAAGTGAACTATTTGAATGACTTGATCTTATGCTACGCTTAACTATAGGAGTATTCCATCACACCATTATCCTAATGATATGATCTTGTTGTTAATAACATCTCGATGTTCATGATCAGGAAACCATGATCATATATTAACCAACAAGCTAGTTTAACAAGAGGCGTTACTAGGGACTCTTTTATGTTTACAAATCACACAAGTATTAATGTTTCCGGTTAATATAAAATTATAGCATGGTCTGTAAACATTTATCATAAGCATGAAGATATGATAATAACCTCTTTATTATTTCCTCTTGGGCATATCTCCAACACGAAATAGTTTTGCCCAGGGGTCAGATTTGGTTAAGTTTCGCGAAAAGGTTAGTTTTGGCAAAAAATACCAGGAGGGAGCAGAAGATCCTTATCACATAGGGGAACAAGAAGCTTCGGCCCTCATTGTCGAGCATGACAAGGACAACCCTATGGATGAAAGTAGCAGGGACCAATCTTGTGCCCCGCTTGGAAGTCACCATAGCAGTTGTAGAATCGCCGCCTTGATTAGCTTGGCAATTCCATTTCGCCTCATCGATGGTAGTCGTCGTGGTCTGTCGAGAGCAGCGAAGAGCATTGAACCTCGTCGAACTTGAAGTGAAGAACCCCGATCTTATTGACCAAGCTGCCTAAACCACCTTGCAACCCTGGCTTTGGCCACCAGAGCTCCGTTATGGAAGGAGGATATAAACCTCCCGGCACCGCTCGAACACACCAAGGAGTATCTTGAATAAATCTTCTTATTGGAAGAGATTATCCAACTCCACTTTGTCACCAGAGAAACATAGCGGGGGAAGCACAACTCGAGTTGCCCAAAATTCGACCGACGAAATCTGGAACCCTACTCCCAAACTCCACAAGGGAACAACTCCTAAACCTAATGAATATCCTACTAAGGCCGGCACCTCCCCTCAACTATCGTCGAACAACAGCGCAACCGGAGATGGCCTTGGTTCATCCCGGAGCACTGGGATTGACCCTCAACTACTGTAGCATGAGAGAGAAGAGGGGGAGACAAGCTAGTCTGGTTGGCTCCCTCTTTTACATTTATCGAAAGAACTGGTATGGTCAAATTATACACTTGTTGTGGAGACAATAGTAAAACAAGGTAAGGTTGATAGCTATATCAACCAATGCCTATTTAGACTCAAGAAATAAAGGACACAACAATTTAACTGAAAGTTAAGTTTGTAATACGAATGTACGAAGTGCAATAACAATGATGTTGATGATGACGACGACTTGATTGTATGCTAATGAGTAGAAAAAAAGAGTAGGTAGAAGGCCACGAGGTTTACCACTAGACGCGCAGTTGCGCCACGCAGAGATAAAACAAAACTTTTTCCTCTAACGTGGTGATCCCAAGATCTAGCGGAGGTAGAAGGCCACGAGGTTTACCACTAGACGCGCAGTTGCGGATTACTGATGAAGCGCGTCAGTTGATGCAGTGCAGTCCTCACGATCCGATCGTCCTGGTGCTGATCGCACAGCACCTCTGCTGGTATCCACACATACAAGGAGGAGCATCGGCGTCGAACTGCTAGGTTCGTTACGGCGGCTGGACTGCTATGGAGCTAGGGTTTCCAACACATGGAATGACCTAACCGAACAACGATTAACCTTTTTGGGTTAAGGTGCTCCACTATATATAGGGAGTGAACGTGGGCTCTGCTCGCGCGACCCATTCACTAAATCCCATATAACACTAGTCACTGTGAGTCCAACTCACTAACTCAGTTCTAATCCGGTTTAGGTCCAACCCAACCAGATTACAGGTTCAGATCCAATCCGAACATGCTCCCGCTCTTAAGTGTGTGACCCCGCAGGCTCATGGCTACTTGGACACGATTAGAGTCCGACTCACAATCGATCAGTCGGTAGCGGCTCCTAGCAGAACGTGCCGACTCCAAAGTACCAAAGAATCATGACGACTTGCCTTTCCAATGCGACTTACATCCGAGTCCCTTTTGCCTCATGATATACCTTGTCAGACTATAGGCGAATATATGTCATCCCTTAAATAGTCCGACTCTCTTCTCGATCCGAGATAAGTGATTCACCCGACTAACTCTTAGTCGATCGCCTCGGTTAACACTTAACCGAGTCGTGCATGGCCATGCTTTCCGAATCATATCTCACGAGAGGGCCCAGAGAATATCTCTCCGAGTGGAGGGGAAAAATCCCATCTTGGTTATTCACATCACGCAGCTTGATTCTCAGTCGACCCGAACTCTGCCTTTATAACTGCCCAGTTACAGATCAGCGTTTGACAGATCCTAAGTCGGTGATCCTCAACTCGGACTATGCAACAACCTCAGGTCTAAGGATTACATTGATTGAGATATACAAATGACAGCTAGTTCGTTGTACCTCAATATGGGTCAATCCGACTCGCTAAACTCTTTAGCCAAGTCTGTGTAAGTTGGAATAGCATCTCCATGCCCATGACAAGTGGAGCCGAGTCATCAAGCTAACTTTCACATTGGTCTAAGTTGTGTGTCCAGCACAACCTCAATGACCAAGGATATTTAGTACAAACAACATGAATGCATAGTTCCACAACCGAATCACATATTCAATGATACACATCAGATGTTTATACAAGGACTACTTAATATCTTTATGAATACAATGGGAAATCTCATCATACATGATTGCCTCTAGGGCATATTCCCAACAGTCTCCCACTTGCACTAGAGTCAATCTTCCGACATCACATGTCTAAGCATCTAATGCCCATGGCTCTCAGGTGCGCCTCATGATTTGGCTGTGGTAACGGCTTTGTCAACGGATCCGCAATATTTGCATCCGTGTGTACCTTGCATAACTTGATATCACCCTGATCCACGAACTGGCGAATCAGGTGGTATCGCATGAGTATGTGCTTGTTCTTCTGGTGCTGTCTAGGTTCCTTGGCTTGTGCAATAGCACCATTGTTGTCACAATACACGTCCAACGGATTGGACGAGCCCTGAACCACACCAAGATCCATGAGGAAATTCCTCATCCAAACAGCTTCCTTTGTTGCCTCCGAGGCGGCAATATACTCAACCTCTGTTGTAGACGCAGACACAGTCTCTTGCTTGGAACTCTTCCAGCTCACAACACCTCCGTTTATAATAAACACGTATCCGGATTGCGAGCGAGAATCATCAGAGTCGGTGAGATAACTCGCATCCATGTAACCCTTTACACTGAGTTCATCTTCACCACCATAAACCAAGAACATATCCTTAGTCCTTCTCAAGTACTTTAGGATATTTTTAGCCGCTGTCCAGTGGATCTCTCCAGGATCATCCTGGTATCTGCTCACAACACTTAGAGCATAGGAAACATCCGGCCTAGTACAAATCATGGCGTACATGATGGATCCGACTGCAGAAGCATATGGAATCGCACTCATCCTACTTCGCTCATTAGTTGTCGAAGGACACTGAGTCTTGCTAAGTTTTACACCATGGGACATCGGTAAGAACCCCTTCTTAGACGATTCCATGTTGAACTTCTTCAACACTTTGTCCAAATAAGTACTCTGACTCAATCCAATGAGCCTCCTTGATCTATCTCTATAGATCCGGATTCCAAGGATGTATGTTGCCTCACCCAAGTCTTTCATTGAGAAACTCCTTTCTAATGATTCCTTGGTTTCTTGCAACATCTGGACATCATTTCCAATCAGCAATATGTCATCCACATATAAGATTAGAAAATTTACTTTGTTCCCACTAAACTTCTTGTACAAACAAGAATCATGATCACTCTTGATGAAGCCAAACGATTTGACTACCTCATCAAAGCGAATATTCCAACTCCGAGATGCTTGCTTCAACCCATAAATGGATTTCTGAAGTTTGCACACCTTGTCAGCATTAGCTGGATCGACAAAACCCTCGGGCTGTATCATATACACGTCCTCGGTTAAATTTCCGTTAAGGAAAGCCGTTTTGACATCCATCTGCCATATCTCATAGCCGAAATAGGCCGCTATAGCTAAGATGATCCGAACTGATTTAAGCATCGCTACGGGCGAGAAAGTCTCGTCGTAATCAACACCTTGAACTTGTCGGAACCCCTTCGCGACAAGGCGTGCTTTATGGATTGAAACATTTCCATCCATATCAGTTTTCTTCTTAAAGACCCATTTGCACTCGGCAGGTCTTGCACCGTCTGGCAGATCAACCAAGTTCCAAACTTGATTTTCATCCATGGACTTTATCTCGGATCTCATGGCTCCAAGCCATGACTCGGAATCAGATCCCACCATCGCTTCCGAATAATTTGACGGCTCATCACTGTCTAACAGTAACACATCACGAACACTTCGTAATCTTGCCGATCTTCATAGTACAGGTGCTGCTGCCGGCTCAGCTGCCACGACCGGCTCAACCTCCAAGGTTTTTGCCGACTCGCTACTAGCCGGTTCCTCTCGAATTTCTTCGAGTTGCACCGTGCTCCCACTTACTCCCCGACTGAGAAACTCTTTCTCAAGGAAGACACCGTTCCGAGCGACAAACACTTTGCCCTCTTCTCGGTTGTAGAAGTAGTAACCCAAGGTTTCCCTCGGATACCCCACGAAAATACATTTATCCGACTTCGCCGTAAGTTTGTCCGACTGAAGTCGCTTGACAAATGCTTCACAACCCCAAATCTTAAGAAAAGACAAACTTGGCTTTTTGCCTGTCCACATCTCATGCGGTGTCTTCTCTACCGACTTTGATGGTACTCTGTTTAGTGTGAACGCCGCTGTTTCTAGACAATAACCCCAAAATGATAAAAGGCAGATCTGTCCGACTCATCATTGATCGTACCATGTCCAACAAGGTCCGATTCCGCCTTTCCGAAACACCATTCCTTTGTGGCGTTCCTGGCGGAGTAAGTTGAGGAACTATTCCACAACTTTTCAGATGGTCATCAAACTCATGGCTCATGTACTCACCTCCTCGGTCCGACCGAAGAAACTTTATTTTCTTGCCGAGTTGATTCTGTGCTTCATTCTGGAATTCTTTGAACTTTTCAAAGGCTTCCGACTTATGTTTCATCAAGTAGATATATCCATACCTACTCAAATCATCAGTGAAGGTAATGAAGTACTCATAACCACCCCTGGATGTCGTGCTCATTGGTCCACATACATCACTGTGTACTAGTCCCAACAAGTCGGACGCCCTTTCGCAACTCTTTGCAAAAGGTGTCTTGGTCATTTTGCCGAGTAGGCAAGATTCGCATGTCTCGAACGACTCCAAGTCGAACGAAGTTAGGAGTCCATCATCATGGAGCTTCTTCATGCGTTTCCAACTTATATGACCAAGCCGACAGTGCCAAAAGTAAGTCATATTCAGATCATTTGGTTTCAACCTTTTAACATTTATGTTATAAACCGACTCACCATCAAGATTCAAAATAAATAACCCGTCCTGGACGGGTGCAAAGCCGTGAAACATATCATTCAAATACAAAGAACAACCATTATTCTTGATATTCGACTCATAGCCTTGCCTCATCAAACATGAAGCAGAAATAATGTTTTGACTGAGCACTGAAACATAATAACAATTATTTAGTTCCATAATGAATCCGGAAGGTAAATGAAGTTGCATCGTGCTGACTTCCAACGTAGCAACTCTTGCTTTGTTGCCGACTCGAATATCAACCTCGCCTCTTGCTATGCTCCTAGTTCTTACCAGTCCCTGCAATGAGTTGCAGATGTGAATAACTGATCCGGTATCATATACCCAAGAACTATTAGGTGCATCGGCAAGATATATGTCTATAACATTGCAAACAAGTGTACCTGAGTCGGAAGTCATACCTCCACTCTTCGCTTTGTCGGCCAAGTACTTGCTGCAGTTCCTCTTCCAGTGGCCATCCGCCTTGCAGTAAAAGCAAGTGGATCCGGCTGAAGGAGATGGTTTAGTCCCTGAGGAAGCGCTTGGGACCGGGTCCTGAGCCTGCTTTCCTCCTGAATTAGCCTTCTTCTTAGTCCAAGAACTCTTCTTGAACTTAGCCTTATTCTGCACCATCAACACTTGACTGGTGCCCTTCTTGAGATCCGCCTCTGCCTGCTTGAGCATCCCATGCAATTCAGTGAGCTTCTTATCCACAACATGCATGTGGTAGTTCGAAATGAACTGCCCATATGCATTAGGAAGAGAGTTCAGAATTATATCCGTAGTGAACTCTTCGCTAATGGGGTAGCGAAGCCTCTCCAAAGACTGCACGTAACCAACCATTTTGATCACATGCGGACTCAGTGGATCACCATCCTTAAGCTTGCAACTCTGCAAAGCTTGAGAGACTTGATACCTCTCAGTCTTCGCCTGAGCCTGGAACATACTTTTGAGGCTTTCGATCATATCGTAGGCCTCAACATGCTCGAACTGCTTCTGCAAGTCCGGTTCCATGTGAGCAAGCATAAGACAGCTAATATCCGTGGACTCATCCTTAGCCCGACGGTAGGCATTGGTGGCTGCGACAGTCGCATTCTCATTCGGCTCATCTGGAAGTGGGTTGTCTAGGACATGGTCCTTCTTTTCTTGTTTGAGAACAATTCTCAGATTTCGATACCAGTTGGTAAAATTAGTGTCGTTCAGTTTATCTTTCTCAAGAATGGTTCTCAACGCAAAACCGGATATCTGAGAGTGACTGCTACTTGGTGCCATGATCTACAACAGAAAATATGCAAAACACTTAAGACATGTATTCATAAAAGAACAAGCATATTAAACATTTTAATATTTTATGCTCCCACTAGAACCAACACCCCTCCGATGGTTACTTAGTGATTCAGGATCCTAAATAAGCAAGTCGGCTAGTGAGCTTTAGCATCACCGCTAGCCGCCAAGTGATCTAGGTAGACAACTCCTTGTCAATCGCATCTCATGCGACTCCTGTTGGACGGGTGGCATCACATGCCCCGGCTCCCATCCGACTTTTCCCCGAGTCCCACAGCCGTTGTGATAGACCCGTCTAGCTTACCGAGTGTTTCTGCAGTAAGAGTCCGACTCGAACCCATCTAGTCGGAAAGAATTGGCAGCACCTCAATTTTATGAGCCCACTACCAAAAATGTCCGACTTGTGATGGTGCAAACACTGTCGGGAAAACCGACTAGACCTTCTTTGAGGGATTAAATTTTACCGACTAACTAATAGAGGTAAAACAGAGACATAACAATAACACAAAATAAAGCAATTATAATGTGAAATGGTATGGCTCTCTTCATGGCGATCTCCATCTCCACAAAGCCTGTAATCCGACCCGTGCCAACTCTTGTCACTTGCCGTCTTACTCCATGTCGCCTACATGTACAATGCCTTGCATGCCTTCCGGGTTCTCCAAACAGCTACACTAGCTTAGTAAAGTAAATTACATAGAGAATCCGACACGCAGGTCCTTATACAATAAAATGACAGCACCTAGGCTCCAGCCGGCTGACAAAAACCGTGATTCGCGGATCACGTATGGATTACACACATACATCACATGCACATGAACCATACCATTCACAACTTCCTGCAAAAACAAGTTATGCATAGATACAATATCTACCGGTGTTGTGAAACTCACAACGGCATCTAAGGCGCTACGACAGGGCGAAGCCGGCGGTCCCCGGACATGGATTCCGACCATCGTTCCGATTCGATCAAACTCTTTGATCTTCGATCACCGCTTCTGGATTTACGTGTCACAGTCTACCCTGATGGCGGAAGCCGACCGGTAGGGGTATGTCGTTCCACGACCTCAGCAGTATGATCACGAAAATCAGATCTACCATTCCCCGAGTACAGTTGATCCAATCAACCTCGTACAAAACCGATCTATCTCATAGATCGACCACCAAACAGCACATAGATCTCATCTACATCCTACCGCATATCACATATGCGAGATCTCGAGCCTAAAACCAGAAGATATCTCTCTGATACCACTGTTGGGCCACGCAGAGATAAAACAAAACTTTTTCCTCTAACGTGGTGATCCCAAGATCTAGCGGAGGTAGAAGGCCATGAGGTTTACCACTATACGCGCAGTTGCAGATTACTGATGAAGCGCGTCAGTTGATGCAGTGCAGTCCTCACGATCCGATCGTCCTGGTGCTGATCGCACATCACCTCTGCTGGTATCCACACGTACAAGGAGGAGCACCGGCGGCGAACTGCTAGGTTCGTTACGGCGGCTGGACTGCTATGGAGCTAGGGTTTCCAACACATGGAATGACCTAACCGAACAACGATTAACCTTTTTGGGTTAAGGTGCTCCACTATATATAGGGAGTGAACGTGGGCTCTGCTCGCGCGACCCATTCACTAAAGCCCATATAACACTAGTCACCGTGAGTCCAACTCACTAACTCAGTTCTAATCCGGTTTAGGTCCAACCCAACCAGATTACAGGTTCAGAACCAATCCGAACATGCTCCCGCTCTTAAGTGTGTGACCCCGCAGGCTCATGGCTACTTGGACACGATTAGAGTCCGACTCACAATCGATCAGTCGGTAGCGGCTCCTAGCAGAACGTGCCGACTCCCAAGTACCAAAGAATCATGACGACTTGCCTTTCCAATGCGACTTACGTCCGAGTCCCTTTTGCCTCATGATATATCTTGTCAGACTATAGGCGAATATATGTCATCCCTTAAATAGTCCGACTCTCTTCTCAATCCGAGATAAGTGATTCACCCGACTAACTCTTAGTCGATCGCCTCGGTTAACACTTAACCGAGTCGTGCATGGCCATGCTTTCCGAATCATATCTCACGAGAGGGCCCAGAGAATATCTCTCCGAGTGGAGGGGAAAAATCCCATCTTGGTTATTCACATCACGCAGCTTGATTCTCAGTCGACCCGAACTCTGCCTTTATAACTGCCCAGTTACGGATCAGCGTTTGACAGATCCTAAGTCGGCGATCCTCAACTCGGACTATGCAAGAACCTCAGGTCTAAGGATTACATTGATTGAGATATACAAATGACAGCTAGTTCGTTGTACCTCAATATGGGTCAATCCGACTCGCTAAACTCTTTAGCCGAGTCTGTGTAAGTTGGAATAGTATCTCCATGCCCATGACAAGTGGAGCCGAGTCATCAAGCCAACTTTCACATTGGTCTAAGTTGTGTGTCCAGCACAACCTCAATGACCAAGGATATTTAGTACAAACAACATGAATGCATAGTTCCACAACTGAATCACATATTCAATGATACACATCAGATGTTTATACAAGGACTACTTAATATCTTTATGAATACAATGGGAAATCTCATCATACATGATTGCCTCTAGGGCATATTCCCAACAGTACACCCAAAGATATGTTTGTTAGATGTATATTTGTATATTGTATGTCCCCACTTGTTAGGGGGTCTTCCTGCATATTTCCACCTGTACATGTACTATATATTGTGGCCTTTGGCCCCCAAAGGAATACATGTTGCATATTCCTAACATAGTATCAGAGCTAGGTTGGACTTTTTTCGCAACATCGTCACAGCCGCCACCGTCCCTGTCGTCGCCGGTCTTTGCCGATGTCGCTGCCGCCGGCTGCCGCTGCCGTCTGCTTCTCCATCGGTCGCGGCCGCTGCCTCGCCGCCCACTGGTGTTGCTTCGGGCCGCCGCCGCCTGTCCGATCTCTGCCGCTGCCGCCTGCCCGATTTTTGCCGTTGTCGTCGGACGTCATCTGTCCGATCTCCGCCGCCGCTGTCAGCCTCATCCCCCACCTCGCCGGCCTCCACCTCGTTGGCGCTCCACCTCGCTGGCACCAGCCCTGCCACCGGCTTCAGCCCCCACCTCGCCAGCCCTCTGTAGCCCGCGTCAGGCTCTGTTAGATCCGATATGTGGTTGATTTCAAAAGAGAGAGAGAGAGAGAGAGAGAGAGAGATGTCTTCTGCATCGGGTTATGTTGCAATTCCTTGCTGCATGTTGATCTTCGATGGCGCGAATTACCCTGATTTCACTGCCTTTATGCACGTTCACATGCGCGGTCTCCGTCTTTAGGGTGTGCTCTCCGGCGAGGTCTCCTGTCTGTCGTGCCTCCCTGCTCCTGTGGCTCCTCTTCCGCCGACGCCGATTGTTCTCGGCGCTGATGCTTCTCAGGAGGCCAAGGATGTCGCTCAGAGTGCCGATGATAGTGTTGTTGCTGCTTATGACCTAAAGTTCAAGCAGTACTCTGCTGATCTCGATACCCATCGCCACGATCTGACTGCCTACACTCAGCGGGTCGATGAGGACGCCCGTGCTGCTGCTGTTATCATCTCCAGTGTTCTGCCCCAATTTGCTGCTGAGTTCATGAGTCTCCCCACTGTTTCCGCTCAGTGGGCACATCTTCGTGAGTGCTATCAGCCGTCTGGGGATGCTCTTTACCTGTCCATAGTTCGCCAGGAGCATGCTCTTCAGCAGGGTGATTCTACTATTGATGAGTTCTATACTCATAGTGCTACTATCTAGCGCCAGCTTGATTCTCTTTGTACTGCTATTTGTGGCACATGTCTGTGCTTTCAGATTGTGCGCTCGGATTTGGAGTTCCACCGCATCTATGAGTTTTTGTCTCGACTTCGCCAGGAGTTCGAGCCTCACCGTGCTCAGTTGAATGCTCGTGGTCATGTTCCGCTCTCTGAGGTGTTGTCTGAGCTTCGGGCTGAGGAGACTCGTCTCCGTGGTGATGGTCTTCTTGCGGTTCCGTCTGTGCTTGCTAATCGTGGTCCTCCTATGACGCTTGCTCCCTTGACTCAGTCGCGGTCCTCTGTGCCGCCGCCGATACTACCCACTCCTCCAGGTCAGGGTTAGAGTCGGCACCAGCAGTCTCAGGGTCAGAGTCAGCACCAACAGTCTTAGGGTCAGAGTCAGCACCAGCAGGCCCGTGGCCAGGGTCGCCGTGGTTCTCTTTGTCACTGCTCTTATTGTAACAGGGATGGCCACACTTGGGCCACCTGTTATACACGGGATCCCAGTTTACGTCAGCAGCATCAGGCTCGTGGGCAGTCGTCTCCTTACGGATCTTCGGCAGTTGATCTCTCTGGTCAGGACATTATCAGGAGTCTTCGCGGTCCGCTTGCTACTACATGCTCTTCTTCGATGGGCACTGCTGGCTCTATGACTGATTCTTCAGGCACTGCGCGACTATCACCTTCTACACAGTCAGGTACGTCCCCGTGGTATCTGGATTCTAGAGCTTCTTTTCATATGACCTCAGAGTCTTTTTTTCTGTCCGCTCTTCATTCTCTCCCTTCTCATGTCCGTGTTCTCACGACCGATGGTACCTCTCTTCCTGTTTCTAGTCGGGGCACCCTTTCTACTTCTTCTTTTTCTGTTCCTGATATTTCTCATGTTCCTCGTCTTAAGATGAATTTGTTCTCTGCTAGCCAGCTTACTAACTCTGGTTGTCGCGTCATTCTTGATGTTGATTCTTGTGTTGTCCAGGACCATCGCACACATGCCCTGGTTGGAGCTGGCCCTCACAGCCGTGACTCTTCAGAACTTTGGGAGTTATACTGGCTTCGTGTTCCTTCCGCTGCCACTTCATCTGCCAGTTTTTCTCTGGTCGTCGCCTCTGCTACCATCTCCTTTCAGTAGTGGCATCATCGTCTTGGTCACCTTTGTGACTCTCGCCCGTCGTCATTAGTTCGTCGTGGTCTTCTGGGGTCTGTCTAAGGAGATGGGTCTTTACATTGTCAGGGTTGTAGGTTGGGCAAACAGATTCAACTTCCCTATCCTACTAGCGCATTTGTATCTCAGCGACCTTTTGATTTAGTTTATTCCGATGTTTGGGGTCCGGCTCCTTTCGCTTTGAAAGGGGGCCATCGCTACTATATTTTATTCATCGATGATTTTTCTCGGTACACTTGGTTGTATTTTATGTGCTCTCGCAGTGAAGTGCTCTCCATATATCAGCGTTTTGCGGCCATGGTCCATATTCAATATTCTACACCCATTCGTGTGTTTCATGCTGATTATGCTGGTGAGTATCTCCCAGATGTTGCAAGGTGTTCTTGCTGAGCAGGGTACCCTTGCTCAGTTCTCCTATCTTGGCGCACATGCCTAGAATGGCGTTGCTGAGCGTAAGCATCGCCATCTTCTTGAGACCACTCGTTCCATGATGATTGCTTCTTTCCTTCCTCCGCATTTCTAGGCTGAGGCTGTCGCTACGTCGACTTACCTCATCAATATTCAGCCCTCTGCCGCTTTGCAGGGTGGTATTCCTCTTGAGCGTCTATCTGTACATTCTCCTGACTACTCCATGCTTCGCTTGTTTGGTTGTGTTTGCTATGTTCTCCTTGCTCCTCGTGAACGCACCAAACTGACCGCTCAGTCTGTTGAGTGTGTCTTCCTTGGATATAGTGATGAGCATAAGGGCTAACGCTGTTGGGACCCCGTTGGTCATCGGATGCGTATCTCGTGATGTTACTTTTGATGAGACGCGTCCTTTCTATCCTCGTACCGCCGCTGGTACCTACCCGGTGGAAGATATCTTTTTTCTTCTTTTTCCTAACACACCTCCTTCTACTCCTATTGTGTCTTCTTCAGGACCCCCTCCCCCTGATGTCTCTTCTTCGACACCATCCTCCTCTGCTCTGTCTAGTTCTCCTAGTTCTCCTCATTCTCCGGAGCCTTCCTATGCTATTCCTTCTTCTTCATCGTCGTCTCATGAGTCGTCTTCCTCTGATGAGCTTCCCTCTACTCGTCCTGTTCGTCAGCGTTGTGCCCCTAACCGTTACTCTCCTAGTCAGTATGGTCTTTCTGTTGCCTCCGAGCCGACTTCTTATCGGGATGCTGAGCATCATCCTGAATGGCAGCAGGTCATGGCTGAGGAGATTGCTGCGCTTGAGCGCACTGGCACCTGGGATCTAGTTTCTCCCCCTCCCGGTGTTCGTCCTATCACGTGTAAGTGGGTCTATAAGATTAAGACCCGCTCTGATGGATCTCTTGAGCGCTATAAAGCGCGTCTTGTGGCTCGTGGTTTTCATCAGGAGCATGGTCGTGACTATGATGAGACCTTTGCTCCTGTGGCTCATATGACCACTGTGCGTACTATTCTTGCTGTTGCTTCTGTTCGTCACTGGTCTATGTCCCAGTGTGATGTTCAGAACACATTCCTCAATGGTGAGTTGAGTGAGGAGGTTTATTTGCAGCCTCCTCCTGGGTATTCTGTTCCCGTGGGGATGGTTTGTCGTCTTCAACGTTCTCTTTATGGCCTCAAACAGGACCCTCGTGCCTGGTTTGAGTGCTTTGCCTCTATAGTAACTGCTGTTGGTTTCTCCCCTAGTGCTCATGATCCAGCGCTATTTGTTCACACTTCTCGTGGACGCACTCTTCTTCTTCTCTATGTTGATGATATGATCATTACTGGTGATGATTCTGTGTATATCGCCTTTGTTAAGGCTCGTCTTCGTGATCAGTTTCTTATGACTGATCTTGGTCCTCTTGGATACTTTCTTGGGATTGAGGTTTCCTTCATTTCTGATGGCTTTTACATCTCCTAGGAAAAGTATATTCAGGATCTTCTTGCTCGTGCTGCTCTTGGGGATGAGCGCACAGTTGAGACCCCTATGGAGCTTAATGTTAAGCTTCACCCTACTGATGGTGATCCTCTTCCTGTTCCGACGCGTTATCGTCATCTTGTTGGGAGTCTTGTTTATCTTGTTGTCACTCGTCCTGACATCTCTTATCATGTTCATATTCTAAGTCAGTTTGTTTCCGCTCCTACCACTGTTCACTATAGTCATTTTCTCCGTGTTCTTTGTTATCTTCATGGTACGATCACTCGTCGCCTTTTCTTTCCCCGTTCCAGCTTCCTCCAGCTCCAGTGCTATTCGGACGCTACGTGGGCGAGTGATCCTTCAGATCGCTGTTCACTTTCTGCTTACTGTGTGTTTCTTGGTGGTTCGCTCATTGCTTGGAAGACGAAGAAATAGACAGCGGTTTCCCGTTCGAGTGTTGAGACTGAGTTGCGTGCTATGATCTTATTGACTGCTGAGGTGACCTGGTTACGGTGGTTACTTGCGGATTTTGGGGTCTCTATTACCACACCGGCTCTGGTTTGTCTGACAGTACATGTGCTATTATTATTGCACGTGATCCGGTCAAGCATGACCTTACCAAGCATATTGGTGTTGATGCTTTCTATACACGTGCTCGGGTGCAGGCTCAGGTTGTTGCACTTCAGTATGTGCCTTTAGAGTTACAGTTGGCAAATTTCTTTATGAAGGCACAGACCATTGCGCAGCATACATTCTTTCTCTCCAAACTCAGTGTTGTGGAGCCACCATGAGTTTGAGGGGGGGGGGGGGGGGTGTTAGATGTATATTTGTATATTATATGTCCCCACTTGTTAGGGGGTCTTCCTGCATATTTCCACCTGTACATATACTATATATTGTGGCCTTTAGCCCACAGAGGAATACATGTTGCGTATTCCTAACAATGTTCATGTTTGTTAGAAAAACAATCCATAGAAACTGAGTACCTTCATTGATCAAATCAACTTTTATACAAATCATGCGAAATATCCTATGAAGGAAAGCATATGGTCAAAAGCATTTCAAAAAGCATAAAAATAAAGTTTGTAAAATTTTACCAATATGTACAGGGCTTGATTGCTTACACGTTTATTTTACTGGAATGTGACCAAATGCTCCTTCATTCACAAATTATTTTTCCAAGGATACGCCATGAAGACATATCGGTTTCATTGAAGGAAAATCCAAGAGGCCGGGATTACACCGGGTTCACAAATAGCTTTGAATTACCCGGCCCTACAATGTTCCATGCAAATAATGAATTTGCATCTTATCACCCACGGCTAGAGATGCAAGTGAGATCCCACCAATATCCCCACTTATGGTTTATTTCGAAATCTCTACTCTAGTTTAAATTTTGGTCCAAAAATCTAAACCACTCTTTCTGATTCATATTACGTGTCGTTAAAATGAATTATCTAGCACTAAAATATGACAGATACATATATTTCGACAAACAATTAATATATATCAGAGGGAGTAGTAGAAATTTCCAAATAAACCGCAAGTGAGATCCCACACATTTTCTTGCAGAACCGTTGTGTTTTGTCTCTACTCATTTCTCACTAGGAAATACAGTACAGTAGTAGAATCCACCCTCTTTGAGCAAAGCGTGTAGAGGCGGACACGAGCGCACGAGAGGCAGGTTTTTTTGTACTATAACGGGACGGCGTTTCGTACACGCTTCAACATAAAAGAAAAGCGCACGCATACGCGCATGCCTGAAACTACCTGACTAAGACCAGCCACACACTGGTGGTGCGACGCATGAAAAAGAGTGAACCGATTCTGTTTGATTCTGTTTTGCTGCAGTGTGTTGAATCGGTTCATATTGTAGCGTGGGACCCAGTTGCTATAAGAAAATATTGTTTTTTGGCCTATATTCTTCTCATCTAGACGTGGCTCTCTTCCTTTTATTGCTTGTGTCAGAAAAGAAGCGAACCAAGCTTAGGAATCGCTTTTTACTTGGAACCGCTTAAGTGAATGTCGTGCAGTGTATCGAACCGATTCATAGCAGAGTTTGAATCGCTTTTCTCCAACGCTGTGGCTGGTCTAACTGGTCACATGTGCCGTCCTCATGATGTGCCGACGAGCGAAACCAATATACTCCAGTAGTACAAAACATGCATGCCATCTTCCTGTATGTGTACGTGCGGTGAAACTGACAGGTGGGCCATGGTACTTTGCCATCTGTATTCTCTGCAATTGCGAAAGTAAATTTGCTTACGCGTGCACTGTACTTAATTTGCAGGGGTTCTGCTGGTAGGCCTACGGTAGCATATACTAGCACTGCAAAAAGAAGCGAGATGAAGTCCTGTGAAGCCGGGAAGATCTTCCGGCCGGATTCACCGCGTCCGCACGCCTACACATGCTGCCATCAACGCTGCCCGGGGCCTGGTGTGTACTGTGTGCCCATGCCCATGTGGCCCACGTGTAAGGATTTTTTTACAAATATTATCCTCTGCAATTCGCCATGACGGGATCTTCCTTCCGTCATAGGGGATGGCGGGATGTTCCTTCCGCCTTGGCGGTGGCGGAATGACGCCATGGGGCCCACTAGCGCGAGAGCGAAGTCGAGCCTCCCGTCAGCGCCAAGTCAAACCTCCCCTTTGGCCCGGCCATGGGGCCAACCTCATCCTGCCATTCCTCCTGGGGGAAGGAATATCCCGCCAATAGGGGGTGGCGGAAGGAACATCCTCCCCCCCCCCCGTGGCGGGAGGTGACACGTGTCGCCTTTTCAGTCTTCCGCCAGAGCATTTTTGCTTTTGCGACGTGATGAGGGCATTTTTAGTGATGATAAATTGGAGAGGAACATATTTGTAAAAAAATCACGTGTAAGCCTCGGAGGATAAAGTCCATTTCTGCCACGTCACGACGTCAGCTCAGGTTCTCCCTCATCTTGTGCTAGAGTCATCTCAGTTTCTTTTCGTTTTTTTAAAGCTACGGCCACGGAAATTACCGGAGAGCTGTAAAAAAAGGGGTACAGTACTTTGGATTTAGGTAAATACGGGGATGGCTTGTACGGAGTATATGTATATCTGTAATCATTTGGAAAATGAACAAACTTGAAGAACAACCTGAGGGAGAAGGAGAATGAAAAGGAGGAGAGAAGCCGGAAACGGTGTAACACTGACGAACGAAGCAGATAAGCACCAAACTTGCTGAGTCGTACTGTATTAATATGCTACGTCACGCCCGTTTTCTCTGGCCGTTGCAACCCTGCTTTCAGGGCTGCAACCGTACCGCACACCCGACATGCTAACACAAGGACTTAGCCAGATAGCCATTATTTCCCTAATCATGATTTATTAAAGATATTTCATCCACTAACAAGATAAGATATCATTTTCTAAAACCTCAAAAAAGGGATAATGGCCGTACTAAGGGCACAACCACTCGCCGGCTGTTCCCAAGCCCGAAATCCGAAACTAAATTTCGTTAGAAAGATATAGTAATTTTTGGTTTGAGAATGGTCGAATTCCCACCGCTCCTAGGTTTGTTTGCATTTTTTTGAAATTCGTCCAAACTTTGTCTAAATTCAAAAAAATTCATACTAAGTAAGGCGATTGCATTATATTATAGGCGAGTTTATGAATACTTTGTCAAATTCAGCAAGATAACCAAATTCGACTTACAGTAGGCTAAAAACATAAACACGCGGGGAAATCCTAGTCTAGTTCATGTCGAGGCAGCAATAGAATGTTGTGTAGTCGCCCTCGTCGTTGTCGCTCGCCGGTCTGTAGCTTGGAGGCTAGGAGCTGCAACCCTGTTCGGCATCGCCGATGCGTCTCTGCTACAACGAGGGCCCCGACCCGCCCTCGTCGTCATCGGAGTCATCGATGAGGATGGCATAGACGTCCTGGTAGGCCCAATGTCGGCTCTGAGCAACGCGCGTGGCCTCCTCCTGCAGGCGACAGAGGCGTTTTGCCTCCTCGTGCTCCCAGTCCGATCTGGACCAAGCGCACGGGAGGCATCATTGGCGGGATGTCGTTGAGCAACGCCTCCATGGCCATCTTGAGGAGGAAGTCGTCCTCGGCCTCTGGGGAGGCCCACTCAGCCGCTCCATCTTCGGCGTGCGTATTGGCCCGCTGATGCTAGACTCCTTCTTCGGCGTGATGAGGCGAAGATGTCCGTGTGGCGCGATGGAGTGTGCTGCTGGTTGACGACGAGGCCGCTCGAGCGCGTGCGCGACGCCGAGCGTGGAGAATACTCAAGCTCCCGCTTCACTGACCGGAGCGACGATGTGAAGGGACGAGTCGTTCAACGCTGAGCCGGACGAGGGCTCGGCCGATGCCTACGAGGAGGACGACGCACCGACCATCCTCCTAGGCATCCAGGAGGCCGCGGCCCCGTGCCGCGACATGGACGGAGGCGAGCGTGGCAGATACCCTAGCTATGGGCTGTTGTCGGTCGAGATGTGTCGGGCACACTCCACCAGACACGCTGACCTTCGGCGTCGTCGCGTGCCGGGCTAGGCCTCTGCCTCGTGGTAGGCCAGCACGCGCTCCCGACGCTCGCAGAGGTACAAGTCCTAGTACTTCTCGTTCTTGGGGTTCTCCGCCTCCTCGGGGCCCATGTTGGCGATGGCGACCTGGATATCGTCAATCTTTTCGTTCCCTTCTAGCACCGGCAGAACGGATACACCGCCCACACTGAGCTTCCTGGTCGGTGGACACCGGAAATCCGACGGTGCCGAGTAGACGGCCTCATGGATAAACCGCGCCTCCACGGCTGGAGGAACCGGCGGTCAAAGCCGTTCGCCACTGCAGGGTCGGTGGGTACCTCTCCGCCATTGCTTCCGCTGAGCTTCTGTTCACCTATAACTTGGTAGATTGGGAAGAAAATTAAGGTGTGGAGGTGGGTGCTCGAAAGACATCGAGGGTGGCCGGCTTTTATAGCCATTTCGGAAAAGTGCGGCTAGGGCGGGATGGGTGTAGCGACGAGGGCGGAAAAAGACGGGAAGACACGCGGGCGGTGGCACGCCATTACGCCGCTCCGACGCGGGAGCCAAGACGAAGCGATGAGGATGAGATCGCGGTTCTCTCGTGACAGGGTACCAGCGCAATTTAAATCTTAGAAACACGAGTGGACGAATTTTGGTCGTTCGGATAAAAAAATTGGGTTGGGAGGGACTCTTGAGAATGCCAAGTGGAGCTGCTCTAACAATCACTCGTTATTCCTCGTCACCTCAAGTGTACCGGTAAGAATAGAGGAGCTCATCATGCTATACTAAGGATGACAATTTTACCCATGGGTACGGGTACGCGGGTATTGTACCTGCATGGGTAGAGTATGTACATACTTTTATACCCACGAATAATACATACCCTACACGTTAAGTTACGGGTGGTATGGGTATAGACCTGTATCTATAGGTATACCCATATCTTACCCGTTTAAACTGACATGTCAAATTTACCTGTAAAGTATCAACCTATGCAGCCACGAAGACTAGGGTCAAATATGTGATTGCGAATTCGAAAATTGATACTTTCATATACTCGTCTACCTATTATTAAGTAGAGATAATTGTCTTTTTTAAATATATGTATTGATGAACGTAAAATTGTGAATAACGTGTGTACTATTGGATCTACACACCGGGTATCTAATAGGTATGGATACCCGACGGGTATGTTATGGATAAAGTTTTATAACCGTGAATATGGGTATGGATAAATTTTTGTATCCATTGATTATATGGATATAAGTATGGTATTGCTCTACTTTTTCATACTACCACGTCCATTGCTATCTTTATGCTATACTATATATTCATGTTTTTTGGTAAAAAAAGAAACATGTGAGAAACCTCCAAAATAGTGCTCCGCCATTTGCAGCCTGCAGCTTTCTCTCAATATTTTTTTTCAGTCTGCACTGCAGCTCACCCTCATCGCCTCGCCGGCCGAGACCTTTTTCTCTTCAACACATTTAACGCCACCACCACCTCCCCTCCTGGAACGGCAACTGCGTGACCTCCTGCCCCTCCCACTACCGCTACCCCAGCCCCGGTCCACCCATCCCTCCCTCCCCTGCAGAGCAGAGCTCACACCACTACCTCCTACTCAGCTGGTACAAGCGCGCCGTCCGGGGGGCGCGATGGGCAACTGCCAGGCGGCTGAGGCGGCGGAGGTCATCATCCAGCACCCCGGCGGCAAGGTGGAGCGGCTCTACTGGCCCACGCCCGCCGCCGACGTCATGAAGACCAACCCGGGCCACTACGTCGCACTCGTCATCCTCCGCCTCTCCCCCGACGACAAGGCCCTCACCGGCGCCGAGGCCGCCGCCGCCGGAGCAGGCGCGGCCAAGATCACCAGGGTCAAGCTCCTCAAGCCCAAGGACACTCTCCACCTCGGCCAGGTCTACCGCCTCATCACCGCGCAAGGTTCGTCGATCCTATCCTCCTCCCTTGTCCGTGGCCCGGAGCTCTCTAGTTCCTGTGGCCTGGATTCGCCCGCCGCAGCAGTCTGGTTCTAAAATGAATCGTCCGTTTATTGTTCGTGCTGCGCAGAGGTGACCAAGGCGCTGAAGGCGAGGAAGAACGACAAGATGCGGCGGTGCGAGGCCATCAAGCAGCAGCACGAGCAGCTCCGGCGCGGCGACGGGGCGGGGCAGGGCGCCTGTGACAAGGTCAGTGACTATCCATTCTCCTCATGATAATCTCTCCTTACTAGAAGGAGCAATCTGCTTACTCCTCTACGCCTTCCTGCCTCCCCAGGACGCGAAGCGGGACAGCAAGGACCGGCACCGGAGCCCCGGCGGCGCGCAGGCGCAGCCGGCCGGGAGCGTTAAGGGCCGGAACTGGCGGCCATCCCTGCAGAGCATCTCCGAGGCCGCGGGCCAGAGCAGCAGCAGCAGCAGCATCTCTGAATCCGCTGCGAGCTGATTGCCGGATTAGCAGTCTGATTTTCTCCTTTTTTTCTCTTCTTTTGTTTTTCTTAGTATAAAGCGCTTGGTGTTGGGACCTACCTGAAAAAAAAACTTGTAAAAAATCAGAGTACCAGAGCAGCAGCTGCAGCAGCAGCAATAGGAAAGCTTGTTTCATCTCCCCGTGTAGTAATTGCCATGGTGAAACTGTGATGAGTGTTTTCCATGGCGTGGCCTGCTGCGACTTGGCAGTCTCAAAGCCCTGTTTTGAACGCAGGAGTTTGTCCAATTCTTGCGATTCCGCAATCTCGGAAGTGCCATTTGGAACGCAAGAATCTCCCCAATTATTATTGCAACTTCCTAAACTGAATGCCCTGTTCGGACCGCAGAAATTCCGCCGATTGGCACGGCGACACCTACCTGGTCCTGGAGGCAGTGGCCTGTGGCACCGGAAATCTTACACGAGAGAGAGTGTCCAATAAAATGCTGTTCTTTTCAACACTTGCAAAATCATCAGGTTTGCATACACGATTGGGACGATTGGCGATCCGCTGGAACCAGATCGTGCTAGTTTTACCACTGATTACCCCCAATTCCACCCAGCACGACGCTTGCAAAACCATCAGATTTCCATACATGTTTCGCAGTCTGCTGAAACCAGATTACGCTACTAGTTTTATCACTGATGATGATACCCCGTAGTGGCATATGCTCCATCCAGAACTGCACGAGGTTCTAGACGATGAACTCGACCCATTTTGAATTTTCAGAAGGTTAGCGCAGTGTCAGGTGCCGGGCACATGCGTCTCAGCGTTTATAAAACTCGGCAGCCGATCGAGGGCAACAGCAGCAACACTGCTGGTGATTCTGATGTTTTGGTTTCAAGACAGTGTTGCTAACTAAGCTGGACCAGTGACAGTCAGTCGATCCACTTGGTGACTTGGACAGACCTCTCGGCGATGCCATTTGCCATTGCCAGCCCGGACAGTCGCCGTCCAAGGATGCCTGCTGCCAGTGAAGCACCAGCGAGGCCAGCAGCCGGCCTCCCTCCCTCCGCGTACGAGTAGCGATCATCCCCGGCGAGCGCACGTGTGGCTCCGCGCATCGACGGCAGCCGCCCACCGCTGCTGCGGTCTCGGGATCCGGTCTCGCCTGCTGTGTCCTGCACGCTGCACAAGATTCAGGGTCAGTCTCTGCATTTCGAACAACTGAAAACTGAAGTGTGCTCTGCTAATAAACAAATTGCTGATTGTACTGAGATCCGGATCCACAGGCCATGGCCAGTGCAGCAGGCCACTTAGTTTAGCTCATCAGCAGGCCAAAACCTGTCTTCTCAGAATAGTATTCCGGACTCCAGAGATGTTCTCTATGAGTTTTTTTTTTTTGGGTTGCCAGTGGTGGATCATGGAAGTTATCTGTTGCCCAGCTGGTAATTCCCGCGTCTGGTCCCTCAGATGTTCCAGATCCAGATCTTCTTACCACAGTTGCATCCGTGGCTGCTGGGAAGATTAACTGACAATCTGGCCTCGTGTGATCCATGCATCCATCTCGGCTCATGATTAAGTGAAGTGGCGAAAGCCTGATTAGCAGCGGCGTGCATGCCCAAAAGGCAGTGTGCTCTATCATTATTCAGAGGAAAGCGCAAAACTTTTTTGACCAACAAATCACTCAAACAAAGTGGTGCCGGAGATTGCGAAAAATATAAGGTAAGCCTGAAGAGGACTCGAGAGCAGAGAAATGTACTAGTACTACAAGTACTAGTACAAGATAATATAGTTGGGCATATATATATGAACATCATGATCAGGTATCATTAGATGAGATGTTGACAAAGCATCTGAAACTAGAGCTCCCCGGTCCAAACAAAACATACATGCAAAAGCACCATTAACACCTCCATCATCAACACATACTAAGCGTCTAGAATTACCATAGCTAATAACTGAACACAGCACGCATGCCTAAAATCTTCTGAACAAAGGCACATTTCTTGTCTTTGAATTCTCCACCTCCTTCCGAAAAATAATAAGAATCCTGCATCAGAAAGGTAACCGTTGAACCATAGCTATTAGTAAAGGATCGAATTGCCACGGGTAAATTTGAAAGGGGTCTTACATGGCAGATTAGGAAGGCTCAAGTACTCAGTCAATAAGATCACTGGTTGATGTATGGCTTGCTGAACCTACGGTAACACAAACAATGGTAAATACGAGAATGCGAGAGCATAATCAATGACAAAAGTGAGAGAATAGCACATACGGTTAGGTCCAAGCCAATCTTGAGTACAGACAAGCTGCTCAACCCAGTGTTTATGGCCTGACTCACAGATTGCAAGTTTTGCAGTCGTTGTTGGTGCCTCGTGATCGCTCTTGTACGGTATAGCCAATATATCACGTGCCATTCGAGCAATAGTAGGGTAGGTCAGGTTATGCTCCTTCCACCACTGAAGAACACTCATCGGACCTCTACAGTAACCTCGCTGATGCAAGTACTGACCCAGTTCTGTCATTGGCCGCACTTCACTACAATCGTCTCTATAATGGTTGCAATATGCCGGTGACAAACCATCTTCATTTATACCGTCTTCATTCACAACAGTTTCCTTGCTAGTTCTAGACCCAGAACTGCAGCTACGGTCATCCACCTGACCAGAATATTCGTAGTAGAGGCCGAGCAATGTATCGCGCACATCATCACTATAACCATCTGTGTCAGCTTTACTGTAACGCCCAGATCTGGTGACGTGTTGCAGACTGTACGAAGGATCCATGACTAGAGGCATACATAAATGCAAGCAGCAGGGTTTCCAATACTTCTTGAACTCCTGCTGCATCTTCTTTAGCATATTGGAGAATGATCCATCTGCATAGTGCTCAAGCCCGTAGCGCAAATCACGCTTCACGTCCCGTATCTTGTCAAATAAGTGGACTGGATCACGAAGACACTGAACAAGGTCCATGTACTGATGAAACTCTTCCAAGGTCTCACACATCTTATGCGCCTCGCCCCAGTCTTCTTGAGATGGTGCATAGTTGTAGTTCGGATAGTGCACTGCTGAAGCGATAGGACCCATCGTATGTTTAGAACAGTTTGCTGACCTCTCCATGATTTTGTCAAGTTCATCCAGCCCCACCTGAATAACCCGATCAAATAAATGAGTTCCATAACGTACCACAAATAAGCTCTGATTTGCACAGCTTGAGTTCTCTTTCTGGAGACGTGCTTTCACATTTGAAGCCACTGAATCATCAATAAATGCATCATCCAGTATAATGCTGAAAACTTTTCCACAAAGGCCCCAATCTCGAATAGCCAACAATATGACATCACTCATTTCTTCTGCACTGCAAATAGTATCCATGGCACGAAATGTGATGATCTTCTGTTGCCTCTCCCATTCATCATCAATGTAATGAACAGTCAAGCACAAGAACGCCGAGAGCGGATCATAGTGCCAAACGTAAACACTCAAGCAAACCCGACTACACAAATCTGCAAATTTCTCCTTCAGCTTGGCCTTTTCATCCTCGAACACATCCAAAAATGTAGACATCAAGTCAGGGTAGGATGGCATTTTGACCATGGGATTCAATAAACCAACAGACTTCCTGAATCCTCCATGGTCCATCATCGAGGGCAGGTAACCATGTATCGCCAATTTCCTAACAAGTTCACCATGGGATCCATCCTGACAAACGTCCTGATTCTTCCGGCTCATATCAGTAGGAATGACCTCCTGTCCAGGCAATGCAAGTTCCTCGTGGCACTGGTTCTTTGTATTCTCATTGATGGGATTGTCGGGCAAGGCATGATTTTCCTGCTCAGCCGTAGCTAGTTCGTCACGGGACCCATTTTGATCAACTTGTTGACTCTTTGTTTTCATGTCCGTGGGAATGTCAGGCAATTCAAGATCATTCTGCTCAGGTGCTCCAAGTTCCTTGTGAGACACACTCTGATTAACCTCCTCACCCTTCTGATTAGTTTCATTGGGAATGTCAGGCAAAGCAAGATCCTTCTTCTCGGGCCTTGCATCTGCTTTGCCCAAGCATTTCTTCTGGCTGGTGGGAAAGAACGATAGCTTCTTCTGTGTCGGATCAGAGCCAGCTGATGGCGTAAGCTTCTGCTGCATTGGCCTCTTCTGGGTCCGGGGACTGCACGTGGCCTGGTGCTTAAGCAGATTGCTAGTGCCACTTGAGCTGTTGCTATTGAAGACCTGGTGGCAGTGCATGCACTCAGCCTTCGTGACCTTCCCGTCGACGTAGATGGGTGTGAAGTCATCCCATACCTTCGACCGGAGCCGTTTCGGCCTTGTGCGTGTGACCAGTGCACGGGAGACGCTGCCAGTGTTGTCCTCTTGTTCCACCATGTTGATGCCACTGTCAACTTCCTCTTCCATGCCTGGGTACAAAAAAGGACAGAACCTCTGAAATGTAGCCAATTGAAAAAATAATGTGTTTTGACTTTACAGCATTTCTTGATATAATCAAACAAATTCTTTGTGGAGCATTAATGGTACAGATTAGCAATTGACTAATTCATATCAAATTGGACCAGACAACCCAGTTTGGAGGACAGGTGACATGTAGAGGAATAAATGGAGACAAACAAAGTTTGGACTATCCAAACTGATCGAATCAAATTAGCAGCAGACGCACTCTCAAAGACCTACATAAATTTTATAATTCATATGGGTTAAGGGAGATGATACTATTCACTATTCTCTCCCCTTATTCCTCAAACAACAACAAAAAATTCCCCCCTCCCTACAGAATACCGAAGCATATGCGAGAATCACATTCTTGATCCACACCGACACATCGAGGCAGAAGTAATGTACTCTTCGCAGGGTATCTAATCAGATCGGATGCACATGCTCGAACGAACAGCAAAAGGATAATCTACCGAGCAAAAACAAACAGGACCGCAGTATTATCGACAGAGGGAGGAAGGGCGAGAGTTCCAGAAGGCACATACCACCGATGGGTCAGACGCGGCGGGTCAGAGTGGACTGGATCCTGATCCCTGGTGTGTTCCTTCTCCCCGGATGATAACTGAGGTGAGAGGGGGCTGAGATTTATTTTTCTTCACGGGGGGAAGAGACGAGATGGATATACTGTGGAGGGAGGTGAAAAGATAGAGAACATTTCGCGCCGCTTTTCCCCGCGCATTCCCTACCGCTATGCCTTCTGCCTTAGCAGGGATTTGTGGGCTACTGGGCTTACTACCTGAAAACCTATATTTCCGTCATAAGGCTACCGGGCTTAAGTACCTGAAAGCCTCCTATGTTTCGGCTCAATGGCTGGACTTGCTCGTAACTGCACATATGCCGTCCTCTTTTTTTTTTTTTTGACTTGCCGTCCTTTTTTCTAATTTTAGATTTCATCAGTAAACAGAAAAATTATATCAAGAGAAATCTACGAGTCTCCTGAATCTCTTGTACTGAACACAAATTATGATTTTCAAAGTTATCATCTTTTTGCACTCTCCGCATGTAAGAATTGTTACTGACTTTCGGGGAACATTGGCAGTGTTAAAAAACGTTCTGCACCAAAGTTTCCAAAGTCTGAAACTTTCTAGAACCTCAAATATTTTTTTCAAAGAAGGTTTCCGATTGTGGAAGTGACACAAATCAGATTAGCGGCATGTTTCTTAATTCTTATTAGAAAGATCAGCGATGTGTTGAAATGTCAAGGTAGTGCACCATTCTTCAGAACTCTGAACTTTTTGGACCAACAAATCAAGCTAGTCAAGGAATTAGCAAAGCGAGTAAACATTCCAGGCTAAGGAAACCATAATTCTTCAACTCAAGGCACCACCACATGATATAAGTGAACATCTCAACACATTGGTCTCACATGAAACGTTTGATCAGGTTGAAGTATCTGAAGCTAGAAGTAGTCGTTACTGGAAAAGCCGCCACTGCAAATACGTACATAGGAAAGCCTCATTACTGACCAGAATCTACTGTCAATCATATTTGACTAATCAACTTAACACACTACCCCCAAAACTGTCTAAACAGATGATCTTCTCTGTACAACATCTCAGCTTAGAACCCTGAATAAAAGAAGGTAACTAGTGAGCCATCACTGATAGGGTGGTTAAAGTAGGTAGATTAGGAGAGCAGCTTACATTCATGGAACATCAGCAAGACTGAAAATTCACTCGCTCGCGGAACCTACGATAACATGGAAACTACGGTTAGTGTTGGACTGTAACTGCATAACAATGAAAAGCTAATGATGTAGGCTATTACCGTCTGATCTGAGCCAGTCCTGAACACACACGACATGTTCAATCCAGCGTTCACTAGAGTCACAAAATGCACGCCTTGCAGTCCTTGTTGCTACGCTGTAGTCAGTACGAACTGGTATCGCTAGTATATCACGTGCCATCCGAGCAATTGTAGGAAAGGTGAGTTCATGCTCCTTCCACCAATGGAGAACACCCGACTCACCTGTAGAGAGACTACTAGGCTCTTGCATGTACCGATCAAGTTCTGTCACAGGTTGCTCAAAGTACGGATATTTATCGCTCTGATAATAGTCCATCAGTGTATCACCTCCCTTCACAGTAGTTCCTTTTCTAGGTTCAGATCCAGAAGTGCGGTTTGTGTCTTCCACCTGATCATCAGAATATTCATAGAAGAGGTCGAGCAATATGTCGTGCACTTGTTCAATATAATCTTCTATATCGTCATCAAACCTCCGCTTCCCTGGATGATAACTGCCCGCGTCAGACCAAAGACGGGACTTGATGCGTTTTAGACGGTACGAAGGATCCATGATCATAGGCATACAGATATGCACGCAGCAGAGTTTCCAGTGCTCCTTAAACTTCTTTTGCATCTTCACCAGCTCTTTGAAAATTGTTTTATCCCCCCAGAAATAGAAATCAGCATCACGATGCAACATTCTCTTGACATCCCACACCTTGTCAAAGAGGTCAGCTGGATTGCAACAATTGTGTATTTCATCTGTGTGTCCTTGCAGACCTTCTAAGATCTTACAAATGTTCTTTGCATTGGTCCAGCCTTCTGGTGATAATGCATATCTGTGGTTTGGATAATGTACTACTGAAGGAATGTGGCCCTTTGTATACTTAGAATACTTTGTTGACTTGTCCATCACTTTTTCAAGTTCATCCTTCCCAACCTGTATGACCTGATTAACAAGATGTGTTGCATACCGTATCACAAACAAGCTCTGATTTGCCGAGCGAAGGTTCCATTTTTGGAGACTGGCTTTGACATGTGAGGCTACTGAATCATCCAGAAATGTATCATCCAGTGTAATGCTGAAAACCTTGTCACTAAGACCCCAATCTTTAATAGCATACAATATAGACTGGCTCAGTTCCTCTGCATTGCAGGAACGGACAGCATGAAAATTGATGATATTTTTCTGCTTCTCCCATTCATCATCAATATAATGAACACTCAAGCACAGGAATGGTGAGCGCAAATCATAGTGCCACACATAAGCACTCAAGCAAACTCGACTGCGCAAAGCTGCAAACTTCTCCTTCAGTTTGGTTTTTTCTTTGTCAAACAGTCTCCAACAGTACCCATACATGTCGAATTCGGCCGGCATCTTGACCATAGGATTCAGACAAGTAACAAACTTAGTGAACCTATCATGGACCCTTATCAATGGTGGGTGCCCGTGCTCAGCGAATATCCTGAAAAGTTCTTCATGCTGCTTACCCTGATCAGCCTCCGGAATCTTCTGATTAGTGGGAATACCCTGCTCAGGCACTGCAGGTTCCTCATGCGACTTAGTCTTCTGATCTTTGTCAATGGGAGTGTCACGCGAGGCAAGTTTCTTCTGCTCATTTGTTGCAAGTTCCTCTTGAGATAAATTATGATCGACCTCCTGATTCTTCTTATCCATGCCATTACGAATGTCAAGCAAAGCAGGACCCTCCTTCTCAAGAACTGCATCTGCTGTGCCCAAGCATTTCTTCTGGCTGGTGACCGAGAACATGAGCTTCTTCTGTGTCGGACCAGAACTGACTGCAACGGTGCTCTTCTGGGTAGATGGCAAGATTTGAAGCTTCCCTTGCATTGGCCTTTTCAGGGCACTAGAGCTGCACTTGGACTGGTGCTTTAGCAGGTTGCTAGTGCCACTCAAGCCGACATTGTAAACCTGGTGGCAGTGCATGCATTCAGCCCTTGCAAGCTTCTCCCCAACAAAAATGGGTGTGAAGTCATTCCATGCCTTTGAACGGAGCCTTTTCAGGTTTCTGCCTGAAAATGATGGGCCGGGGACGCTGCCAGTGCTCTCCTCTTGTTCTGCCATGTTGTTGGCACTGTCTACCTCATCTTCCATGCCTATTTAACGAAACATGTAGTCATCTGAGTATGCAGCCATTGAGTAAATATTGTTAACTGATACGAGAACATTTCCTGATATCTGAACATCCCTGATGATATCGAGCAAATTCTTTACAGGTAATTAAGTGAAAGTTGTTTAGCAGATGACTGAATATCAAACAGGCCAAACGGACCGGAAGACTAAAACTGGAAATCAACATTGTACAGCATAAAACGTTGTACAGTTTGGGTACTGTTTATACTGTACATCATCAGATCAGTGAGCGAACCAGACAAGTACCACTTCGAACAATAGATGTAAAGGGTATATAATATGTTATGCGTGTATATGTCACGGCCAGTGGTAGTATTCAGACAGATTGGAATATATGCCATTGTAGAAACATACTGCAACAACAAAAGAGAACCACACATACCGGTAAGTATTTTCATCTCGTCCTTGCCGCCCGGATTGGGGCCATCAAATTCCTGGTCCATACCTACATACTGGTAAAGAAGCAAATTATTCATCGCAACCAGCCAAGCACGCACATGAGGAAATGAAACATCCAGAATTAAAATCCACCAAGAAAAAGTAGTACTCGTAGGTGGCAACGAGCGTCTCGTCCACAAGAGAGAGGGGGGAGATCCAGAATTCAGGAAAGCACATACCGATCTTCCCAGAGGTTCCTGGGGGCTCGTGCCGATCAATCGCAGCGGATAGGTGAGGCGCAATCTGAGCCAGGATTTTCTTTTCGCCTTCTTTTCCCGGAAGATGGGGAGGATGGAGGGAAAAAGGGAACCACTTTGGAGCCGCCGCTTTTCCGCGTGAAGTCCTTCTGTTCCTGCCTCGGTGTATCTCAACAATATTAGAAGAAGCCCACTGTATTTCAGCCCAACCAACGCGGCATGAGTGAGTCCTCGCTCGGAGCTTCTTTCTTTTAACTTAACCGCGGTCGGGAGCTTTTTTTTTTTTAACTTAACCGCATTCCAATTGTGTGGCCCAAATCGAACACCAAATGTGTCCGATTATGTCCATTTGGTATGCCCGCTCTCACGTGGAGGAGTTTCTTTATTTCAAATTCATGGGTATATTTGCCTTTCTTTTTTATATAGTTTTTGGTCAATTTGCTTGTTGTAAATGCATATATAGAAGGTAGAAGTAGATTCTAGAGATCCTAGCATCTTCGTCTAGCCTAGTCATCAGAGTCAGAGTAGTAGTAACATCGGCACATAGTATGATTAAAGACCTAATGGTGAGCATGGCGTTGTTGTCATACTTGAGGACGAGGAAGTGTCCAACTTCTGCGCGCGGACAAACTCCTTCCAACTGTTGGAAGAAAATTGCATTTTACTACCAAATTAAGGCTAGGGCTTAAAAAAATCTACCATAGGAATTTTGCAAAAACTACCCACTCGTTTGCCTAATTGTTGCAAGACTATTAGATCTATGTAACCGATGATTTTAAGTCGTTTGACACCATTTCTGACAAGATGTACTCACTGTCAGGCTAACAAGGCATGATGAGCCGGTGTGTTTTTCCAGATAACACCTCCATATATTGTATCTTGTGTCATATTTCTATATTTATTAAAAGCAAAATGATGATGTCACATGGTGTCACGTTTCGATAAAATTACTAAAAAAAATGCCACAACAACAACCAAATGTCCCTATTTTTTAGATGTGCATGACGCGTATGGAAAAAAGAGTGTGCATGCCATGCCGTACAGACCTCCTAGGAAAACGATCGATTAGTATTTGAACTGTAGTTCTCTCATGTAACCCACGTCCGCCTAAGACTAGTCATAATGGGAAGTATCATATAGTAGTATCATGCATATGATACTAGTATATGATACCATCTCCACAATGCATAGTATCATATAGTAGTATCATAATCTTGGTGTATTTATTGTTTTATAGAATCCCGATGTAAAATTGTGGACAAGATTTGTTTAGAATTATTATTTTTAGTTTTATGTGCTATGATACCATATCTACCTATGATACCAACACAATCTCTTTCATCATTAATTGTTATGACACATAAGCATTTTGCATGCATGTGGTACATGATACCACCTATGATACCCCCATTGGGGCTAGTCTAAACCGTTGGTTTAGTTCAGTTAGATAATAGTGACATGTCCTGCGCATATTTTTCTCATCCTCCACCTATCCAGGTACCATTACAGGAATGACGCCGTGCGTGGCCAGGCCAGCCCCGTTTCCGTGTCCTTGGTGTAGCCTAGCACTATTAAGGTGTCCGCGTGGCGTCGCCAACCCTATGCATACCGTCGGCGTAGGGGGTGTCCGCGTGGGACTTGCCGGCCTGGCCGGGACGGATCCCTAACGCTTAACTTACTCGTTTCTTTAGAATCTGTTTTCGTAAAGCAATTCATATATTGTTCTCAATACTATGGTATCAATCATATTAACTCTTATATCATCATGTCACATGTTTATATTTTTTGAAATTACAAACAACTAGCATGGGGACCCTCGCAAATGCGAGGGCATATCCTATTGTTGATGTCTTTGTTGTGGAAAAATTGGTTAAAGACATTAATACCATCTCAAATTGTATAGAAAACAAAAATTATATAGCCATGATCTATGCCTAATATATATCACATGTGTAGAAGACAACTTTGGTCGTCTTTAATTTATGGGTGAAAGATTATTTGGATATTTCCAAAATACTACTCACTCTCATCCATAATAAATGTTCCTAATTTAGTATAACTGTACTAAATGAGTGGCACTTATTATGGATATGAGGAGTGCGTTATTGACTATATGTGAAGTTTGTGCATGAGATTAAATTGGTTTATATAATGTTTTGAGCGTGACCTAGCTAGCAGTTTTTATGCGATTTTAAAGGCAAGATTACACTAGAGGAAAAAGGGCCATCCGTTCGCGACCCCTGGGAGCATTAGTCCCGGTTGCGCCACCAACTGGGACTAATGCTGGCACGCGTCCCGGTTGGAGCGGGCACGGGGCCAAGGGCATGGGTCCCGGTTGGTAAGGGGGCATGCGTCCCGGTTGGAGCCACCAACCGGGACTAAAGGTTTGGCCACAGCCACATGGCGTGGCACGCACCTTTAGTCCCGGTTGCTGGCTCCAACCGGGACTAAAGACCCCTTGCCCTCTATAAATGCAACGCCCCAGCCCCCTCTGCCTCCACTCTGTTTTTTCGAATGGTGTAAGGTGTGAGGGTGTGTGCTAGTTTTTTCTCATGCATGCATTGAAGGTGTTTGTTGAAATGTTTGAGTGAAAAATCCAGTTGAATTTCTCATAGAACAAAAATATAGAAGGTGTCCGAGACGCACTTGAGCTTTCTCCTCTTTATTTCCCTCGATCGAGGTTAGCAATCTTATCTTTTCTAGGTCATTGATACAATTCATGTGTCGGTGTGAATTGGTTATTTCACTATTTATGATGTCTTGTTTTTTGATAAACTTACTTATATGATGCAGATGAACGGTCGGGAATGGATGTACGGTGACCGGCGGGTAGCCGGGTATATCAAAGGCGTGGATAAATTTATCGATGTGGCTACGGCAAACAAAGAGAATGGATTTATACGTTGTCCATGTGTTCAATGTCGGAACAACAAGGAGTACTCTTCCTCGAAAATCATTCGCGGCCACCTGATTATGAAAGGTTTCATGCCCAACTATAATTGCTGGACCAAGCACGGGGAAAGAGGGGTTATGATGGAAGATGGTGAAGAAGAAGATGATGATAACAACTATCATCATATGTTTCCTGAATACAGTGATACTGCAATGGAAGACAATGGAGAGGAAAAAGGTGAAGAACGGGCATCAGATGAGCCGGCTGATGAACTTGGTAGGGTCATTTCTGATGCAAAGCGAGACTGTGAAACAGAAAATGAGAAGTTGAAGTTAGAGGGCATGTTAGAAGATCACAAGAAATTGTTGTACCCAAATTGTGAAGATGGCAGCACAAAGCTCGGTACCACACTGGAATTGTTGCGATGGAAGGCAGAGTGTGGTCTAACTGACTCCTCATTTGAAAAGATGCTGAAAATAATGAAGCCGAAGTTTCCAAAACATAACGAACTTCCCGAGAGTACCTACGAAGCAAAGAAGACTCTCTGTCCTCTGGGATTAGATGTGCAAAAGATACATGCATGCATTAATGACTGCATTCTCTACCGCGGTAAGGAGTATGAGAATTTAGATAAATGCCCGGTATGCAACGCGTTGCGGTATAAGATCAGACGAGATGACCCTGGTGATGTTGAGGGAGAGCCCCTCCGGAAGAGGGTTCCTGCTAAGGTTATGTGGTATGCTCCTATAATACCAAGGTTGAAACGCATGTTCAGAAACAAAGAGCATGCCAGGTTGTTGCGATGGCACAAAGAAGACCGTAAGAAAGACGGGGAGTTGAGACACCCTGCTGATGGGTCACAGTGGAGAAAAATCGAGAGAGACTTCCCAGACTTTGCAGGTGACGCAAGGAACTTATGGTTTGGTCTAAGTACGGATGGCATGAATCCTTTTGGGGAGCAGAGCTGCAGTCACAGCACCTGGCCCGTGACTCTATGTATCTACAACCTGCCTCCTTGGTTGTGCATGAAGCGTAAGTTCATTATGATGTCAGTGCTCATCCAAGGCCTGAAGCAACCGGACAACGACGTTGATGTGTATCTTAGGCCATTAGTTGAAGAACTCTTACAGTTGTGGGGCAAACCAGGTGTACGTGCGTGGGATGAGAACAAACAGGAGCCATTTAATCTACGAGGGTTTTTATTCGTAACCATCAATGATTGGCCTGCTCTTAGTAACCTTTCAGGACAGACAAACAAAGGATATAAGGCATGCACCCACTGTTTAGATAAGACCGAAGGTACATATTTGCATAAATGCAAGAAGGTTGTGTACCTAGCGAATCGACGATTTCTTCCGACCAATCATCCCGTAAGAAAGAAAGGCAAGCATTTTAAAGGTGAGGCAGATCACCGGAAGAAGCCTGAACTCCCTGCTGGTGATGATGTATTTGGTATGGTCAAGGACATAGAAGTAATCTTTGGAAAGAGTCTCGGCGGTAAATCAGTTCCGAACGACGTCGCTACAGGACACGCACCCATGTGGAAGAAGAAATCTATATTTTGGGAGCTGCCATATTGGAAAGTCCTGCGTGTCCGCTCTTCAATCGACGTGATGCACGTGACGAAGAATCTCTGCGTGAACCTGCTAGGATTCCTAGGCGTGTATGGTAAGACAAAAGATACACCTGAAGCACGGGAGGACCAACAAATTATGAAAGACCCAAATAACATGCATACAGATAACAAGACGGATAAAGGGCGTCACTTAAGTCGTGCCAGCTATGCTCTTACCAAAGCAGAGAAGGAAATCTTTTTTGAAGTCCTTTACAGTATCAAGGTGCCGTCGGGCTTCTCATCTAATATAAAGGGGATAATAAATATGGCAGAGAAAAAGTTCCAAAACCTGAAGTCTCATGACTGTCACGTGATTATGACGCAGTTGCTTCCGATTGCATTGAGGGGGCTTCTACCGGAAAATGTTCGAGTACCCATTGTGAAGCTGTGTGCATTCCTCAATGCAATATCTCAGAAGGTAATCAATCCAGATATTCTGCCAAGGTTACAGAAGGATGTGGTACAATGTCTTGTTAGTTTTGAATTGGTGTTCCCACCATCCTTCTTCAATATTATGACGCATCTCCTGGTTCATCTAGTGGAAGAGATTGCCATTCTCGGTCCGGTATTTCTGCACAATATGTTCCCCTTTGAGAGGTTCATGGGAGTCTTAAAGAAATATGTTCATAACCGTTCTAGACCAGAAGGAAGCATCTCCAAGGGATATGGAACAGAGGAGGTCATTGAGTTTTGTGTTGACTTTATTCCTGACCTTAAGCCGATTGGTGTTTCTGACTCGCGGCATGAGGGAAGACTAAGTGGAAAAGGCACGCTGTGAAAGAAAGCAATGATATGTAGGGACGGGGATTCTTTCACTAAAGCACACTACACAGTTCTACATAATTCCACCTTGGCAGCTCCGTATATCGAGGAACACAAGAATATTGTACGCTCCAAAAACCTGGGGAAGCCTGAATCATGGATTACAGATGAACACATGAAGTCTTTCGGTGGTTGGATGCGGACACATCTCTTGAATGACACCACTGTTGGAGATCAGCTATACTTGTTGGCCGCGTCACCATCTTCTACTGTATTGAATTTCCAAGGGTACGAAATAAATGGGAATACATTCTACACGATCGCCCAAGATAAAAAGAGCACCAACCAAAATAGTGGTGTCCGCTTTGATGCAATAGACGAGAATGGACAAAAGGACACATATTATGGTTACATAGAGGAGATATGGGAACTAGACTATGGAGTCTCTTTTAAGGTCCCTTTGTTTCGCTGCAAATGGGTCAACCTGAATGGGGAAGGGGTAAAGATAGACCAGTTGTACGGAATGACAACAGTGGATCTCAACAATCTTGGTTATAGAGATGAACCATTCGTCCTAGCCAATGATGTGTCTCAGGTTTTCTATGTGAAGGACATGTCCTCCAGACCGAAAAAAAGAAAAAATATGCAAACAAATACATCATATGATGAGCCAAAGCGTCACATAGTTCTTTCAGGGAAAAGAAACATCGTGGGAATCGAGGACAAGACAGACATGTCAGAAGATTATAATAAGTTTGATGAAATTCCGCCCTTCATAGTGAAAACTGACCCAAGCATTCCGTTAAGTAAAGAAGATGCTCCATGGTTACGTCTGAAGCGGTCATAAGGAATGACATATGCCAAGAAGTTCATGCTCATATTATGTAACTCTAGTTCATGTCTTTCGCGGTTTGTGGCTTGACCGAAGGATATCTTTCGCGGTTTGTGGCCTTTAGTCCCGGTTTTGTAGTCTCAGTTTTTAATATTAATAAATGTCTTGAGTGTTAGTCCCATTTTGTGGCTGGACCGGGAGTGCCTCTATGACCAGTTTCTTGGAGATGCCGGAGGACTGGGCTCCGTCGGCATCTCCCTGAAACTGGTCGTAGTGGTGGCCCTGCTTTTGAAAACCATCTTGCAGCTTGTAACTTCACTAACTAGATCAATACGCCTCGGAGCTAACTAATTTCACATATTAGGGAGTGCCTCTATGACCAGTTTCTCGGAGATGCCGGAGGACTGGGCTCCGTCGGCATCTCCCTGAAACTGGCCGCAGTGGTGTCCCTGCTCTCGAAAACCATCTTGCAGCTTGTAACTTCACTAACTAGATCAATACGCCTCGGAGCTAACTAATTTCACATATTAGGGAGTGCCTCTATGACCAGTTTCTCGGAGATGCCGGAGGACTGGGCTCCGTCGACATCTCCCTGAAACTGGCCGCAGTGGTGTCCCTGCTCTCGAAAACCATCTTGCAGCTTGTAACTTCACTAACTAGATCAATACGCCTCGGAGCTAACTAATTTCACATATTAGGGAGTGCCTCTATGACCAGTTTCTCGGAGATGCCGGAGGACTGGGCTACGTCGGCATCTCCCTGAAACTGGCCATAGTGGTGTCCCTGCTCTCTAAAACCATCTTGGAGATGCCTCAAACTGGCTGGAGGACTGGACTCACAAGGATGCATATTTATAGTACAAGCAGCTCGGCATAATGTCGACACTCACGACATAATGTCGACACTCACCCCTATTATTAGTGCTGACTCATCTTTAGTCCCGGTTGGTGTCTCCAACCGGGACTAAAGGTTCATCTTTAGTCCCGGTTGGTGACACCATCCGGGACAAGGTACAAGCCGCACGACATAATGTCGACACTCACCCCTATTATTAGTGTTGTCTGGCCCACTCTGCCACAATCCCTTTAGTCCCGGTTTGTGACTACATCCGGGACTAAATGTGTGCCGAACAATGATCATGTTTTGAAAAAACCTTCACAAAATGACCTATCATGTTCGAGGTTTCATGGCTTTCGGTCCAAATGACCGATGTTATATGCTGAATCACGGCATAGTTTGTGATGTTGTGCCCATATTATGCATGTGTGTGGACATTGGTATGTAGAACAATGTTGCAGGAGGAAGTTTTCCTTTTTGTCGCACGGAAAATCCCTTTTCCATTTTCCGAGCGCAAAAAACGGGTCGTTTTGTGAAGTAACCACCAAAATGCCGTTTCAGAATGCTACCGTCCTATTTTCCTAAAATACTAGACCACCTTACATGGACTATATCCCAACCGGTACATCTCAAACCTTTTCGTCCATCCCGGGTAAAAAGGACAAATGTCTGTCGAATCGGCAGGAAGTGGGTCCGGTTTGTACTACAGGTACATGATCTATCGCCCGTGATTTTTTTGAAAAAATCATTTTTAGACTCGCAATATGTGGTTTCTTCAGAGATCCAATGCAAGTTCTAACGATGCCCGTCCCCTATCTTCATGCACACCGGTTCGACCATAGTTAGAAATTCAGATAATTCAAAACGGGCATAATAAATTCAAAAAAAATCCGAACAATGAAAATCCTTCGCGTGGTGTCATATTATGTTACATAGTTGAAAGGAAAAATACCAGACTTGGTATATTGATCATGTTTCGAAAAAATCTTCACAAAATGACCTATCATGTTCGAGGTTTCATGGCTTTCGGTCCAAATGACCGATGTTATGTGCTGAATCACGGCATAGTTTGTGATGTTGTGCCCATATTATGCATGTGTATGGACATTGGTATGTAGAACAATGTTGCAGGAGGAAGTTTTCCTTTTTGTCGCACGGAAAATCCCTTTTCCATTTTCCGAGCGCAAAAAACGGGTCGTTTTGTGAAGTAACCACCAAAATGCCGTTTTAGAATGCTACCGTCCTATTTTCCTAAAATACTAGACCACCTTACATGGACTATATCCCAACCGGTACATCTCAAACCTTTTCGTCCATCCCGGGTAAAAAGGACAAATGTCTGCCGAATCGGCAGGAAGTGGGTCCGGTTTGTACTACAGGTACATGATCTATCGACCGTGATTTTTTGAAAAAATCATTTTTAGACTCGCAATATGTGGTTTCTTCAGAGATCCAATGCAAGTTCTAACGATGCCCGTCCCCTATCTTCATGCACACCGGTTCGACCATAGTTAGAAATTCAGATAATTCAAAACGGGCATAATAAATTCAAAAAAAATCCGAACAATGAAAATCCTTCGCGTGGTGTCATATTATGTTACATAGTTGAAAGGAAAAATACCAGACTTGGTATATTGATCATGTTTCGAAAAAACCTTCACAAAATGACCTATCATGTTCGAGGTTTCATGGCTTTCGGTCCAAATGACCGATGTTATGTGCTGAATCACAGCATAGTTTGTGATGTTGTGCCCATATTATTCATGTGTGTGGATATTGGTATGTAGAACAATGTTGCAGGAGGAAGTTTTCCTTTTTGTCGCACGGAAAATCCCTTTTCCATTTTCCGAGCGCAAAAAACGGGTCGTTTTGTGAAGTAACCACCAAAATGCCGTTTCAGAATGCTACCGTCCTATTTTCCTAAAATACTAGACCACCTTACATGGACTATATCCCAACCGGTACATCTCAAACCTTTTCGTCCATCCCGGGTAAAAAGGACAAATGTCTGCCGAATCGGCAGGAAGTGGGTCCGGTTTGTACTACAGGTACATGATCTATCGCCCGTGATTTTTTGAAAAAATCATTTTTAGACTCGCAATATGTGGTTTCTTCAGAGATCCAATGCAAGTTCTAACGATGCCCATCCCCTATCTTCATGCACACCGGTTCGACCATAGTTAGAAATTCAGATAATTCAAAACGGGCATATTAAATTCAAAAAACATCCGAACAATGAAAATCCTTCGCGTGGTGTCATATTATGTTACATAGTTGAAAGCAAAAATACCAGACTTGGTATATTGATCATGTTTCGAAAAAACCTTCACAAAATGACCTATCATGTTCGAGGTTTCATGGCTTTCGGTCCAAATGACCGATGTTATGTGCTGAATCACGGCATAGTTTGTGATGTTGTGCCCATATTATGCATGTGTGTGGACATTGGTATGTAGAACAATATTGCAGGAGGAAGTTTTCCTTTTTGTCGCACGGAAAATCCCTTTTCCATTTTCCGAGCGCAAAAAACGGGTCGTTTTGTGAAGTAACCACCAAAATGACGTTTCAGAATGCTACCGTCCTATTTTCCTAAAATACTAGACCACCTTACATGGACTATATCCCAACCGGTACATCTCAAACCTTTTCGTCCATCCCGGGTAAAAAGGACAAATGTCTGCCGAATCGGCAGGAAGTGGGTCCGGTTTGTACTACAGGTACATGATCTATCGCCCGTGATTTTTTGAAAAAATCATTTTTAGACTCGCAATATGTGGTTTCTTCAGAGATCCAATGCAAGTTCTAACGATGCCCGTCCCCTATCTTCATGCACACCGGTTCGACCATAGTTAGAAATTCAGATAATTCAAAACGGGCATAATAAATTCAAAAAAAATCCGAACAATGAAAATCCTTCGCGTGGTGTCATATTATGTTACATAGTTGAAAGGAAAAATACCAGACTTGGTATATTGATCATGTTTCGAAAAAACCTTCACAAAATGACCTATCATGTTCGAGGTTTCATGGCTTTCGGTCCAAATGACCGATGTTATGTGCTGAATCACGGCATAGTTTGTGATGTTGTGCCCATATTATGCATGTATGTGGACATTGGTATGTAGAACAATATTGCAGGAGGAAGTTTTCCTTTTTGTCGCACGGAAAATCCCTTTTCCATTTTCCGAGCGCAAAAAACGGGTCGTTTTGTGAAGTAACCACCAAAATGCCGTTTCAGAATGCTACCGTCCTATTTTCCTAAAATACTAGACCACCTTACATGGACTATATCCCAACCGGTACATCTCAAACCTTTTCGTCCATCCCGGGTAAAAAGGACAAATGTCTGCCGAATCGGCAGGAAGTGGGTCCGGTTTGTACTACAGGTACATGATCTATCGCCCGTGATTTTTTGAAAAAATCATTTTTAGACTCGCAATATGTGGTTTCTTCAGAGATCCAATGCAAGTTCTAACGATGCCCGTCCCCTATCTTCATGCACACCGGTTCGACCATAGTTAGAAATTCAGATAATTCAAAACGGGCATAATAAATTCAAAAAAAATCCAAACAATGAAAATCCTTCGCGTGGTGTCATATTATGTTACATAGTTGAAAGGAAAAATACCAGACTTGGTATATTGATCATGTTTCGAAAAAACCTTCACAAAATGACCTATCATGTTCGAGGTTTCATGGCTTTCGGTCCAAATGACCGATGTTATGTGCTGAATCACGGCATAGTTTGTGATGTTGTGCCCATATTATGCATGTGTGTGGACATTGGTATGTAGAACAATGTTGCAGGAGGAAGTTTTCCTTTTTGTCGCACGGAAAATCCCTTTTCCATTTTCCGAGCGCAAAAAACGGGTCGTTTTGTGAAGTAACCACCAAAATGCCGTTTCAGAATGCTACCGTCCTATTTTCCTAAAATACTAGACCACCTTACATGGACTATATCCCAACCGGTACATCTCAAACCTTTTCGTCCATCCCGGGTAAAAAGGACAAATGTCTGCCGAATCGGCAGGAAGTGGGTCCGGTTTGTACTACAGGTACATGATCTATCGACCGTGATTTTTTGAAAAAATCATTTTTAGACTCGCAATATGTGGTTTCTTCAGAGATCCAATGCAAGTTCTAACGATGCCCGTCCCCTATCTTCATGCACACCGGTTTGACCATAGTTAGAAATTCAGATAATTCAAAACGGGCATAATAAATTCAAAAAAATCTGAACAATGAAAATCCTTCGCGTGGTGTCATATTATGTTACATAGTTGAAAGGAAAAATACCAGACTTGGTATATTGATCATGTTTCGAAAAAACCTTCACAAAATGACCTATCATGTTCGAGGTTTCATGGCTTTCGGTCCAAATGACCGATGTTATGTGCTGAATCACGGCATAGTTTGTGATGTTGTGCCCATATTATTCATGTGTGTGGACATTGGTATGTAGAACAATGTTGCAGGAGGAAGTTTTCCTTTTTGTCACACGGAAAATCCCTTTTCCATTTTCCGAGCGCGCAAAAAACGGGTCGTTTTGTGAAGTAACCACCAAATGCCGTTTCAGAATGCTACCGTCCTATTTTCCTAAAATACTAGACCACCTTACATGGACTATATCCCAACCGGTACATCTCAAACCTTTTCGTCCATCCCGGGTAAAAAGGACAAATGTCTGCCGAATCGGCAGGAAGGAAGTGGGTTGTACTACAGGTACATGATCTATCGCCCGTGATTTTTTGAAAAAATCATTTTTAGACTCGCAATATGTGGTTTCTTCAGAGATCCAATGCAAGTTCTAACGATGCCCGTCCCCTATCTTCATGCACACCGGTTCGACCATAGTTAGAAATTCAGATAATTCAAAACGGGCATAATAAATTCAAAAAAAAATCCGAACAATGAAAATCCTTCGCGTGGTGTCATATTATGTTACATAGTTGAAAGGAAAAATACCAGACTTGGTATAATGATCATGTTTCGAAAAAACCTTCACAAAATGACCTATCATGTTCGAGGTTTCATGGCTTTCGGTCCAAATGAACGATGTTATGTGCTGAATCACAGCATAGTTTGTGATGTTGTGCCCATATTATTCATGTGTGTGGACATTGGTATGTAGAACAATGTTGCAGGAGGAAGTTTTCCTTTTTGTCGCACGGAAAATCCCTTTTCCATTTTCCGAGCGCAAAAACGGGTCGTTTTGTGAAGTAACCACCAAAATGCCGTTTTAGAATGCTACCGTCCTATTTTCCTAAAATACTAGACCACCTTACATGGACTATATCCCAACCGGTACATCTCAAACCTTTTCGTCCATCCCGGGTAAAAAGGACAAATGTCTGCCGAATCGGCAGGAAGTGGGTCCGGTTTGTACTACAGGTACATGATCTATCGACCGTGATTTTTTGAAAAAATCATTTTTAGACTCGCAATATGTGGTTTCTTCAGAGATCCAATGCAAGTTCTAACGATGCCCGTCCCCTATCTTCATGCACACCGGTTCGACCATAGTTAGAAATTCAGATAATTCAAAACGGGCATAATAAATTCAAAAAAAATCCGAACAATGAAAATCCTTCGCGTGGTGTCATATTATGTTACATAGTTGAAAGGAAAAATACCAGACTTGGTATATTGATCATGTTTCGAAAAAACCTTCACAAAATGACCTATCATGTTCGAGGTTTCATGGCTTTCGGTCCAAATGACCGATGTTATGTGCTGAATCACAGCATAGTTTGTGATGTTGTGCCCATATTATTCATGTGTGTGGATATTGGTATGTAGAACAATGTTGCAGGAGGAAGTTTTCCTTTTTGTCGCACGGAAAATCCCTTTTCCATTTTCCGAGCGCAAAAAACGGGTCGTTTTGTGAAGTAACCACCAAAATGCCGTTTCAGAATGCTACCGTCCTATTTTCCTAAAATACTAGACCACCTTACATGGACTATATCCCAACCGGTACATCTCAAACCTTTTCGTCCATCCCGGGTAAAAAGGACAAATGTCTGCCGAATCGGCAGGAAGTGGGTCCGGTTTGTACTACAGGTACATGATCTATCGCCCGTGATTTTTTGAAAAAATCATTTTTAGACTCGCAATATGTGGTTTCTTCAGAGATCCAATGCAAGTTCTAACGATGCCCATCCCCTATCTTCATGCACACCGGTTCGACCATAGTTAGAAATTCAGATAATTCAAAACGGGCATATTAATTCAAAAAAAATCCGAACAATGAAAATCCTTCGCGTGGTGTCATATTATGTTACATAGTTGAAAGGAAAAATACCAGACTTGGTATATTGATCATGTTTCGAAAAAACCTTCACAAAATGACCTATCATGTTCGAGGTTTCATGGCTTTCGGTCCAAATGACCGATGTTATGTGCTGAATCACGGCATAGTTTGTGATGTTGTGCCCATATTATGCATGTGTGTGGACATTGGTATGTAGAACAATATTGCAGGAGGAAGTTTTCCTTTTTGTCGCACGGAAAATCCCTTTTCCATTTTCCGAGCGCAAAAAACGGGTCGTTTTGTGAAGTAACCACCAAATGACGTTTCAGAATGCTACCGTCCTATTTTCCTAAAATACTAGACCACCTTACATGGACTATATCCCAACCGGTACATCTCAAACCTTTTCGTCCATCCCGGGTAAAAAGGACAAATGTCTGCCGAATCGGCAGGAAGTGGGTCCGGTTTGTACTACAGGTACATGATCTATCGCCCGTGATTTTTTGAAAAAATCATTTTTAGACTCGCAATATGTGGTTTCTTCAGAGATCCAATGCAAGTTCTAACGATGCCCGTCCCCTATCTTCATGCACACCGGTTCGACCATAGTTAGAAATTCAGATAATTCAAAACGGGCATAATAAATTCAAAAAAAATCCGAACAATGAAAATCCTTCGCGTGGTGTCATATTATGTTACATAGTTGAAAGGAAAAATACCAGACTTGGTATATTGATCATGTTTCGAAAAAACCTTCACAAAATGACCTATCATGTTCGAGGTTTCATGGCTTTCGGTCCAAATGACCGATGTTATGTGCTGAATCACGGCATAGTTTGTGATGTTGTGCCCATATTATGCATGTGTGTGGACATTGGTATGTAGAACAATATTGCAGGAGGAAGTTTTCCTTTTGTCGCACGGAAAATCCCTTTTCCATTTTCCGAGCGCAAAAAACGGGTCGTTTTGTGAAGTAACCACCAAAATGCCGTTTCAGAATGCTACCGTCCTATTTTCCTAAAATACTAGACCACCTTACATGGACTATATCCCAACCGGTACATCTCAAACCTTTTCGTCCATCCCGGGTAAAAAGGACAAATGTCTGCCGAATCGGCAGGAAGTGGGTCCGGTTTGTACTACAGGTACATGATCTATCGACCGTGATTTTTTGAAAAATCATTTTTAGACTCGCAATATGTGGTTTCTTCAGAGATCCAATGCAAGTTCTAACGATGCCCGTCCCCTATCTTCATGCACACCGGTTCGACCATAGTTAGAAATTCAGATAATTCAAAACGGGCATAATAAATTCAAAAAAAATCCGAACAATGAAAATCCTTCGCGTGGTGTCATATTATGTTACATAGTTGAAAGGAAAAATACCAGACTTGGTATATTGATCATGTTTCGAAAAAACCTTCACAAAATGACCTATCATGTTCGAGGTTTCATGGCTTTCGGTCCAAATGACCGATGTTATGTGCTGAATCACAGCATAGTTTGTGATGTTGTGCCCATATTATTCATGTGTGTGGATATTGGTATGTAGAACAATGTTGCAGGAGGAAGTTTTCCTTTTTGTCGCACGGAAAATCCCTTTTCCATTTTCCGAGCGCAAAAAACGGGTCGTTTTGTGAAGTAACCACCAAAATGCCGTTTCAGAATGCTACCGTCCTATTTTCCTAAAATACTAGACCACCTTACATGGACTATATCCCAACCGGTACATCTCAACCTTTTCGTCCATCCCGGGTAAAAAGGACAAATGTCTGCCGAATCGGCAGGAAGTGGGTCCGGTTTGTACTACAGGTACATGATCTATCGCCCGTGATTTTTTGAAAAAATCATTTTAGACTCGCAATATGTGGTTTCTTCAGAGATCCAATGCAAGTTCTAACGATGCCCATCCCCTATCTTCATGCACACCGGTTCGACCATAGTTAGAAATTCAGATAATTCAAAACGGCATATTAAATTCAAAAAAAATCCGAACAATGAAAATCCTTCGCGTGGTGTCATATTATGTTACATAGTTGAAAGGAAAAATACCAGACTTGGTATATTGATCATGTTTCGAAAAACCTTCACAAAATGACCTATCATGTTCGAGGTTTCATGGCTTTCGGTCCAAATGACCGATGTTATGTGCTGAATCACGGCATAGTTTGTGATGTTGTGCCCATATTATGCATGTGTGTGGACATTGGTATGTAGAACAATATTGCAGGAGGAAGTTTTCCTTTTTGTCGCACGGAAAATCCCTTTTCCATTTTCCGAGCGCAAAAAACGGGTCGTTTTGTGAAGTAAACCCAAAATGACGTTTCAGAATGCTACCGTCCTATTTTCCTAAAATACTAGACCACCTTACATGGACTATATCCCAACCGGTACATCTCAAACCTTTTCGTCCATCCCGGGTAAAAAGGACAAATGTCTGCCGAATCGGCAGGAAGTGGGTCCGGTTTGTACTACAGGTACATGATCTATCGCCCGTGATTTTTTGAAAAAATCATTTTTAGACTCGCAATATGTGGTTTCTTCAGAGATCCAATGCAAGTTCTAACGATGCCCGTCCCCTATCTTCATGCACACCGGTTCGACCATAGTTAGAAATTCAGATAATTCAAAACGGGCATAATAAATTCAAAAAAAAATCCGAACAATGAAAATCCTTCGCGTGGTGTCATATTATGTTACTAGTTGAAAGGAAAATACCAGACTTGGTATATTGATCATGTTTCGAAAAAACCTTCACAAAATGACCTATCATGTTCGAGGTTTCATGGCTTTCGGTCCAAATGACCGATGTTATGTGCTGAATCACGGCATAGTTTGTGATGTTGTGCCCATATTATGCATGTGTGTGGACATTGGTATGTAGAACAATATTGCAGGAGGAAGTTTTCCTTTTGTCGCCCGGAAAATCCCTTTTCCATTTCCGAGCGCAAAAAACGGGTCGTTTTGTGAAGTAACCACCAAAAATGCCGTTTCAGAATGCTACCGTCCTATTTTCCTAAATACTAGACCACCTTACATGGACTATATCCCAACCGGTGGTACATCTCAAACCTTTTCGTCCATCCCGGGTAAAAAGGACAAATGTTGCCGAATCGGCAGGAAGTGTGGTCTCCGTTTGTACTACAGGTACATGATCTATCGCCCGTGATTTTTTGAAAAAATCATTTTTAGACTCGCATATTGGTTTCTTCAGAGATCCAATGCAAGTTCTAACGATGCCCGTCCCCTATCTTCATGCACACGGTTCGACCATAGTTAGAAATTCAGATAATTCAAAACGGGCATATAAATTCAAAAAAATCCAAACAATGAAAATCCTTCGCGTGGTGTCATATTATGTTACATAGTGAAAGGAAAAATACCAGACTGGGTATATTGATCATGTTTCGAAAAAACCTTCACAAAATGACCTATCATGTTCGAGGTTTCATGGCTTTCGGTCCAAATGACCGATGTTATGTGCTGAATCACGGCATAGTTGTGATGTTGTGCCCATATTATGCATGTGTGTGGACATTGGTATGTAGAACAATGTTGCAGGAGGAAGTTTTCTTTTTGTCGCACGGAAATCCCTTTTCCATTTTCCGAGCGCAAAAAACGGGTCGTTTTGTGAGTAGTAACCACCAAAATGCCGTTTCAAAATGCTACCGTCCTATTTTCCTAAAATACTAGACCACCTTACATGGACTATATCCCAACCGGTACATCTCAAACCTTTTCGTCCATCCCGGGGGTAAAAAAGGACAATGTCTGCCGAATCGGCAGGAAGTGGGTCCGGTTGTACTACAGGTACATGATCTATCGACCGTGATTTTTTGAAAAAATCATTTTTAGACTCGCAATATGTGGTTCTTCAGAGATCCAATGCAAGTTCTAACGATTGCCCGTCCCTCTTATCTTCATGCCACCGGTTTGACCATAGTTAGAAATTCAGATAATTCAAAACGGGCATAATAATTCAAAAAAATCTGAACAATGAAAATCCTTCGCGTGGTGTCATATTATGTTAATAGTTGAAGGAAAAATACCAGACTTGGTATATTGATCATGTTTCGAAAAAACCTTCACAAAATGACCTATCATGTTCGAGGTTTCATGGCTTCGGTCAAAATGACCGATGTTATGTGCTGAATCACGGCATAGTTTGTGATGTTGTGCCATATATTCATGTGTGTGGACATTGGTATGTAGAACAATGTTGCAGGAGGAAGTTTTCCTTTTTGTCGCACGGAAAATCCCTTTTCCATTTTCCGAGCGCAAAAACGGGTCGTTTTGTGAAGTAACCACCAAATGCCGTTTTCAGAATGCTACCGTCCTATTTTCCTAAAATCCTAGAACCACCTTACATGGACTATATCCCAACCGGTACATCTCAAACTTTTCGTCCATCCCGGGTAAAAAGGACAAATGTCTGCCGAATCGGCAGGAGGAAGTGGGTTTTACTACAGGTACATGATCTATCGCCCGTGATTTTTTGAAAAAATCATTTTTAGACTCGCAATATGTGGTTTCTTCAGAGATCCAATGCAAGTTCTAACGATGGCCGTCCCATCTTCATGCACACCGGTTCGACCATAGTTAGAAATTCAGATAATTCAAAAGGGCATAATAAATTCAAAAAAACTCCGAACAATGAAAATCCTTCGCG